>CM029017.1:75592991-76230491 GCA_016801055.1 Panax notoginseng | reverse complement strand
TAAAGACTATATCGACATATTTAATAATTTTAATTAATTAAATTTCTAAAAATCATTTAAAAATAGATAATAATTTCTGAAAATTACAAAATTTATTTTAAGTTATAAAAATTAACTTTTAATAATTAGACATATTTTTCATAAATATTAGTATTTATTTTAATATTATTGATATTTAATTTATTTAATAAATACATTAAATAAATTAATTAAAAATGATTTTATTATAATAAAAATCATTTTAAATGATAATATGGTATTTAAAAATATTTGAAGTTATAAAATATAACTGTTAATATTTTAAGACAAATTTCATTAATTATTTAATATTAATGATATTAGATTTATTTAACAATTATATTAAATTAATTAATTAAAAATAATTTTAATATTATAAAAATTATTTTAATTGAAAATAAAGTGTTTAAAAATATTTTAAGTTATAAAATATAACTTTTAATATTTAAAGGTAAATTTCATTGATAATTTGATATTAAATTTATTTAATAATTATATTAAATAAATAGTTTAAAATTGTTTTATTAATTTAAAAATCATATAAAAAGGATATAAATGGTTTAAAAATATTTTAAGTTATACTTAAGGACTTTAAATATTTTGATAAATAATCTATTAATATTTAAATATTAATGGTAATTATCTAAAAATAATTTTAATTTTTTTAAAAATCATTTAAGGGTAATATTAATACTTTAAAAGTATTTTGAGTTGTTATAAATAATTTTAATATTTTGGCAATGGTTTTATTAAAAGTTTAATATTATTTAGATATTAATGATAATAGAATTATTTAATATTTAAATCATTTAAAAATGATTCCGGTGTTTAAAAAATCATGATAAATTATAATCATTAATTAAAAATTATTATAAGTCATTTAAAAATAATATAACAGATATTTAATTATCTAATCGAATATTGAACTACAGACTAGAGTTTTAGACTTGATAATTACCCGATAAAGCTGTCGGTACACTGAAATATTTCAGAAATTGATCTAGACTTAGATAGTTTGACTAGATACGTGTTTGTTTGTGATTCACTGACTACTAAAATTATGTGACAATGTGATTAGGTTATGTGATGACTGCAAATAGAAGTATTATGTGGTATAGTATGTTATTCTAATTGGACGAATGATCTTATGAATGATAGGTCTCACTATAAAAGATAAAAACTAAGTTGCGTAATTGTAAGCAGTAGCTCAGGCAAGTATCTAACCTTTGCATTTACTTTATGCAATGGACTTGAGTAAGAAAGTTTCAGAATTATATTATCATTGTGCCAGATTATTAACTCTATTGTTATCGATTTTGTATCCAATTATTTGTATTCATATAAGTTCTTAAATTATCTGATCATTGTTTATCAACATAGTATTATTGTATAATCCAGATATTTATTCTGTTCGTTAATTTATAAATATGGTTAGACAAGTGTCCTCACTTGGATAATCATTATATTTAATCACATGTTGATACATACTTATTGATTTCTAATATGTATACGTTGACTTAAAAGCCATCTAGGCTATTTGATTCGGTTAGACACAAACTTAAAAATATTGTTGAACAAGATAGAACTTTATTGTATCCAACCGAATTGTTTTGCTTCGGATTCCCGACTAAGTATGAACATCCCGAACATGGAAAAACTTGTGTGTGCCTAAGGCGAATAAGATGAACGAAAACATCATTCTTGCATGTAGTATTGATCAATACAGGGCATAACGGGCTAATCACCCCCCGTGCCTGTAAGATATGACGGTTTGCAGATAAAAGTTCTGTTAAACCTTATCAAAAATTGTAAACAAAGTTCATAGTATGTCGACTGCTCTCCATTTATAGTCAGTACATAGTTTCAAAATTTGATATAGAATTAATATGTTGTTATTATTGGTTCAGCTTACTTCATAACTGTTGATTCGTTGTAGAAGTGCCATTTACAGAAAACATTTACTTCGTTCAGCTAACACTTATTGTTTACTATTACTTGTTAGGCAATCAAATGCTCATTCTTGCTTAATTTAAATATTTTCAATTAAGTGTGATCAACTAGAAGGCTCTGCCAAGAACAAAGGAAAAGGAAATGTTGCATAATAAGTTCTATGTTAACCTATGTAATAACTAGACTTTAGTAAGACTATGATATTTATTATTAGCATGTAATGTAATGTAATGTAATGTATTAATGGTTGGAAACCTGGGAATTTAGAAAACTCTGATATGTAAATTAAGTTTGATATCTATATTATTGTTATTATTCCGCTCAAAGAAATGGTATCGTGAAGCACCGAGTTCGGGTTTTAAGTACCTGAATTTGGGGGTGTCACAGGTTGGTACCAAAGCTATAGGTTAGAAACCTTAGGTGGGAGTAGACCTTAGGCTATAACCTTTAGGACAGAGGGAAATGTTAAAAATACAAATAACTCAAATAGAGTTTAAAACGAGATGAATTGAATAAATTCATCGTCAAATAAAATAAAAGCTAACTTATATAAAACCTATTATTTGATGTATATACTATATGTTAATCAAGATAATTTATGTGTGTAGATGTCAGGTAGAAAAGGATTAGGATAGCCTCAGATCGTAAAGAAAGAGCCAATATCAAAACCAATAGCTGAAATAGAGGCTCACAGTGCAAGCAACCCTGATGAGTTGGTTATTGTGGAAAACGTAGTACTAGATCCAGAAATGGTAGTATTGATAGATAGTGATTCGAACACTAAAGTTGGAGCTTATTAAGCATCAACGGAAGTGCAAAATCTGAGGAACAAGGTTTCTTCACAGAAAAAGCTTTGGGAAATAGAAAAGCTACTAAATGGTCAATTGCAAAAAGCGTTAATAGAAACAATGGAAGAACAATATAAGCTTAAAATCCAAATTGATTAAATGGGAGTCAAAAGTAACAAATCAGGTGCAGCTCCGAACAAGAGGGGGAAAAGAAAGATGAAAGCTCGTGACTTAGGAAATCCTGATAACAACCTAGGGAACTCAAACAAAATAAAAACGTGTACAAACTGTAACAAGAAATATGAAGGCTTGTGCAGAAAAAGGGGAAAATATTTGCTATAATTGCGAACATGAGGGACATATCTCTCCTCATTGTCCCAATCCGAAGCAAGGTGTCTGTTTTATTTGTGGGATAGAAGGTCATCAGGCGAAAGGTTGTCCAAGATCAAAAAAAAAGGCGTAGTAAACAAGTAGTATAAGTATTGTTAGATTATGCATGTTCAATGTGTCTTCTATAATAAGTATGTCTGTGTAATATAATATTTTCAACTTTTGTATGAATTGTAATAGTAAATCCCAACTTTTGTTGTCACAAAAGGGATAATAGTATGTGTTACGTTATGAAAAGTACTAAGAATTAGCTGAATGAATATAAATCTATGTTTGATTAATGAAATAAGTTTGATATATTAAACTTATATAATAAGGTTTAGAATGTAAGTTAATAAAGAATAATTTATGGTTTTATTTAATCAGATAATGCCGCCACGATGTCAAACTCGAAACCAAAGGGCAGAAGAATCTATCAACAATGCTGGAGGACAACAACCAGACCCGATGCAAAACTTTGCAAACATGGTAGCTCAAGCTATGCAACAGGGAATGCCAGCCGCAGGGAACCAGCCAGACAATCGATTGGCAAACTTCAAAGACTTCAAAGCGGTCGGACCACCAGAATTTAGGGGAACAGCTGACCCTATAGAAGCCCAGACATGGGTTAAAGAGATAGAAAAGGCGGTCATAATTGCTAGGATAGATGAGGGGCAAAAGACCACTTTTTCCACCTATATGACGAAAGGGGAGGCTAACTTTTGGTGGGTGGCAAATCAAGCGAGGGCAGAAGAAGGTGTAGTTACTTGAGCTAGGTTTAAGACTTTATTTTTTGAAAACTATCTCTCAGCTAGTATGCAGGCGAGGATGGAGGTAAAATTTTTGGAGTTAAAGCAAGACAATATGACGGTGTCAGAGTACGCCACAAATTTTAATAAATAAGCTAGGTTTGCTCCACACCAAGTGGACACAGATGTAAGACCCCAATTTTTATGAATAAAGATTAATTTTTCTAAAAATATATTTTTGAATATTATGGTATGGATTTGATATAATGCTATAGTTGTGGGTATTATTTACAAATTTTTCAAAGTAAGCAAGCGGTTATATAATATTCGATTGGTCGGGGAATATTTGTACGACGGCACAATCATTGGTGGACCCCACAACGGAAGTATTTTTGTAGTTAGAAAATGACCGAATTATCTTTTTATAAAAATAACGACGAAAATTTTACCGTTAAACTGTTGAACTACTCGGTAGTAAAAGTACAGTAATACGCGTGGTTGCATAGTAGTACACGGTATTGATTATTGATGCATACGTGAGAAGTCATTCAGTTATACTCAATTATTGCTACAGTAATTGCTGCATAATATCTCTCATATTATTGATTCAATTATTGTCACAGTATCATCTGCATAATATTTATTATTATTAAATCAATAATTGAGAGGACAAGATTATTCATATTATTATTTGTAATATTGACAATGTCTAAAAAGTTCTGTCGATTAGAGGTTTGGTCACCTAATTGCGCGCCAATAGGGAGAAATTCTTATCGAAAAGCCCCCTCTTTCCTAGGAATAATCTGGTTGTTAAATATTGTGAGTTATAATATAAATGATGAATAAGTTCGTGTTGATTAAAGATAAAATTGATATTTCTATTGTGTTGGGATTATTAGTGTTAGTGAAAATCGACATCTATTCCGATAATAATTGATGTCTGGAGGTTATATTGACCAATCGAGTAATTAATCGGATAAATGAGCAATTAATTGCTATTAATTTACATGCTTATAACTATTTGTTCACATGTGTATACTATTGATTCACATTCATGTACTATTAGGGGAGGTGGTGCAAGATTGATAATACTTGCATGACTAAATTTAAAATGAAGGTATAAATGAAGATACTATACTCTAATTATTTTTTTCACATGTATAGAACTATTGATTCACATGAATGTACTATTGATTCACATGATGTACTATTAGGGGAGGTGGTATAAGTTTGATAATACTTGCAGGACTAAATTAAAAATGAAGGAAAAGATGAATGTATTATAATGTAATATTTTAAGCCCCAAAACGTGCAATTATCGAAACTATATTTTCCTATAAATAGAAGCTCATTCTTCTTTCATTCTCACATATTCACTAAGACTCACAAGAGCAATTATAAAGAGAGAAGCTATAGAGAGAAAGAAGAGGAGAAATCTGCTACCTTACTATTCCAGTATCCAGTCTTCTTCTAAGGTAAGAGATATTATTTTGTTCAGTATTCATAGGAATAATATTTTCTTCCATACTCTATAGTATGTGAGTTATATTATTTCGTCTCGTATTCCTGATTATGCCCTCATTTTATTAAATTATTGCTTCTATACTCCATGAAATTAGTAGAATGTTATTGAAATTTTCGCTTCATCTAGTATCGTTTCACAAGGATATTTTCTGCACGTTCTTGTTAAATTTTAAGTTTTTCATGTCGGAGTACTGTCCATGAGTAGTATTCATTTTTACGGTACTATTCACGAGATACTTTTCACAAAGTACTATTTACGGTGTATTATTCACAAAGTACTATTCAAGAGTACTATTCACAAAGTACTATTTATAGGGTACTATTCTCGAAGTACTATTCACTCGGGTACTATTCACCCGAGGAATTATTCATGACAAAAATTATTTTCTTTGTTGTCCAAATTATTTTTAATAAAATATTATTCTTGAATTTTACTCCAGAAAGCAGTATCATGTTGATAATATAGAAATTATTGAATTCTTGATAAATTAAGTTATTAATCTTTAAAAATTTATCATTTGCTTTCTTTTAATTGAAATCTTATATTATTGGCATCATCATCATGCTTATGTTGTGATAAAAGTCATCTGTGGCTTACGTGCATAGATGTACTATTGATTGGTATGATTATGACTAGGGATTATTTGGTATAATCATGACCGTAATATTATAAATGATGTGGAAAAAGTCCTCATTGGCATGTAGTGTATTGATGGATAATTATTGGTATGATTATGACCAGGGGATTATTCGGTATAATCATGACCATTGATGATTACATGAATATCCTTGGCCCGTAGTGCAGGGATGATTCGATGATGTGATTTATTTATTAAGCTGAGTCTCAGCGATCAAATTGATGATAAATTTTTTAAATCATAGAAGATAGTAGATATCATTATCTACTTGACTCTTCTAATGGATTACTTGTTCTGCTGCAGTTAAACTTGATGTTTATTATATTTTATCAGTTTAACACTGTTGAAGGCTAACGATAATTTATTCTGCATTATCTTAGTCGTAATATTTCTTACTGGGCTAGTTGAGCTCACCCTTTGTTTTCATTGTTCTCTTCAGGAAATGAAAATATAGCTGGGACTAGTTGGGGAACGGAGTGATGGTCTAGATGTTTACATTAGCAGTCCTCACTATGCAGTGAAATATTGTGATAATAAATGTAATTAGGACTCCATTTGAGTTTGAATATTTTCTAGAAGACAATATTCGTATTAAAACTCTCAGCTTATGTTTTGCCGTATTTTACACGATAGTTGTATAATTAAGTTGTATATGAATTTTGTACCATGTATTTGGCGACTCAGAATGGGTGATGTATACCTATTTTAGGGACGTCACAGTTGGTATCAAAGCTTAGGGATATGATCCCTGGCTGAGATGTGAGACAAGAACTAGTAGGGGAGAGACGGAGAATTTCTTTGCTAGTATAACTTGCCTAAGTTTATTTGGTATTTATTTGGTCTGTCAGAGTATAGGGATAATATATGACATGTTAATTAACCCTTATTTTGTTGTAGTATTTGCAAATGGCATCCGAAAATATTGAGATAAGCACTGAAGCACATGAGACCATTGAGTCACCAACGATTAATACCCAAGATAATGTGCAATAGGAAGACAATAATCCTCAGGTAAACAATAACACCGATCAAATGATGAACGATGGGATGTTCAGAAGCTTTATGCAATTTATGCAACATCAAGCAAGAGCTGCTCCTATTCAAAATGTAGGTGGAATCACTGGCAACTCTCGGACGGTCACCGCTAAACAATTCAAGGAGCTGGGACCACCGTAGTTTATTGGAGAGCCAAAACCACTTAAGGCAGAGACGTGGATAAAGTAGATCACCAAGATATTTGATGTCTTGGGATGCTTCGAGGAGCAAAAGGTTCCCTTTGCCACCTTCATGTTGTGAGGAGAGGCAGATTACTGGTGGAAATCTGTAAAACGTACTCAACCTTCCGCACTGAAGATGACTTGGGAGAAGTTCCAAGAACTGTTCAACAACAAGTACTTTCCCGAAAGTATTCATCATATGAAGGAGGTAGAGTTTATCAAGCTGGAGTAAAACAATATAATCGTGTCATAATACGAAGCTAAGTTTGTCGAGTTGTCCCGGTTTGCGTCCCACTTGGTTGATAATGAGGAGAGAATGATGTGGATATTTCTAAGATGTTTGAAACTTGAGACACGTCAATACCTAATTTCTCACAAACTGTGTTTGTATTCAGATGTTATAAATAGGGCTCAGTTATTGGAGCGCGATAACGAGTCAACCCAATCAAGAGAGAGCAGTCGGCAAAATGATAATACTAGTGGTAGTAGTCATCGAAGCGGTGACAACAAATGTGGTGGAAGCCAAAATGCCAGCAATGGTAACCACTTCGGTGGTAATCATGGCCAAGACAATAAAAGTGGGAATTCCAAGAAGAGAAGATTCAATAATGATGGAAGGACATCAGCACCAGCACTTGTTGTTAAGGAAGGAGAACGACCGCTGGTCGTATGTTACAAATGCAGAGGGGAGGGATACATCAGTCTAAACTGTACGCAGCAGTCCAAAGCATGTTATAATTATAGAAAAGAAGGTCACCTGGCCTGATTTTGTCGTGCACTGAAGTCAAGTCCTGCTGGAATGGAGGCATCAAAGGCCATCCCAGACAAGACGAAATCGACAGTTTAAATGAGAGTATTTATCGTAACCTCCCAAAAAGAGAGAAATCCAAATGAGGTGATCATGGGTAAGCTAATCATAAACTCTAGTGAAGTCTATACCTTATTTATTACCGATTCTATCCATTCTTTTATTTCTCCTAATTGCGCTCAATGTTTAAATTTAACTCCAGAGAAATTAGACTTTGATTTATCTGTTGAAACTTCGTTGGGAGAAACCTTCATTACATCTACTATTTATAAGTCTTATTTGATTCAAATCGATAACCGTACGTTACATGTCGATCTTATCTCTTTGAAAATACTTACATTTGATGTGATTTTAGGGATTGATTGGTTAACTACTCATCATGCTAAAATCGATTATTTTCATAAGGTTGTTAGCTTTCATATTCCTAACCAACCTATTATGCGAATTCAAGCAACCAGACCACTAAAGTCAATAACTGTCATATCAATCCATAAAGCTATTCGTTTATTAAAAAATGGATGTCAAGCTTTCTTAGCACATATCATGAATTTAAATAAAAATATGTCAGATTTGAATGATATTTCTATTGTTAATAAATTTCTTGACGTATTCCCTAAAGAACTTCTCGGCCTACTGTGACACCCCCAAATCCGAGTTACTTGACCCCCGAGTTTGGTACTCACGATTCATAATATAATAATATCTAACTACCCATTCATTGATGAATATAAACTTACATAACATTAATTAATAGGTTAACAACATCATCCCAGGTCATCTAACCTTAACATTATAGACTTAGCCTCTAGATATATAAAAAGGGTTACAAATACAACATAATAATAAGTTCATCATAACTACTCCAGCATTTTGCCTTTGCCTTTGTTCTTCTTAGACCCGCTGGCCTCTTCTTCCTTAGCTGAAATGTTTTATTTAGCAAGGGTGAGCAACAGATTTGTCCCGCAAGTTAAGATATACATTAAATGTATAAGAATAAAAATAACATACTATCTAATTTGATAGAATAACACCAAAGTTCGGGGAACTTTGAAATAGCTGAACAAATCTTTAATAGCTGACAAGTCTTCTCACATTCTATGTAACACAATAATTTGATAATGAAATAGTACAACGCTTTCAAAGTTTCTACGATATTCTATTGAATAATCAAGAATTAATTTTATGCAAGAACAAAAGTGGAATGTTTTCCATACTTATGTTGAGCGATCCGTTAGATCTTGAACTTCTCTTCTCGAGTAACTATCAAAGATTGGACTTTAATATGCCCAGGTGTATCAGATAACCATAAAGATTAAGTTATACCCCTCTACAAGTACTTAGAGCGGCCAACTCCTTGTACCCTATATTATGCATAATACTCAAAACGCGCGCAATAGCCGAATATACGACTTAAAGGTTTCCCGATTATATAAAAAAAGGTTGTTCTTCTCAATCTTACAAACAGAAGTTGTATTAACAATGAAATACTATGATTTCAATATCTAATCACTTCTCGATCTAGTAGAAATTATTGGCATTGATCTGTCAATAAAAATTGAATTATCCTCTCGAACCTATCAAGTTCTAATAATTGTTCATCTAGCTAGAATAATTAGCTCAGACATATCTCAACACAATTCGACAATAAACAAGAATTATCCGTACTGTCAATAATAGCTTCTACGGGTTTAAGTTTTTAACAATAGTTATTCTCTAATTATATTCTCAAAATTCACTAATTCAAGTTGAATTAATAAACATGCACTAATTGCGAATAATCAACAATAAATTCTCGAGCGTGGTCTAATCAACAATAATTAACCACCATAATAATTGAATAAATATAACTCAAGGTTGAGTTAGGAAACTTGCCTTTTGCGTTGATTACTGCTACACAATATACTTATATGTGGTTGAAAGACCTATACTCATAATATCAGTCTCACAATTAGCACAATAATTTATAACATGTATCACTGTAATTTACAGTCAGTCATTCTCCTAGGCACATTACCACATAGCCATATTAGTGTTTAATACCTATATAAACACTTATCAAGTCTAACTAGTTCGGTCTGATTGGACTTTGGTCTATTCTCGGTATACTGGTCACCCTATCCAACAATTAACACTTATATTGTCAATTTAAACTTGGTCTCTAAGCTTCAATATTATATTAGAAAAGTCATATATCATTTATAATATTTTTCAGAAGCTTTTAAGAATTTATCAACAATTATTATAATTTATAATAATTTTTCAAACACTAGAATTGTAAGACCCCAACCTTTATGAATAAAGATTAATTTTTTTCGAAATATATTTTTGAATATTATGGTGTGGATTTGATATGATGTTATAGTTGTGGGTATTATTTATAAATTTTGCAAAGTAAGCAAGTGGTTATATAACATTCGATTGGTCTGGGATTATTCGTTTTAACAGAAAATATTCGTACGACGGCACAATCATTGGTCGACCCCACAACGGAAGTATTGTCGTAGTTAGAAAATGACAGAATTATCTTTTTATAGAAGTAACGACGAAAGTTTTACAGTTAAACTGTTGAACTACCCGGTGGTAAAAGTACAGTAATATGCGTGGTTGCATAGTAACATACGATATTGATTATTGATACTTACATGAGAAGTCACTCAGTTATACTCAATTATTGCTACAATAATTATTGCATAATATCTCTCATATTATTGATTCAATTATTGTCACAATATCATCTACATAATATTTTATATTATTAAATCAATAATTGAGACGACAAAGTTATTCATATTATTATTTGTAATATTGACAATGTCTATATAGAAAGTTTTGTCAAGGAGAGGTTTGGTCACCTAATTGTGCGCCAATAGGGAGAAATCCTTATCGGAAAGCCTCCTCTTTCCTGGAAATTATCTGGTTATTAAATATTGTGAGTTATAATATTAATGATGAATAAGTTCGTGTTGATTAAAGATGAAATTAATATTTTCATTGTGTTAGGAATATTAGTGTTAGTGGAAATCGACATCTATTTCGATAATAATGGATGTCTAGAGGTTATATTGACCAATCAGGTAATTAATCAGATAAATAAGCAATTCATTGCTATTAATTCACATGCTTATAACTATTCGTTCACATATGTGTACTATTGATTCACATGCATGTACTATTAGGGGAGGTGGTGCAAGATTGATAATACTTGCATGACTAAATTAAAAATAGAGGTATAGATGAAGGCACTATACTATAAATATTTTTTTCACATGATTGTACTATTGATTCACATGATTGTACTATTGATTCACAAGATGTACTATTAGGGGAGGTGGCGCAAGTTTGATAATACTTGCAGGACTAAATTAAAAATGAAAGAAAAGATGAAGGTATTATACTGTAATATTTCGAGCCCCAAAACGTGAAATTATCGAAATTATATTTTCCTATAAATAGAAGCTCATTCTTCTTCCATTCTCACCAATTCACTAAGACTCACAAGAGCAACTATAGAGAGAGAAGTTATAGAGAGAAATAAGAAGAGAAGACTGATACCTCATTATTCCAGTATCCAGTCTTCTTCAGAGGTAAGGGATATTATTTTGTTTAGTATTCATAGGAATAATATTTTCTTCCATACTTTGTAGTATGTGAGTAATATTATTTCGTCTCGTATTCCTGATTATACCCTCATTTTGTTAAAATATTGCTTCTATACTCCGTGAAATTAGTAGGATATCATTGAAATTTGTGCTTCATCTAGTTTCGTTTCACAAGAATTTTTTCTACACATTCTTGTTAAATTTTAAGCTTTTCAAGCCGGAGTACTGTCCATGAGTAGTATTTATTTTTACGGTACTATTCACAAAGTACTATTCATGGGGTATTATTCACAAAGTACTATTCAGGGGCTACTATTCACAAAGTACTATTAATGGATACTATTCACAAAGCACTACTCACAAGTAATATTCACAAAGTACTATTCACGGGATACTATTCCTAAAGTACTGTTCACGGGGTACTATTCACCCTGGGAATTATTCATGACAAAAATTAATTTATTTACTGTCCAAATCATTTTTGATACAATATTATTCTTGAATTTTACTCCACAAAGCAGTATCATGTTGATAATTTGGACATTATTGAATTCTGGATAAATTAAGTTATAAATCTTTAAAAATTTATCCTTTTTTTTTAATTGAATTCGTATATCATTGTCATCATCCTCATGCTTATATTGTGATAAAAGTCATATGTGGCTTATGTGCATAGATGTACTATTGTTGGTATGATTATGACCATGGATTATTCGGTATAATCATGACCGCAATGTTACAAATGATGTGGTAAAAATCCTTTTTGGCCTATAGTGCATTGATGAACAATTGTTGGTATGATAATGACCAGGGATTATTCGGTGTAATCATGACCATTGATGATTACATGAATATCCTTAGCCAGTAGTGCAGGGATGATTCGATGATGTAGTTTATTTATTAAGCTGAGTTTCAGCGATAAAATTAATGATAAACTTTTTAAATCATAGAAGATAGTAGATATCATGCTCTACTTGACTCTTCTAATGGATTTCTTGTTCCGCTGTAGTTAAACTTGATGTTTATTATATTTTATCAGTTTAACACCGTTGAAGGCTAACGATAATTTATTCTGTATTATCTTAGTCATAATATTTCTTACTAGGCTAGTTGAGCTCACCCTTTATTTTCATTGTTCTCTTCAGGAAATGAGAATATAGCTGGGACTAGTCGGGAACGGAGTGACGGTCCAGCTGTTTGCATTAGTAGTCCTCACTATTCAATGAAATAGTGTGATAATAATTGTAATGAGGATTTTATTTGAGTTTGGATACTCTCTACGAGACATTATCTGTGTTGAAACTTTTAACTACGTTTTGTCGTACTGTATAAAAGAAGTTTGTATTTAAATTCTGTACTATGTATTTGGCGACTCAAGATGGGTGATGTATACCTATTTTGGGGGCGTCAAAGAAATCATTTTTAAATGATTTAATTATAAAATAATCTTATCATCATTAACATTTAATAATATAAAAATATTAATAAAATACTTGTCAAAATATTAAAGTTATTATTAATAACTTTAAATATTTTTAAATCATCAATATTCTACTTAAATGATTTTTAAAATAATTAAAATTATTTTTAAACCACCACCATTAATATTTAAATATTAATAAATTTATCATAAAAATATTAAAAGTCATTAATAATAGCTTAAAATATTTTTAAATTATTTTTCTCATTTTTAAATGATTTTTAAATCAATAAAATTATTTTTAATTTATTTAATTAATATAATAATTAAAGAAATCTAATATCATTAAGATTAATCTATTAATGAGAATTCTCCAAAAATATTGGAAATTATATTTTATAATTCAAAATATTTTTAAACACTTTATTCTTCTTTAAAATGATTTTTATAATATTAAAATTATTTTTATCTAATTTATTTAATATACTAATTAAATAAAATAAATATTATTTTTGTTCAAATAATTATAATTATTAATGCAAAATATTCC
Organism: Panax notoginseng; assembly: GCA_016801055.1. Taxonomy (NCBI): domain Eukaryota; kingdom Viridiplantae; phylum Streptophyta; class Magnoliopsida; order Apiales; family Araliaceae; genus Panax; species Panax notoginseng. The sequence continues at coordinate 76,216,861 of CM029017.1, read as the reverse complement.
AAATTCTCAAAAAAAATCATAATTTAAAATAATTTTTAAAATCATTTTTGGTAATTTTTAGAATTTATTTTCTATTTTTAAGTATTTTCTGAAAATTCAGAAAATAAAAATAATTAAACCGTCACTATAGCCTATAGCGACAGTAACCATCGATGTTGGTGTTCTTGAGCCTCAAGAACACTGACAGACCGGTTACCAACATGCCATGTTTGACCGCTTTTAATTTTCAACCAAAATTGTTTCTGGGCTTCCTTGAGCATCGATCTTGTAGTGTTTATGTAACACTACAAGTATCAACCATCTTCAAGGTCATACCACAACATATAAGCATGATATGATCCTTCAAAGTCGTTGTCAGACTGCTGCCGGGTTTTCTGGGTAACCCAGAAACCCAGACAGTGTCGACTAGGCACTTTTTAGCTCGATTTTCTCCAGGTTCTGTTCATCCAGTTGGTGTTTTTAAGGTTCAAATCGATAGTCCTTGTATCAAGGAACATCACTAAAGCAACAGATCGGTCCAACAACAAAACAATATCCAGATTTAGCTCGGTCAAAGGATGTCAGAAAGTGTGTTCATCCGGTTTCTGGAAATTTCAGAAACTGCACTTCGTGATCGACTGGTCGAGTTTGACCACTCACTATGTTCGATCTGTTAACTATTTTAGTGTTATAAAAATATGGATCTAGAGTCCATATATCAGGCTATAATCTAGATATCATAACATCAATATATCATCTAACGTCTGACAGATAATGGCTTTGAAAAATGTTGTCAGACGCTGATTTACACTTTCTAGGTTATCTAAAAAGCTTCGGTCATGCTTGGTCAACTCACTTTGACCATGAATATCTTTCAATCTGGACATGGAATGGTTGTGATTCCACTTCTAGATTATAGTCCTCATGTCAGACTGCCGATCCAAAACATAAAATAAGAAAAATCTTAAATAGACAAGAATCTATGGCTCCTGACATTAGATTGTCAGACCACAAATTCTGTTCTTGGACAATTTTTGAAAAATATCATTTTTACCCACTTTGATGCTATGGATCTATGATAGATCATCATAGATCATCATAAAACATCATATAACACTTATATAAACACAAAATCACAAACTCTATCTTATCATACATGATCAAAATATGAGTCTAGGGTTTATACCTTATAGTAAAATCTTTGATCTTTGATCTCCTTAAATGATCTTAGTGATCTAAGGGCCGCTAATGGGACTGAAATGCTTAGCAAATTTGGAGGTTTAGAGAGAGGAGTTGGTGAGAGCTTGGGTGAAAAATGAGCCAAGTTTTGTGATTTTCTCTCTCAAATCTATATATATTATGATATGTTGCTAAGATCTGATGTTGCTGTCAATGAGAGACTGATTTGCTGAGATTTTTAGTCATGCTAAGGTAATAGTTGGTGAACAACTAAATGTCTTGGTAAGATTCACTAGTACAAAGTACCTAATAGACAAAACTTAAACCACAATGTTTTTTATAAAAATGTTGTGATATTTTTTTTACAACGTTTTTTATAAAAACGTTATAGATATATATGTAAAAACGTTATCTATTTAGAAAGGTATTTTTTTTTATTTTAACTAGATAACCTTTTTTTTTAAAAAACGTTGTCTATCTAAAAAACACGGAGCAAAAATGCACTTAAGTTAAAACTTAAAATTAGAAAGTCGTACTCTTTTTTCCTTCTCTCTCCGTTTTTCCCTCTCTATCTCCAAGTTTTCTTCTCAGATCTGCTCTGTGTTCTTATTGTCCATGCTTGTGGAAGGGGGAGGCGAGGTCTCGGGGGAGGAGGAGCCAGAGCGGGTCGCCGAGTTTGGGTTTGTTTAGGCGGAGCAAGAGCTATCTGGTGGCACCGTCGGATCAATTCGTTGCGAGATCGGGAGGTTTTAGGTCGGCGGAGGCGATGTCGCCTTTAAGGGAAGGCCCGGGTGCCAATAAAGAGATGGACGGTGGTGATTCGAAGGTGGAGAAGTTGGGTCACTGGATGAAGGGTTAGCTGAGTCGCGAACCATCCGATCTGAGGTTGCTGCTGGGGGTTTTGGGTGCGCCGTTAGCTCCGGTGCACGTTAGCATTAATGACCCTTTTCCCCATCTCAGTATCGAAGACACTCCTAGTGTAATTTTTCATCCCCTTCTTAATTGTTTCTATTTTCCCTTGTGTTTTTGTTAAATTTTTATAAAATAAAACTTTTGTAGTTAACTGGTTTTCTGTTCATTACTTGTTTCTTTGGTTATGTTTTTATAAATTCATTTTGTAATTGCGAAATGGATTATTATGGTATCTTAGAATCTAGACTTGATGGCTTGGATTTTGGTTGTTTGAGCATATTATTGATAGATCTATTGTGTATTCCTAGCATTATATGTAATCTACTGAATCTGTAATATTTTTGCTGCTTTGAAAATCTATGATATGTGTATGAATGTAGAAATCTATGATATGTGTATGTACGTAGCATGCAAGAATTTTTAGCTGCTGACTATATTTTTAAGTGCTTTTGTGGGGTTTGTATCCATGAATTTAATCTTCCAGTGAATTGTTCTCTTTGTTCAGGTTTTGAATATGTCCATATGAATGCTGGTTTAATTTCTCTTTCTTCTTAAGTATAGTTTTGTTGTGCCCTGTGTGCGTGCACCTGTTATTTATCCAGTACACACCCTAAGGGTAGTGGCTGTCATGTGTTCTGCCATCATTAAAATATGTATTCTTTTGTTGCGTCTCTGATAGTTTCTTGAAGGTATATTTACAACATTGCTGATCCACATAATTTGAAACAGACAAACTCTGATGGTCAAAAAATGTTGGCATCCACATTAATTCCTCAGCCACATTCAATGATTCATGCTCCACTTGAGGGGATGTGAACATGTCGTTTGGAAGGTTGGTTTGTTTTGTTTGCATTTTAATGCAGCATTCTTTCGAGGAAATTTTGACCTTTTATGATTTGTCAATATCTGCAATCCAAAATGTTTATCTTCTTTTTTTTTTGTGGCTGAACTTGCTGCGACTTCTGATTATCTTCTCTCTTGCAGCATGCTATTACGTGGCCTTACCATGAGTAAAAATGACGGTGATCTTGAGGTAATGTGGTATTCTTCATATTTTACATATTAATGGGCTACGAATGTATTCCACAGCTGAGAAAGAAAGGTGCTTAATCTATAGGCTACATGTATTTATACCATGTATTTATCAAAAGATTGATGTGCTTGGGTACTTTGCCGGAGTGGCTGTGGTAATATTAATGATACAGAGGCAAGAGAAGCTCCTCCATCGACTCGACTCCGTGACATATAAGTTTGGCTTTTGGTTGAAGATTTTTGTTTGTAGAGAGAGCTGTTTGTTGTGTTTATTCAAAAATATAGCAATGAGGAAACATGCGAGATAAATTCAAAGGAAATGTTTGTTTTTGTCCCTCTAAACAAGGGGAAGTTTCTTTGCTTGATATAATGTTGGTACAAAACAATTTACACAGATTTGAGAAAATTGGTTCTTTACATTTTGCTCTAGTGTGCTCTTTGTTGCTTTAAATTGAACTTTATGTTGTGCATTATGGGGGGATTGATTATGCAGCATCAAACCCGGACAAAGTTGTGTTCATTTGGTAAGCTATAAAGTTGTCACTAATTTTAGTCAAATTTAACCTTCATATATTTGATGGAATGATGAAATTTAGCACTGATCTGATAGTTGTATTTTTAGCTGTCAACACTTTTTTGACAGATTTTCAAAAGTTCAAATCATAATTGATTCTCTTCATAGGGAAATATCATGGGAGGCTATAGTCTTTATAAAGTATAGCTCTTTGGAATCTTATAAATATATGTCACGCGGATAGTTGATTGATGTATCTATTGCGATTAATGTATTTGCTCACAACAAAAGTTCATGTGTTTGTCGCAATATATTTTTCTTTCCATAGATATATGCCTCTACCTATAGATACAAAAAAAACATAAAGATCAAATCCAGTTACTGAAAATAGAGACAGATCCATAACTAAGTTCTGCCAAACATATTCTTCTCTTTCTATGCCAAACATATTCTTCTTTTTCTCACCTTTCTTTTGATAAATACATGGTATAAATACATGTAGCCTATGACTTGCTTAGTTTTCTGAGGCTGATTATCACTTATACTAGTCCTTATCTCGACTAGACTTATCTAGTATCATGGTGTGATAGCAGCTCCATTTCGTGTGCTCTTTAACATATCTTACATACAATGTACTGCTTTCTAACTATTATGAACCCAACATCTGCTTCTCAATGGCTGCTCCGTGTAGGTGGGGTTTTTAAGCTGGAATTGTTTTTACCTGAAGATTACCCAATGGCTGCTCCAAAGGTATATCAGTTATATACTCTCCTAGATGATTGAGTGTGATTGTTTTTATGATAAATATTTAAATAGCCAAGTGTTTAGTGTTTACAGTCCCATATAGAGCTTGTTCTTTCATTGGTAGTTGAAATGTTGAAGAATCAGGTTTGTTTATTCTCTTTCCTATGGTTCAATTTGTGATGTATTTCTGTCAATGTTGCATAAATTTCTATTGTTGAATGTCATTTATTGTTCATGCTAGATAGATAGATGTATTTCTGTAATTTTTGATTGACAGCTAGATAGATAGATGGACTGCAATTACATTATATACAATGAATAGAGTGGTCTTAATTAAACTATATACAATTCCATTTCTGTAATCCCTATTCATTTTGTCAAAGTCTTCGCTGCCTTTGATGTCTGATTTCTGGACTAATTAGCTGCAATTTGGTTCTAGCATTGTTATTTATATTGTCAATATTGTTGTCAAAGTGGTACTATTGCTGCATTTTTATCAGTCTTCTGGCAAGTTGTTTGTTTCCCCTGTTTAACTAACAACTTTTTACATTGATTTTCATGTATGCAAATGATTGGTGGTGATAAATGTTGCTCTAATCTTTTGAAGAGCTTCCTTCATGTTGATCTTCTAGTATGATTATAGTATCTGACACTTATCTCATGTTATATCTTAACGAATTTGACCCACGGATGATACAAGTGTAGAACTGACGCTTATCTCATGTTATTCTTTCTTCTTGGTTGAAAGCAGTGCCAGATCCAGCAAACCCCAGGCTAGCATGATTATAGTATCTTTAGATTTGAGCATATTACTTGAAGGGGTTTCCATCATATAGAGTGTGTTTGTGTTTGTGTATTGGTCTGAGCTCTGTTTGTAACAATGTATGTTCAAGGTTGGTTTTCTGTAGATTTAGGAGGTTTCAGGCTTCAAGTCAAGTTGAAATCTTTAAAAAATTGTATTGGGTATTGGGTTTAGGCTTCTAAACAAGTTATTGGGTACTGGATGAAAGGAATACGTACTGTAATAGATTTGAGGTGATATTACTGTAATATAGTATGAGCACTTTTGTCATTAATATAACATGTACATAATTGTTTGAATGGTTGATACATTTTGACTTTAAATTTAAATGAGAATTTAGATCTTTTTTAGCTATATATCATGGCATTAGCAGATTGCAGGTGACTGGTAATTTAGGTGAACCACAATTTTTTTCTTTTTTCAAGTCAATCTACAACATTTTAAAAACGTTGTGTAAATGTGCCTAAACATTGTTTGATATAGTAAACAACAACATTTTTTTCCAAAAAACGTTGTGGAATCATACCTTCTACAACGTTTTTAAGCATATGCTAATTTTTTAAAAACAAATCTACAACGTTTTTTTCCTAAAAAACGTTGTGTATTGTCCTTAACTACAACGTTTTTAAAACGTTGTGTAAGGGTGTCAAATAGACAACACCCTTAGCCAAGACGTTTTTTCTGACTGAAACCACAACGTTTTTTCCGCGTTTTCTATTTACTGTTTTGTAGTAGTGATTTGCAAGTTAACACATTAAAAAATGAAAAAGGGTATTATAGTCATTTTCCTTCTAAATTTAATGGCATACTTGACAATGTCCAAACCCTTAGGGTTTAACCCTAATGTTCAAACCCTTAGGTTTTACAACTTCCAATTCTAGAATTTTCTAATTAGGGTTTTAAATAGAAAATTAAGATTTCTAAAATGTAATTAGGGTTTTAAATAGAAATTAATATTTCTAAAGTATAATTAGGGTTTCTTAATTATATTAATATTTACTAATCACTTTAGGCTTGCTAATTAGGATTAAGGTTTCCTAATTAGGGTTTAGGATTCATGAATTTAAAATTATGGTTTCCTGATTTTCGATTAGGGTTCCTAACTACGCGTTAAGGTTTCTAATATTGAGATTAGGGTTTCTAATCCCTTATTAGGGTTTATAAATTTTGTACCCTACCCGATCAATCATTGATCAATAATTCTAAACAGTATAAACACGTACTCATTAATATAATTATTTTAATTATATTTTCTATTGAATCCCTATCCGTAACTAGAGTTAGGGTTTCTAAATCTGTTAAGCACAACTCTACTCTTATTTTCTCAGTCAATGCACAATTTGACCACCCTTAGAGACTCGTATCACAGATACTCGGCACAAAATTAATAGTCAATATCAATATTAAATAAAAAAAAATTTATTCGTAAAATTCGGATTATTCGAAATCTCGAGTTATCACATTCACCCCTCCTTAAAAAGATTTCGTCCTCGGAATCACCATTTTCTTATTCTCTATAATCTTTTAATGTTGTATCATCTATTCATTTTATTAACAAAATTTTCATTTTGTGTCTCAAATTCTAACCTGTGATTTGAATCTATAAAAGAAAACAATTCACAGTAATTATCTAACTCAATATTACTCGCGTAATTAAATTTCTAAATGAAATCGTTACTTACCGCTACCTCCTGGGCAGCCACTGCATCTTGCACCGTCATGTTGAATGCACGGGTCGATGGTCTTCCTGGCTGCGCAGGTCCTTGAATCGCCAAGGTTCCACTACTGGGTCCCTTGTTGCCACTTTCTTTCACCGCATTTCTCTTCAGACAGTTCCGAACCAAATGATCAGTCGATCCACACACAAAGCAACCTTGTATCTTCTTAAGATTGGGATAATTGGGTGACATGTGTCCCTTTTGCCCGCAGTTGTAACAAATTCCTTTCTTCTTCCGATAAACTCCTGCATGATTCTTTTCACAAGTTGCATATGGCTCCCCTCCTTTCCTATTCCCTTCTGTCTTGTTACCCAACTGGGTATTCTCGCTCCACTTTCTTTTGTTAGGGTTACTACCACCACTGCTTCCTCCATCACTTGTCTTCTTCTTCTTCTCTTGGTAAAATCGAGACGCAGCTTCGCTCCCTCCTTCAACAATTAACGCTTTTTCCATTAAAGCCGCAAATGTATTGATCTGCAATACCGCTACTTTGTTGTATATACCCAGCTTCAGTCTATTCTCGAATCTTCTCACTTTTCTCGCCTCTATGTCCACCTGATGAGGTGCAAATCTCGCCAACTCGTTGAATTTGGCAGCATACTCCAAAACTGACATATTCTTCTGCTTTAGTTCTAGAAATTTGACTTCCATCCTGGATTGCATACTCGACGAAAAGTAGTTCTCAAAGAACAACTCCTTGAATCATGTCCAAGTCACCACAGCTGTACCTGATCTCGCTTAATTAGTCTCCCATCAGTAATTGGCTTCTCCCTTCATCAAATATGTTGCAAAAGCTATCTTTTGCTCTTCTGCCACTCGTGAAATAATGAATGCTTTCTCCATTTCTTTTACCAAAGTTTGGGCTTCAATCAGATCCGTGGTTCCCTTGAATTCTGGCGGTCCTACTGCTTTAAAGTCTTTAAAATTTGACAATCTATCTGCTGGCTGTTCTCTCGCTCTTCGTCTTGCTGCCGGAGCTCTATTTCCCATAGCTTCAGCTATCATATTTGCAAAATTCTGCATCGGGTCAGCTTGACCTCCTTCATTATTCACTGACTATTCTTCTTTTTGATTTCGATTCTGTCGTCTAGGCGGCATTATCTGATTTAAATAAAAATCTTACATTAATTCTCTTTCTCTACATAAATTCTTAACACAATAAGAATTCAACACATAATTCTCATATAATCGCTTATTTATTCAAATAGCACATAGCACAGTTAGTACTTAACACATATTATAATCCTATTTTTAAATAATATCAGGATTAACAGCACAACTTTATACAAAAAGTTGCAATTCTCTATTCACACTTGGCTATTACCAGTTCGTCAGACTTACCACACTTATGAGTTCAGGAACTTACCACAATTATATGAGTGTATGAACTAATCCTAGTCAGACCTTTGGCGTCCATTCGCTGAGGGGTTCAAAATATTTCATATAATTACGAGTGATGAACTTACCATAAGTATGAGTTTTAAGAACGCACAAATTAATCTTAATCTTATATTCATATAGAAAATAAAGATTTCATTAATACAAACATATTTATATTTACATATGCTTACACATTGTTCTCGATATTACAATCATTAATATCATATCCTACTACCAAAAGTTACTACCACTTATATCTAAGTTGTCTACCGTCCACTCCCTTCACCAGTCTTCTTCTTGATGGGACACTTATTGAATCTGTGACCCGTACTCCCACATGAATAACACATCCTCATATTCGGCTTAGGACAATGTAGGGAAATATGTTCTTCCTGTTTACAGTTGAAGCACAAGTTCTTCCACATCATGCATTCTCCTGCGTGAGTTTTTCCACACTTGCTACAGACTTGCTTCTTCTTCGGGTTTGAATTTTCAGAATTAGGGTTGTCGTTGTCCCTCTTTCTCTTTTTCTTAACTTTCTTCTGCTTGATTGTTCCTTCAGATGATCCACAACCTTCAGCCTTCATCCTTTCCACCTACACCTTCAGCTCGTTCCGTTCTTCAGTCATTTCGTGTAACGCTTGCTCCGTCTTCTATAGCTCCTCCAAGAGAAACACTTTACCCCGAAGTTCTTGGACTTCTACCGATAGTTGATCGTGTTCTCCAACTTTGATCTTATTCCCTTTCTCCACCTTAACTTCTTTGGACTCTGCCTCCTCATCACCACTACGATACATCTCGGGATAATCATCATGATCACTCCCCAGATTCACCGCGGGTTCATCCTTTCCCACTTCTTCATCTGACTCGCTTTGTGCTGGCACGTCGGCTACTGGCACTGGTGCAACAATCGCTAGCATCTCTGCGCTCATTTCATCTTCTCTAGACATCCTACAATCAGTTTAAATAACTTGATTAGTACATCATTAGTACAAACTTCTCACACTATGTGTCCACATATCTTACTATTGATGCACTTCGGCAATCCCTCACTTAGAACTCTAAATGAGTTTTCTATATCTCGCTTATGGTTATAATCCTAGGGTTTTCCCCACCCCACTTAAGGTTTATAACCTACAACTTTGATACCAACCTGTGACGCCCCCAAATCCGGGTTACCTGACCCCTGAGTTTGGTGCTCACGATCCATAATATAATAACATCTAACTACCCATTCATTGATGAATATAAACTTATATAACATTAATTAATAGGCTAACAACATCATCCCAGGTCATCTAACCTTAACATTATAAACTTACCCTCTAGATATACAAAAAGGGTTACAAATACAATATAATAATAAGTTCATCATAACTAATCCAGCATTTTGCCTTTGCCTTTGTTCTTCTTAGACCCGCTGGCATATTCTTCCCTAGCTGAAATGTTTTATTTAGCAAGGGTGAACAACATATTTGCCCCGTAAGTTAAGACATACAATAAATGTATAAGAATAAAAATAACAGACTATCTAATTTGATAGAATAACACCAAAGTTCGGAGAAGTTTAAAATAGCTGAACAAATCTTTAGTAGCTGACAAGTCTTCTCACATTCTATGTAACACAATAATTTGATAATGATTTCAATATCTAATCACTTCTTGATTTAGCCGAAATAATTGGCATCGATCTGTCAATAATAATTAAATTATCCTCTCGAACCTATCAAGTTCTAACAATTGTTCGTCTAGCTAGAATAATTAGCTAAGACATATCTCAACACAATTCAACAATAAACAGGAATTATCTGTACTGATAATAATAGCTTCTACGGGTGTAAGTGTCCAACAATAGTTATTCTCTAATTATATTCTCCAAAATTATTGAAAATTATATTTTATAATTCAAAATATTTTTAAACACTTTATTCTTCTTTAAAATGATTTTTATAATATTAAAATCATTTTTATCTAATTTATTTAATATAATAATTAAATAAATTAAATATAATTTTTATTCAAATAATTATAATTCTTACTGAAAAATATTCCAAATTCTCAAAAATTATTTTTCATAATTTAAAATAATTTTTAAAACCATTTTTGGTAATTTTTAGAATTTAATTTCTATTTTTAAGTATTTTCAAGAAATTCAAAAAATAAAAATAATTAAACCATCGCTATAGCCTATAGCGATAATAACCGTCGCTGTTGGTGTTCTTGAGCCTCAAGAACATTGATAGGCTGGTTACCAACATGCCAAGTTTGGCCGCTTTTAATTTTCAACAAAAATTGTTTCTAGGCTTGCTTGAGCATCAATCTTGTAGTGTTTATGTAACACTACAAGTATTAACCATCTTCAAGGTCATACCACAACATATAAACAATCCTTCATAGTCGCTGTCAGACAGCTGCTGGGTTTTTTGGGTAACCCAGAAACCCAGACAGTGTCGACTAGGCACTTTCTAGCTCGATTTTCTCTAAGTTCTGTTCATCTAGTTGGTGTTTTTAAGGTTCAAATCGATAATCCTTGTATCAAGAAACATCACTAAAGCAACAGATCGGTCCAACAACAAAACAATATCCAGATTTAGCTCGGTCAAAGGATGTCAGAAAGTGTGTTCATCCGATTTCTGGAAATTCCAGAAACTGCACTTCGTGATCGACTGGTCGAGTTTGACCACTCACTATGTTCGATCTGTTAACTATTTTAGTGTTATAAAAACATGGATCTAGAGTCCATATATCAGTCAATAATCTACATATCATAACATCAATATATCATCTAACGTCTGACATATACTGACTTTGAAAAATGTTGTCAGACGCTGATTTACACTTTCCGGGTTACCCAGAAAGCTTCGGTCATGCTTGGTCAACTCACTTTTACCATGAATATCTTTCAATCTGGACATGGAATGACTGTGATTCCACTTCCAAATTATAGTCCTCATGTCAGACTACCGATCAAAAACATAAAACAAGAAAAATCTTAAACAGACAAGAATCTATGGCTCCTGACATTAGCTTGTCAGACCACAAATTCTGTTCTTGGACAGTTTTTGAAAAACATAATTTTTACCCACTTTGATGCTATGGATCTATGATAGATCATCATAGATCATCATAAATGTGACGCCCCCAGAATAGGTATACAACACCCATTCTGAGTCGCCAAATACATGGTACAGAAAGCAAACTACAACTTCAATAATACAATTGTCGTGCAAAATACGACAACACATACTGTGAGTTTAAATATAAATATTGTCTTCTAGACAATATCCACACTCAAATAAATCCTCATTACAATTATTCAAACACTATTTTACAGAAATAGTGAGGACTGCTAAAACATCTTTTTAGAACCATCACTCCATACCCCGACTAGATCCTGCTATGTTCTCACCTCCTGAGAAGAAAAATGGAACAAAAAGAAAAAGGGTGAGCTCAACTAGCCCAGTAAAGAATATTATGACTAAGATAATATACAACAAATTATCGTTAGTCTTCAACAGGGAAAAATCTGATAAAATATAATCGACAACAAGTTTTAGATCAACAACTGCAGCGGAAACAGCAAACCATTAGAAGAGTCAAGTAGAGAAAGAATTCTACTATCTTCTAAGATTTAAAAGTCCATCATCAATATTTTATCCCTGTAACATCAATTAATAATCATCTTTAACCAAATATTCATCTTTGCACTACAGGCCAAAGATATTCATTTGTATCATCAGTCGGTCATGTTCATCTCAACACCTGTTCATCTTTGCACTACAGGCCAAAGATATTCATCAAGTAATTATACATCTTTGCACTACAGGCCAAAGATATTCAGTAATATCATCATTTAGGACTGAGGATGATGAAAAATATCTTAAAGAGAACGAATCCAATGAGACAGAAGGACAAATAGTAGGGATTCGTATAACAGTTTATCCAAGATCAATAATACTTCATAATAATCAATTGTGAAGCAGAATTCAAAAATAAAGATCAAAACATGGATACAATCAAAGATAGTAACCATAATAGACATCTTGGACAAAAAGGGAAAATTTTATTTTTCGGTGAATAGTGCCGTATTCGTGAATAGTGCCGTATACGTGAATAGTGCCGTATACGTGAATAGTAACCCCCGACACAAAAAGTTCCAAATTTGATAAAAACTCATATCAATATTTCAGCATAATGATATTGAAGAAAATAATATCATTAAGAAGAAAATAATATCCCTTACCTCAAAATATCAGTACTTCTGGTCGGAATACCGGTATAAGGCTGAAAGAAACTTGCTCTGATGAATAGAAACTCTCAAAGTATCTAAATACTCACAAAATACACTCAATAATCTAGAGAGAGAAAGAGAGAAAACTTGTTTCTGGTGTGATTTTCAATTCTAACTTAGCCCTCTATTTATAGGAAAATTTTGGTAGGTTTGACCTGCAACCTGATGGCTTTACCTGCTACTATTCCCACCCACCACATTTGAAATATAATTCAGCACATTTCTTCACCAACCACAAGTGGGGCCCACCAATTCTAGAATTTTTCACCAAAATGATAAACTCCGAAAATTCAACAATTTCTGAACCAGTCATCTTGTAAAATTCGTAATAAATCATACGTTCATTTTTAACGGTTCAAAATTTGTGGACATATACTCAACTTATATATGTATAACATATCCAAAAATTACCACGATCCAACGGTCGGATTAAAAATTATAACCCCCGCAAAATATCTCAAAAACCCTGATTTTTAATACCTCCATTCCGACAAAAATACTGATAAAAACCTCAACATTAACTCCTTCATTTTTAACCACAAAAATATATCCCTCATTTATATCCACATAAAATAAATATTTCCTTATCATATGAATCAATAATTAATTATTCACAAATAATATTACAGAATCACATTTATGACAACCAGGCCGTTCCCAGGAAAGAGGGGGCTTTCCAATAAGGATTTCTCCTTACTGGCGCGCAATTAGATGACCAAACCTCTCCTTAGACAGAACTTTCTAGACATTGCCAATAATGTTATCTAATAATATTATTCAAATAATATGAATTATTGATCTGATAAATGAAAATACTGTGCAGCAACAATTATTGAAACAACAATAATATAAAATATCAACGCAGCAATTATTGAATCAATAAAATAAAATATTGAATAATAACTACTGTAACAATTATTGAGTAGTGCCTTCTTACGTAAGAATCAATAATTGGTGCAATACCGTGTGCTACTGTATTTTAACCACCGGGTATTCCAACAGTATTAACGGTAACAACTACGCCGTTATTTATAAACAACTTATACTTGTCGTTTTCTTCATCCAATCGCTTTCCGTTATGGGGCCCACACAAGGCTGCGTCGTCGTACGAATATTCCCCGACAGCAAGAATATTCCACGACCAACCGAATATTCACCGACCAAAAATAAATATTTTATAACCACTTGCTTATTTTGCAAAATTTGCACATTTCACCCATAACCAAAGTATTATATCAAATTAACCCCTTATTATTCACAATAATATTTAGAGAAAATTTGATTTTATTCATTAATAAGTTGGGGTCTTACAACCTCCCCTCCTTATGAAATTTCGTCCTCGAAATTGACGTACGTACCTGATGTTTCAAAAAGGTGAGGATACCTCGCTTTCATTTCTGATTCCAACTCCCAGGTCATTTCTTCAATAGCATGGTTTCTCCACAAAACCTTAACTTGTGGTATAACCTTCGTGCGTAGGACATGCTCTTTCCTATCCAAGATCTTAACAGGTACCTCCTCGTACGTTAAATCTTCAGCTATCTCGTCTGGTTCTAACTCAATAATGTGGTTCGGGTCTTTAACATATTTACGAAGCATAGATATGTGAAAAACATTATGAACACGAGACATGCTTGGAGGTAATGCGAGTCTATATGCCACATTTCCTATTCGCTCAAGAATCTCAAATGGACCAACAAATCTTGGATTGAGCTTTCCTCTCTTCCCAAATCTTGTAACTCCCTTCCATGGTGCAACACGTAACAATACATGATCCCCAATATTAAATTCCACGTCCTTCCGATGAAGATCCGCATAACTCTTTTGTCGATCCTGTGCCGTTTGTATACGTTGTCGAATCGTTTGGATCTTCTCTGTAGTAATGCGTACCAATTCTGGTCCCAACAATGTTGCTTCACCCACCTCGTCCCAGCATACTGGAGAACGACATTTTCTTCCATACAACGCCTCAAATGGAGCCATACCTATGCTCGCCTGATAACTGTTGTTGTAGGAGAATTCCACCAATGGTAGGTACTTATCCCAACTCCCTTTGAGATCTAGGACACAAAGTCTTAATAGATCTTCAAGAGTTTGAATAGTCCTCTCTGATTGTCCGTCCGTTTGAGGATGGTATGCTGAACTGAATCGTAAATCCGTGCCCATAGCTTTCTGCAAGCTAACCCAAAATCGTGAAGTGAATCTTGGGTCACGATCCGAAACTATGGATACTGGCATGCCATGCAATCTCACAATCTCGTTCACGTACATACTAGCAAGACGTTCAAGGGAATAAGTCTCACGTATCGGCAAGAAATGAGCGGACTTGGTTAATCTATCAACAATAACCCAAATCGCATCTATGCCTTGAGAAACCTTGGGAAGACCTGTAACAAAATCCATAGTAATGTGTTCCCACTTCCATTTCGGAATCTCAAGTGGTTGCAATGGACCCTTTGGTACTTGATGCTCCGCTTTTACACGTTGACAAGTTAAACATCTCGAGATAAACTCCGCGATCTCTCTTTTCATATTGCTCCACCAAAATGTATGTCGAAGATCGTGATACATTTTGGTACTCCCAGGATGGATTGCAAACGGTGTGTTGTGTGCCTCCATCATTATTCTATGCTTCAAGTCAAAATCGTTAGGAACACAAAGTCTGGAGTTGACTCGAAGTATTCCTTCTTCATCGATTCTTGCTTCTGGAATAGCACCTTCTTGCACTTTCTTCTTCATACGCATCAGCTCTATATCCGTAGCTTGAGCAGCTTTAACTTTATCGATTAAAGTCGGTTCTACTCGTATATTTGATATCATCATGTGGGTACTTGGAGCCTTCATCTCTATCTCCATCCTTTGCAAGTCATACAAAATGGGCCTTTGTGTTAACAACATTGCACTCGTACCCGCATATGATCTTCTACTCAATGCGTCAGCTACTACGTTTGCTTTTCCAGGATGATATTGGATGGTATGATCGTAATCTTTCAACAGCTCGAGCCAACGTCGTTGCCGCATGTTGAGTTCCTTTTGGGTGAAGAAATATTTGAGGCTTTTATGATCTGTATAGATCTCCACTTTCTCCCCATACAGGTAGTGTCTCCAGATCTTCAACGCAAAAACGACTGCTGCCAACTCCAAATCATGAGTAGGATAATTCCTCTCATATTCTTTGAGTTGTCGTGAGGCATAGGCTATGACTTTCCCATGTTGCATGAGAACACATCCTAACCCTTTGCCTGAAGCATCGCTGTAGATAACAAATCCATCCGAACCAGATGGTATTGTCAAAACAGGTGCCGAAATGAGTCTCCTCTTGAGTTCTTGGAAACTCTTCTCGCATTCCTCACTCCATACGAATTTTGTATCTTTCCGAGTCAGCTGAGTTAACGGAGTAGCGATTCGAGAAAATCCTTCCACAAATCTCCGATAATAACCAGCTAAGCCCAGAAAGCTACGTACTTCGGTTACCGACTTCGGTTGCTCCCAACTTTGTATGGCTTCAATCTTCGCCGGGTCGACAGATACTCCATGTTTTGACACCACGTGCCCAAGGAATGCTACTTCCTCAAGCCAGAACTCGCATTTCTTCAGTTTGGCATATAGCTTGTTTTCACGAAGCCTTTGCAGTACCAGCTTCAAATGGCGCTCATGATCTTCACGGCTTTTGGAATAGATGAGGATGTCATCAATAAAGACAACAACGAACTGATCCAAATATTCTTTGAATACACGGTTCATCATATCCATGAAGGCAGCAGGAGCATTAGTCAATCCAAAAGACATTACTAAGAATTCATAATGCCCGTACCGAGTTCTGAAGGCAGTCTTTGGAATATCCTCAGTTTTAATCTTCAGCTGATGATATCCAGAACGAAGATCGATCTTTGAAAAGAATTGTGCTCCTTGCAACTGGTCAAACAGGTCATCAATGCGAGGTAGCGGATACCTATTCTTGATGGTGACATGGTTCAATTCTCGATAGTCAATACAAAGTCGCATACTCCCGTCTTTCTTCTTTACGAATAAAACAGGAGCACCCCAAGGAGACGTACTAGGACGAATAAAACCGATGTCCAACAACTCCTGTAGTTGGACTTTTAACTCCTGAAGTTCAATAGGAGCCATTCGATATGGGGTTTTAGAAATGGGCTTTGTACCGGGTTCAAGGTCAATAAAGAATTCAATTTCTCGTTCCGGGGGTAGACCGGGAAGTTCTTCAGGAAATACATCGGAAAATTCTCTAACAATAGAAATATTATTCAAATCTGACTTGTCTTTGTTCAAATCCATAACATGGGCTAAGAAAGCTTGACATCCGTTTTTCAATAAACGAATAGCTTTGTGGCTTGATATGACAGTGACTGATTTTAGTGGTTTAGTAGTTTGAATTCGTATGACAGGTTGGTTAGGAATATGAAAACTAACAACCTTACGAAAACAATCAATTTTAGCATGATGAGTGGTTAACCAATCAATTCCTAAAATCACATCAAAAGCAAGTATCTTTAAAGAGATAAGATCAACAGGTAATGTGATAGTGCCAACTTGGATCATGCAAGATTTATAAACTGTAGATGTAACGAAGGTTTCACCCAACGGAGTTTCAACAGATAAGTTAAAGTCCAATTTCTCCGGAGTCAAGTTTAAACGTTGAGCACAAGCAGGAGAGATAAAAGAATGGGTAGAACCGGTATCTAGTAAAGTATAAACTTCGCAAGAATTCAAGATTAGCTTACCCGTGATCACCTCGTTCGGGTTTCTCGCGTTTTGGCCAGTCACGACAAACGCCCTTCCAGGAACCGCTGATTTCGACTTATCCGGGATAACTTTTGGAGTCACCATCCCCGCTGAACTTGGTTTTGCTACAGAACACTCTCGAGCTATATGACCTTCCTTTCCACAGTTATAACATACCTTGGATTGTTGTGGGCAGTTTGGGCTGATATGTCCCTCTTTCCCACATTTGTAACATACGACCGGTGGTCGTTCTCCTCCCCTAGAAACAGTTGATGTTTGTGCTGACGTCTTCACGTTATCATTGTTGTACCTTCTCTTCTTGAAATCTCCTCCCGACTCGCTCCTTCTATTATCACGACCACGATTACCACCAGAGTGGTTACCGCTTTTGTCCGAATGTTTTCCTCCCTGCTGGTTTTCATTGCTTCGATGACTGCCGCCACCGGTATGACCCTGGTTGTGGTCCCTCGGTTGCACATACTCATTATCTCGCTCTAATAATTGAGCCCTGTTTACAACATCTGAATATAAAGAAAATTTATGAGAGATAAGATATTGCCGAATCTCGGGTTTTAGACCTCTCAGAAACATCCTTGTCATTCGTTCCTCATTTTCGACCAAATGAGGTGCAAACCTGGATAACTCTGCAAACTTCGCCTCGTACTGGGACACCGTCATGTTGTTTTGTTCCAGTCTAATAAACTCAACCTCCTTCATATGACGAATACTTTCAGGAAAGTACTTGTCATTGAACAGTTTTTGAAATGTTTCCCAGGACATGTTGAGTGCGTCAGGCTGGGTACGCTTCACAGACTCCCACCAGTAGTCTGCCTCACCGCGGAACATAAATGTGGCGAATGGAACCTTCTGTTCCTCCGTGCATCCCAAGACATCAAATATCTTGGTAATTTGCTTGACCCACGTTTCCGCCATGATCGGATCCGGCTTTCCCTTAAATTCTGGTGGTCCCAATTCTTTGAACTGCTTAGCTGTGACAAACCGCGCGTTGTTATCATTTCCACCCGTATTCTGCACACGAGTCTCCCTCGTCTGATTTTGCATGAACTGCAAAAAGCTCCTAAACATTCCATCATTCATCGTTTGCTCGGTAACGTTGTTTACAGGAGGAATATTGCCTTCCTGTTGCACGTTCCCCTGGGTAGTGATCAAAGGTGTCTCCACGGTCTGATTTACTCCATTATTAACGTTCTCAGCTGCCATTCTTAAATACTGCCATAAAACAAGGGTTAATAGTCATGTCATATATTATCCCTATACTCTGACCGACCAAATAAACACCAAATAAACTTAGTCAGGTCATACTAGCGAAGGAATTCCCCGTCTCTCCCCTCCTAGTTCTTGTCTCACATCTCAGCCAGGGATCATATCCCTAAGCTCTGATACCAACTGTGACGCCCCCAGAATAGGTATACAACACCCATTCTGAGTCGCCAAATACATGGTACAGAAAGCAAACTACAACTTCAATAATACAATTGTCGTGCAAAATACGACAACACATACTGTGAGTTTAAATACAAATATTGTCTTCTAGACAATATCCACACTCAAATAAATCCTCATTACAATTATTCAAACACTATTTTACAGAAATAGTGAGGACTGCTAAAACATCTTTCTAGAACCATCACTCCATACCCCGACTAGATCCTGCTATGTTCTCACCTCCTGAGAAGAAAAATGGAACAAAAAGGAAAAGGGTGAGCTCAACTAGCCCAGTAAAGAATATTATGACTAAGATAATATACAACAAATTATCGTTAGTCTTCAACAGGGAAAAATCTGATAAAATATAATCGACAACAAGTTTTAGATCAACAACTGCAGCGGAAACAGCAAACCATTAGAAGAGTCAAGTAGAGAAAGAATTCTACTATCTTCTAAGATTTAAAAGTCCATCATCAATATTTTATCCCTGTAACATCAATTAATAATCATCTTTAACCAAATATTCATCTTTGCACTACAGGCCAAAGATATTCATTTGTATCATCAGTCGGTCATGTTCATCTCAACACCTGTTCATCTTTGCACTACAGGCCAAAGATATTCATCAAGTAATTATACATCTTTGCACTACAGGCCAAAGATATTCAGTAATATCATCATTTAGGACTGAGGATGATGAAAAATATCTTAAAGAGAACGAATCCAATGAGACAGAAGGACAAATAGTAGGGATTCGTATAACAGTTTATCCAAGATCAATAATACTTCATAATAATCAATTGTGAAGCAGAATTCAAAAATAAAGATCAAAACATGGATACAATCAAAGATAGTAACCATAATAGACATCTTGGACAAAAAGGGAAAATTTTATTTTTCGGTGAATAGTGCCGTATTCGTGAATAGTGCCGTATACGTGAATAGTGCCGTATACGTGAATAGTAACCCCCGACACAAAAAGTTCCAAATTTGATAAAAACTCATATCAATATTTCAGCATAATGATATTGAAGAAAATAATATCATTAAGAAGAAAATAATATCCCTTACCTCAAAATATCAGTACTTCTGGTCGGAATACCGGTATAAGGCTGAAAGAAACTTGCTCTGATGAATAGAAACTCTCAAAGTATCTAAATACTCACAAAATACACTCAATAATCTAGAGAGAGAAAGAGAGAAAACTTGTTTCTGGTGTAATTTTCAATTCTAACTTAGCCCTCTATTTATAGGAAAATTTTGGTAGGTTTGACCTGCAACCTGATGGCTTTACCTGCTACTATTCCCACCCACCACATTTGAAATATAATTCAGCACATTTCTTCACCAACCACAAGTGGGGCCCACCAATTCTAGAATTTTCCACCAAAATGATAAACTCCGAAAATTCAACAATTTCTGAACCAGTCATCTTGTAAAATTCGTAATAAATCATACGTTCATTTTTAACGGTTCAAAATTTGTGGACATATACTCAACTTATATATGTATAACATATCCAAAAATTACCACGATCCAACGGTCGGATTAAAAATTATAACCCCCGCAAACTATCTCAAAAACCCTGATTTTTAATACCTCCATTCCGACAAAAATACTGACAAAAACCTCAACATTAACTCCTTCATTTTTAACCACAAAAATATATCCCTCATTTATATCCACATAAAATAAATATTTCCTTATCATATGAATCAATAATTAATTATTCACAAATAATATTACAGAATCACATTTATGACAACCAGGCCGTTCCCAGGAAAGAGGGGGCTTTCCAATAAGGATTTCTCCTTACTGGCGCGCAATTAGATGACCAAACCTCTCCTTAGACAGAACTTTCTAGACATTGCCAATAATGTTATCTAATAATATTATTCAAATAATATGAATTATTGATCTGATAAATGAAAATACTGTGCAGCAACAATTATTGAAACAACAATAATATAAAATATCAACGCAGCAATTATTGAATCAATAACATAAAATATTGAATAATAACTACTGTAACAATTATTGAGTACTGTCTTCTTACGTAAGAATCAATAATTGGTGCAATACCGTGTGCTACTGTATTTTAACCACCGGGTATTCCAACAGTATTAACGGTAACAACTACGCCGTTATTTATAAACAACTTATACTTGTCGTTTTCTTCATCCAATCGCTTTCCGTTATGGGGCCCACACAAGGCTGCGTCGTCGTACGAATATTCCCCGACAGCAAGAATATTCCACGACCAACCGAATATTCACCGACCAAAAATAAATATTTTATAACCACTTGCTTATTTTGCAAAATTTGCACATTTCACCCATAACCAAAGTATTATATCAAATTAACCCCTTATTATTCACAATAATATTTAGAGAAAATTTGATTTTATTCATTAATAAGTTGGGGTCTTACAATAAAACATCATATAACACTTATATAAACACAAAATCACAAACTCTATCTTAGCGTACATGATCAAAATATGAGTCTAGGGTTTATACCTTTTAGTAAAATCCTTGATCTTTAATCTCCTTAAATGATCTTAGTGATCTAAGGGCTATTAATGGGACTGAAATGCTTAGCAAATTCGGAGGTTTAGAGATAGAAGGAGTTGGTGAGAGCTTGGGTGAAAAATGAGCCAAGTTTTGTGATTTTCTTTCTCTCAAATCTATATATATTATGATTGTTGCTAAGATCTGATTTTGATGTCAATGAGAGACTGATTTGCTGAGATTTTTAGTCATGCTAAGTCAATAGTTGGTGAACCACTAAAGGTCTTGGCAAGATTTGCAAGTTAACACATTAAAAAATGAAAAAGGGTATTATAGTTATTTTCCTTCTAAATTTAATGGCATACTTGATAATGTCCAAACCCTTAGGGTTTAACCCTAAGGTCCTAATCCGTAGGTTTTACAACCTCCAGTTTTAGAATTTTCTAATTAGGGTTTTAAATAGAAAATTAAGATTTCTAAAATACAATTAGGGTTTTAAATAGAAATTAATATTTCTTAAGTATAATTAGGATTTTCTAATTATATTAACATTTACTAATCACTTTAGGCTTGCTAATTAGGAATTGAGTTTCCTAATTAGGGTTTAGGATTCCTGAATTTAAAATTAGGGTTTTTCGGCTTTCAATTAGGGTTTCTAATTACGCGTTAGGGTTTTTAATCTTGAGATTAGGGTTTCTAATCCTTTATTAGGGTTTACAAATTTTGTACCCTACCCGATCAATCATTGATCAATAATTCTAAACAGTACAAACACGTGCTCATTAATATAATTATTTTAATTATATTTTCTATTGAATCTCTATCCGTAACTAGGGTTAGGGTTTCTAAATCTATTAAGCATGCACAACTCTTCTATTATTTTCTCAGTCAATACATAATTTGACCACCTCTCGAGACTCGTATCACAGATACTCGGCACAAAATTAATAGTCAATATCACTATTAAATAAATAAAAAAATTCGTAAAATTCTGATTATTTGAAATCCCAGGTTATCACACCTACCCCCAGAGCGTGAAATTAAATTTTGTATCGACCATGAATCCGGTACAAAACCCATTTTCAAAGCCCCATATCGAATGGCTCCTATTGAACTTCAGGAGTTAAAAACCCAACTACAAGAATTGTTAGACATCGGTTTCATTCGTCCTAGTGCATCTCCTTGGGGTGCTCATGTTCTATTCGTGAAGAAGAAAGATGGAAGTATGTGACTTTGTATTGATTATCGGGAGTTGAATCATGTCACCATCAAAAATAGGTACCCGTTACCTCGTATTGATGATCTGTTTGACCAGTTACAAGGCGCCAAATTATTTTTAAAGATCGATCTTCATTTCGGATATCATCAATTAAAGATTAAAACTGATGACATTCCAAAGACTGCTTTCAGAACTCGGTATGGGCATTACGAATTCCTAGTCATGTCTTTTGGATTGACTAATTCTCCTGCTGCCTTCATGAATATGATGAACCGAGTATTCAAGAAATATTTATATCACTTTGTGGTCGTCTTTATTGGTGGCATCCTCATTTACTCCAAAAACCGTGAAGATCATAAGCAATACTTGAGGCTGATACTCCAAAAGCTTCGTGAAAACAAGTTATATGACAAGTTGAAGAAATACAAGTTCTAGCTTGAGGAAGTAGCATTCCTTGGGCACGTGATATCAAATCACGAAATATCTGTTGACCCGACAAAGATTGAAGCAATTCAAAGCAGGAAGCAACCTAAGTATGTGACCGAAGTACGTAGCTTTTTGGGCTTAGATGGTTATTATCGGAGGTTCGTGAAAGGATTTTCTCGAATCGCTACTCCATTAACTCAGCAGACTCGAAAAGATACAAAATTTGGTTGGAGCGAGGAATGTGAGAAGAGTTTTGAAGAACTAAAGAGGAGGCTCATTTCAGCACCTGTTCTGATAATACCAGCTGGTTCAGAGGGATTTATCATATACAGTGACACTTCAGGCAAAGGTTTAGGGTGTGTTCTCATACAACATGGAAAAGTCATAGCCTATATCTCACGACAACTCAAAGAATATGAGAGAAATTATCCTACTCATGATCTAGAGTTTGCAGCTGTTGTTTTTGCAGTTAAAATTTAGAGGCATTACATATAAGACCCCAACTTTTATGAATAAAGATTAATTTTTCTCGAAATATATTTTTGAATATTATGGTGTGAATTTGATATAAAGTTATAGTTGTGGGTATTATTTACCAATTTTGCAAAGTAAGCAAGTGGTTATATAATATTCCATTGGTCGGGGAATATTCGTACGACGACACAATCATTGGTGGACCCCACAATGGAAGTATTGTCTTATTTAGAAAACAACAGAATTATCTTTTTATAAAAATAACGGCAAAAGGTTTACCGTTAAACTGTTGAACTACCCGGTGGTAAAAGAACAGTAATACGCGTGGTTGCATAGTAGCACACGATATTGATTATTGATGCTTAAATGAGAAGTCACTCAGTTATACTCAATTATTGCTATAGTAATTGATGCATAATATCTCTTATATTATTGATTCAATTATTGCCACAGTATCATCTGCATAATATTTATTATTATTAAATCAATAATTGAGACGACAAAGTTATTCATATTATTATTTCCAATATTGACAATGTCTAGAAAGTTCTATCAAGGAGAGGTTTGGTCACCTAATTGCTCGCCAATAGGAAAAAATCCTTATCGGAAAGCCCCCTCTTTCCTGGGAATGATCTGGTTGTTAAATATTGTGAGTTATAATATTAATGATTAATAAGTTCGTGTTGATTAAAGATGAAATTGATATTTTTATTGTGTTGGGATTGTTAGTGTTAGTGGAAATGGACATCTATTCCGATAATAATTGATGTCTGGAGGTTATATTGACCAATCAGATAATTAATCAGATAAATGAGCAATTAATTTCTATTAATTCACATGTATGTACTATTGATTCACATGCATGTACTATTAGGGGAGGTGGTGCAAGTTTGATAATACTTGCAGGACTAAATTTAAAATGAAAGAAAAGATGAAGGTATTATATTGTAATATTTCGAGCCCCAAAACGTGCAATTATCGAAACTATGTTTTCTTATAAATAGAAGCTCGTTCTTCTTTTATTCTCACCGATTCACTAAGACTCACAAGAGCAATTATTGAGAAAGAAGCTTTAGAGAGAAAGTAGAAGAGAAGTCTGTTACTTCACTATTCTAGTATCCAGTCTTCTTCTAAGGTAAGGGATATTATTTTGTTCAGTACTCATAGGAATAATATTTTCTTCCATACTCTGTAGTATATGAGTAATATTATTTCATCTCGTATTCCTGATTATACCCTCATTTTGTTAAAGTATTGCTTCTATACTCCGTGAAATTAGTAGAATATCCTTGAAATTTGCGCTTCATCTAGTATCGTTTCACAAGGATATTTTTTGCACATTCTTGTTAAATTTTAAGTTTTTCATTGCATGAACATGATAAAGAGGGGCATCTGTAGACACTCGAAATTTTCTTTTCCTGTTACTAACCATGCAGGAGGGCAAAAGTGTCTTTTTCACACTCCAGAGATAACCCTGGAGGATCACAATATCAATTTTAACCCCGGAGATAGCCACAGGAGATCCAATTTCCAACCTCGGACATAACCCTGAGAAAATAGTTTTCAATCCCGAAGATAACCCCGGGAAAGTTAGTTTCAACCCTGGAGATAGCCCCGGGGGATCAAAATCAAAGCCTGGACATAGCCCCAGGAGGTCAAGCCAACCTCAGAGATAAACCTGAGGACAGTCAAAGTCAACATCAAGTCAACCTCAGAGATAACCCTGAGAAAATACTGCTACAACTGAACAAAAATTGGAGATAACCCCGGGAGGGGTAAAATGGTCATTTTACCAACTCAACTTCAACTCACATCAAATCAACTCATTTCAACTCAAATTACTTCAATAGAAATTCCACAAGAACCATATCTTAACTTTCGAGCGTAAACTACACAAAACGACTCAATAAACTACCTGACAGAAACCCGGGAATGCCATTTCGGTCATGACCCCATCTTCCTGGAATCCCAAAATGGCAAATCTTATGTCGTTGTGTATCTCTCGGAAAGAGCTTTCCGTAATGGTATGGCACGCTTCCATCGGACTCCCGGATTGAAAGTTATAAAGGTCTGAGCGAACAGCGCGTTGTCCGAGTATACGTACTTCGACACGACGGGACCCATGTCATGGGCATGTCGGGCAGCCTCAGGTAAACCTACAGCTCCCCCCTCTATAAATAGAGGGCTTGGGGTGGCCATATTTACAAGAGAAACGGTGAGGAAGCCATGTCCAATTTGTTCTGTACATACTATAAACTGAGTGCTTTCTCATTTTAAACACTTCTGAGTATATATTCTATCACATTTTTACCGGCGGGAGCCAAGTGTTCATCCACTTAAAGTTATAGAAGTCTTCTTTGGCAGCCCATTGTAAGCCTTCTCACACACTTTAAAGCCTTTCTCTTCAACTTTGCACACACCATTCTTCACGTTGAGAGTCGTGTTGCGTGTGTTTGCCCGGACTTCGGTCCGTGGTTTCATTTCATTATATATATATATATATATATATATATATATATATATATATATATATACGAAAGCAAGTAAATGCTCCAGACATAAGTCTAGGCTCAATCGAGGTATAACTAGATAAAGCCTAGACTGAGCCTAGACTTATGTCTGGATATATATATATATATATATATATATATATATATATATATATATATATATATATATATATATATATATATACGAACTGTGTGTCGAACTTTATTTGATGAGCCTGGATTTTATATCCGGAGCGTTTACTGCTTTAATATATATATATATATATATATATATATATATATATATATACTTTCATATTTCAATTACTTGTAATTTCATTTCCATGTAAATCTCAATGTAATGGGAAATATGAAGAAATATGTGTACATGCCTTCCCTTTATATCAAAACCTAACATGTTATCTTGTCTATTGACATCCGTTTCGCATGACGATACTCCTAAACGGACACATTACATAATATTGCTACATTCATTAAGACTAACTACATAAATTTTTTGTAGGGATATAATTGGTCTAGTAACTCGGTCAAAATCCAAAAAGGCCACGAGCCTACAACCAATTATGTCTTCATCTGACCAGACAGATCTTAATCCAGTCACTCGCGAAGAATTCGATGAATTAAGTAAACAAATTACAGATTTGGCTATTCTGCTTAAAGAACTACACCAATCTACTCAGGGTACAAGGATACCCATACATGCTGAATCCTCTACGCAAGGAGGAACCCAAGGTCCAGATAAGGCCAGTTCCCGTCGCATGAATCCTAATAAGCACAAACAGATTCCTTCAATTTTCGCCACACGACGATTATCTCCACCTGCAGTTCATGAGCCTGTACGGTCTCCGGTAAAGGTGTTTGCCAATGTAATGACTATGTTATTCCCTAAACCAATACCGGTGAAGGAAAAAGAAATCCTAGTTCCAGATCCTGTAATGGAAGAAGAGGAACGAAGAATTAAACAAGACATCATCAGAATGATGTCCAACGTACGCATCATTGTCCATGATGAACACATAAGTAGATACACCCTAGACGATGACTACCCAGACATAATGATCATCATTCGGGAAAAGGAGGACGACGACATCCCCTCTATCACTGTAGTCCACTAGGACTTTGCCCTCGACAATTGGAGCAGTAGTCCTTGCATTGGTCGACAAGGGTAAAACGGGTAGAAACTCATTCTGCCCTGTAGAAAGTAATAAATGCTTACTTTTTGTGTACAGTATTAGCAGTTACTTTTGTCATTATATGCTAACACTTTGTGTGATTGAACAATTGCATATATTAAGTGAAAGGATTTTGTTTCAGGACTCTAAAATTAGAGGTGCCTAGACTTGCTGATGAGGTGCCTATTCTCCACAAGGACTGTAACTTTGATGTAAAGTTGTACTTAGACTTGATGGAAATACAAGAGGACTATGAGATACCTCAGGAGATCAAAGAATGGGTCGAAGACAAAACCAAGCCAAATCTTGATCAAACCACCTCTTTTAAGCCTCGGAACCTTAGAAAACCCCAAACAAATCCAGATTGGTACGGACCTCACTCCAAACTAAAGGAATGACATGGTTATTCTATTGACCCTATTCCAGGATGTGTTTGCATGGTCTCATGAAGACATGGTCTGTTTATCCGCTGACATTGTCATTCATCGCATTCCCATCAAAGGAGGATTCAAGCCAGTCAGGGAGAAGCTCAGGCGATTAAAACCTGAGTAGAGGTTAAAAGTTAAAGGAGAAATTGTGAAACAATTTCAAGCCGGCATCATCATGGTGTCAACATACCTTGAATGGCTATCAAATATAGTCCCCGTGCCCAAACTGGGAGGGGAGGTGCGAGTTTGTATGGATTACAGGGATTTTAATAAATCTTACCTCAAAGATAGCTTTCCCGTGCCATTCATCCACATACTCATTGATAATATAGCTCAATACGACATGTATTCTTTTGCTGATTGATTTGCGGGGTACCATCAAATCATGGTTGCTGAAGGATCGTGAGAAAACTTCATTCATCATGCCTTGGGGAACCTTTTTCTACAGACGATTGTCATTCAACCTCATTAATGCTAGAGCTACCTATCAGTGAGCCATATGGCTCTTTTCCATGATCTAATGCATAGAAAAAAGAAGAAAAAAGAAGAAAAAAGAAAAAAAGAAAAAAAGCTCTTCAACAGGTTTTATAGTTACTGCCTTATCATCGACAGATTCTACAGATGGCGTCGAAGTTTGAAGAAAAAATCCTTCCTCCACATTCCTCGGAATAGGAATGATTTTGCAGATGCGCTAGCAACCTTAGCCTCCTTAATCAACATACATGACAAGGAATACATGATAACCCTCACATTTGCCCAACAAAAGGCTCCAGCCTATGGGAATTACATTAGAGAAGTATCGGATGAGCTACCTCCCATCTATCACCCTTGGTATCAGCACATCAAGGAGTACCTACGAGATGGATCTACACTGGCTGAGGCAAGCTCGAGTAAAAGAAGGTGGATCCATCGACTTGCTATAAAATTCTACCTGAGCGGAGATGCACTCTACAAAAGAGATGCAGGATGAGATCTCCTCAGATGTCTGGACGAGGACCAAGCTCAGAGGCTCATGGATGAAATCTATGGGGGAGTATGTGGCCCACACATGAGTGGACCTCTACTTGTAAAGAAGATCTTACAACAGAAAAGTCCGACTGCGGCAGTTCAAACAACATGACTTGGTTTTGAAAAAGATCATTGGCAACCAAGATCAATCCAAAGGAAAATTCGCTCCGAACTGGGAACGCCCATTTGTCGTCAAAGACGTATGGACAGGAGGCACTCTCAGATTACAGAAAATGGATGGCAATGAATTTCTGCAACTCATTAACTCGGACACCGTGAAACGGTACTATGTCTAAAACTTACCATCAAGCAAACATCTTGGTTTTGGATCACCAGATCCCAGTCAATCCAGGTTTTCTCAAAACCTTTCACTACATACAACCTTTTTCACACCCATTTTCCCCATCATGGACAATCACACTTTCCAACCAGCAGCCTGGTTTCGGATCACCAGATCCTTCTCTCCCCGTATGTTTTCAAAACCTTTCACACTTTCAATTTATCCCACCAGGGATTAAACCTTTCACACCTTCAATTTATCCTATACACGAGATTAAAACTTTTCACCTGTAATCCACCCTATACATGGGGCGAACTACATCGACCTGATCTCCCCAATACACGGGAGTATGTAGGCAGCCATGTTATACGGTCCGGTCTCATCACAGAAAAAAACAAAAACAAACACACTCCTATCCATAACCACATATAGAAATCAGTCCTAAGACACCAAAGATGGTAGGGAATACACACAGATCGACGATACATTATGAAAATCTTGAGACATCTCACTATCCATCCATCAAAGAGGAGTTCAGAATACATCCAAATCACAAAGTCTTAGAGAAACAAGCAAATATCAAGCAAGTAACAAGGAACAACTAAAAGGGAAGTGAATCAACATATATTTCCCTACCATATATAATGGTGTTTGATATATACAATGTGTACTGTACATGACAAAATGGCTAAGCTAGTATGTGCAGAAAAATACAAGCCCATCTACAAATCAATGTATATGCGGGCTATCAAGTCCAACATGGATTCCCTCTCAGAATAAGGAGGTAACGATGTGATCTCCTGCCCAATGGTTTCTACACGAGCCAACAGATCCACCGCCAACTACATGTGATCTCTGGTAGATATAGCGCTATCCCACTCAACAACAATGGCATCCCTATGAGTTAGAGCATTATCTCTCTAACAGAGCGACATCTCTACCAGAAAGAGCTGTCAACATCAAATCTCAAATCCACCTTCGGGTATAGAGGTAAACGCTTCTCGCGATCTCGGCGTCTTATCATCCCATTTGTCAAAGAAACTACCCCAAATAACAAGCGAGGCTGGGTTAATTTCAAAATTTGCGACAACCGGATATTGGGTCCCTTACAACAAGATTGGGGCAATCTTGGAAGCAGCGACAACTCAACACTGGGGCATTTATCAACCATCCTAAAGTGGAAAATGCACCAATTAGCGCCATCAGCATGGTCCATCATCATCTCAATGGCGATTCAGATATTATTCACTCGCGATGAATCCCCGGCAATAACTTGCGGAATGACTGGGGAATTTTGTGATTCCAAGAAATGGAAGGAGCTTAAGACGGGATCAAGCCTCTCATCAAAAAGAAAGAGGAGAACTCCTGAAAGAAATCATGGCGACATAAGCGTGCCCCTAAGAAAAGAAGGGGAAAATTCTCAAAAAAATTCTTAACTCAAGAGTAGAAGGCCAACGACGAAAGGTCTAGCGAAGGAAATCTACACCATCAAACATGTTAACCTGCATCAAGTCCTCATCAGTTGAGGCATCTACACTGAAGTTTAAATCTGGGCAGCAAAAGATTGAGCTGCAACCTCCAGGGTTGTTAGCGGCATTCAGGTCATTAGTTCAGCCGGCGTGCGAATCAAACACTCAAGTTAATGGGAAACAAGCACCCAACAGCGAAAGGAAACTCCAAATCACCTCAAAAAGGGGTGAACGTAATATCAGGAAGAGTCTGGTGAAGCAAACCTTGAAATATTACTTCAATGAAGGTATCGAAAGATCTGGTATTCTAAACCATTGGCATCAAATCAGCGCAACATCAAGACAGTTCAGCGATGAAAGCTTCGTATACCACCATTCGAGTGGGAACCAAAATAGGTTGGCGATCAGCAGGGTAGGCACCATTACAAACTACCAACGAATACATCAGGAAGGTCTGATGATTTCAAAACGTCATCCCCATCAAAGATGTGGAAAGCATCTCAACTTATCTTCATCAAACAAGCATCAGCGATTAAATGCCAAACCATTGGAGTCAACACCAACATAGGCATCATCAATGATCGGTAAAGGTAAAGCGATTCGCAAAAACATTTTAACATTCATCATAACATTCATTACATTGCAATTTGCGATTTTGCGATATACGATTTGCGATATGCAATATGCGAAATGCGATGTGCAAGTTCTGATATGCGAGTTGCGAATTGCGATTGGCCAAATACGAAAAGCGAAGTGCAAAATACGATGTGTGATTTGCGAACTACGATTTATGAAAACATTTTAACATTCATCATAAACATTCATTACATTGCGCTTTACATCATTAGAAATACCTTGTCATATTTTCAAGTGTCTACTAATATTTATCATGTCCATTCCATTGCAATGTATGAACATGATAAAGAGGGGCATCTGTAGACACTCGAAATTTTCTTTTCCTATTACTGACCATGCAGAAGGGCAAAAGTGCCTTTTTCACACTCCAGAAATAACCTTGGAGGATCACAACATCAATTTTAATCTCGGAGATAGCCACAGGAGATCTAATTTCTAACCCCGGAGATAACCCCGGGAAACAGTTTCTAATCCCGGAGATAACCCCAGGAAAGTCAGTTTCAACCCCAGAGATAGCCCTAGAGGATCAAGATCAAAGCTTAGAGATAGCCCCAGGAGGTCAAGCAAACCTTAGAGATAACCTCGAGGACATTCAGAGTCAACATCAAGTTAACCTCAGAGATAACCCTGAGAAAATACTTCTACAACTGCGCAAAAATTGGAGATAACCTCGGGAGGGGCAAAATGGTCATTTTCCCAGCTCAACTTCAACTCACATCAAATCAACTCATTTCAACTCAAATTACTTCAATAGAAGTTCCACAAGAACCATATCTTCACTTTCGAGCTCAAACTATGCAAAATGGCTTAACGGACTACCTAACGGAAACTCGAGAATACCATTTCGGTCATGGACCCATCTTCGCGGAATCAAAAAAGGGCAAATCCTATGTCATTTTGTAGCTCTAGGAAAGAGCTTTCTAGAATGGTATGACACGCTTCCATCGGACTCCCGGATTGAAAGTTATAAAGGTCCGAGCGAACAGCGCGTTATCCGAGTGTACGTACTTCGACACAGCGGGACCCACATCCTGGGCATCCCGGGAAGCCACAGGTATACCTGCGGCTCCCTCCTCTATAAATAGAGGGATTGGGGTGGCCATATTTGTAAGAGAAACGACGAGGAATACCTGTCCAATTTGTTCTGTACACACTATAAACTGAGTGCTTTCTCATTTTAAACACTTGTGAGCTTTTATTTTGTCATATTTTTATCGGCGGGAGCCGAGTGTTCATCCATTTAAAGTTATAGAAGTTCTTTGGTAGTCCACTATAAGCCTTCTTACACAGTTTGAAGCCTTTCTATTCATCTTTGCAGACACCATTTTTCACATTGAGTCATGTTGCGTGTGTTTGTCTGGACTTCGGTCTGTAGTTTTATTTCAGTTTGTATATATATATATATATATATATATATATATATATATATATTAACATTTTTAGTCTCGCTTGGAGTTTACTTCGTGGCGGTTGACCGTCTTTATAGCTTTCTTTACTTTACGTCCCGCTTGGAGTTTACTTCGTGGCGGTTGATTGCTTTTACAACTTTATTTACATTTTTGATCCCCCACAGAGGTGCTTCGTGGTGGCTGATCATGTCTATATATATATATATATATATATATATATATATATATTTACAGCTTTTATATATATACCTGCTTATTGCTTTATTATCAATTCGGCATCATGTGAGCCTAGGAATCATGTCATCACAGATTCAGTCTACTTGATCTAGATTCAGTTCCCGTGATGGACATTTTCAGCTATAAGCAGCTTGTAAATTTATTCACGATGTTCGAATTTCCTCAGATGGTTTTAATGCCCACGAGGAGTTCGGCACTGCTTTGTACATTATTTTATCGAAGATGCCTCGCATCTCAAAAAATTAAAAACAATCAAGCCGAACACTTAATAAAAATGGGAGTGTAAAAGGTCTCAATTACTATTGAGCACAAGGGTTTGAAAAACCTCTTTTATAAAACATCAATGCCATATTTTGTTTAAAACTGAATTTTTACACAAATTCAAACCGTGTGTATATAGGTGCGAACGAGGCCTCACACTACTTCCATATAAATAGCACATTGACCCATACACACACACACATTCATATAACAACATCTTGAAAAGTGGCGGTCACCATGGTAACACAGATGTCGGGGGTGCCTAACACCTTCCCTCCGTATAATCAAGCCCCCGGACCCTAAATGAATCTCGGTTTCACAGACCCGTTTAGCAGTCCCACATCACTGGGTCAATGTGCAAACCTTTTCTCGGTTGTGTTGGTACAACTATATAAAAAACCAACTGGCGACTCTTACAGTCCAATCGTTGACATATACATGTCGGACCTTTTTCACTTGTTTTTTCAAACAAATCTCACCTAACATGAGAACACCAGAGAACAAGTAATAAAAAGGGACAAATAAAAATCTCGACGTCAACACTATTCACAAAGTACTATTCACGAGTACTATTTACAAAGTACTATTCACTGGGTACTATTCCTGAAGTGCTATTCACTCAGGTACTATTTACCCGGGGAATTATTCATGACAAAAATTGATTTCTTTGCTGTCCAAATCATTTTTTATACAATATTATTCTTTAATTTTACTCCACAAAGCAGTATCATGTTGACAATTTGGACATTATTGAATTCTGGATAAATTAAATTTTAAATCTTTAAATATTTATGATTTGCTTTCTTTTAATTAAATTCTTATATCATTGTCATCATCTTCATGTTTATATTGTGATAAAAGTTATATGTGGCTTACGTGCCTAGATGCACTATTGATTGGTATGATTATGAGTACGGATTATTCGATATAATCATGACCGTAATGTTATAATTGATGTGTTAAAAATCCTCATTGGCCTGTAGTGCATTGATGGACAATTGTTGGTATAATTATTACCAGAGATTATTCGGTATAATCATGACCATTGATGATTACATGAATATCCTTGGCCCGTAGTGCAGGGATGATTCGATGATGTGGTTTATTTATTAAGCTGCGTCTCAGCGATAAAATTGATGATAAACTTTTTAAATTATAGAAGATAGTAGATATCATGCTCTACTTGACTCTTCTAATAGATTGCTTGTTCCGCTGCAGTTAAACTTGATGTTTATTATATTTTATCAGTTTAGCACTGTTGAAGGCTAACGATAATTTATTCTGCATTACCTTAGTCATAATATTTCTTATTGGGCTAGTTGAGCTCACCCTTTGTTTTCATTGTTCTCTTCAGGAAATGATAATATAGCTGGGACTAGTCGGGGAATGGAGTAACGATCCAGATGTTTGCATTAGTAGTCCTCAATATTCAGTAAAATAGTGTGATAATAAATGTAATAAGGACTCCATTTGAGTTTTAATACTGTCTAGAAGACAATATTCGTATTAAAACTCTCAGCTTATGTTTTGTCGTATTTTACACCAGAGTTGTATTTGAATTTTGTACCATGTATTTGGCGACTCAAGATGGGTGATATATACCTATTTTAGGGGCGTCGCAGTTGGTATCAAAGCTTACGGATATGATCCCTGGCTTAAATGTGAGACTAGAACTAGGAGGGGAGAGACGGGAAATTTCTTCCCTAGTATGATCTACCTAAGTTTATTTGGTATTTATTTCGTCGGTCAGAGTATATGGATAATATGTGACATGTCAATTAACCCTTGATTTGTGGCAGTATTTGAAAATGGCATCCGAAAATGTTGAGATAAACAATGAAGCACATGAGACCGTTGAGTCACCAACGATCAATACCCAAGATAATGTGCAATAGGAAGACAATAATCCTCAGGTAAACAATAACACCGATCAAATGATGAACGATGGGATGTTCAGAAGCTTTATGCAATTCATGCAACATCAAGCAAGAGCGGCTCCTGTTCAAAATGTAGGTGGAAACACTGACAACTCTCGGACGGTCACCGCTAAATAGTTCAAGGAGCTGGGACCACCGGAGTTTATTGGAGAGTCAAAACCACTTAAGGCAGAGACATGGATCAAGCATATCACCAAGATATTTGATGTCTTGGGATGCTCCGAGGAGCAAAAGGTTCCCTTTGCCACCTTCATGTTGCGAGGAGAGGCAGATTACTGGTGGGAATCTATAAAACGTACTCAACCTTCCGCACTGAAGATGACTTGGGAGAAGTTCCAAGAACTGTTCAACAACAATTACTTTCTCGAAAGTATTCATCACATGAAGGAGGTAGAGTTTATCAAGCTGGAGTAAAATAATATAATCGTGTCATAATACGAAGCTAAGTTTGCCGAGTTGTCCCGATTTGCGTCCCACTTGGTTGATAATGAGGAGAGAATGACGTGGATGTTTCTAAGAGGTTTGAAATACGAGATACGTCAATATCTAATGTCTCACAAACTGTGTTTGTATTTAAATGTTGTAAATAGGGCTCAGTTATTGGAGCGCGATAACGAGTCAACCCAACCAAGAGAGAGCAGTCGACAAAATGATAATACCAGTGGTAACAATCATCGAAGTGGTGACAACAAACGTGGTGGAAATCAACATGCCAGAAATGGTAACCACTTCGGTGGAAATCATGGCCAAGATAATAAAAGTGGGAATTTCAAGAAGAGAAGATTCAATAATGATGGAAGGACGTCAGCACCAGCACCTGTTGTTAAGGAAGGAGAACGACAACCGGTCGTATGTTACAAATACGGAGGGGAGGGACGCATCAGTCCAAACTGTACGTAGTAGTCCAAAGCATGTTACAATTGTGGAGGAGAAGGTCACCTAGCCCGATTTTGTCTTGCAATGAAGTCAAGTCCAGCTGGGATGGAGGCATCAATGGTCGTCCCAGACAAGACAAAACCGGTAGTTCAAAGGAGAGCGTTTGTCGTAACCTCCCAAAAAGCAAGGAATCCAAACGAGGTGATCACGGGTAACCTAATCATAAAATCTAGCGAAGTCTATACCTTATTTGATATTGGTTCTACCCATTATTTTATTTCTCCTACTTGCGCTCAACATTTAAATTTAAATCCAGAGAAGATAGACTTTGATTTATCTGTTGAAACTCCATTAGGAGAAACCTTCATTACATCTACTGTTTATAAGTCTTGTTTGATTCAAATCAGTAATCGCACGTTACCTGTCGATCTTATCTCTTTGAAAATACTTGCATTTGATGTGATTTTAGGGATTGATTGGTTAACTACTCATTATGCTAAAATCGATTATTTTCGTAACGTTGTTAGCTTTCATATTCCTAACTAACCTATTATGTAAATTCAAGCAACCAAACCACTAAAGTCAATCATTGTCATATCAAGCCATAAAACTATTCGTTTATTGAAAAATGGATGTTAAGCATTCTTAGCCCATGTCAAGGATTTAAATAAAAATACGTCAGATTTGAATGATATTTCCATTGTTAATAATTTTCCTAACGTATTCCCTGAAGAACTTCCTGGCCTACCCCAGAGCGTGAAATTGAATTTTGTATCGACCTTGAACCCGGTAAAAAACACATTTCCAAAGCCCCATATCGAATGGCTCCTATTGAACTTCAGGAGTTAAAAACCCAACTGCATGAATTGTTAGACATAGGTTTCATTCGACCTAGTACGTCTCCTTGGGGTGCTCCTGTTCTATTTGTGAAGAAGAAAAATGGGAGTATGCGACTTTTTATTGACTATCGAGAGTTGAATCATGTCACCATCAAAAATAGGTACCCATTGCCTCGTATTGATGATCTGTTTAACTAGTTGCAAGGCGCCAAATTCTTTTCAAAGATCGATCTTCGTTTTGGATATCATTAGTTAAAGATTAAAACCAATGATATCCCAAAGACTCCTTTCAAAACTCGGTACGGACATTATGAATTCCTAGTCATGTCTTTTAGATTGACTAATGCTCATGCTGCCTTCATGGATATGATGAACCGAGTATTCAAGGAATATTTTGATCACTTTATGGTCGTCTTTTTTGATGACATCCTCATTTACTCTAAAAGCAGTGAAGATCATGAGCAACACTTGAGGCTGATACTCCAAAAGCTTCGTGAAAACAAGTTATATGCCAAGTTGATGAAATACGAGTTCTGGCTTGAGGAAGTAGCATTCCTTGGGCACGTGATATCAAATCACAGAATATCTGTTGACCCGACAAAGAATAAAGAAATTCAAAGCTGGGTGCAACCTAAGTCAGTGACCGAAGTACGTAGCTTTCTCGGCTTAGCGGGTTATTATCGGAGATTCATAAAAGGGTTTTCTCGAATCACTACTCCATTAACTCAGCTAACTCGAAAAGACATAAAA
Source organism: Panax notoginseng (assembly GCA_016801055.1). NCBI lineage: Eukaryota > Viridiplantae > Streptophyta > Magnoliopsida > Apiales > Araliaceae > Panax > Panax notoginseng. Next base: position 76,179,677 of record CM029017.1, on the reverse strand, counting down.
TTCGATTGGAGCAAGGAATGTGAGAATAGTTTTCAAGAACTCAAGAGGAGACTTATTTCAGCACATGTTCTGACAATACTATCTGGCTCAGAGGGATTTGTCATCTAAAGTGAAAGGGTTAGGATATGTTCTCATGCAACATGGGAAAGTCATAGCCTATGCCTCCCGATAACTCAAAAAATATGAGAGCAATTTATCCTACTCATTATCTAGAGTTGGCAGCTATCGTTTTTGCGCTTAAGATTTTGAGGCAATACCTGTATGGAGAGAAGGTGGAGATCTATACGGATCATAAAAGCCTCAAATATATCTTCACTTAAAAGGAACTCAACATGCGGCAACGACGATGGCTTGAGATATTGAAATATTACGATCATACCATTCAATACCATCCTGGAAAAACGAACGTAGTAGCCGACGCATTGAGTATAAGATCATATGCGGGTACAAGTGCGATATTGTCAACGCAAAGGCCCATTTTGTATGACTTACAAAGGATGGAGATAGAGTTAAAGACTCCAGGGACCCATGTGATGATGGCAAATATACGAGTAGAACTTGGCTTTAATCGATAAAGTTAAAGTTGTTAAAGCTACAGACCTGGAGCTGATGCTTATGAGGAAGAAAGTGCGAGAAGGTGTTATTCCTAAAGCAAGAATCGACGAAGAAGGAATACTTCGAGTCAACTCCAGACTTTATGTTCCTAACGATTCTAACTTGAAGTATAAAATCATGATGGAAGTGCACAACACACCATTTGTAATCCATCCTAGGAGTACCAAAATGTATCGTGATCTTCGACACACATTTTGGTGGAGCAATATGAAGAGAGAGATAGTGGGGTTTATCTCAAGGTGTCTAACTTGTCAACGAGTCAAGGCAGAGCATCAAGTGCCAAAATGCAGGTACGAGTGCGATATTATCAACACAAAGGCCCATTATGTATAGCTTACAAAGGATAGAGATAGAGTTAAAGACTCTAGGGACCCACATGATGATGGCAAATATACGAGTAAAACTAACTTTAATCGATAAAGTTAAAGCTGCTCAAGCTACAGACCTGGAGCTGATGCGTATAAGGAAGAAAGTGCAAGAAGGAGCTATTCCAGAAGCAAGAATCGATGAAGAAGGAATACTTCGAGTCAACTCCAGACTTTGTGTTCCTTACGATTCTGACTTGAAGTATAAAATCATGATGGAGGCGCACAATACACCGTTCACATTCCATCTTAGGAGTACCAAAATGTATCGTGATCTTCGACATACATTTTGGTGGAGCAATATGAAGAGAGAGATAGTGGGGTTTATCTCAAGGTGTCTAACTTGTCAACGAGTCAAGGCGGAGCATCAAGTACCAAAAGGTCCATTGCAACCACTTGAAATTCTAGAATGGAAGTGGGAGCACTTTACCATGGATTTCGTTACTAGTCTTCCTAAGGTTTCTCAAGGCATAGATGCGATTTGGGTCATTGTTGATAGATTGACCAAGTCTGCTCATTTCTTACCGATATGAGAAACTTATACACTTGAACGTCTTGCTCGTATGTACATAAACAAGATTGTAAGATTGCATGGTATGCCAGTATCCATTATTTTTGATCGAGACCCAAGATTCACTTCACGATTTTGGGTTAGTTTGTAAAAAGTTATGGGCACGGATTTACAATTTAGTTCGGCATATCGTCCTCAAATGGACGGGCAGTCGGAGAGGACTATTCAAACTCTTGAAGATTTACTAAGACTCTATGTCCTTGACTTCAAAGGAAGTTAGGATAAGTTCTTACCATTGGTGGACTTTTCCTATAACAACAGTTATCAAGCAAGTATTGGCATGGCTCCATTTGAGGCATTGTATGGAAGAAAATGTCGTTCTCCAGTATGTTGGGATGAGGTGGGTGAAGTAACGTTGTTGGGACCGGTGTTGGAACGTATGACTACAAAAAATATTCAAACGATCCGACAACGTATAAAAACCACACAAGATCGACAAAAGAGTTATGTTGATATTTATCGAAAGGACTTGGAATTCAATATTGGAGATCATGTGTTGTTACGAGTTGCTCCATGGAAAGGAGTTATGAGATTTGGAAAGAGAGGAAAGCTCAATCCTCAATTCCTTGACACATTTATAATCCTTGATCGAGTAGGAACTGTGGCCTGTAGACTCGCCTTATCTCCAAATATGTCTCGAGTTCATAACGTTTTTCACATATCTATGTTACGTAAATATGTGAAAGACCCGAACCACATTATTGAATTAGAACCGGACGAGATAGCGAAAGATTTAACGTATGAGGAGGTATCTATTAAAATCTTGGATAATAAGGATCATATTCTACGCTCCAAAGTTATACCTCGAGTCAAAGTTTTGTGGAAAAACCACGATGTTGAGGAAATGACCTAGGAGTTAGAATCTGAAATAAAGTCAAGGTATCCTTACCTCTTCGACATACCAGGTACGCACCCTAATTTCGAGGACGAAATTTCATAAGAAGGGGAGGTTGTAAGACCCCAACTTTTATGAATAAAAATTATTTTTTCTCAAAATATATTTTTGAATATTATGGTGTGGATTTGATATAATGTTATAGTTGTGGGTATTATTTACAAATTTTTCAAAGTAAGCAAGTGGTTATATAATATTCGATTGGTAGGAGAATATTCGTTTTAACAAGGAATATTCGTACAATGGCACAATCATTGGTGGACCTCACAACGAAAATATTGTCGTAGTTAGAAAATGACAAAATTATCTTTTTATAAAAATAACGACGAAAGTTTTACCATTAAACTGTTGAACTACCTGGTGGTAAAGGTACAGTAATATGCGTGGATGCATAGTAGCACACGGTATTGATTATTAATGCTTACGTAAGAAGTCACTCAGTTATACTCAATTATTGCTACAGTAATTGCTGCAAATTATCTCTCATATTATTGATTCAATTATTGTCACGGTATCATCTACATAATATTTATTATTATTAAATAAATAATTGAGACTACAAAGTTATTCATATTATTATTTGAAATATTGACAATGTCTAAAAAGTTCTGTCGAGGAGAGGTTTTGTCACCTAATTGCGCACCAATAGGGAGAAATCCTTATCGAAAAGCCCCCTCTTTCCTGGGAATTATGACACCCCCAAATCTAGGTACTTAATTTTCTACATGATTTGGTGTTCACTGTTCAAACATCATATATCTATCTACCCATAATCAATGAAAGCATTAATAGATAGAAATAAATCCTCTCCTTAAGGAGTTACATCATAACAATACATAAATCCCAGGTCATACTAACCTTAAATCTTAACTGCGAAAACATAAACAATTAATCATCTTACACATCATTAACATAAGTCTAAAACAGAAATATATCATCACATAAAATAACAAGTCTTTATCACTTGTTAATCTTGCCCTTGCCTTTTCTAGTAGAAGGCTCGTCGGTCCTTTCGTTCTTAACTGCAATGTTATTATTATGTAAGAGTGGGCATGATTGCCCATAAGTATAACAATGAAATAACAATATAATAACATGCGAATGAATCAAAGACTTCTGGAAATAAAAAAAACTCAAGTTTTGAATCAAGAATGAATAACAAGAATCAAAAGATTTCTGAGGGTCATAAGACCTTGAACTATGTCCTAAGTTACCAAGGGTTATACTTGAAACCTTTAACAGTCATAAGACTATGGGCTCTTCTACTCGTACTTAGGAGGATCACACCTTAGTATCATATTGTGCACAATATCTTAACGCTAACGCATAAGTAATCCCTATACAGGGTTGTTCATCTCAGTTTGACATTAGAGTCCGCACCAAAGGAAGTTTGGTTTGGATAAATTAATAAAGTTTTGAAATTTAGAACGTTCATCAACTATGGGATAGTCGAATCAAATAAGGGTTTACTAGTCTAACAAGGTTCAACAATAGATGATATTAAAATTGAGCAACAATCTCAAGAGGTATACAATAGAACAAGTATTGTATAACAGAATCATACTTTGAAAAGATAGATAATCTTTAATATAACGAACTGAACTTGATTTATAAACTTGAATAATTATAACAAGTATGGTTAGGAAACTTGCCTCGTGCGTAGATTACACGTTAATTATACACGTTCCTTGATTTAATCCTACATACCATTCATATTCACGATAGTAGTTAATTATAATGTAATTAATCATCACAAGTTCATTCTTTTTGTCTAATTTGGATTATGACTATACTTAGTCAATTTATCATACTTATTGTCATACAATTTATACTTCACGAATAATAAGCTAATTACGCGTTTAATAATTCAATTCACACGTAAATGCGTTGTTGACATGTCAAGAATCTATTTTAAAATCTCATTAAACTTCTAACATATTCTTATGTTCATTAGATTAGGTTACTATCACACATATAGACTTGAACACTTTTAATAATTCAATTTTGGACATTCTGCAAAGTGGTGCTGCGGCGCCACAGATAAGTTTGTCCTCGGCGATGCGGCTGGACTTTTGGCGATGCAGCGCGGGTCTTAAAGCGTGGGACTGACGCCGCGGCGAACCAATAACAGTTCTACAATTCGCAAAAAATTGCAGAACATGGCCAAAACCTCCAATTAATTTATTTTTACACGAAATTAGACATACCCAAACACTGTAATACATATATGATCACTACTTAACCCTTCTAGCATGATTTTAACATGTTAAAACACATTATTTGCAGAATCAATACATGTAATTTTACTATTCTTTGTGTTTTTGAAAGTTTTGAATATATAACATGAAAATCAACACTATGGATTTGTTATAACACCGAATCTGTTCATTTAAAGTTTGGTCTCTTCGTTTTAATATTCATAATTATATACAGTTATAAAATTTATGACACAATATATGTTTGACGTATTAAATTTGCGAGTAAGGCCCATATGGCCATATTTCTATACTCTGAATTTATTAGAAGTATATACGACATGTTTTTATGAAACTGGTGATATGGTTTATACAATATATATAATAAAACACGATATGATAATATTTATCACGTAATTAACAGATAATTGTTACTCCTTTTTCCACTACAAAGCTTTTCCTGAGCATTAAATCCATTTTCTTAAAAACTTAAACAACGTAATTAAAATTGGTTATAGAAATTACCCAAAGCGTAGAGTGTATATTAGTAGGAATGATTCTTTCTCCTTTCTCAGGCACTTCTTAAAATCAAACAACTCTCAAGTTTCTCTTTGATAATTCTCAATCTCTCTCTGATTATTTTTCTAGACTTAGCAAAGAATGAAAATAAAGAAAACATATTAATTTTATAAAATAAACTGAGCACAGAGTGGTGGTCAGTTAACCCATCATGGGTTAACTGCTATTAACTTCCATTAGGGCCTTGTTTGGTTGGCAATAATAGACTCCAAAATCCTTTAATTTAATGATTCTCTTATACTATAGTTTAAATCATGTCACACCCTTACACAATAATTCAAATATTTTATTTAATTAATTTAAATAAAATATGATAATTTATCATTACTTCACATAGTCACATAATTACTTTTCTCCTTTATTAATTATGTCAAATTAATATTTTTCTCATTAATTATCAATTTAAATAAATTACTATTAAGCTTATTAAATATTTCTTTTAATTCAATAAATTCACATAATTACATATTTTGAATAATAAATTCTCCACATTAATTTAATAAATATAACACATATAATTGAATTAATCTATCACAATTGCATCAATTAATTATTTAATCTAATAATTAAATCATCAAAAATATTTATTTAATTCAATAAATATTAAAATTAAATTACAAAATCTCGTTTGTCACATCTTTCCCCCCCTTAAAAGGATTATGTCCCCAGAATCACGACTCAATAAATTCGACCCGTTACATTCTCCCCCCTTACAAAGATTATGTCCCCAGAATCGCTTACACATAATTTAAGTAAATAAATGAGGGTAATTCTTCATCATATTCTCTTCGAGTTCCCATGTAGCTTCTTCAGCGTTGTGGTTCCTCCAAATTACCTTAACAGAAGGTATTACTTTATTTCTGAGAACTTGTTCTTTTCTGTAGAGAATTTGAATAGGAATTTCTTCGTAAGATAAGTCTTTTTCAAAATGTAGGGGTTCGTATTCAATTACATGCTTGTAATCGGGTTTGTAGGGTCGTAATACAGAAACATGAAAGACGTTGTGTGACATTCTCGAGTGCTGGAGGTAAGGCAACCTCATACGCAACTTCTCCGATCCTTCGCAACACTTCAAAAGGATAAATAAATCTTGGGCTTAATTTTCCTTTCTTTCTGAACCCGATCTTCCCCTTCCAGGGAGAGACCTTCAAGAACATATAACTACCTGATTCAAACTCAACATTTTTATGATGTGGATCGGCGTATTTCTTCTGTCTATCTTGAGCGGCTACCAGTCTTGTTCGGATCACTTTGACTATTTCTGTTGTCTGCTGTACTAATTCTGGGCCTAATAATTGCCTCTCGCCAACTTTATCCCAGTATAGCTGAGTTCTGCACTTTCTGCCGTATAATGCTGCATAAGGCGGCATACCAATACTAGCATGGTAACTGTTGTTGTAGCCAAACTCTACGAGTGGTAGGTGATCATCCCAATTTCCTTTAAAATCCATAACACAGACTCTTAGCATATCTTCTAATGTCTAAATCGTTCTTTCACTCTGTCCATCTGTCTGAGGGTGATATGATGTACTCATTCGCAATTGTGTACCCATGCATTCTTATAGACGTTTCTAGAAGTTCGATGTAAAGCGTGGATCTCTATTGGAAACAATTGACACCGGAACTCTGTGCCTCGAAATAATATCTTTCACATATAATCTTGCCAATTGATCTAAGTTAAATCTGATTTTGATCGGAAGGAAGTGTGTGGATTTCGTCAGTCGGTCAACGATAACCCATACTGCGTCATAGCTTTTCTGAGTTGTCAGAAGGCCAACCATGAAGTGCATTGTAATATGTTCCCATTTTCATTCTGGAATCTCTAAAGGTTGTAGTAACCCACTCGACCTCTGATATTCTGTTTTCACTTTCTGACATGTCAGACACTTGGTAACACACTCTGCAACATCTCGTTTCAAATTTGGCCACCAAAAATGTTGTCGAAGATCTTGGTACATCTTGGTACTACCAGGGTGAATCTAATATCGTGAGCTATGAGCCTCGTTCAAAATGTCTTCCTTAATATCTGGTACTGGTGGTACCCAAATTTGGTTCTCAAATCTCAATATTCCTTCCTTGTCCATCTTGAATCTCAGTTCGGTTCCTTCGGATATCTTCTTTTTCACCTTTTTACATTCTTCATCCTGAAGTTGAGCCTCCTTAACTTTATCTAGTAGGGTTGTACCAGATTGCATCTGGAATAGCTTCTCATCAATTTCCATAGGATAAATCACTTCCAACTCCAGTTTCTCTATTTCTGAAATTAGCTCCTCCTGAGCAGTCAACATCATCAATTTCCCTTTCTACTTAAGGCATCGGCAACCACATTTGCCTTACCTGGATGGTATAAAATCTCACAATCATAGTCTTTAATTAATTCCAATCACCTTCTTCGGTGCATATTCAAATCCTTCTGTGTAAAAATATATTTCAGACTCTTGTGGTCTGTATATATTTCACACTTCTCCCCAAAGAGATAATGTCTCCAGATTTTTAAAGCAAAAACTACTGCAACTAACTCCAAGTCGTGGGTCGGATACCCCTTCTCATAATCCTTCAATTGTCATGATGCATACGCAATGACTCTGCCATTTTGCATCAGCACACAGCCAAGTCCTTTATGCGACGCATCACTATAAACAACAAAATTTCATGTATCATCCGGAAGAGATAACACATGTGTTGTACTCAACCTCTTCTTCAATTCTTGAAAGCTTTCCTCACACTTCTCCGTCCAAACAAATTTCACAGCTTTTCTAGTCAAATTCGTTAACGGAGTTGCGATCTTGGAAAAATCTTGAATGAATCTTCTGTAATATCCTGCTAATCCAAGAAAACTTCGTACTTCCGGTGGCGTCCTCGGCTGATCCCAGTTTATCACGGCTTTGACTTTAGATGGATCTACCGAAATCCCATTTTTATCGATCACGTGTCCAAGAAATTATACCCGCTCAATCCAAAATTCGTACTTCGAAAACTTGGTATACAACTTCACCCTTCTTAACACTTCCAACGTTAATCTCAAATGCTCTTCATGTTCCTCCTTGGTTTTCGAATATACCAAAATATCGTCTATAAATACCACTACAAAATTGTCAAAAAAATGGCTTGAAAACACCATTCATTAGTCTCATAAATGATGCAGGAGCATTTGTTAAGCCAAATGACATTACCAAAAATTCGTAGTGACCATATCGTGTTCTGAACGCTGTCTTCGGTACATCCTATGGCCTCACCTTCAGTTGATGATAACCACTCCTCAAGTCTATCTTGGAAAAGTATCTCGCTCCCTTCAATTGATCAAATAGGTCGTCGATCCTCAGTAATGGATATCTATTCTTAATCGTGACCTTATTCAGTTCTCTGTAGTCAATACAGAGTCGCATCGTTCCGTCCTTCTTTTTCACAAATAACACCGGTGCTCCCCACGGCGATACACTCGGTTGAATGTACTTCTTGTCTAGTAATTCTTGTAGTTGTACCATTAATTCTTTCATCTCTACTGGTGTCATTCAGTACGGTGCCTTCGATATTGGAGTAGTTCCTGGCGCCAAATCGATCACAAAATCAACCTCTCTATCTGGTGGAAGTCCTGGTAAATCGTCTGGAAATACGTCGGTGAAGTCCCTCACTACATGTATCGCTTCTACTTTTGGATTCTCTTTATGATTGTCGACTATGTAAGCTAGATGTCCTACACAACCTTGTCTTAACAACTTTATGGCCTTCATCATAGTCAGACAACTCGCTTGTCTAGGTGACTTGCTACCATAAAACACAACCTTTGACGGAGTCATAAGATTAATGCATTTCTTCTGACAATCAATTACAGCCCCATAATTGAATAACCAGTCCATTCCCAAGATAACGTCAAATTCTCCAAGTTGAATAGGGATAAGATCTACGTTCATGATATTACCCTTAATATCCACTCTACAGTTCTTATGTACGTACTTAACAGGGATTATTTCTCTATTCACAATTTCTATGTTCATGGGGTATTCTAACTCATCCTTAGGCAATTTTAAGTTCTTAGCAAAGTAATCGGATATAAAGGAACAAGTAGCACCCGAATCGAATAATACATAAGCATTAACTTTATTAAACGAAATGATACCTGACACCACATCACGAGACTGAACTGTATCCTGCACCGTCATGTTGAATGTCCTGGCAGTCGGTCGATTGGTTGCGGTTGGTCCTGTAATAGTCAGAGCGCTTCCACCGCTGTGTCCTCTATTTCCTCCTGATCCTGCCCCTCCAGATCCCTTCTTAGGACAGTCTCTTGCCAAATGATCCTTCGAGCCACAAGTGAAGTATGTGACGCCCCCAAAATTAGGTATACATCACCCATCTTGGGTCGTCAGATACATAGTACAAAATATAAATACAACTTACTAATACAACTGTCGTGTACAATACGACAAAACATAAACTGTGAGTTTGAATACAAATATTATCTTCTAGAGAGTATTCATACTCAAAAGGAGTCCTCATTACATTTATTAACACACCATTACATAGAATAGTGAGGACTACTAACTAATACTATCATTCGGACCATCACTCCGTTCCCCGACTTGCCCCAGCTACGTTCTCATTTCCTGAAGAGAACAGTGAAAGAAAGGGTGAGCTCAACTAGCCCAGTAAAAAATATTATGACTAAGATAATGCAGAATAAATTATCATTAGCCTTCAACAATGTTAAACTGATAAAATATAATAGACATCAAGTTTAACTGCAGCGGAACAAGCAATCCATTAAAAGAGTCAAGTAGAAAATAAACTCTACTATCTTTTATGATTTAAAAGATTTTCCAACACTGTGATCGCTGAGACTCAGCTTAATAAAATAATCCACATCATCGAATCACCCCTGCACTACGGCCAAGGATATTCGTATATTCATTAATGGTCATGATCATGCCAACAACTGTCCATCAATGCACTACAGGCCAATGAGGACTTTTACCACATCATTTGTAACATTACGGTCATGATTATACCGAATAATCCCTGGTCATAATCATACCAAGTCCATCTATGCACTACAGGCCACAGATGACTTTCAACATTTTATAAACATGAGGATGATGACAATGATATAAGAATTCAATAAAACAAGTTCAAGAATTAATTTATCCAAGAATTAACAACGTCCAAATTGTCAACATGATACTGCTTTGTGGAGTAAAATTCAAGAATACTTAGAAGAATATTTTCATGAAAAGATACTGGATGAAACGCAATTATCAAGGATATTACACAAATTTCATGGAGTATAGAAGTCAAAACTTAACCAATTGAGTACAATAAAGAATGGAATAACAAAAGAAATCACCATGCATGCGATAAACCGCACAAACAGGTTATTCCAACAGAATAATAAATAATGGAACCAGGTCCGGCGTAAACGCACAGACAGGATATTCCGACAGAATAATAAATAATGGAACCAGGTCCGGCGTAAACGCACAGACAGGATATTCCGACAGAATAATAAATAATGGAACCAGGTCCGGTGTAAAATACACAGACAGGATGTTCCAACAGAATAATAACAAGACGGAACCAGGTCCGGTGTAAAACACACAGACAGGATGTTCCAACAGAATAATAATAAAAACGGAACCAGGTCCGGTGTAAAACACACAGACAGGATGTTCCAACAGAATAATAGAAGAATGTCACCAAGTATAGGGTAGACCGCGTATACAGGTTATTCCAACAGAATAATAAGAAATGGAATAACAACAGTTCTCTTCATGAATAAGAAAGAATAACACCCCTTACCGTTTTAAAGACGAACTGAAATAAGGAAGTAGTTAAGTAGCAGAATACTCTTCTTCTCTCTCTCTATAGTTTCTCTCTATAGTTTCTCTCTCTAGAGTTCAGTGAATTCGTAAGAAATAATGAAGGAATGAGCTGCTATTTATAGAAAAATAGAATGCATAGTAACTAATCCATGAACGGTCCAGATTGATTACTTTAATCTGACGGTCCATATTTAAAGAAAAATCTCTTAAATAAAATATAATATATTCTATTTATAGAATAACTTTAATAAAGTATTCTGTTTTATATAAAATGATGTTTCTGTTTTATTACGTTAATAATACGAATAAAACAAAACGTCATTATCGCTAAATAATTCATATTATTAACTGACAATAATTGAATCAAACTGAGTGACTTCTCACATAAGCATTAATAATCAATACCGTGTGCTACTATGCAACCACACGTATTACTGTACTTTTACTACCGAGTAGTTCAACAGTAACAATGGTAAAACTTCCGCCGTTATTTTTAATAAAATATTTTTGTCGTTTTCTCAATCCGACAATAATTCCGTTGTGGGGTCCACCAATGATTGTGTCGTTGTACGAATATTCCCTGTTAAAACGAATATTCCCCGACCAATCGAATATTATATAACAACTTGCGTACTTTACAAAATTTATAAATATTACCCACAACTATAACATTATATCAAATTAACTCCATAATATTCAAAAATGATATTTATAGAAAATTCATCTTTATTTATAAAAGTTGGGGTCTTACAACCTCCCCTTCTTATGAAATTTCGCCCTCGAAATTAGGGTACGTACCTGGTATGTCGAAGAGGTAAGGATACCTTGATTTCATTTCAGATTCTAACTCCCAAGTCATTTCCTCAACATCGTGGTTTCTCCACAAAACTTTGACTTGAGGTATAACCTTGGAGCGTAGAATATGTTCCTTCTTATCCAAGATTTGAACAGGAACTTCTTCATACGTCAAATCTTTCGCTATTTCGTCCGGTTCTAACTCAATAATGTGGTTCGGGTCTTCCACATATTTGCGTAACATGGATATGTGAAAAACGTTATGAACACGAGACATACTTGGCGGTAAAGCGAGTCTATAAGCCACAGTTCCTACTCGATCGAGGATTAAAAATGGACCGATGAATCGAGGATTGAGCTTTCCTCTCTTTCCAAATCTCGTAACTCCTTTCCATGGAGCAACACGTAAGAACACATGATCTCCTACATCAAATTCCACGTCCTTTCGATGAAGATCAGCATAACTCTTTTGTCGATCTTGTGAGGTTTTTATACGTTGTCGGATCGTTTGAATCTTTTCTGTAGTCATACGTACCAACTCCGGTCCCAACAACGTTGCTTCACCCACCTCATCCCAGCATACTGGAGAACGACATTTTCTTCCATACAATGCTTCGAATGGAGCCATGCCAATACTTGCTTGATAACTGTTGTTGTAGGAAAACTCCACCAATGGTAAGAACTTGTCCCAACTTCCCTTGAAGTCAAAGACACAGAGTCTTAATAGATCTTCAAGAGTTTGAATAGTCCTCTCTGATTGTCCGTCCGTCTGAGGATGATATGCTGAACTAAATCGTAACTCCGTGCCCATAGCTTTTTGTAAACTAACCCAAAATCGTGAAGTGAATCTTGGGTCTCGGTCAGAAACTATGGATACTGGCATACCATGCAGTCTTACAATCTCGTTTATGTACATACGAGCAAGACGTTCAAGTGTATAAGTTTCTCGTATCGGTAAGAAATGAGCAGACTTGGTCAATCTATCAACAATGACCCAAATCGCATCAATACCTTGAGAAACCCTTGGAAGACCGGTAACGAAATCCATGGTAATGTGCTCCCACTTCCATTCTGGAATTTCAAGTGGTTGCAATGGACCTTTTGGTACTTGATGCTCCGCTTTGACTCGTTGACAAGTTAGACACCTTGAGATAAACAACGCTATCTCTCTCTTCATATTGCTCCACCAAAATGTATGACGAAGATCATGATACATTTTGGTACTTCCAGGATGGATTGCAAACGGTGTGTTGTGCGCCTCCATCATGATTTCATACTTTAAATCAGGGTTGTTAGGAACACAAAGTCTGGAGTTGACTCGAAGTATTCCTTCTTCATCGATTCTTGCTTCCGGCATAGCACCTTCTTGCACTTTCTTCTTCATACGCATCAGCTCCAGGTCTGTAGCTTGAGCAGCTTTAACTTTATCGATTAAAGTCGGTTCTACTCGTATATTCGCCATCATCACATGGGTCCCTGGAGTCTTTAACTCTATCTCCATCCTTTGCAAATCACACAAAATGGGTCTTTGTGTTGACAATATCGCACTCGTACTTGCATATGATCTTCTACTCAATGCGTCAGCTACCACGTTCGCTTTTCCAGGATGGTATTGAATGGTATGATCATAATCTTTCAACAGTTCAAGCCAACGTCGTTGTCGCATGTTGAGTTCCTTTTGAGTGAAAAAATATTTGAGGCTTTTATGATCCGTAAAGATCTCCACCTTCTCCCCATACAAGTAATGCCTCCAAATTTTAAGTGCAAAGACAACAGCTGCCAACTCTAGATCATGAGTAGGATAATTCCTCTCATATTCCTTGAGTTGTCTTGATGCATAGGCTATGACTTTTCCATGTTGCATGAGAACGCATCCCAACCCTTTGCTCGAAGCATCACTGTAGATGACAAATCCCTCCGAGCCAGATGGTATTGTTAGAACAGGTGCTGAAATGAGTCTCCTCTTGAGTTCTTGAAAACTCTGCTCACATTCTTCGCTCCAACCGAACTTTGTATCTTTTCGAGTCAGCTGAGTTAATGGAGTAGCGATTCGAGAAAATCCTTCCACGAATCTCCGATAATAACCAGCTAAACCAAGAAAGCTACGTACCTCGGTCACTGATTTAGGTTGCTCCCAGCTTTGAATAGCTTCAATCTTTGCCGGGTCAACCGATATTCCACGACTTGATACTACGTGCCCAAGGAATGCTACCTCTTCCAGCCAGAACTCGCATTTCTTCAACTTGGCATAAAGTTTGTATTCACGAAGCTTTTGGAGTACCAGCCTCAAGTGTTGCTCATGATCTTCACGGCTTTTGGAATAAACAAGGATGTCATCGATAAAGACGACCACAAAGTGATCCAAATATTCCTTGAATACCCTGTTCATCATATCCATGAAGGCAGCAGGAGCATTAGTCAATCCAAAAGACATAACTAAGAATTCATAATGCCTATACCGAGTTCTGAAAGCCGTCTTTGGAATATCCTCGGTTCTAACCTTCAGCTGATGATATCCAGAACGAAGATCGATCTTTGAAAAGAATTGTGCTCCTTGCAACTGGTCAAACAGGTCATCAATACGTGGCAATGGGTACCTATTTTTGATGGTGACATGATTCAACTCCCGATAATCAATACAAAGTCGCATACTCCCATCTTTCTTCTTCACGAACAGAACAGGAGCACCCCAAGGAGAAGTACTAGGACGAATAAAACCAATGTCTAACAATTCCTGCAGTTGAGTCTTTAACTCCTGAAGTTCAATAGGAGCCATTCGATATGGGGCTTTGGAAATGGGTTTTGTACCGGGTTCAAGGTCGATACAAAATTCAATTTCACGCTCTGGGGGTAGGCCAGGAAGTTCTTCGGGAAATACGTCAGGAAATTTATTAACAACAGAAATATCATTCAAAGCTGACGTATTTTTGTTTAGATCTGTGACATGAGCTAAGAAAGCTTGACATCCGTTTTTTAATAAACGAATAGCTTTATGGCTTGAGATGACAGCGATTGATTTTAATGGTTTGGTTGCTTGAATTCGCATAATAGGTCGATTAGGAATATGAAAGCTAACAACCTTACGAAAATAATCAATTTTTGCATGATGAGTAGTTAACCAATCAATCCCTAGAATCACGTCAAATGCAAGTATTTTTAATGAAATAAGATCGACAGGTAATGTGTGGGTACCAACTTGAACCAAACAAGACTTATAAACCGTGGATGTAATGAAGGTTTCTCCCAATGGAGTTTCAACAGACAAGTCAAAGTCTAATTTCTCCGGAATCAAATTTAATCGATGAGCGCAAGTAGGAGAAATAAAAGAATGGGTAGAACCGGTATCAAATAAAGTATAGACTTCGTTAGAGTTTATGATAAGCTTACCCGTGATGACCTCATTCGGGTTCCTTGCTTTCTGGGAGTTCACAACAAACGCTCTCCCTTGCACAACCGGTTTTGACTTTTCTGGGACGGCCTTTGGTGCCTCCATCCTAGCTGAATTTGTCTTCGGTAAACGACAAAATCGGGCTAAATGACCTTCTCTTCCACAATTATAACATGCTTTGGACGGCATCGCGCAGTTTGGACTGATGTGCCCCTCCCCTCCGCATTTGAAACATATGATAGGTGGTCGTTCTCCTTCCTTAACGACAGGTGCTGGTGCTGACGTCTTTCCATCATTGTTGAATCTCCTCTTCTTGAAATACTCATTCTTATTGTTTTGGCCCTGATTACCACCGAAGTGGTTACCATTTCTGGCCTGTTGATTCCCTCCACGCTTGTTGTCACCGCTTCGATGACTGCTCTCACTGGTATTATCATTTTGTCGGCTGCTCTCTTTTGGTTGCGTTGTCTCGTTATCGCGCTCCACCAACTGAGCCCTATTTACAACATCTGAATACAAACACAATTTATGAGAAACAAGATGTTGACGTATCTCCGGCTTCAAACCTCTTAAAAACATCCGCGTCATTCTTTCTTCATTATCCACCAGGTGGGACGCAAACCGGGATAACTCCGCAAATTTTGCCTCGTACTGCGACACGGTCATATTATTCTGCTCCAATTTGATGAACTCCACCTCCTTCATGTGACGAATACTCTCGGGAAAGTATTTGTCGTTAAACAGCTCTTGGAACTTCTCCCAAGACATCTTCAGTGCGGCAGGTTGAGTACGCTTTATCGATTCCCACCAGTAATCTGCCTCTCCTCGCAACATAAAGGCGGCAAAGGGAACCTTTTGCTCCTCGGAGCAACCCAAGACATCAAATATCTTGGTGATCTGCTTTATCCATGTTTCAGCTATAAGTGGTTTGGGTTCTCCCTTAAACTCCGGTGGTCCCAGCTCCTTAAACTGTTTAGCGGTGACCGCCAGAGAGTTTCCAGTATTTCCACCTACGTTGTGGACAGGAGCCGCTTTCACCTGTTGTTGCATGAATTGCATAAAACCTCTGAACATTCTATCATTCATCATCTGGTCAGTGTTGTTGTTTGCATGAGGATTATCACCTTCCTGATGAACATTATCCTGATTATTGATATGTGGTGAATCAACAGTCGCCTATGCTCCATTGCTATTCTCAACATTCTCAGATGCCATTTTCAGATACTGCCACAAAATAAAAGTTAATTGATATGTCATATATTATCCTTATATTATGACCGACCAATTAAATACCATGCAAATAAACTTAGGTAGGTCATACTAGCGAAGGAATTTCCCGTCTCTCCCCTCCTAGTTCTATTCTCACATCTTAGCCAGGGATCATATCCCTAAGCTCTGATACCAACTGTGACGCCCCCAAAATTAGGTATACATCACCCATCTTGGGTCGTCAGATACATAGTACAAAATACAAATACAACTTACTAATACAACTGTCGTGTACAATACGACAAAACATAAACTGTGAGTTTGAATACAAATATTATCTTCTAGAGAGTATTCATACTCAAAAGGAGTCCTCATTACATTTATTAACACACCATTACATAGAATAGTGAGGACTACTAACTAATACTATCATTCGGACCATCACTCCGTTCCCCGACTTGCCCCAGCTACGTTCTCATTTCCTGAAGAGAACAGTGAAAGAAAGGGTGAGCTCAACTAGCCCAGTAAGAAATATTATGACTAAGATAATGCAGAATAAATTATCATTAGCCTTCAACAATGTTAAACTGATAAAATATAATAGACATCAAGTTTAACTGCAGCGGAACAAGCAATCCATTAAAAGAGTCAAGTAGAAAATAAACTCTACTATCTTTTATGATTTAAAAGATTTTCCAACACTGTGATCGCTGAGACTCAGCTTAATAAAATAATCCACATCATCGAATCACCCCTGCACTACGGCCAAGGATATTCGTATATTCATTAATGGTCATGATCATGCCAACAACTGTCCATCAATGCACTACGGGCCAATGAGGACTTTTACCACATCATTTGTAACATTACGGTCATGATTATACCGAATAATCCCTGGTCATAATCATACCAAGTCCATCTATGCACTACAGGCCACAGATGACTTTCAACATTTTATAAACATGAGGATGATGACAATGATATAAGAATTCAATAAAACAAGTTCAAGAATTAATTTATCCAAGAATTAACAACGTCCAAATTGTCAACATGATACTGCTTTGTGGAGTAAAATTCAAGAATACTTAGAAGAATATTTTCATGAAAAGATACTGGATGAAACGCAATTATCAAGGATATTACACAAATTTCATGGAGTATAGAAGTCAAAACTTAACCAATTGAGTACAATAAAGAATGGAATAACAAAAGAAATCACCATGCATGCGATAAACTGCACAAATAGGTTATTCCAACACAATAATAAATAATGGAACCAGGTCCGGCGTAAACGCACAGACAGGATATTCCGACAGAATAACAAATAATGGAACCAGGTCCGGTGTAAAATACACAGACAGGATGTTCCAACAGAATAATAACAAGACGGAACCAGGTCCGGTGTAAAACACACAGACAGGATGTTCCAATAGAATAATAATAAAAACGGAACCAGGTCCGGTGTAAAACACACAGACATGATGTTCCAACAGAATAATAGAAGAATGTCACCAAGTATAGGGTAGACCGCGTATACAGGTTATTCCAACAGAATAATAAGAAATGGAATAACAACAGTTCTCTTCATGAATAAGAAAGAATAACACCCCTTACCGTTTTAAAGACGAGCTGAAATAAGGAAGTAGTTAAGTAGCAGAATACTCTTCTTCTCTCTCTATAGTTTCTCTCTATAGTTTCTCTCTCTAGAGTTCAGTGAATTCGTAAGAAATAATGAAGGAATGAGCTGCTATTTATAGAAAAATAGAATGCATAGTAACTAATCCATGAACGGTCCAGATTGATTACTTTAATCTGACGGTCCATATTTAAAGAAAAATCTCTTAAATAAAATATAATATATTCTATTTATAGAATAACTTTAATAAAGTATTCTGTTTTATATAAAAAGATGTTTCTGTTTTATTACGTTAATAATACGAATAAAACAAAACGTCATTATCGCTAAATAATTCATATTATTAACTGACAATAATTGAATCAAACTGAGTGACTTCTCACATAAGCATTAATAATCAATACCGTGTGCTACTATGCAACCACACGTATTACTGTACTTTTACTACCGAGTAGTTCAACAGTAACAATGGTAAAACTTCCGCCGTTATTTTTAATAAAATATTTTTGTCGTTTTCTCAATCCGACAATAATTCCGTTGTGGGGTCCACCAATGATTGTGTCGTTGTACGAATATTCCCTGTTAAAACGAATATTCCCCGACCAATCGAATATTATATAACAACTTGCGTACTTTACAAAATTTATAAATATTACCCACAACTATAACATTATATCAAATTAACTCCACAATATTCAAAAATGATATTTATAGAAAATTCTTCTTTATTTATAAAAGTTGGGGTCTTACAAAGTAGGCACCCTTCTTTGGGTTAGGACAGTTAGGTGCTATGTGGCCTTCCTGACAACAATTGTAGCACACTCGTTTACCTTTCATACACACTCCCAAATGAGCTTTCCCGTAGGTTGGGCATGCTTCGATCCTTTTCTTCTGACCTCCCTGCTGATTTCCAGTTGATGAGTTGTCAAACCATCTTCTCTTCTGATTATTATTCCACCTCCTGTGTTGCTTCCACCAGCCTTGTTAATTCCTTCATTTTCACTTTTCTTCTTCTTCTAATCTTGATTATATTTGGTTACAGCATCGCTTCCACCCTCAGCGAGTATGGCTTTCTCTAGTACCCCAACGAACGTCTTTAACTGAAACATTGACACCTTACTATACAACCATGGCTTTAATCCTTGTTCAAATCTTCTTTCTTTTCTCGCATCCGTGTGCACTTGATATGTGGCGAACCTCGCCAACTCGTTGAATCTAGCCGCATAATCAGGTACGAACATATTCCCATGTTTTAACTCCAGAAACTAAACCTCTATTTGGTTATGCGAGCTGGTCGGGAAATACATCTCGAAAAACATCTCCTTGAACCTATCCCAAGTAATTATACCTTCTCCTCCATGGACCTTGTTTGTTTGCCACCAATAATTGGCTTCAGATTTCAGCATAAATGCTGCAATAGTAGTTTTCTGGTCCTCTCTGACTCTTGTGACATCGAAAACCTTCTCCATCTCCATAACCCAAGTCAAAGCTTCGATCGGGTTCATGGAGCCTTTAAACTCTGGCGGTCCCACCGCCTTGGAATCTTTGAACGTTATATTTGGTGGAGCTTGAGGTTGATTATTTATCGCTCCAACTAGAAAGTTCACTAATTGTTGAACAGGGTTAGCATTGGCGTTATTGTTGTTATTCGTAGATTCTTCCTGAGTTGGTTGACGGTGTTGTCTTCTTCTTAGCGGCATATTTCTGTTACAATATATGCTTATTAAATCTCTATTAAATTCTCTAAATGGTTAAGGCTTAACTCAACAATTTAACATAATCACTTAACACATTATCTATAACAACTTGATATATTTATTCAAATCAAAAGTTTTAACATCAAACGATAGCATCATTACTATTTACATCAACTATCCCGAGATAAAGAATCCATAGGATTTAAAACATTAAAATATTCCTTTGTTCATAACCACATCGGAATTTACATCTGAATACCAGAAAAGTTCTTCACATAATTAAACAAATTCTATCACTGCCTGTTAAGGCGCTGAATAGCCTTGCTACGCTCCTCTTCCATGATGCGAGACATCGTCATGCGATCCAGCATGTACGATGGTAGTCCCTCGAACTGGATTGGGTACCTCAAAACTCGATCCTGGGCCTCATCCATTACATTATTAAGTGTAGAGTACGTCTCTCCAAGCTTAGCCTTCTTCGCACGACAATATTCTTCTGCAAGGTCAACACGACGTGATTCTCTTACCCAACCCTCCTCTGCTATGGTCAGCCTTTCTGAACTCTCTTTCAGTTCCTTCTTTAACTTCTCTATCTCTTCGGACTTTTCCTCAGTTTGACCCTTCTCGTGAACTAAATCCCACTCCACGTTTCCTAGACGTGTGTGAAGAGTCATAGCCTCCCTCTCCTTCTGTTTGATGGTAATCTATTGAATAATCGGTCGCTCAGTCAGATACTGGACAGTGTCATGTAACTCTACGTTACAGTCATATAACTCTTCGTACATCTCAGCATCAATGGAGTTCGGTGGGAACTCCTCTTCTTCCTCTTCCTCCTCAAGATCCTCCTCTGGATTAGTCTCAGGCTCATGCTCCTGACCAACAACAGTGATCAATGGAGATGGCTCTCTCTGTATCAACTGCTCCCTGACAACATGAATGTCTCGGGGCTCCTCCTCAGTAGGTACTCGGGGTTCCTCCTCCCCAGCTCGACTAGTTCCTCCAACATCCGACATCTTGACAACACAGCTTCAAGTTTTAGTTACTAAGTCGTACTAGTGAGCACATAATTCAGCACATAAACACATAAAGTCTTTTATTATCTTCATTGAATTAAGAAATTCATTTCTTAGAACTCGATAAGAGTTTTCCATCACTATATTCTTACTATAAGGCTACTACCTAAGGTTGTTCCCCCCACCTAAGGTTCATAACCTACGGCTTTGATACCAACCTGTGACACCCCCAAATCCGGGTACTTAATTTTCCACATGATTTGGTGTTCACTATTCAAACATCATATATCTATCTACACATAATCAATGAAAGCATTAATAGATTGAAATAAATCATCTCCTTAAGGAGTTACATCATAAAAATACATAAGTCCCAGGTCATACTAACCTTAAATCTTAAATGTGGAAACATAAACAATTAATCATCTTACACATCATTAACATAAGTCTAAAACAGAAATATATCATCACATAAAATAACAAGTCCTCATCACTTGTTAATCTTGCCCTTGCCTTTGCTAGTAGAAGGCTCGTCGGTCCTTTCGTTCTTAACTGTAATGTTATTATTACGCAAGAGTGAGCACGATTGCCCACAAGTATAACAATAAAATAACAATATAATAACATGCGAATGAATCAAAGACTTCTGGAAATAAAAAAAACTCAAGTTTTGAATCAAGAATGAATAACAAGAATCAAAAGATTTCTGAGGGTCATAAGACCTTGAACTATGTCCTAAGTTATCAAGGGTTATACTTGAAACCTTTAACAGTCACAAGACTATGGGCTCTTCTACTCGTACTTAGGAGGATCACACCTTAGTATCATACTGTGCACAATATCTTAACGCTAACGCATAAGTAATCCCTATACAAGGTTGTTCATCTCAGTTTGACATTAGAGTCCGCGCCAAAGGATGTTTGGTTTGGATAAATCAATAAGGTTTTGAAATTTAGAACATTCATCAACTGTGGGCTAGTCGAATCAAATAAGGGTTCACTAGTCTAACAAGGTTCAACAATAGATGATATTTAAATTGAATAACAATCTCAAGAGATATACAATAGAACAAGTATTGTATAACAGAATAATACTTTGAAAAGATAGATAATCTTTAATATAACGAACTGAACTTGATTTATAAACTTGAATAATGATAACAAGTAGGGTTAGGAAACTTGCCTCGTGCGTAGATTACACGTTAATTATATACGTTCCTTGATTTAATCCTACATACCATTCATATTCACGATACTAGTTAATTATAATGTAATTAATCATCACAAGTTCATTCTTTTTTTCTAATTCGAATTATGACTCTACTTAGTCAATTTATCATACTTATTGTCACACAATTTACACTTCACGAATAATAAGCTAATTACGCGTTTAATAATTCAATTCACACGTAAATGCGTTGTTAACATGTTAAGAATCTATTTTAACATCTCATTAAACTTCTAACATATTCTTATGTTCATTAGATTAGGTTACTATCCCACTTATGGACTTGAACACTTTTAATAATTCAATTCTGGACATTCTGCAAAGTGGCGTTGCGGCGCCACAGATAGGCTTGTCCTCAGCGTTGCGACTGGACTTTTGGCACTACGGCGCGGTGGCGCTGTGGTGCAGTGGCGCTGCGGGGCGGGTCTTAAAGCGTGGGACTGGCGCCGCGGCACGGCGAACCAGTAACAGTTCTGTAATTTGCGAAAAATTGCAGAACATGGCCAAAACCTCCAATTAATTTATTTTTACACGAATTTAGACATACCCAAACACTGTAATACATATATGATCACTACTTAACTCTTTTAGCATGATTTTAACATGTTAAAACACATAATTTGCAGAATCAATACATGTAATTTTACTATTCTTGGTGTTTTTGAAAGTTTTGAATACAGAACATGAAAATTAACACTACGGATTCGTTATAATACTGAATCCGTTCATTTAAAGTTTGGTCTCTTCATTTTAATATTCATAATTATATACAGGTATAAAATTTATGACACAATATATGTTTGACGTATTAAATTTGTGAGTAAGGGTCATATGGCCATATTTCTATACTCTGAATTTTGTAGAAAGTATATATGACATGTTTTTATGATACTGATGATATGGTTTATACAATATATATAATAAAACACGATATGATAACATTTATCACGTAATTAACACATAATAGTGACTCCTTTTTCCACTATAGAGCTTTTACAGAGCATAAAAGCCATTTTCTTAAAAACTTAAACAACGTAATTAAAATTGGTTATAGATATTACCCAAAGCGTAGAGTGTAAATTAGTTGGAATGATTCTTTCTCCTTTCTTAGACACTTCTTAAAATCAAACAACTCTCAAGTTTCTCTCTGACAATTCTCAATCTCTCTCTGATTATTTTTCTAGACTTAGCAAAGAATGAAAATAAAGAAGACGTATTAATTTTATAAAATAAGCGCAGAGTGGTGGTCAGTTAACCCATCATGGGTTAACTGCTATTAACTTCCCTTAGGGCCTTGCTTGGTTGGCAATAATAGATTTCAAAATCCTTTAATTTAATGATTCTCTTATACTATAGTTTAAATCATGTCACACCCTTACACAATAATTCAAATATCTTATTTAATTAATTTAAATAAAATATGATAATTTATCATTACTTCACATAGTCACATAATTAATTTTCTTCTTTATTAAGCATGTCAAATTAATAATTTTCTCATTAATTATCAATTTAAATAAATTACTATTAGGCATATTAAATATCTCTTTTAATTCAATAAATTCACATAATTACATATTTTGAATAATAAATTATCCACATTAATTTAATAAATATAACACATATAATTAAATTAATCTATCACAATTGCATCAATTAACTATTTAATCTAATAATTAAATCATCGAAATTATTTATTTAATTCAATAAATATTAAAATTAAATTATAAAATCTCGTTTGTCACAGGAATGATCTGGTTGTTAAATATTGTGAGTTATAATATTAATGATGAATAAGTTCATGTTGATTAAAGATGAAATTGATATTTCTATTATGTTGGGATTATTAGTGTTAGTGAAAATCGACATCTATTCCGATAATAATTGATGTTTGGAGGTTATATTGACCAATCGGGTAATTAATCGGATAAATGAGCAATTAATTGCTATTAATTCACATGCTTATAACTATTTATTCACATGTGTGTACTATTGATTCACATTCATGTACTATTAGGGGAGGTGGTGCAAGATTGATAATACTTGCATGACTAAATTTAAAATGGAGGTATAGATAAAGGTACTATACTGTAATTATTTTTTTCACATGTATAGAACTATTGATTCACATGAATGTACTATTGATTCACATGATGTACTATTAGGGGAGGTGGTGCAAGTTTGATAATACTTGCATGACTAAATTAAAAATGAAAGAAAAGATGAATGTATTATACTGTAATATTTCGAGCCTCAAAACGTGTAATTATCGAAACTATATTTTCTATAAATAGAAGTTCATTCCTCTTTCATTCTCACCAATTCACTAAGACTTACAAGACCAATTATAGAGAGAGAAGTTATAGAGAGAAAGAAAAGGAGAAATATGTTACCTCACTATTCTGGTATCCAGTCTTCTTCTGAAGTAAGAGATATTATTTTGTTCAGTATTTATAGGAATAATATTTATTTCCATACTATGTAGTATGTGAGTAATATTATTTCGTCTCATATTCTTGATTATACCCTCATTTTGTTAAAGTATTGCTTCTATACTTCGTGAAATTAGTAGAATATCCTTGAAATTTGTACTTCATCTAGTATCGTTTCACAAGGATATTTTCTGCACATTCTTGTTAAATTTTAAGTTTTTCATGCCAGAGTACTTTCCATGAGTAGTATTCATTTTTACGGTACTATTCACAAAGTACTATTTACGGGGTACTATTCACGGGGTACTATTCATGAGTACTATTCACAAAGTACTATTCATGAGTATTATTCACAAAGTACTATTCATGGGGTACTATTCCTAAAGTACTATTCACAGGGTACTATTCACCCGGGGAATTATTTATGACAAAAATTGATTTCTTTGATGTCCAAATAATTTTAGATACAATATTATTCTTGAATTTTACTCCACAAAGCAGTATCATGTTGACAATATGGACATTACTGAATTATGGATAAATTAAGTTATAATTCTTTAAAAATTTATCATTTGCTTTCTTTTAATTGAATTTTATATAATTGTCATCATCCCCATGCTTATGTTGTGATAAAAGTCATCTGTGGCTTACGTGTATAGATGTACTATTGATTGGTATGATTATGACCACGACTTATTTGGTATAATCATGACCGTAATGTTACAAATGATGTGGTAAAAATCTCCATCGGCCTATAGTGCATTGATGGACAGTTGTTGGTGTGACACCCCCAAATCCAGGTTCTCTAACCTCAGATTCGGTGCTCACGATCTATTTTCATCATAAGTATTCTATAACTATTACGAAATAATAAACATACATTGTTCATTATAATAAAGTCTCATAACACGGTCCCAAGGTCTCCATAACCTTAACTTTAAATACACCATTTATCATACAAATAGTTTACTTAAGAAATTCCATCAGATAATAACTAAATTGACATTCAGTCTAAATTACTCCTGGATCTTGCCTTTGCCCTTATCCTTCGTGTTGGATCCTTCGGGCTTAACTGAAATAGATGTCATGATATAGCAAAAGTAAGCAACTAATTTGCTTCACAAGTTTATATAGACAATGGAGATATATCATGACTTAGAAAGAAATATTGCATTCAATGTTCAACAATAATATACGATTGTGAAGGAACATGAATTAATAATCAACAACTGAATATTCGATAATTGAATAACATGAACTGAGTGGTTTTGAATAACCATGAACATTTGCTAAGGTGGTCAGTGATTAAACTGGACCTCTTAATAAGTTTTGGTATTTAAGGGGATCAGCCTTTCATACCTCGTGATTTATGCATAAACACTTAATAATCCGGCATTGATATCATGCCTTAATCAAATTCGCCCTTTTCTCAGTCAAGAGTTCTTACTATATCAATTTAATAAGAACAGTTATTTAACACACATTTGATTTAACAAATTTAGACATGCTTGATCTAGCTGATACAATTAGCATAGATCTATTTTATAAACAGTTCATAAATGAAGAACTTTAATTTAATTCACAGTTCAATAGCAGTAGAACGGAATTCAATTGCACAAAGTGCGAATTTCAATAATCAATATAGACGTGAATAATCATCAATAATTATTCACTAACATGCTTTGAAAATAATAACTCGAGCTTGAGTTAGGAAACTTGCCTCGATCGTAGGTTACGGCTACGAAATTAAATTTCTATCCACTATGCAATTAAATTATCTTCCTTTGAGAGACCTATAAATTAATCTTCCAATTAGTCAAAGCATAACATTAGATTATGTAATCACATAGATATTATACATTACATTTAGTTCTTATAAACATTATCATGTCTAGATAGTGTTAGTATTAATTAACGACTACCTTTAATTCACATAATATTATTAACTTAGATAATATTTAATTCACCTTCTACTATTATTGGTTTACTAATAATACTTTCATTCACTTACTAATATTATTATTATCTTAGTAATATTTCAATACCTTACTAATATTATTAATCCTCTTAATAATATTTTAATCATGCATTAATATTATTACCATAATAATATCTTACTTATGCTTTAACATCATTAATAAATTAATAATGCTTTCAATCATTTACTAATATTTTATTCACTTACTAATATTATTAATCATTTAATAATATTTTATTCCTTTACTAATGTTATTATATTTAATAATATTTTATTTAGTCTCAAATATTATTATTTAATAATATTTTAATCATTTAATAATAATACTTTAATCTAATATTATTAATCTTTTAATAATATTTTAATCTAAGATTAATATCTTAATCTAATATTATTAATTATTTAATAATATTTTAATGAAATTTTAATCTTAATATTTTTATTTACTTAACAACATCATTATAATATTATTAATATTATAATAATATTCCAATGATTTACTAAATTAATAAATAATTTATTCTAATTGTTCATCCTTTATTAACCCCTTATTTAATATCCATAAAATGTCATAAACAATATTTATTATTATAAATTACCAGCATGCCCTAAGATATTCATGATATAATATATTATGAGCATTCAAGCATAAAAATCATATTTTTCTCATTAAAGACATCATTTAACTATTTATTTCTTTTTATTCATAATTTAACCATTTTTAGGAAAAATAGCAAACTGATTCCAAAAAATTCTCAACTTCTGGATTTTGACAGAATATAAACACACAATGATCTCCTAATTTTTCTGGAATTTTAGAAAATGATTTACTATTTTTAAAGTGTCTAAAACACTCGAATCTTGCCTCATTTTTCATAAATTGAGTTTTGCTCAGAAAACTCTAAAATTATCAGGGTATGCTCTCGTAACATATATGAAGCTACTGTAAAAATTTCGGAATTTTCCAGTGTATACACAGTGAGACATTCGAAGGTTAATATTTCGGAGTCCTTTACGAAAATAGTCATTACGCACAATATATAACTCGAAACGTGTCCGTTCTTTTTCCTGCATGTACATAACTTCTCAAGGTACCTCTGTGATGTTTTCCAGATTTTTAAAAGACAAGCAACTGACCGAAACAGCCTCATGAAAAAATAGATCAGTAGCTAATTTAAGGTTTTCAAAGCCTCAAAATGCAAAGCGGACTGTTTTGGGAAAAATAGTCTCAAAAGTTTCAAAATTTGCTAGATTTGTATTCTACCACTTGGGTTTACTACATAACTCATGTATCTAGTACCCCCCTTCGACGGATCATAATTCCAAGTTGTAAAACTTGAGTTACTCAAGATTTAGTGAAAGAAAAACAAGAGTTTTCACCCTTGGAGAACATATGCTCATTTTCTTCCTCTAAGTCTTTGATCTAACACTCAAGTTACTTAGTTCCATACATGATGATATGTAGAACTAGTGTATCTTGAGTATTTGTACATAACCCTATCAAAACTCAAGCTAGCAAAAAAAAGTAAAAGAAGAAGATGAAGGTAAGTTATACCTAGACTTAGTTGCTACCTTTCTTGATTTTCCAAAGTAAATAATATACTTAGGAGGCATGAACAACTAGCACTCTTATCTCTTCTCTCTATAACCAAAACCCTCTCTCTCTTTTCTCTCTATGAAGTTGGCTAGCTTGGGAGCAAAAGATAGAAGAAGAAGATGGAGAGAAAATGAGATGTTGGAAGAATGAAATGTGATTACAAAATGAAATGGGCAATTCACTAATAATCCTCCCATAACTATTTTGTTGTCCATTGGGTAAAAACTTTGTATTATTATTTCCATTAGGCTAGACATGATTAAATGTGCATAATGGAGTGGCAACCAATGGGAGCTTGACAACATTTTTCTTGTGTTTAATAATTTCTACTAATGGACAAGTTAGCTTAATTATTCCACTTAGGATCCTCTAGCCCATAATATCCTCCATTTAGCTTTTATTTTAAATGCCCAACTTTGATTAATCAAATGTCTAGAATACCCCTAATCAAGTGGGCTAAGTATTGGATTGTGTTTTATTTCTTTTGGGCTTCTCCTTTAATTGTTTTGGGCTATATACTAAACATAGTCTAGCAATTTTAATAATGTTACCCAATTTGATTATTTAGGGCTTCCATTTCCAATCATATGAAGTTTAATTACTTATACATGTGACTTTATCTCATAACCTAATTAGATTTACAAGAATTAGGTTTAAAATTATTAGTCACTTGAAATACTATGTTTACCCACTTAAGTTAGTATACATATTAAATACTAACTTTTCCGTATTACCATAACCCTTAGGTTATTTAATAGTCTTACCTAATGTATAATTAGGTTACAAAGCTTTCATTTTTAATGAAATCTATAAATGTATGTATCCATAAGTATAGTATATATGTTAATTGTCACAAGCACCACTTCACATATGTGGTCACATATTAAATCCTTATATAACACAAAGTTTAAAAAAAATCGATAATGTACATACATATATGGTGACTTAAAATTCACGGTTATTACATCCTCCCCCCCCTTATAAGAATTCCGTCCCCAAAATTTCATATAAGGTTACTCAAAAAGATGTGGATAATTTTCTCTTATCTTTTCTTCGAGTTCCCACGTGGCTTCTTCAGCATTGTGGTTCCTCCAAAGAACTTTTACAGAATGTATAACCTTATTTCGCAATTTCTGTTCCTATCTATCTAAAATTATGACCGAAATTTCCTCGTACGACAAATCCCTTTCGACCTGAATTGGCTCGTACGATATCACGTGCTTGTAATCAGGCTTATATGGTCGTAGCACTGACACATGAAACACATTATGAATATGTTCCAGTTCAGGAGGTAGAGCTACCTCGTACGCCACTTCGCCTATCTTCTTAAAGATCTCGAAAGGTCCAATAAATCTCGGACTTAGTTTACCTTTCTTTCCAAACCTTATCTTCCCTTTCCAGGGAGATACTTTTAAAAATGCATAGCTTCCCACCTCAAAATCTCTCTTCTGGCGATGTAAGTCTGCATACTTCTTCTGGCGATCTTGAGCTGCTACCAGTCGGGCTCTAATCACCTTGATGGTCTCTACGGTCTGCTGCAGCAGTTCTGGTCCCAACAGTCGACGTTCACCTACTTCATCCCAGCATAAGGGCGTTCTACATTTCCTTCCATACAGTGCTTCGTACGGCGGCATCCCGATGATGGCGTGATAGCTATTGTTGTATGCGAACTCTACTAATGGAAGATGATCCTCCCAGCTACCCTTGAAGTCCATCACACAAGCTCTAAGCATGTCTTCACGTGTTTGAATCGTTCTCTCGCTTTGCCCATCGGTTTGCGGATGATACGCGGTGCTCATCCGTAGCTGCGTCCCTATTCTTTCTTGAAGACTCTTCCAGAAGTTTGATGTGAAACGCGGATCCCTATCCGACATAATAGATACTGGTACGCCATGTCTCGAGATAATTTACTTAATATATACTTTGGCTAGCTAGTCCAGACTATACCTGATCTTGATCGGCAAAAAGTGAGCCGACTTCGTAAGACGATCTACGATCACCCATATGGCGTCGTGTCCCTTTTGCGTTGCTGGAAGTCCCACCACAAAATCCATCGTGATGTGCTCCCACTTCCACTCCGGAATCTCTAAAGGCTGTAGTAATCCACTCGGTCATTGATGCTCTGCCTTGACTCTCTGACAAGTTAGACATCTGCTGACGCATTCTGCAACCTCTCTCTTCATGTTTGGCCACCAAAAGTGTTGACGTAAGTCTTGATACATCTTTGTACTTTCTGGGTGTATCGAGTACCTCGTACTATGCTCTTCTTGCAGAATCTCTTCTCTTAGTTCTAGTACTAACGGTACCCAAATTCGTCCTTCAAATCTCAGCAGTCCGGTGCCATCAATCTTGTATTTCAATTCATCCCCTTCAGCTAACCGCTTCTTGATGTTGTTGCAATCTTCGTCCTTCTCTTGAGCCCCTTTAATCTTATCTAGTAAAGTTGGGCTCGTTGCCACTATAAATAATTTCTCGTTGGTCTCTATCGGATACTTAACCTCTAAGTTAAGTCGTTCGAAATCTTTCACCAATTCCTCTTGAATGGTCAACTTCAGTAATTTCTCTCTGTCTTTTCTGCTCAGGGCATCTGCCACTACATTTGCTTTGCCTGGATGGTACAGAATCTCACAATCATAATCCTTGATCAATTCTAGCCATCGGCGCTGCCTCATATTTAGCTCTTTCTGTGTGAAGATATACTTCAGACTCTTGTGATCCGTATATATCTCACACTTCTCACCATACAAATAGTGCTTCCAAATCTTTAAGGCAAAAACTACTGCTGCTAATTAAAGGTCATGAGTCGGATAACCCTTCTCATAGTCCTTCAGCTGACGTGAAGCGTACACAATGACCTTGCCATGCTGCATCAGTACACAGCCAAGACCCTTGTGTGACGCATCACTATACACTACAAATCCTCCAGTGTTGTCCGGTAAAGCCAACACAGGTGCTTGACTGAGCCTCTTCTTCAATTCCATGAAACTCTGTTCACATTTTTTCGTCCAAACGAACTTCACTGTCTTTCTAGTAAGGTTGGTCAACGGCGATGCTATCTTTGAAAAATCTTGGATGAATCTTCAATAGTATCCTGCTAATCCCAAGAAACTCCTAATTTCTGTCGGTGTCTTTGGTTGTTCCCAGTTGATAACCGCTTCTACTTTTGCTGGATCTACCGAAACACCATCCTTGTCGATAATGTGACCCAAAAACTGCACTCTCCGCAACCAAAATTCACACTTGGAGAACTTTGCATACAACTTCTCCCTCCTTAACGTCTCCAACACTTTCCTTAGATGTTCAACGTGATCTTCCTCTGTCTCTGAATATACCAGGACGTCTTCTATGAACAAGACAACAAACTTATCCAAATACTGTTTAAACACTCTGTTCATCAAGTCCATGAATGCTGCTGGCGCATTTGTCAACCCAAAAGACATTACCAGAAACTCAAAGTGTCCATACCGAGTTCTGAATGCCGTCTTTGGAACATCATCCTGTCTCACCTTCAGTTGGTGATAACCGGTCCTTAAGTCGATTTTTAAAAAGTATTTCGCCCCCTTCAACTGATCAAACAAATCGTCGATCCTGGGCAACGGGTACTTGTTCTTAATGATGACCTTGTTCAACTCTCGGTAGTCGATACAAAGCCTTAATGACCCATCCTTCTTCTTTACGAATAAGACTGGTGCTCCCCATGGTGATACGCTTGGTCGAATGTATCCCTTATCTAACAACTCTTGTAGTTGAACCATCAATTCCTTCATTTCTACTGGAGCCATACGATACGGCGCTTTGGATACCGGTGATGTCCCTGGTGCCAAATCGATAACAAACTCTATCTCTCTATCTGGTGGCAATCCCGGAATCTCATCAGGGAAAATGTCAACGAATTCTCTTACAATAGGTATCTGACCCAGTTCACCCTCGACTCGGTGGGTATCCACAACGTGAGCCAAATAACCTATACAACCCTTCCTAAGTAACTTACTTGCTTGCATCATCGTCAGACAACAAGATTGTCTCGGCGATTTACTGCCATGAAATATCACCTTTGACTTATTCGGAGTCTTTAGGTGCACACACTTTTTCTTACAGTCAATGACCGCTCCATGACTTGATAACCAATCCATCCCGAGGATTACATCAAACTCTCCAAGATGAATCGGTATCAAATCCACGTTAAGCTTAAACCCTCTTACATTAGCACAACAGTTCCTATAGATGCAGTCTACAGGGATAATTTCTTTGTTTGCTACTTCTACATTCATTGGGCGTTCTAATAGTTCATGAGGTAAACTTAATCTTTGAGCAAATTCATCAGATACGAAAGAACATGAAGCTCCCGAATCGAATAACACATAGGCATTTATATCATTGATCGGAATTATACCTGACACCACCTCCCTGGATGCCACGACATCTTGCACTGTCATATTGAATGTTCGTGCTGTAGGCTTGTTTGGCTGGGCTGGTCCTCCACTGGTTGTCTTAGTGTTATTGCCCCTGTTGCCATTTCCGCCATTCGTGCTTTTCTTCTTCGGGCAATCCTTGATTCGATGTCCCACGTCACCACAGTTAAAGCAACCTCCCTTCTTCACTTTAGGACAATTGGGTCAGGTATGCCCTTCTTGCCCACATGTATAACATACTGTTTTTCCTTTCAAGCACTCCCCCGAGTGACCCTTTCCACAGTTCCCACACACCGACTTCTTTTGTTGCACACTTCCGTGCTGCATCTCCAGATTACTACCCCCACTGCTCCATTTTTGCTTCTTGTTGTTGCTACCGCCACTGCTAACATTCTGATTCCCACCTTCTGCTTTCTTCTTGTTCTTCTCCCGATTCTATTTTGAGACAGCTTCGCTTCCTC
Source organism: Panax notoginseng (assembly GCA_016801055.1). NCBI lineage: Eukaryota > Viridiplantae > Streptophyta > Magnoliopsida > Apiales > Araliaceae > Panax > Panax notoginseng. The sequence goes on along the minus strand of CM029017.1, from coordinate 76,146,796 downwards.
CTTCCGCTATAAGAGCTTTCTCCAACAGAGTTGAGAATGATGTGATTTGTAAAACCGCTACCTTACTATAAATCCACGGCTTTAGTCCATTTTTAAACCTTCTCGCTTTCCTCACCTCTGTGTCCACCTGATGTGGAGCGAATCTGGCCAATTCATTGAACTTCGCAGCATACTCTGATACTGACATTTTCTCCTGTTTCAGTTCCAAAAACTTGATCTCCATTCTTGCTTGAATACTTTCGGGGAAGTAGTTCTCGAAGAACAACTTCTTGAATGCTTCCCAAGTCACGATTCCAGGTCCGGCTTTGTTCTGGTTGGCCTCCCACCAATAGTTAGCCTCATCCTTCATTAAGTAGGTAGTAAAAATTGTCTTCTGCTCTTCTGCTACTCTAGCAATAACGAAGGCCTTCTCGATCTCCTTTACCCACGTCTAGGCCTTTATCGGGTCTGTTGTTCCTCTAAACTCTGGTGGTCCTATTGCCTTGAAGTCCTTAAAGTTGACTAGTTGATTGCCCGCCTGATTTCCTGCAGGTTGAGCTTGATTCCTCATGGCTTCAGCCATCATGTTGATAAAATCTTGCATTGGGTTTTGTTGAGCTCCCGCTACATTATTAACTGACTCTTCAATCTCTTGGTTCCTCAGTCCACGTCTGGGCGGCATTATCTAGTGAAACAAAATTCTAACACATTACTCGGGTTTATTATCATATGATTACTTAGCATGTAACACGCTATTTTATTTAAACAGTCAGATGATCATTATGTGAGAGTTTTAAATTACCAAGATTTGGAAGTCTTTTTCCCTGATTAGTGGGTTAAGTTTGTTTTTAAAGAACATTTTCCCAAATCAATCTACTGGATTCACATAACATTAAATAGACAATTTACTATTTAAAATTTTCCAACACATATCATAATAATACTGCATTTATATTCATGCACCAATCTTCAGTGACTTACATGATTAATATAGGTATATTTTATAAATGCTACTATCCCATTTTAAACACAAAAGATGGGATTAACTCATAATGATACCTCCCTACAACATAATAGGGATAGTACCTAACTACTTACTACCTCACACCTGCTGAGGTTTACATCATCATAAAACCTTATTACACAAAAAGAAAGGTACTAATACATCTTATCTACAACTGGGTCATCACATCATCACCACTGGTGGCCCTGCCGGGTCACCTGCACAGGCTCCTAGGGAAGTAACTGCTCCAGAACTCTACGTCGAACGGATCGACTAGACTCTCCTATCTCCAAGTGGACCCTCCTAGCCCCACTGCGCTGGCCCTCATACGCTGCGTCTAATGCCAGTCCTAAAGTCTCTACCCTGACCTTCATGGCATCCAGTGCAATCTCTAATAGGTCCACCTGCTTGGCCGACTTATGAAATGCCTCCTCCACCCTTATCTTATCGGCAATCTCTACGTCAAGCTCACTCTGCATCGCCAGATGCTCTACGCTCAGTGCTGCGAACTTTGCCTTCTCATGCTCTAGCTGGACTCGCATCTCTGCTAGCTCCATCAGTGCCTGATGAGCATAATCCTTATACTGCTGCTCCATGTGGTGATGGTTCATATTCTCCGCCTCCAGCTGCAAAATCCTTTGCTCCTGAGTATGGTTTTTCTCTAACAGGTTACTGATCATCACATCTTTCGAGGTGTCCGACACTCCTCTGGAACGACCTCCTCCTGGTCTACAGAATGGCTCCCTTGACTATCACCTGGCATCCTATAAAACAAGGATACAACATCAGTACTACAATAAAATATATTCATTGATGAAATGAAATAATATTTTATTAAGTACAACACATACTCGATGAATTTCCATAATCCATCTCCTAACATACTTTATAAGAGTTTTCTACTAAGGTTATAACCTAGGTTTCACATTCCTAATGTTTATAACCTACAGCTTTGATACCAACCTGTGACACCCCCAAATCCAGGTTCTCTAACCTCAGATTCGGTGCTCACGATCTATCATCATCATGAGTATTCTATAACTATTACGAAATAATAAACATACATTGTTCATTATAATAAAGTCTCATAACACGGTCCCAAGGTCTCCATAACCTTAACTTTAAATACACCATTTATCATACAAATAGTTTACTTAAGAAATTCCATCAGATAATAACTAAATTGACATTCAGTATAAATTACTCCTGGATCTTGCCCTTGCCCTTATCCTTCGTGTTGGATCCTTCGGGCTTAACTGAAATAGATGTCATGATATAGCAAGAGTAAGCAACTAATTTGCTTCACAAGTTTATATAGACAAGGGAGATATATCATGACTTAGAAAGAAATATTGCATTCAATGTTCAACAATAATATACGATTGTGAAGGAACATGAATTAATAATCAACAATTGAATATTCGATAATTGAATAACATGAACTGAGTGGTTTTGAATAACCATGAACATTTGCTAAGGTATTCAGTGATTAAACTGGACCTCTTAATAAGTTTTGGTATTTAAGGGGATCAGCCTTTCATACCTCGTGATTTATGCATAAACACTTAATAATCCGGCATTGATATCATGCCTTAATCAAATTCGTCCTTTTCTCAGTCAAGAGTTCTTACTATATCAATTTAATAAGAACAGTTATTTAACACACATTTGATTTAACAAATTTAGACATGCTTGATCTAGCTGATACAATTAGCATAGATCTATTTTATAAACAGTTCATAAATGAAGAACTTTAATTTAATTCACAGTTCAATAGCAGTAGAACGGAATTCAATTGCACAAAGTGCGAATTTCAATAATCAATATAGACGTGAATAATCATCAATAATTATTCACTAACATGCTTTGAAAATAATAACTCGAGCTTGAGTTAGGAAACTTGCATCGATCGTAGGTTACGGCTACGAAATTAAATTTCTATCCACTATGCAATTAAATTATCTTCCTTTGAGAGACCTATAAATTAATCTTTCAATTAGTCAAAGCATAACATTAGATTATGTAATCACATAGATATTATACATTACATTTAGTTCTTATAAACATTATCATGTCTAGATAGTGTTAGTATTAATTAACGACTACCTTTAATTCACATAATATTATTAACTTAGATAATATTTAATTCACCTTCTAGTATTATTGGTTTACTAATAATACTTTCATTCACTTACTAATATTATTATTATCTTAGTACTAATAATACTTTCATTCACTTACTAATATTATTATTATCTTAGTAATATTTCAATACATTACTAATATTATTAATCCTCTTAATAATATTTTAATCATGCATTAATATTATTACCATAATAATATCTTACTTATACTTTAACATCATTAATAAATTAATAATACTTTCAATCATTTACTAATATTTTATTCACTTACTAATATTATTAATCATTTAATAATATTTTATTCCTTTACTAATGTTATTATATTTAATAATATTTTATTTAGTCTCAAATATTATTATTTAATAATATTTTAATCATTTAATAATAATACTTTAATCTAATATTATTAATCTTTTAATAATATTTTAATCTAGGATTAATATCTTAATCTAATATTATTAATTATTTAATAATATTTTAATGAAATTTTAATCTTAATATTTTTATTTACTTAACAACATCATATTATAATATTATTAATATTATAATAATATTCCAATGATTTACTAAATTAATAAATAATTTATTCTAATTGTTCATCCTTTATTAACCCCTTATTTAATATCCATAAAATGTCATAAACAATATTTATTATTATAAATTACCAGCATGCCTTAAGATATTCATGATATAATATATTATGAGCATTCAAGCATAAAAATCACATTTTTCTCATTAAAGACATCATTTAACTATTTATTTCTTTTTATTCATAATTTAACCATTTTTAGGAAAAATAGCAAACTGATTCCAAAAATTCTCAACTTCTGGATTTTGACAGAATATAAACACACAATGATCTCCTAATTTTTCTGGAATTTTAGAAAATGATTTACTATTTTTAAAGTGTCTAAAACACTCGAATCTTGCCCCATTTTTCATAAATTGAGTTTTGCTCAGAAAACTCTGAAATTTTCAGGTATGCTCTCGTAACATATATGAAGCTACTGTAAAAATTTCGGAATTTTCCAGTGTATACACAGTGAGACATTCGAAGGTTAATATTTCGGAGTCCTTTACGAAAATAGTCATTACGCACAATATATAACTCGAAACGTGTCCGTTCTTTTTCCTGCATGTACATAACTTCTCAAGGTACCTCTGTGATTTTTCCCAGATTTTTAAAAGACAAGCAACTGACCGAAACAGCCTCATGAAAAAACAGATCAGTAGCTAATTTAAGGTTTTCAAAGCCTCAACATGCAAAGCGGACTGTTTTGGGAAAAATAGTCTCAAAAGTTTTAAAATTTGCTAGATTTGTGTTCTACCACTTGGGTTTACTACATAACTCATGTATCTAGTACCCCCCTTCGACGGATCATAATTCCAAGTTGTAAAACTTGAGTTACTCAAGATTTAGTGAAAGAAAAACAAGAGTTTTCACCCTTGGAGAACATATGCTCATTTTCTTCCTCTAAGTCTTTGATCTAACACTCAAGTTACTTAGTTCCATACATGATGATATGTAGAACTAGTGTATCTTGAGTATTTGTACATAACCCCATCAAAACTCAAGCTAGAAAAACAAAGTAAAAGAAGAAGATGAAGGTAAGTTATACCTTGACTTAGTTGCCACCTTTCTTGATTTTCCAAAGTAAGTAATATACTTAGGAGGCATGAACAACTAGCACTCTTATCTCTTCTCTCTATAACCAAAACCCTCTCTCTCTATTCTCTCTATGAAGTTGGCTAGCTTGGGAGCAAAAGATAGAAGAAGAAGATGGAGAGAAAATGAGATGTTGGAAGAATGAAATGTGATTACAAAATGAAATGGGCAATTCACTAATAATCCTCCCATAACTATTTTGTTGTCCATTGGGTAAAAACTTTGTATTATTATTTCCATTAGGCTAGACATGATTAAATGTGCATAATGGAGTGGCAACCAATGGGAGCTTGACAACATTTTCCTTGTGTTTAATAATTTCTACTAATGGACAAGTTAGCTTAATTATTCCACTTAGGATCCTCTAGCCCATAATATCCTCCATTTAGCTTTTATTTTAAATGCCCAACTTTGATTAATCAAATGTCTAGAATACCCCTAATCAAGTGAGCTAAGTATTGGATTGTGTTTTATTTCTTTTGGGCTTCTCCTTTAATTGTTTTGGGCTATTTACTAAACATAGTCTAGCAATTTTAATAATGTTACCCAATTTGATTATTTAGGGCTTCCATTTCCAATCATATGAAGTTTAATTACTTATACATGTGACTTTATCTCATAACCTAATTAGATTTACAAGAATTAGGTTTAAAATTATTAGTCACTTGAAATACTATGTTTACCCACTTAAGTTAGTATACATATTAAATACTAACTTTTCCGTATTACCATAACCCTTAAATTATTTAATAGTCTTACCTAATGTATAATTAGGTTACAAAGCTTTCATTTTTAATGAAATCTATAAATGTATGTATCCAGAAGTATAGTATATATGTTAATTGCCATATGCACCACTTCACATATGTGGTCACATATTAAATCCTTATATAACACAAAGTTTAAAAAAAAATCGATAATGTACATACATATATGGTGACTTAAAATTCACGGTTATTACAGTTGGTATGATTATGACCAAGGATTATTCGGTATAATCATAACCATTGTTGATTACATGAATATCATTGGCCCGTAGTGCAGGGATTATTCGATGATGTGGTTTATTTATTAAGCTGAGTCTCAGCGATAAAATTGATGATAAACTTTTTAAATCATAGAAGATAGTAGATATCATGCTCTACTTGACTCTTCTAATGGATTGCTTGTTCTGCTGCAGTTAAACTTGATGTTTATTATATTTTATCAGTTTAAAACTGTTGAAGGCTAACGATAATTTATTCTGTATTATCTTAGTCATAATATTTCTTTGAGCTCACCCTTTGTTTTCATTGTTCACTTCAGGAAATGAGAATATAGCTGGGACTAGTCGGGGAACGGAGTGACGGTCCAGATGTTTGCATTATTAGTCCTCACTATTCAGTGAAATAGTGTGATAATAAATGTAATAAGGACTCCATTTAAGTTTGAATACTGTCTAGAAGATAATATTCGTATTAAAACTCTCAGCTTATGTTTTGTTATATTTTACACGACAATTGTATAATTAAGTTGTATTTGAATTTTATACCATGTGTTTGGCAACTCAGAATGGGTGATGTATAACTATTTTGGGGGTGTCATAACGGAAGCTAGGAAGGCAAGGAGGTTTGAGCTGGGCTTAAAACCCTGGCTCTACAACAAGGTGGCGGTGTTGCAAATCTCTACATTCGCAGCACTCTTGGAAAAGGCTATCATAACCAAGGAGGGAAGTGAGGCCATGAGCCTCTACAATAAGGAGAAAAGGAGCAAAGGCAAAGTCGAGGGAGTTGTGAAGGTGGAAACTAATAGTGGGAGTAGGAGTGGAAATGGAAAGAGGAAGGGGAACAATTTTAGAAATATCCAGGTGAAGCAGGAAGGTGTGAAGAAGCAGGTGGTTCAGTGTGGAAACTGTGGAAAGAATCACTTAGGGGAGTGTTTGAAAGGAAAATTTGTTTGTTAGAAGTGTGGGCAGGAGGGACATATCTCTCCCAACTGCCCCAATCCTAGAATGAACATTAGGTGTTTTCTGTGCAGGTCAATGGAGCATAAGGTGAAGGACTGTCCAAAAAGGAGAATGGATGTAAGGAGTCTGACTATGGGGAAAGGCAGTGGACTCTGGCAATCATAGGACCAACTTCAACTAACAAACCAACAAAGTCAACCACAAGAGTCTTCAATATGACCGTCCAAGATACCGTGGCAGCTGAGGATGGAACTCCAGGTATTATTCGTATAACTTTTATTTTCACATACATGATTTTCCTATATATAGTAATTTATTTTATAAAGAAATTTTGAAGGAGGAATTTGAGTTATTTTAGAAATCAAAATTTTGTATAATCAGATAGATAAGCTTTATGTTGAATAATTAAAGAGCAATCCGATCGAATCTGATCAAGATCTACTTGTAATGACTGTGCATGCTATTTACCCTAGGGTATATAGGTTTTGAAACGGTGATTCCGGGGGCAGAATCTTTATAAGGGAGGGTGAATGTAATAACCCGATATTTTCTATATAATTAAATAAGAAATTTTGCATATAATTTTTTTTAATTATTATTTTAAAGGTGGGAATATGTGCTAGGTAAAGTGTGTGTGTGTGTGTGTGTGTATATATATATATATATATATATATATATATATATATATGTGTGTGTGTGTGTGTGTGTGTGTGTGTGTGTGTGTGTGTGTGTGTGATAAATAAAATATATTTATTACATGAATAATTTCAAATAATTTGTTTTTAGGAATTAATGATCTTTATAAATTATATTCGTATAATAAATTAATTTTGTAGTAAAAATATTTTATTAATTATTTTCCATGAAAATATGATTTTATATTATTTAAATAATATATGAAATGATTATAGAATTATTATAATAATTATTTTATTATATGAATTTATTTTAGATTAATTAAGTTAATTATTTTAATTTAATTAATAATGGTATATATGAAAGATAAATCATATATGAAATCCAAACTCTAATTCTTGATTTTGACTAAGGAATGAGAATAATAATATTATATTAATTATATTTCAGTGCTATAAATATGTGTTGTATGTATAAACTGATAATGGTTGGTCAATTATGGTGTAACAGTAGAAAACCTAGTATTACGGTAATAAACCCTAATTTGAAACTCAAACCGGAGTTTACGATTGGTAAGAAATTTTGATATGTGATTAATGACAAATATTATAGATTTGATGTTACTTAGGTAAACCCTAATTAATATTTAGAAACCCTAGTTTCTAAAATTAGAAACCCTAATTAGTAAATTGAAACCCTAATTGCTATTGTAAGTCCTAATTACTAAATTCGTAATCTTAATTATAATTTTTGAAGCTTAAACCTAATTTTCATGTTCTATGTAATTAGGAAACCTAATCAATTTAGAAACCCTAATTTATAATTTAGAAACTAAAAAACAAAAAAAAATATATTTTTAAACCCTTAATGGAAATCCTAGAAACTAAAATTCTAAAATCTTAGGGTTAAACCCTAAGGGTCAAACCCTAAGGGTTGGAATAGATTGTCAAGAATGCCATTAAAATTGGGATCAAATTGACCATAATACCCTTTTTGAATTATTTAGTAGGAAACTTGTAGAACTTTCCAAACCTTTAGTGGTTGAACATCCCTTGACTGGCCAATGTATTAAAAATCTATACAAATTAGCCAATTATTGACAGCAACATCAGATACATGCATTGCATTCAAATTATAAATAGAATTGGAGAGAGAAAAATCATGTTCTAGCTCATTTGTCCAACATATACTCCACTAAGACCCTCTCTCTTTAACCCACAAAAATCTTAAACATTTTCAGTCCCAAACCAAGCCCTACTATCACTCATAACTGATCAGAAGCTAAGAATCAAGAATTTGTTCATAAAGGAATAAAACCATAACTAAGAATCTGACCCTTAATGATGTGTTAGATGTTATGATTTTGTGTTAAAACATGTTGTATATGATGTAAATAGATGATATGGGTTCCTAGATGTTATATCCATAACATCTATAGGCTCGGATTTGATGTTTTCAAAAATTTAGAAAAATTTTAAAATGAAGTCTGACAACCGAATGTCAGACCTCATAGATCTTTGTCTGTTATGTGTTTTCGTTGTTTAAAGGTCTGAACATGTAGTATGTTATGCGATTTTTGATCTGGAACTAGAAGCATACTTAGATCGTGTATATATTACAAGTTATTAGTGGTCAAAAGCCGTTGACCGGCCATGACTAGACAATTCAGGGTAACCCAGAACTTGCCCAGACCCGTCTGACAAGATATTCATGCGTCCAGATCTATCAGTTGTTTGTTGCTATGTTCTCGTTGTTGTATCCAAGCTGTAGGTTGGTAGATGGAGTGTAGATTCATGATAATAGAACACCTAAACATCAAAATGTTGGATCAGTAGCCGGTCAAAGTAACTAAAACAATCATGAAAACTATTTTCTAGGTAACCCAAAAAACGTTTGAACCTTATTCGTGACAAGTTTTGACCAGCATGGATCTAGCTATTATGATGTTGTTAGATCAATTTTATGTGTTAAATATGTTCACATGCATGTTGGCTACACATTGAAACCTTTAAATCACAAAAACATCACACAGATTTTAAGTTGCGGAAGCCCAAATATGCCTACTCGAACTCTTCTTCATTTCTGGGTAACCCAGAAAATGAAGAACATCTCTAACAGCCACTTTGCATGCTCACATCTTATTTGTGTTATGCTCTTTTATTATGTTTGTTGTTGGATCTTGTAGTATTACACTAGTTCTACATGACCTGACCATTATCTTGCCCAGAAACATTACGATCTGACATATATTCATGGTAAAGATGAGACCCTTGAACACTGGTTGTCGGTGTTCTTGGTGCTCAAGAACACTTTAGGCGACGGTTTCTATCGCTAAAGACTATACCGAAAGATTTAATAATTTTAATTAATTAAATTTCTAAAAATCATTTAAAAATAGAAAATAATTTCTAAAAATTACAAAAATTATTTTAAGTTATAAAAATTAACTTTTAATAATTTGACATATTTTTCATAAATATTAGTATTTATTTTAATATTATTGATATTTAATTTATTTAATAAATGCATTAAATAAATTAATTAAAAATGATTTTATTATAATAAAAATCATTTTAACTAATAATAAGGTATTTAAAAATATTTTAAGTTATAAAATATAACTTTTAATATTTTAAGACAAATTTTATTAATTATTTAATATTAATGATATTATATTTATTTAACAATTATATTAAATAAATAAATTAAAAATGATTTTAATATTATAAAAAAAATTAAATGAAAATAAAGAGTTTAAAAATATTTTAAGTTATAAAATATAACTTTTAATATTTAAAGGTAAATTTCATTAATAATTTGATATTAAATTTTTTTAATAATTATATTAAATAAATAGTTTAAAAATAGTTTTATTAATTTAAAAATAATTTAAAAAGGATATAAATGGTTTAAAAATATTTGAAGCTATACTTAAGGACTTTTAATATTTTGATAAATAATGCATTATTATTTAAATATTAATGGTATTTATTCAAAAATGATTTTATTTATTTTAAAAATCATTTAAGGGTAATATTAATACTTTAAAAGTATTTTGAGTTGTTATAAATAACTTTAATATTTTGGTAATAGTTTCATTAATAGTTTAATATTATTTAGATATTAATGATAATAGAATTATTTAATAATTAAATCATTTTAAAATGATTTCAGTGTTTGAAAAATCATAATAAATTATAATCATTAATTAAAAATTATTATAAGTCATTTAAAAATAATATGACTGATATTTAATTATCTAATCGAATATTGAACTACAGACTAGAGTTTTAGACTCGATAATTACCCGATAAAGCCGTCAGTACACCGAAATATTTCAGAAATTGATGTGGACTTAGATAGTTTGACTAGATACGTGTTTATTTGTGATTCAATGACTGTTAAACGTATGTAACAATGTGAGTAGGTTATGTGCTAACTGCAAATAGCAGTATTATATGTTATAGTATGTTATTCTAATCGAACGAATGATCTTATGAATGATAGGTCTCACTATAAAAGATAAAAACTAAGTTGCGTAATTGTAAGCAGCAGTTCAGGCAAGTATCTAACCTTTGCAATTACTTTATGCAATGGACTTGAGTAATAAAGTTTCAAAATTATATTGTCATTGTGCCATATTATTAACTCTATTGTTATCGATTTTGTATCCAATCATTTGTATTCATACAAGTTCTTAAATTATCCGATCATTGTTTATCAACATAGTATTATTGTATAATCCAGATATTTATTTTGTTCATTAATTTCTAAATATGGTTGGATAAGTGTCCTCAGTTGGATAATTATTGTATTTAATCACATATTGATACATACTTATTGGTTTCCAATATGTATACGTTGACTTAAAAGCCGTCTAGGCTATTTGATTCGGCTAGACACAATCTTAAAAATATATTTGAACAAGATAGAACTTTATTGTATCCAACCGAATTATTTTGGATCGAATTCCTGACTAAGTATAAACATCCCAAACATGGAAAAACTTTTGTGCGCCTAAGGCGGATAAGATGAACAAAAACATCGTTCTTGCATATAGTATTGATCAATACAGTAGTATTAATCAATACAGGGCATAACGGGCTGATCACCTCCTGTGCTTGTAAGTTATGACGGTTTGCAGATGAAGTTCTGTTAAACCATATCGAAAATTGAAAATAAAGTTCATAGTTTGTCGACTGCTCTCCATTTATAGTCAGTACGTAGTTTCAAAATTTGAAATAGAATTAATATGTTGTTATTATTGGTTCAGCTTACTTCACAACTGTTGATTCGTTGTAGAAGTGTCATTTACAGAAAACATTTACTTCGTTCAGCTAACGCTTATTGTTTACTATTACTTGCTGGGTAATCAAATGATCATTCTTGATTAATTTAAATATTTTCAGTTAAGTGTGATGTGACACCCCCAAATCCAGGTCCCTTCGAACCTCGGATTCGGTCCATCGCGATACTACTATCGTCAAACTATTTATATATATTATTCATAACTTAATGAATATAACTTTGCTTATTACAATTTAGAATATAAATTCTCTCCATTTCCAAGATCTGTATAATGACCCCAAACTTTTATAAGTTTTTAATCTTGGTCATTTACTATTCCTATATTACATCATATTCAATGTTATAAAAATATACAGAACAATTTAAACTTTTTCAATCTCCTTTGAAAAATAATCTTTTATTGATATCTTAACTTAAATCAATTACATAACCTTGAATCAAGTTTTATTATGATTCAATCTATTCGAATTACTGTATAAACTGTTACATCTAGATTCAAATTCCTCTATGTATAACATAGTATAACTTAACATGTATTACACATCATAACTACTGTCTTGTACATCTCCTATAACCTAAACATGGTTCAAGAGTATATATGTAAATAAATGAATCAATCTCCTCTGATACTATTGAACTATATCAATCGTGTAGCACGAAATCTTTACCGTGAGTCCTTAACATGCAAAAGTGGTTATTTGCAAGGGTGAGCTTGACAGCCCAGCAAGTCTAACAGTTTTCATGCAACACATAGAATATAATAACATATTCAGTTCATACATTCATAATCAATTAATATTAACTACACATGTTATTTCATACATAACATGTATAGAAATTTACTTCACAAGCATATCATCAAAGATCAACTTTTAAATCCCATACATAGCTAATATGCATTTCATATATATACATCAACATTCTCATAGCATAATATAGCTCAACTAACAGTTATAGAATTCATACACTACTAGAAAATCGGCCTATAGCGACGGTCGTCGACCGTCGCTATAGGCCAAAAGACCGTCGCCATAGAACCCGTCGGTAAAGCCTATAGCGACGGTCTTTTGGCATATAGCGACGGTCACCGACCCTAACTATAAGTCATGGCAAACTCGTGTATCTGCTCTTTACCAATGGCCGCTGAGAGTTATTGCTACGGTCATGACCGTAGCTATAGATGTCTATAGCAACGCTCGGTGACCATCGCTATAGGTCTGTGTTTTATAGAACACTATAGCTACGGTTGATGACCGTCGCTATAGCCTTTTTATAGTTTAAAAAATTAATTAATAATGCACATTTATTCAACAAACACAAATATAATATAAAATAAAATATATAAAATATTATATACATCATTTAAAATCATTCACATTACAACATTACACTATAATAGTTGAATAATTCATCTCCTCAAATATGATGATCATTATTATACCAAACTACAAAACTAATAACTTTTAGTCAACTGGATTTCTCCCTGAAATAATCTCCATGATGAGTATTCCAAAGTTATAAACGTCGCTCTTCTCATTCAACATACCAGCGCAAGCATACTCTGGTGCAACATAGCTGCAAAGAAAACCTATGGGGAATTAATAATTTTGTTCCAGTGGGAAATAATAAAAGAATAAATCCCTATTTAAGTCCATTCTATCACTACAAAGCAAAGGGACAAAGCAATTGAAATTAAGTAAAAAAAATAAACTAACCCAAAAGAGAAATACAACCAAACACTATATCCGAGTCTTGCACACCTTTGCTTGACAGGCAAATAAATACTGTCTGAATTCAAACTCTCTAAATTAATCATCTTGAACAATCTGCTTCAACGGGTTGTTCGATAATATAACAGTTAGGAAAAAATTGAATTACTATTCTAACACTGCACCTGCATTACAAATCACTGAGGTCTGTTCGATAAAGCTATAACCATTTGAAATTTTAACCAAACAACTTAATCTCACAATAACCCCCCATTTCCACATCTATTTTGACAATCATTTACCAATCTACCTATCGAAAATATAATCATTTAGTGACCTCTTTTCAATAAAATTATGTAGAATAATTAACAGAGAGAAGTTTAACCCATAATAACTCCACCGAAAGAAAGACTGTAATGTGCGCATGATATAAACTATATTATCTATAACTTCGTATAGAATAAATCAAATCATTACCAGCTACAAGTTTACCTTTCCCTTTTCTTTGAGTTAAAATAAACTTCAAGTTTGGCATATACTTTTTTCGCCATCTTGGTTGCCTGATCGTTGTGAGGAGGAGCAGTGCATCTTGAAACCTGTTAGGATATCCTCGGTAATTGAGTCATAGATCCAACCCAACTGCATTGTGAGGAGTCTTTAGAAATTTATAGTAATGCACGAGCATATACATGCAACACATGTTACAATTAACCATTAAGGGGAGAAATTGATTACACGAATGGAGAATGGCATACAACCTTTCTGTAGAAGTTTTCTGCATTTGCTATTTCATACTGCATATTTTCTTTTTCTTTTTCTTTCTTTCCACATTCATCATAATGTACAATTTACAACTCAACATGATCATGTTAGTTTTTAGAAATTACCTCCAAACCCCATTCTGTTTTGTCTTCATAACCACAGCTGATCACGTGAATGGCTTCTTTTAGCACAGCTGCAGGGCTTGAGGAAGGTGGAACACCACCTTCAACCATCAAAGTCGAAGTCACAAAAATTGCTGACTGTCCAAACTTCTTTTCAAAATTCATTTGAGACATCAAAAGCTCCTTATCATCATCAAATCCTGTTACAGAGAATTATAACTATCATATAGATGAGGGGAAAAATTAAGATGGGAAGGACTCTAGCATTCAAAAGCTAGATGGATGTAAAGAAAGTCACATTGCAGCCTTATTTGGGGATGTCATTATTGGAGTATTATTTTATGTTTTTTCTGCTTTTTTGAATTTGCCAACTTCCAAGAGTACAAGAAACACATGAATCGGATGTTGACCGTCACAGCCATCTGTTTCTCTCTAATTTTGTAAACATTTAATGACTTGTACTAATGATCATCTACCCAATAATAGGAAGAAAAACAAAACATCTTCAATAGCCTACACTAAATATGACCAACCAAAAGAAAGAAAGTACTACATCCATCACTACTAGTAGTCATGGTGGCGAGCATCTAATTCTGATATAGATATGACTTGTGGAGATTGGTACCAAAATTTACATATCCATCAACTTCCAATTCATGCAAGTCAAGGCCACCCAAATTCGTTTTGGTTTGGGAGCCATGTTCGAAGTCCATCTTTTTTCAGCTAAAAAACAAACATAGACATACCTAAGTGTACAAGAAGCCATTTTTTTCTTTCTTTTTATCAACATTACTAGTTCAAGTCTGGAAACCTGAGAAACCGCTTAGAGTTTAGACTATCAAAAAAGATTCAAAAGAAACAAAAATTTGATTGTTTTACACATTGATTGTGTTACACATCCTTCACATTAAACAAGGCACCAAGCAATCCAGAATCCATTGGAGCAACATAAAAAAAAATTGACCAAGGAGATGAATTGATAATTTCACACATCAGTTTCGACCTTTATTATTAGCAAGAAGCTATCTATAATGAATGCGAATCACATGATAATCCTCAAGGGAAATGGCGGTACATGGAATGAAATCACAAGACCAAACACGCAATTATGGACACTCACACTAGAGTAAGATATTAACAGTCATAGACAGTTAGGCTGCCCCCATCAATTGTAATCAAAGAATATAGCTGCCTAAAAATCCCTGAATATAGCTTATAGCAAATGTTGAATAAGCACTTGAAATTCTTGAAAGTGAAATCAGTTTGACTACTTATCTCAATGACAAATTGCATTTTGACCAGTAAGTAATTGCAAAAATAAGAAATTCTTAGAAATTTTGATTTACACAGTTCTAGCTCAAGATGATAATTTTCAAAGAAAGCTGAGCCATTACTTGATGTTCTTCAAAATAAAAAATAAATCAAAAGCCCATAATTTGGCCATTTATTTAACCACCACCAATCAAGAATAAAATAAAATCAACACCTTCATTAAGAATATACTGATTCAAAATTTTCCAATAAATAATGAGTTCCTGCAATTACTTTACAATCTACTAAGGTCCTAGCTTAAACTCGAAATATATCAGCGTGCTAGAACATAATGATGTTATAGTTTCAAATTTCACTTCCCCAATTAACTCAATCACCATCAAGCAATTTCAATTTCTAGTAGGGTGTTTTTGGAAAACACAATATCCAGCACTTTCTCACCAAGCAATCGACCAAATTATAAATAGAATCTCAACATTTGTCAGAGAAGCAAATAAAGCTTGACAAGAGAAAATAGCGATAAATGAAATACAATGCGCTTACAGCTCTTATCGATGGATGGAGAGAGATAAACGGAGGTTGTAGATTTGTAAGATTTATCGCGATACTTTAGTGGACTTAGGGTTTTTCGGGTATTATTCACTTTAATCTAACATTCATTTTGCACTTGCAGTACCTTCAAAGAAAGCCAAACATTAGTTCTAACATATCATAGATATACCTTCTGTTAACGCCAAGATCCTTTGTCACGTTCCAATCACGTAAGACGTCCTGATCCTGCACAATAAACACGATCAACACCACAAGCTTGACGGCTTCGACCGTCGGGGGATAGCTCTGGCGTGAGAGTCAGTATTGGTGTTTATAAGGTTAACAATAGAGGATACAATATCTAGTGCCTTGAGAGAGATAAAAATCTCAGTTGTGTGTATGCGTACCATTTCTTGAAGACTTCCTTGCTAGGTTATGCTCTCTTGCCCGGTTTACCGTGCCACCCACTACCATCTGACACAGCTCTCCACTCCTCAGTGATTTTTGCCGACTGCATGCAGGTTGTCACCTTTTTTCTCCACTGTGCATGCCGCCAGCCGGCTATAATCCCATTCACATTAATGATCTGCAGACTTATGGTCAACAGCCTTCCGTTTTCATCATTACAAGTCAAAGACTTAGATATTAAAAGATCTAATGGATCAACCCATTGACCCGGTCCAATATTATGGAGATATAATAAAGATAATGTAAGAATTAGGTCCAATAACTTTAGGACCCAATAGTGAAGATCCAATAGACTAATTAAATAAGTAGGCCCAATCCATTTGGCCCAATAGAAGAAATATCATGACCCAACATTACCCCCTAGTTTTTTATTTAAATATAATATTTAATAGAAAACTATAAATGGTCCATAATTTTATAGCATTTGATGGGATCGAAGTAAGCCTAAACTGAAATTTATCAAAGCCCAACCGGTGAAGGATAAAAAAATAAAAATAAAAATAAAACTGAAAAGATGGATTAAAACTGAAAGTCCAATTGAAAGGCCCAATCTACTAGACGCTCGAGACTTAGCTCGGACGCCTCCCTTTCAAATTCGTAATCATGACTATCAATTAAATGTGCCGCCCTCGTGTACCGTGTAACCGTCAGTATAAAAGATAAACTTTACCAAAATTGACAGTTTTACCTATCAATTTGAATTTCGGACTTTTGAGCTCTCTTCTTCTCCCTAGAGTTTTTCTTCCCTTCTCTGCGAAATCTCATCAATGGCTTCCCAAGATTCTGAACAAGGTTCGCCTCTTCTAGTGACATCGATCAATGTCATTCCACCAAATCCAAGTCCGAACAAGGGAGCCTCAAGCTCCAACCCGACAGTTGCAACTCCTAGTAAGAATTCGGTAACGAAGCCCCTTCCCAATCCTTCTGCATTCTATAGGAGTAAGGAACGATACTTCCACGTAAATATTCCATCGATAGTTACAGAGATCGAGTTGAAGAAGATTCGGGTGCGTTGCATATTTCGGACACTCATTCGGTGAGAGTTCCCAGGTCAGAGGAACGAATGTACCAACGGCCAGAGGGATGGACAGTCGTTTTGGTGACTATTCTTGAGAAAGGGGTTCGGTTCCCTCTCCATGTTTTTATGGTAACCCTCCTCGGGTTTCTTGGAGTTGGGTTCGCTCAATTGGTGCCGAACTCTTATATTCATATCCTGGCATTCATCGCTTTCTGCCACGACCTAGGCGTCGAGCCCACACTTGACTACTTGACTTTTTCTTCACCGTATACAAGGTCGGCCAGTCTAGAGAGAAAGGATTTAAGGCCATAAGCAAGCATTCCTCGAAGACAGGAGAGAAATTCGAGAGACGTTCGTTGGTAAACACTCCTTCGAGCAATAGAGGATGGCATGAGAAGTGGTTTTTTGTCAGGGGACCTGAAATCACTTCTTTATCGGACTGGGCCACTGATGAGAAAATTTCTACTGATTTCGAAGACATTCCTGAAGAGCGTGAGGCCAAGATGATAGAACTTTTTGACAATTTCTCGAAGGAGTAATGGAACTATGGACTTCTTTCCAAGCAGGCGTGGTTATACGAGCACAAATGTAAGTACGAATTTATTTTATGAATATTTGAAAATTTGATGTGATATGGATTCTGATGTAAAACTGTTAATTTTCTATAGTAAATTTGATTAAATCGTCATCTTCGGAGGTGAAGGACTTGGAAGATTTTTTAGCTGGAAAGTCTGCAGAAACTGTTGTCGAAGCTCCTCAACAAGAAGCCCCATCTGAAGACAACCCACTCCGTGAAATACAAACTGTTAAAATATCCACTACTGAACCTCAAATCCATAAACCCGAAGATGATGAACCCGTTCTCTCGGAAGAAATCCTTTGACCTCGCCGAAAGAGGAGAGCCATTCGAAGACCCCAACAAATTTTCATCCCATCAGATTCTGAACCCTTTTCTAAATCTGAACCAACTATCAACCCAATACCACCGACTGTCAACCCAACACCAGCTCGAGGAAGTTTATTAGATCTACCCGTAGATGCACGAAATCAACTTCTTCGAGTGAAGAAGTTGAGAACCAAGATCATTCCCTTGACCTCCGATGAGCTTAGAGTACCTTCTTCGAGTGTTCATCCCCCAATAGCCCCTGTGGAGACTCAAACTATTAATGAAGAAGAACAAGTTGAAACCGCTGCAGCACCATCTCGAAAGAGAAAACAACCATCTGATAGCCACCCAAGCTTAACACCTGTACTGTCACCAGTTCGCGACCCTGCTCCAGCTCGATCTCCCTCCCCTGAAAATATATACCTGGATCGTTCTCCAACTCATGGCCAACCTATGCCTTCTCCCCCAAGGCCTTCATCGCAAGAATTTCATAATAAGGCAATTAGAGCACCGACCTTGTGGCCTCGATTCAATGCCAATTTTCCCTTTCGACTCTTCGATGCCTTCGTTCAAGAAACCGACGATCACCGTTTTGATAACCATTCGAACGGGAATTTTCTTGATGAAGGCATGAGCTATTTGGCCAAGGTAAGTGACAGTTCTCTTGGTTATGCATTTCTTTTCTTGTTTAAGTATCTGAAATTGATTGGATATTGTTTGAATATATGCAGGCGAATGCAGTCTTCGGGCGCTTACGTCCCAGACATATTAATGCGGAATCCGATGAGGAGGCTATGAGAAGGGAGAACAATATGTTGAAGGCATCGTTGGATTGGGAGAGAAGTGAACATGAAAGTGTTCTTCATGCCAATGAAAAGCCTTCAGAGGGAATTAGCCCAAACCAAAGAGGATCTGAGGGAATCCAATGATGAGCTGAGCTCGGTCAAAGAGGAGCTAAAGATGACAAAAGCCAGTGAACAAAAATTGGCTGACATAAATGTCAATTTTGTTGCAGAGACTAAAGCTTTGAAGACTACCAACGAGGGGCTTGCTGCAGCCAATCACAGCTTGACAATAAAAGTCGATAGTCTTCAGGTGAAAGTCCACGAAGAAAAAGAAAAACACTCATCTAAACGTCGAAAGCTTCATCACAAACTAAAAGCCTTAAGGAGACGAAGTCCTCCCTTAACTAAAGAGTTGCGCAAGCAAATTCAGACTGAATACCGGGCGTCCGAGGAGTTAAGTGCAGAAATACTTCGAATGTATTCAGATGGATACGAATTTTGTCGAAGTCGAGGCAAGGAAAAATTAATAGCAGCCCAACTAGATCCGGCTCTGCTGGACTCCGAAAATGAAGATAATGCCTGAATAGGATCTTGCTACTTTTTATTTTTAGGATTTTATGTAAAAATTTCAGTCTTTATATAATCGTATAATTATTATGGTTGTATGGATGAATGGATCTTCAAATTTATTTATCATGGCTTCTGTTTTGATTCGTTTCTTGTCAATAATTCAACATTAATAGACTTGCATGAACTTAACTTAGATTGTGAATTATATAAGGCATATAACAGTTAAGTTTAAGGAACGAAATGAACTGAATTTAATGAACTGAACTGAATGATCCGAACTCAACACTTGAACAAAATAAAGTAGTGTATACTTATCCTTTCTGAAGTGTGAAGTAGATCGTGTATAAGGTGAATTTGGCTGATCCTCCTCGCACCATCAAGATCTTGTTTTCCACTCGGGGTAAAACAAGTATTTAAGGACATTTGTTTACCACTCGGGGTAGAACAATTTTATAAGGACCATAAAATTTGTTCACCACTTGCGGTAGAACAAATTCATAAGGACACTCCTGACAAAAAGGCTACCATCGAATGGTCAGCGAGTCCGACCATACCTTCTTACTTCAGTGCATATTGATTTACCACTCGTGGTAAAAGCAATATTAAAGGGACCCTGAAATTTGTTTACCACTCACGGTAGAACAAATTCATAGGGACACTCCTACCGAAAAGGCTACCATCGAATGGTCAGCGAGTCCACCCCATCCTCCTTACACCAATGAAGTTTGCCTACCCCGAAGGGCCTGACAAATTCATAAGGACCACCTGCTAAAAAGGCTACCATCGAATGGTCAGCGAGTCCCCCCCGTCCTCCTTACTCCATTGTGAACTTAGGAGCAATATGAAGAAGATCAATTGTGGAAAAGTGAATTTTTTATTGATGATGAACCACCATTTACAGACTTCCGATAAACTGACTTGATCTCTACTGAAAGTATTTCCGAAGCCTGCCAGCATGCCAAGTGTTCTTGATCTCTAATCCATCCAATGCCTTCAGTCGGTAAGTTCCTGACTTTGGTACTTCGATCACCTCATATGGTCCTTCCTAGTTTGGCATCAGCTTTCCCATATTTTGAGGTGCTGACGCTTCGACTTCTCTGAGGACGAAGTCTCCTACTTCAAATCTGCGAAGTTTAACCCCCTTATTGTAATGCTTGGCGACTCTCCGCTGGTAGGCTGCTAACTTGATCAAAGCCACCTCTCTGACTTCTTCTAAAAGATCCAAGTTGACCCTCAGTCCTTCTTCATTATAGACCTCTTTGAACTAACTAACCCGAAGACTTGGAGATCCAATCTCGATTGGGACTAAGGCATCGGTACCATAGGCCAATCTGAAAGGTGAATCTCCTGTTGTAGTCCTCGGCGTAGTTCGGTAGGCCCACAATACACTGAGCAGCTCCTCTGGCCATCTTCCTTTAGCTTCGTCCAGTCTGCGCTTGATCCCGTTCAGAAGCGTTCTGTTGGTCACCTCAACCTGCCCATTTGACTGTGGATGAGCCACCGAAGTCTTTCTGTGCTCTCTTTTAAAAATCCTTAAAATTTTGATCCCACAAACTGGCGCCCGTTATCCGTTATCACCACTTTAGGAATTCTGAAATGAAACACTACGGACTCCTTCATGAACTTCAAACACTCTTGTTCCGTTATCAACCGAAGTGGCTTCGCTTCTACCCACTTGGTCATGTAATCGATAACAACTATGACAAAACTGACCTGACCTTTAGCTTTCAGCAACGGACCCAATATATCTACCCCCAGACAACAAAGGGTATACGAGATAAAATTGAGTATAGCTCTTCTGGTGGCTGATGTGGGATCGGACTGTTGAGCTGGCACTTCTCACACTTCTTCACATACTCTGTAGCTTCCTTGAAGATTGTAGGCCAGTAGTACCCCTACCGAAGTACTTTATAAGCCAAAGATTTAGCAGCCATATGGTCGCCGTAAATACCTTTGTGAACCTCCCGAAGAGCATATTCAACCTCAGACGGAACCAGACACTTCAACAATGGTGATGAAAATGCCCTTCGAAAAAGATCCCCATCAATAAGAATGAAGTTGGCACTTTTGTACTTGATCTTCTTTGCCAGCATCTGATCTGAAGGAAGGACGCCATCTACCATATATTCAATGTACGGAGTCATCCAGCAGTTAGATCGCTCAATACACATTACCGCTTCGTGCTGGATACTCGGCTACTGCAAGACCTCCAAATAAACTGACCCATTAAAAACAACAGCATCTGTAGTGGCCAGCTTCGACAATGCATCAGCGATGGAATTGTCGTTACGTTCTATGCCCTGAAACTCATAAGAGACGAAACACTGAAGCCGATCCTTTAACTCTGCCAAAGACTTGATCATCCACGTCCCCCGAGCTTCATAATCTCCCGATAGTTGCTTGACGACCAGTTGAGAGTCACTGTAGATGATCAGCTTTTGAACTTCTAGACTCTTTACTAATCGGACTCCTGCCAGCACTGCTTCATATTCAGCTTCGTTGTTCGTTGCTCTGAACCCAAATCTGATGGCCTGCTGCACCTTGAATCCCTTCGGACTTGTTAAAATAATCCTTGCCCCACTGACATTGGCTGTAGAAGACCCATCTGCGTATAGCGTCCATGACCGTGCTGAAGAACTACAACTGCTCGATCGGACGTCTCAGCTTCTGGCAGCCCAACATCTGCTTCGGAGAACGAGCACTCCACCATGAAATCGGCCAAGGCTTGACCTTTGATAGCAGTTCGGGGATGATATTCAATAAAAAATTGGGATAATTCCATAGTCCACGCTGCTAATCTCTCCAAAATTTCTGGCTTGCTCATCATATTCTTCAGTGGTTGATCAGTGTAGACAACTAGGAGCCGACCTTGAAAATATTGTCGAAGCTTTTGGCTAGCAATTATCAAAGCGAAGGTAATTTTTTTGATATTTGGGTACCTGGTTTCAGCATCTCGTAGGACGTGACTAACATAATAAATCGGATGTTATTTTCCACTGACCTCCCAAACCAGCACTGCTCAAACTGCCAACGAACTAGCTGCCAGATATAAATACAAAGTCTCCGCCGGAGCAGGTTTCACTAATAAAGGAGCTAAAGACAGATATGTCTTTATGCCTTGGAAGGCGTCTTCACACTCCGAAGTCTACTGGACTATCTTCCCATTCTTCGGCCCCTTCAATGTGTTGAAGAACTGCAAGCATCTCTCTGCAGATTTGGACATGAACCTCCTCAAAGCTGCAATCCTACAAGTCAGACGTTGAATGTCTTTGAACGACTGAGGAGTCTTCATGTCTAAAATGGCCTGGATCTTTTTCAGATTGGCTTCAATGCCCTTTTGACTGACCAGGTAACCTAGGAACTTCCATGCACCGAGTCCGAAGGTACACTTTATAGGATTGAGCCTCAACTTGTGATAACGGACTATCTGAAAGCATTCCTCCAGATCATCCAAATGCTTCTGAACAAACATACTTTTCACGATCATGTCATCCACATACACCTCCATATTCCTTCACAGCTGCTTCTGGAAGACAAAGTTCATCATTCTCTGGTAAGTGGCTCCAGCATTTATCAGGTCAAAGGTCATCTTCTTATAGGCATACACCGAACGGTGTGTGATGAATGTTGTCTTTGGAATGTCCTCTTTGCACATAGATATATGATGATAACCTAAAAAAGCATCCATAAAGCTTAGTAGTACATACCCCGAAGTTGCATTAATAAGTTGATCAATGTGAGGTAGAGGATAGAAGTCCTTCGGGCATGCTTTATTCAGGTTGGTGTAGTCGATGCAAACTCGCCACTTTCCATTCTACTTCTGCACCAAAACTACATTCGCCATCCACTCCGGATAATCAATCTCGATGATGAAATCAGCACTATCAGCATCGCGACCTCCTCATCAATAATCCTTCGACGCTCAGGTGCAAAGATTCGCCTTTTCTGTCAAATTGGCTTCTTCGAAGGATCCACATCCAGCCGATGTTCGGCAATCTTTCGGCTGATTCTAGGCATGTCTTGTGGCTCCCATGCAAAGATGTCCGCATAGCAGTGAAGAAGTTCCATAAGATTTGTCCGGAGAGGTTCTGACAAACTCGAACCTATCTTGACTGTTTTATCTCTCTTTCCCAGAACCAGCTCGATCTCCTCTGTCTGTCCTGCAGGAAAAACTAATGGCTCTGAACTGCTTTTAGTGAAGGGCTCGATCTCAATCGCCATGGTTTACTTCTGCTTGCTGACCCCTACTCCCGAGGAAATAACAGTGTTTCGATAACAGCGTCGGGCCAAATCCAAGTCCCCAGCCACCTCTCCAACTCCGTGTGTTGTTGGAAACTTGATCTTAAAGTGAGGGATAGATGTCACTACTTGGAGAGTAGTCAAGGTAGGTCGTTCCAATATGGCGTTGTAGGCCGAATCTACATGCACAACATAAAATTTACATGTTATTTCTACCTATTTCGGAGCGGTACCGAAGATGACTGGTAGCTCGATAGTTCCTGCCACTTTGACCGGATCATTGCTGAAGCCATATAGGGGAGCCTCCTGCCCAACCTCCATCTTTTGCCCATCAAGATGCATCATCTGATAAGTATGGGCATACAGAATATCCACCGAAGATCCGTTGTCTATCATCATGCGTTTCATATCTACCAACCCCACTTGTGCAGTGATCACCAATGCTCCTTCATGGGGTTCGATGGGTTCCAAAGGGTAATCTGCATCGGTGAAGGATATAACAGTCCCAGGAAACGGTCTGTCGATCTTCGGGGGAGCCCCTGCCACGGACATGACAGAATCCAGATATCCCCTCCTCTTCTTTCCTACCAACTTTCCTGCTGTCCCGCCGATTATTACATCAACGACGTACCTTGGAGAGGCTGATTTGGAGCAGGCTGCACGGGGGGAACCGTTTGAACCGTCTGAATGGTACGGTCAACATTCTGCTTCTTTTGTTGGTCCCTCCCGGCCACATATTGAACCAACAAACCACTTTAAACTCTCCTCTCTACAAAATCTTTTAAATTACAACACTCATTAGTGTTGTGACCTGCAGCCTGATGATAGCCGCAATATTTTTGAGTGTTGCCCTGTCCTGGCTTAAAATTATCACGAGGTGGTTCAAAAAACGGTTGACCTCTGATCTGATCCAAAATCACCGACCTATCCAAATTCAGTTTGGTGTAAACCTTATTCACCTTTTGGGTGGGAGCAGGTGGGCGATTACTTCCTTGTCGCCACGTGTTATTGTACCTCTTCGAGCTGCCTTCTGGACGATCGTTATACCCCCCTACCTTTCTCTGATCGCCTTCAGCTTTAGGAGTATCTGCCTCCTTTATTCGGTCCGAAGAAGGATGTTTCAGGCTATTCATGGCCTCCTCCACCACAATATAGCCTTCTGCTTTATCAAAAGCTTCTGCCAAGCTCTTCGGATGGTGAAACATCAGCTTCTTCACCAACTTTTCGGACTTCACCAGATCTAGTCCATTCTGAAACAGACCTACAGCTTGCAAATCATTAAGGTCGGACACCTGGCCAACTGCCTCCCTAAACCTCTTCACATACTGACCCAAAGACTCATTGGTGAACTGTCTGACCTGTGCTAAAGAGCCTGTGGGCTTCCCTCTTCTTCGGTTGCTCCCAAAATGAGCATGGAATTTTTCGCACAGTTCGGACCATGAAGACACTAAATCTGCTGGCAAAGTCCCCATCCACTGCCTCGCATCCTTTCTTAATGTTGTAACGAAAGTATGGCACTTGGCAGCATCGACAAAAGTCATAATAATCCATCAGCCGGTCAAACGCCTGGCTATGGTCATAAGGGTCCCCAGACCCATCGTAACTCTCCATATGAGGTAGCTTCTTGGTGGTGTCTGCCTTTTCCTTAAGAATATCAGAAGAAAATGGGAATGCCTTCTTTCCAGGAGTATCTTTCGCCTGTTGAACCTCAGCTAATTGCTTCCGAAGCTCTTTCAGTTCCCTAACCAGATATTCCACTCCTTCTGGTTGAGATGATGCTTCTTTCTCTGGCGACTCTTTCCTCCTCAAAATGGACTGACCTTGTCTAATGGAAACCAATGCTCTTGATGGGCTTCTGGACTTACTTCGGCGTGTGGCCTTGCCATCACGCTGAGAATGCTCATAATGACGCTCTCTCCTTCTACTTTCTAGAACGACCTCCCTCGACCTACTCCTCCGTCGACCACCATCTCAGCCTTGAGAACCGACGACAATAAGTGCTCCCTTTGATGCTACAGGAGTTCTGCTCCTCGATCTCCTTCGATCACGAGAACGGTTCCGAGATACATGTATACAATGTTCTAGTTCTTTCCCCTCTCGTCGTTGTACATCCTTATGCCTACCACGCCTCTCGGACTGGACATAAGTGGACGCCTCGTCCTTCAGATCGGCCATCTGAAGCATCTGCACAGCTATATCTTCCCTTTGCTTTAGAAGAACCTCCAAAGCCTTATCCACCTCCTCTGCCATCTTCGCCAACTTGGAAGCTTTATCCTCCCGACCACTTCGGTGATGGGTTTTAGGTGGAGAACTCCCCACTTGCCCTCGACCGGGGTCTCAGCCTTTATCATCAACAAACACCAACCTCCGTCTGGCACCACCATGAGCTCTCGAACAAGAACCCCTAGAAACATGCTTGGAAGCAGTGCTCTCACTCTCATGAGCACTCTTCGAAGGACCCAGACGATCCTTGACAGAAATGTGTTGGACAGATGAGCTTACAGCCCTCGGCTGTCCTTCAGGTGTGTCTACTCTACTCCTCACCATCTTATCCGACGTAGAGCAAAAGAAAGTTGTGATTGAAAATTACACGACACTAGAACTGGCCCTCCTTCTAACACCAATGTTAACGCCAAGATCCTTTGTCACGTCCCAATCATGTAAGACGTCCTAATCCTGCACAATAAACACGATCAACACCACAAGCTTGACAGCTTCGACCGTCGGGGGATAGCTCAGGCGTGAGAGTCAGTATTGGTGCTTACAAGGATAACAATGGAGGATAAAATATTTAGTGCCTTGAGAGAGATAAAAATATCAGTTGTGTTTATGCGTACCTTTTCTTGAAGACTTCTTTGCTAGGCTATGCACTCTTACCCGGTTTACCGTGCCACCCACTACCATCTGATACAGCTCCCCACTCCTCAGTGATTTATGCCGACTGCATGCAGGTTGTCACCTTTTTTCTCCACTGTGCATGACGTCGGTCGGCTGCAGACTTATGGTCAACAGCCTTCCTTTTTCATCATTACAACTCAAAGACTTAAATATTAAAAGATCTAATGGATCAACCCATTGACCCGGTCCAATATTATGGAGATATAATAAAGATAATGTAAGGATTAGGCCCAATAACTTTAGGACCTAATAGTGAAGATCCAATAGACTAATTAAATAAGTAGGCCCAATCCATTTGGCCCAATAGGAGAAATATCATGACCCAACACCTTCAATACTAACCTATTAGAGTGAAATCACTCACACAACAACATGGTATGGGGTGAACCCTCCAGTGGAAGCTTTATACTCAAATAGACAAAAGTAATCCTCCGCAATGAAAACGCTGCCGTTGAACGACATGATCGCTAGCATCAGCATGTATCCGATGGCGAAGTTGACTTCGAATAGGATAGCTCCCGCGAATCTCTCCGGACTCCACCGGCTGCCGCCGGCGGGCATGGGATAAAGCAGGGGAACATTAGTGGCAGATCGAGGGCGAGAAGAAGATAATAACTTGAAGAGAAGAAGAGAATAGCTGTTAGAGAAGAAGAAGATTGATTTGGGGGAAACTGAAATGATTTGGGGGAGGGTTTTTCTTCAAAAAAATATCTATACCGACGGCCAGACGATGACCGTCGCTATATATACCCTATAGCAAGGGTTTCGTGCTGACCGTCGCTATAGTTCGTCGCTATATGTCGAATTTCTAGTAGTGATATATCAAATAGAAATTGAAAGACTTGTCTGATTCGTAGTTTATCAACTATGAATTGACTACTTAAAGCTTATCTGTATTGCGTGTATTCCTACACAGTTATATAATCATGGATTCATATCCATTAGTCATACATTTCATACGTTCTTAATATAACAATAAATATTACATCGTTTCCTAACTAGGTTTGTAAAACCTTCATTTCGCTTCCTCATCATACTTTTAGGATAACTACGTATGTATATCTTAACCATCCATACTTGACATCAACATCATATACATTTATCACTCACCTGACTCGCTATGTGCTTGACACATATTTAAAGTTTATAAATACGTGATCTACGTTGTTCATATTCAAACTACTTAGTTTCATGATGATTTATTTCAATCAATAAAGCATAACAACTTTCTTTAACAAGATTTGATGATATAAGCTTTTAAACCATATATTGGTACTAATAAGCCTCTACTAGTATGCTTCACATAGACATAGCATAGTTCATTATTTGAAGACGTATTTAAAACCATACTTGAAAGGTCCAATTCATGCTTAGCTAAATGTTGAACATATTCGTCATGTCTAGAGGCATAAGGCGTTTAAGTTCACTTTTAAAAGTCATTCTAGGCCAAGGTAAAGCAACTAGGTGCAACTTCTAATCTCATTTCATAGCTAACTAAGCCATGTATATATGTCATCATGTTTAGAACTTTAAGTACACAAGTTACTTTAAGTTCGTCCCTCTTAGTTTCAAAACTTCAAAACTTTATTCTTAAAGTCAATGTCATACTAAACTAATCATGCGAGGCAACTTCAACTCACACATCATACTTGTTTGTACAAGTTTCTACGTACGTTTCCAAGGGCAAAATATAACCACTCCATGTTTATAAAACCTTGTTTGCAAATGATATATGAGCTTGCCTTTGAAATCATTTTAACCAAATCAAAGTAATCTAACACACCTATGATACAACTTTGAATCTTACATCATACTTACTTAGACATCATATATATGTTATCCAGGTCAGAATTAGAGGTACACAAGTTCGTCAAAGTTTGTTTTCAAAAATCTTTAAGTTTCTTTTGAAAACACATACGAAGTCATAATAAAGAATTTCCACTATAATTAAGGGAACCTTATACGTCATGTCTAATATCATGAATTTTCATGTTATATCACTCAGAATAACATATTCCATCTTCAGGAGCACTATACTGGCGCATGTGCTTGCTCGACGCCCTCCGATGGCCTTCAATTACATAATAGTCACAAGGATGACTCTTTTGACCCTTTCTAATGACCTCAAATTGAAAAACTTAAAGCGCAAAAGTTGTAGGCCTATTCATGCTCTTTTCGGATCATCTTGAATCTCCTCAATCGAAGTTCGTATGAAAATGTTATGCCTATTTTAGTAAAACATGTTTTGTTAGATTTTTTTCAACCTCTGCAATCAGACCATCCCCCGCCAGGGCAGGGGTCTTGCCCTATAAATAGCCCATCGGGGTGGGCCTAGCTACTGTAAACTCAAAGTTTCATGCCCTGCTACAAAATAACAAGCCAAACTTCTTTCTAACCTTCATAATTTGAGTTATACATGTCCAAATTAGTTCATTTTCGATTTTATGGGTTCGTAACTCATAAAACTACAACATACCAAATACCCATCAACTAACATAAACATTAACTAACCCGAATATGAATTCATAACTCATGTTCATGCAAATGTTCATGTTTTGGACAATTTAGTGAAATCATTCACTACGAATTCGTTTTTCAACCAAATTATTTCGTTTATCTTTCGTTGTTTTCGTTTCTAACTATGTTAACAACATCTAACAGAAATTCGTGGATTGCAACAAGTTTTAGCCATCAATTTTGTGACTCAAAAGCTACTTTTTATGACATATCTAGTGATTGAAAACTTAGGAAATCAAAAGCATTTGGGATAGTGCTATTACCTCTTCGAAGCTTAATTGAATTCCCTCAACACACTGATTATGCTCCCTCAATTCTCAGCAACAAACTCTCTATATAACTATCAAGAATTCAAGCAACATAACTTATGAGGGGGAGCTCCCAATTTATAGAGAAGCTCTTACCCAATTCATGGCTTTGTCCAAGAAAAAGAAGAGGAATCCATTGGACAAGAAGAAGTTGGTAATTGGTTGTTGGATATCATCATTATGCCCACTCCCTTCGTAATCATTGTCTAGCAAAGCTTGGAAGAAGAAAAGGAAGATATGTCTTAGCCTTTTTTTGTCAAACACGTGAATTAGAAATAGGGAGCAATTAGACATTAAATTTGGGACAAGCCAAATAACTCAACAACTTGTTATTCTAAGGCTTGGTTTGGTTCTTTAAATTTCCAAAATATGATTTTAATGTGTAAATATTACTACACCAAGTAAAGTTAGGGATTATTTATATACTCACCTCATATAGTCCATATACATTAGTCCACATATTTTAATCTTTAAAACATGTGTGGACTTAATTTAATTGCTCACTAATAACTTAATATCTCTTTTTCTATTTACTTACACATTGATATTGAAATAAATGTTTTAATTACACATATTTATTTACTCCTATCTTTTAGGGTACACATATAATTGTCTCATCACATAGGATAGGATAACAAAACTTATTTAAATCAACTTTATGATTTAATCACTTTTACCATATGTATATCATTAGTCCCAATTAAATGTCACACTTCATTTCATATCATATAGATGTAGCAACTATATAAAATAAAATTATTGCACATACAAATTAATTCCTTCAATTATTCATTCATTAAATTATTTAATGAATGCTTATTCCTTCACTTTGACACACTAGGCATATTTCACAAGCTCGATCTTAAGCTTCTCTCATTTCCCATACTTATTATTCTTTCAATACAATATTTGTGTGACTCAAGCATTTAAATGCTAAACTACCTCAATTAATTATAAGTATAACCTTTACGCTTATAATAATTAATATATACTCCATTAGTTATTTAAATGATAACATCCACGATAAAATAATACTTAAGTTATTTAATATATCAAAATAACTTAGTTTTCTTTCATTAATTAACTCTCTTGAAAATACATTAGAAATTCTGTATTTTGTCATAACATAAATATTATGTTTTCTTCGAATAAAGATATTTATAATTAGAAATTAATTTGCTTATTGTCTCAAGATATTATTCTTAATATAATATCAATTAATTATATGTACGACACATGTACATATATTATATACAGAAAATAGATAATAAGTTTATTTTCTATTATAATAAATTGTTTCCATCAATTTATTTACATATAGCAAATACGTTTTAATATATTTACTATATTATTAATCATACCTCATACAAAAATATATAAGGTAATATTATTATTCAAAAATAACATTTTCTCCTTTTATTAAAATAACTCAATATTAGAAATATTTTAATATCCTCTATTAGAAATATATAATTATTATTTCTCTCTCCCTCTATAAATTGTTCTCAAAATAATTTCTTCAAATATTAAATATCCATTTAAAGATATAATGATTTATGTCTCCCTTTAATAACGTATATATATTTAACGTTATTCGTACATTAGACTTTCTCACATAATACCATTTTGAGTAACATATATAAAGTATCGCATATTCAACACACATATTAATTCACTCCTTTACTTAAGTAAATTAAACCTTATACTATATTACCATAGTTATTTAAGGTTTAACATACATATTATATTATTCCATAACATAACTCTCAACTATCAATTAACCAATATTTATTCTTATTAGTTAATTCTCTCAACTAACTCATGTTTCACTATCCAAACCATTCGCGGATAACTTACGTACTATCAATAACCTATATTATAATCATACCAGTTATTAGTACATATACACAAGAAAATGACAATTATACATTAATGTCATCCACTTACTATGATAAAATAATCTTAGAAACTATTTAATATCGATAGGAAATTTTATCTCTGCGATCAATAACAATATATAAAAATAATATACTTATTCATCACAAAAATCACATATTACATGGTTAATATTACCCTATGTAACACATTCCTACATACCTCATATCACATAAATGTTTTTATTCTAACCCATTTCACACTTAAGAATTTTATTTACTAAATTTTTATTTTAATATTTTTTGAAAATTCGGGTTCTTACATCCTCTCCCCCTTATAAGGATTTCGTCCTCGGAATCACCGAAACCTCCTCTACTCGATTCCTTCAGAAGAATAAGAATCTTCAACGATTTTTCAAAAATCGGGAAGCAGTATGAATAATCTTAGATTCCAAATTATGCTTAGGGGTCACAAGATCGTGAACTCTTCTCTAGGTTTACAAATGCTTCAACAAAATCCTTCATACTGCAAACTAGAGTGTTTATCAATCACAAAGACTAAAAACACCCTCCACGCATACACTAGGTGGCCAGCCTATTGTACCACTATGTTGGGTCGTAATGTAGTGTTTTGTAAAGACTACATGCGTTACGCTCAGAACCATTGTCCCCGAAAACATATCCCCTTATAGGGTTGTTCACCTCAGCTTTTCAACAACTGAATTCGCACCAGAGCAATCTGGTTTGGCACAAATGTTCAAGAATGCTTGAATTTCACAATTATTTTTTGACAGTCGTCTAGCCGAATCAAATAGCTTAGACTTTTATCAATAATTCGGACATCAATCGAAATAATTTGGCCAACTTAATTGACCTTTTTCATAAATAATAGAAAACCAAAAATTCTTTTATGACATCATGATACCGTACTAGATTAGTAGTACGTTGAGGATTCCGCCATTATGTGACTTTATCATACTACATCATACCAAAATTGGCTGACAATCTTTCAATTTCAACCAACACTAGGTTCAACTGCATTGATGACTCCATCGTTTACCATACATCATATCAAATGACGCACATGGTTAGAAATACATTTTGAAAATTTTCAAATCATTTTTGTCTTAGCCGAAACAATTAGCATGGACATAAGAATAAAGGTATTGTTTTTAAACATCATTGGTTCAATCACAAGATCCAATGTGTTTCAAGAAAACAGAAGTGCGAACATCAGCACGAAGTCAATAAAATTTGAAAATCTAGCAGAGCTAGAAGATTTAGAAAATCCACGTTTTTTCATCAACTTCAATCTTTACTATACCAAAATTTCTAACTTCATAACATATATATACCTGATACAGTTTATCAAACTTACCACACTTTGGAAATTTAGGAGCTTGCCACAATTATATGAGTTTAAGAACTTATCCTAGTCAAACCATAGGCGTCCATTCGCTGAGGGTCCAAAAACATTTCATATAATTATGAGTCACGAACGTACCATGTGCATGAGTTTTAAGAACTCGTGCCTAATCTTAATATTTTCTATCTTAATCTTAATAGTGTCTATCTATTAAATATGATATGAGAAAAGAATCACCTTCTCACCATAAGCATATCGATAGCGCGACACCGACATTCCATTGATTATCATTGTGAGGAACCGAGCATGAGCACAAAGCCTCCGCCCACACAAAGGTTTGTACAACTCAGCTCTCACATGAGTCCTCAACTGAAATCTAACTTAACTCTATCTCACTCTTAACTTGCTCTTTGCTCGATACGAATTCTTCGTATCTCACCACATACAACTCCTCATGAGTTCATATCATACCATTTCATAGTACAATCTCTTATAGCATCAAGCTATACACACTTAGTCGTTACAGACTATTTATCACTTTATTAGGACTGAGCAAAAAGCGGATATAACCGAATTACCGAACCGAACCAGAATAATTTAACTGAAATCTTCTGACAATTCGGTTATTTTTAATATTTTGGTTATATTCGAATTTTTTTACGGTTTTCGGTTAGTTTGTACGGGTATTACTTTTGGGTTATTCGGATAAACCGAATAACTGAACAATACTTGGTTAAAGAAGACTCTTGACTCTTGACTTAGCAGTAAAGAGACTCAGCACTCGGCCCATTCATTACTAATTTACTACTTTACTAAATTCTCGAAGACTCCAACCCTCAGTCTCAGATCAGATCTCTCAACTAAGTCTCGTCTTCTCGAACTCTCGAA
Organism: Panax notoginseng; assembly: GCA_016801055.1. Taxonomy (NCBI): domain Eukaryota; kingdom Viridiplantae; phylum Streptophyta; class Magnoliopsida; order Apiales; family Araliaceae; genus Panax; species Panax notoginseng. The sequence goes on along the minus strand of CM029017.1, from coordinate 76,112,902 downwards.
GAGTCTCAGATCTCTCAAGCCTCAAGTCTCAAACTCTCGAACTCTCGGCGTCGTCGGTAGCTTTCCATTTGTTAAGGTAATTTTGTTATTAACACCTTGATTTTGAAGAAGAATGATGATCAAACCGATTGCTTAGCTAACTTACTGTTCCGTAATTCCTCGTCTTAGCTAAAAGTTATGCGGCTGAACTAAACTTTGAATTGTACCACTGTTAAATAAGGGGTTTTGCTTTGTTTTTTTCTTGAAGCTTTATGTAACGCCCCCAAAATAGGTCCATTCCATCCAACCCATTTTGAGTCGCCAAATATATGGTACAGATAACAACTACAACTTTATTACAATAATTGTCGTGCAAAATACAACAACACATATGCTATGAGTTTGGGTACAAATATATACCAACTGTGACTCATGTTCCAACCTTGGATAGCACGTCACAATGACACCTTACATAAAGGTATAGTCAAAAACTGTTTTAGAAATTATAATCTTTGGGAAGTGCTCAAGGAAACCCTCGTACATGGGAGGCCATGCGTCTAGGTTATGATAGATATCATATGGCCACAGAATTATCCTTGGTTGACCTAATAGACCCCAAAGAAAAATGAGAAGATTACTATCATATTCTTTTCAATGGTGAGTCTTCTCTTGACATATCATTATCTCCACTGTCTCTAACTGAGAATTATACTTCAAACAAACACCAAGATTATATAGGTAGTGCTCGTAGATATACTCGACAAGTGAATGTGCACAACCATGTCTTATGATGACACGAGGTTGTGTGTCGTTAGACATCTTGTATGATAGTGGCAAAACACTCTTCCAACGTTGGGTTCGCTTCACCCTAGATGATTCACCAAATATAACTACTAAATGATGACCACCGTTCTATTCCCCTGTTACCCCCGCTCGACCCAGCTACACTCTTATTACCTGAAAGGAATTGTGAAACAGAAGGGTGAGCACAACTAGCCCAGTAAAGAATATCATGACTAAAGATAATTAAATTATCAATAGCCTTCAACAGAATTAAATCAGAGATTTAGAACATATGGTAGATGATAAAATTTTTCAACCGTAGTTGCAGCGGAACGAGCAATCCATTAGAAGAGTCAAATAGACTATAAAGTCTATTATCTTCTCCATGTTAAAAATCCACCAGCAATATTTTATCCCTGTAACATAAATAAACAGTTTCCATCCATATTCATGTGAATAACTCATAATCATATTTATGGTTCTAAATTCCTTTTCTCATCCAGGACAAAGATAATTTTTATCAGTTGTCTTTACCTGAAACATCAAAGATCATGGTTATACCAAATCATAGTTCCTGTTCATAATCATACTAATAATTTCATCTTTGCACTACGGGCTAAAGATATTCATCAACAACTCATCTTTGTACTACAGGCCAAAGATATTCCTCAACAGGTCATCTTTGCACTACATGCCAAATATATTCATCAACAGTTCATATTTGCACTACAGGCCAAATATATTAATATCTCAAAGAAATATATAATTATTTCAAAATTTATATAAACAATAATTATAACCATGTTAATCAATTCACCTTTGCACTTAAGCTAAAGATATTCAATTATAAATTCAATGGTCATGATCATACCAGTCACAATTCAACTTTTCCACTACTGGCCAAAGAGAACCCTAGTCATGATCATACCAATAATCTACCCATCTTTACACTCAAGTGAAAGAGAACTTCAACATTAGGGTTATAAAAATGTTATATATGATAATAAAATCAATATAATCAATATATAGTTTTAATCTCCAGAGTAATATTCATAAATCAACTATAATTTGGTTAGAAAAAGAAACCAATTTTGTAGTGAATAGTAACTCGTGAATAGTAACTCAAGAATAGTAACTCATGAATAGTAACCCGTCGTGAATAGTAACTCATGAATAGTAACTCATGTATAGTAACTCGTAAATAGTAACTCGTGAATAGTAACTCGTGAATAGTAACTCATGAATAGTAACTCGTGAATAGTAACTCATGAATAGTAACCCCGACATGAAAAGTTCTAAATTTGATAAAAAGTTTAGATCAATACTTCGGCATAATGATATTGAAGAAAATAATATCATTTAAGAAGAAATAACATCCCTTACTATCCCTTACTATCCCTTACCTCAAAAGAGCAGTACTCATGACTGGAATAACGCTGAACGAACTTGCACCGTATAGCAAAACTCAAGATATCAAAATACTCACAAGAATACACTCGATAATATAGAGAGAGAAATAGAGAGAAAACTTCAGTTTCTGGTGTTATTTTCAATTCTAACCTAAGCACCCTATTTATAGGAAATTGCTTAGAACATCAAAGTAGAAAATTTAATAAAATAATAATATAATTATAAATTTTCCTTAGCCCACCTTTGAAAATCTGGATTTAGCCATCAACATGTGCAAGTGGGGCCCACCAAAGTGTAAAAAACGTTTTTGTTAATAAAAATAAATAAAACTTCCAAAAATCAATTATTTCGGAACTTCGGAACTTCAATAATTCATAATAAATAGCCCTTTTATCAGAAAATTCAAATCTCGCGTGTTTTTATGGGAAATTCAATTCTCTACAACTTTGTAGAAGAAAGTTTTTCCAAATTCCAAACAGAAATTGACCGAAATCCACAAACGAACGATTTTACAGTCAATAATAAATTTTCGATCAAGAATTGTGTCCACCAACACACAAAACATGTGTTAATCATTTAATCCAACAAAAATACTCTTCATCCTCATTTATTTATATATCTCACATTCAGTATAAAAATATCACCATTAATATATTATTAAAATAATATATTTAAATGAATTATTTTATCAGAAAAAATAAAATATTAATTTTCAACAATTGTCACATTAAAATTTTTCTCCATCGATATCCACATAAAATCAATATTTTTCTCATCATATAAATCAATAATTATTCATAAATAATATTACAGAATCACAGTACCGGCAACCAGACCGTTCCCAGGAAAGAGGGGGCTTTCCAATAAGGATTTCTCCTTACTGGCGCGCAATTAGATGACCAAACATCTCCTTAGACAGAACTTTCTAGACATTGCCAATAATGTTATCTAATAATATTATTCCGATAATATGAATTATTGTTCCGATAATAGAAAATACTGTGTAGTGACAATTATTAAAACAACAGTAATATAAAATATCAACGCAGCAATCATTGAATCAATAAAATACAATATTGAACAGTAATTACTGTAACAATTATTGAGTAGTGCCTTTTTACGTAAGAATCAATAATTGGTGCAATACCGTGTGCTACTGTGCAACAACGCGTATTACTGTGTTTTAACCATCGGGTATTCCAACAGTATTAACGGTAACAACTATGCCGTTATTTATAAACAACTTACTCTTGTCGTTTTCTCCATCCAATCGCTTTCCGTTATGGGGCCCACAAAAGACTGCGCCGTCGTACGAATATTCTCCGACAGTAAGAATATTCCACGACCAATTGAATATTCCCCGACAACAATGAATATTTAATAACCACTTGTGTATTTCGAAAAAAAAATTCATATATCACCCTTAACTTTAATATTTATCAATTTAACCATTTACTGAATAGTAATTATAAGAAAAATTGAATACTTTTATTTCATAAAATTCAGGGTCTTACACTTTACATCAGTTTTGGTTCCGAGAAAACAGAGGAAAGGAAAAGATTAAAGAAAATTTGAATCTTATATGTTTTGAAAACTTCGTTTTTACATTTATTACTTCAGTAAAACCATACTCTTATTTTTACTGTTGGTTGTCTTTCTGAGATTGGATCTTATGATGGTTCGAAATCTAGTATTTGACATAATGTGCTTTCTTTACTTGCTGGTTTTTCAAGATTTTGTTCAATTTACATGTGATTTCTTTACTTGACTGTGTTCTTCAAGATTTTGCAATTAGGTGATGTTTTTTTGTGGGGGGTGGGGGGGGAGAATAATGTATATTATAATAAAGTTTGTCATGCACCAGAGTCTTGACCACATAGTGCTTTGGTAACTTAAAAAATTGTTGCTCTGAATCTGAAATACATATAAAATGATGTGTTTGATAATTTGTTTTGGTAATTAAAAATTGTTACTCGAAATATGTACAAATAATGTGTATATGATGTGTATGTCAATCTGTTAATAGTCCTATTAATTAGATTTAAGAATATAACATAAAATTAGTTCATACAACACCTCATTTAATAAATTTAGGAATTTAAAATTTAATATAATTAAGTAAGCATTAAAATTTAATATGAATAATTAAATAGTTTTACCATGATAATAAATAATAAGATTAAAGATAATTTCGTTTATTACTCATTTATTACTTCTTGTTCATACTTCCATTTACTTATATTATAACCAATCTAATAGAGCTATGCTCAATTTATGTTCCTGTGTTACTTTTGCACCCTGGATGATGTGGGTCAGTTGCATAATTATAATTTGTTAGATTTTCAAATAAGTTTTTCTAGTTCTGTTTCTGAATATCTGCTAGGAGGTTTGCTTATCAGTAAATAAAATATTAGTAAGTTCTTTGTGTGTGGGCCTACTTTGTCTTATGGATGATTTGTTATTCTGTTGTCTGGTAAGTGCTTATTCAGTGTGGCATAGACATTAAGTATGTCTCATTTTCCATGTTCAGGGCATTCATGGTGGCACATGCTATAGGTGACATAACCACAGGCAATGTTCTAGAGCCTGCTGTAGTTGTAAATGTGACTTCCTTAGTAGGAGGATTGTTGGATTCCCTTACTAGAAGTATAGGTATACCCTTAGACCTGAACTACTCTAGCATTTCTGCTATTAAAAATAAGTTTGACAAGTTCTTTGCTGCTTTTTGTTGGAAATAATAAATGTAAAGTTTTGACTATTTGTTTTTTTAATCAAGTTCATTTAGTTAGGTGCTGAGAATATGTGGGAGATTTTTTCCCCTGCTTGATAACTTGTCCTGTTCTTTCATGTGAAGTTTGGAAGTTGGAACTGTTGAGACTGAGGATTTAGGATTTAGTCATTTTTGTTAATGCTGCTTTTCAGTCATATCTGTCACTCTGTTTACTGTTGTTGTTGTTGGCTCAGTTGTCTCATGTCTCAGTTGGTGTTGGATCATTCATATTTTTGTAATATGTCTTGTTGGATCATTCATGTTTTTGTAATATGTCTTTTTGATTGCTGTTGATCAGTCATGTTTTTTTTTATTGTTGTTGGATCAAATTCACGTTGTTTTTTTATTGCTGTTGGATCATTCATGTACTGTTATTCTGTTAAGTTAAGCAAAGTAAGTGTAAATTGTTAAATTCGGTTATTAACCGAATAACCGAACAATTAGTTCGATTTTTCGGTTATTCGGTTATCATGTAGTTTGGGTTGTTGTTCGGATATTATAAACAATGTAAATTTGGTTTTCGGTTATAACGGAAATGTGTGTTCGATTCGGTTATTAACCTAATGCTCACTCCTACACTTTATAGCTTAATCTGATCATGTCGTGATCATCAATTTACCTTATGGTTCTTTCCCTATTATCAACAAAACTCCACTCGAGTTCATTCTTATTATCTTTGTCATATTTATCTTATAGACATCATCTTATCATTTTTATTACCGGAGTTAGGAAACTCCTGAATCCTCATTCTTTAGATACTTTAAGATTCTTCTTTGAATCTTCACTTATACGTATTTTAAATCTTTATCTTTCTCTCTCTAATGTTATAGCCTAAGGTACACTTACCTAAGTTTATAACCTACAGCTTTGATACGAACCTGTGACGCCTCCAAATCCAAGTCCCTTAGAACCTCGGATTCGGTCCGTCACGATACTACTATCGTCAAACTATTTATATATATTATTCATAACTTAATGAATATAACTTTGTTTATTACAATTTAGAATATAAATTCTCTCCATTTCCAAGATCTGTATAATGACCCCAAACTTTTATAAGTTTCTAATCTTGGTCATTTACTATTCCTATATTACATCATATTCAATGTTATAAAAATATGCGGAACAATTTAAACTTTTTCAATCTCCTTTGAAAAATAATCTTTTATTGATATCTTAACTTAAATCAATTACATAACCTTGAATCAAATTATATTATGATTCAATCTATTCGAATAACTGTATAAACTTTTACATCTCGATTGGAATTCCTCTATGTATAACATAGTATAACTTAACATGTATTACACATCATAACTTCTATCTTGTACATCTCCTAGAACCTAAACATGGTTCAATAGTATATATGTAAATAAATGAATCAACCTCCTTTAATACTATTGAATTATATCAATAGTGTAGCACGAAATCTTTACCGTGAGTCCTTAACCTGCATAAGTGGTTATTTGCAAGGGTGAGCTCGACAGCCCAGCAATTCTAACAGTTTTCATGCAACACATAGCATATAATAGCATATTCAGTTCATGCATTCATAATCAATTAATATTAACTACGCATGTTACTTTACACATAACATGCATAGAAATTTACTTCACAAGCATATCATCAAAGATCAACTTTTAAATCCCATACATAGCTAATATGCATTTCATATATACATCAACATTCTCATAGCATAATATAGCTCAACTAACAATTATAGAATTCATATAATAAATAGGAACTGAAAGACTTGCCTGATTCGTAGTTTATCAACTATGAATTAACTGCTTAAAGCTTATCTGCACTGCGTGTATTCCTACACCGTTATATAATCATGGATTCATATCCATTAGTTATACATTTCATACGTTCTTAATATAACAATAAATATTACATCGTTTCCTAACTAGGTTTATAAAACCTTAATTTCACTTTCTCATCATACTCTTAGGATAACTAGGTATGTATATGTATATCTTAACCATCCGTACTTGATATCAACATCATATACATTTATCACTCACTTGACTCGCTATGTGTTTGACACATATTTAAAGTTTATAAATGTGTGATCTACATTGTTCATATTCAAACTACTTAGTTTCATGATGATTCATTTCAATCAATAAAGCTTAACAACTTTCTTTAACAAGATTCGATGATATAAGCTTTTAAACCATATATTGGTACTAATAAGCCTCTACTAGTATGCTTCACATAGACATATCATATTTCATTATTTGAAGATGTATTTAAAACCACACTTGAAAGGTCTAATTCATGCTTAGCTAAATGATGAACATATTTGTCATGTCTAGAGGCATAAGGCGTTCAAGTTCACTTTTAAAAGTCATTCTAGGCCAAGGTAAAGCAACTACGTGCAACTTTAAATCTCATTTCATAGCTAACTAAGCCATGTATATATGTCATCATGTTTAGAACTTTAAGTACACAAGTTACTTTAAGTTCATCCCTCTTAGTTTCAAAACTTCAAAACTTTATTCTTAAAGTCAATGTCATACTAAACTAATCATGCAAGACAACTTCAACTCACACATCATACTTGTTTAGACATGTTTCTAAGTATGTTTCCAAGGGCAAAATATAACCACTCCATGTTTATAAAACTTTGTTTGCAAATGATATATGAGCTTGCCTTTGAAATAATTTTAACGAAATCAAAGTAATCTAACACACCTATGATACAACTTTGAATCTTACATCATGCGTACTTAGACCTCATATATATGTTATCAAGGTCAGAATTAGAGGTACACAAGTTCGTCAAAGTTTGTTTTCAAAAATCTTTAAGTTTCTTTTGAAAACACATACGAAGTCATGATAAAGCATTTCCACTATAAGTAAGGTAATCTTATATGTCATCTATAATATCATGCATTTTCATGTTATATCACTTATAATAACATATTCCATCATTGGGAGTACTATACTTGCGCATGTGCTCGCTAGACGCCCTCTGATGGCCTTCAATTACGTAATAGTCACAAAGATGACTCTTGTGACCCTTTCTAATGACCTCAAATTGAAAAACTTAAATCACAAAAGTTGTAGGTCTATTCGTTCTATTTTCGGATCATCTTGAATCTCCTCAATCGGAGTTCGTATGCAAACGTTATGCCCATTTTAGTAAAATATGTTCTATCAAAAATTTTTCAACCTCTGCAATCAGACCACCCCCGCCGGGGCGGGGGTCTTGCCCTATAAATAGCCCGTCGGGGCGGACCTTGCTACTGTAAACTCAAAGTTTCATGCCCTGCTACGAAATAACAAGCCAAACTTCTTTCTAACCTTCATAATTTGAGTTATACATGTCCAAATTAGTTCATTTTCGATTCTATGGGTTCGTAACTCATAAAACTACAACATACCAAATACCCATCAACTAACACAAACATTAACTAACCCGAATATGAATTCACAACTCATGTTCATGTAAATGTTCATGTTTTGGACAATTTAGTGAAATCATTCACTACGAATTCGTTTCTCAACCAAATTATTTCGTTTATCTTTCGTTGTTTTCGTTTCTAACTATGTTATCAACATCTAACAGAAATTCGTGGATTGCAACAAGTTTTAGCCATCAATTTTGTGACTCAAAAGCTACTTTTTATGACATATCTAGTGATTGAAAACTTAGGAAATCAAAAGCATTTGGGATAGTGCTATTATCTCTTCGAAGCTTAATTGAATTCCCTCAACACACTGATTATGCTCCCTCAATTCTCAGCAACAAACTCTCTATATAACTATCAAGAATTCAAGCAACATAACTTATGAGGGGGAGCTCCCAATTTATAGAGAAGCTCTTACCCAATTCATGGCTTTGTCCAAGAAAAAGAAGAGGAATCCATTGGACAAGAAGAAGTTGGTAATTGGTTGTTGGAGATCATCATTATGCCCACTCCCTTCGTAATCATTGTCTAGCAAAGCTTGGAAGAAGAAAAGGAAGATATGTCTTAGCCTTTTTTTGTCAAACACGTGAATTAGAAATAGGAAGCAATTGGACATTAAATTTGGGACAAGCCAAATAACTCAGCAACTTGTTATTCTAAGGCTTGGTTTGGTTCTTTAAATTCCCAAAATATGATTTTAATGTGTAAATATTACTACACCAAGTAAAGTTAGGGATTATTTATGTACTCACCTCATATAGTCCATATACATTAGTCCACATATTTTAATCTTTAAAACATGTATGGACTTAATTTAATTGCTCACTAATAACTTAATATCTCTTTTTCTATTTACTTACACATTGATATTGAAATAAATGTTTTAATTACACATATTTATTTACTCCCATCTTTTAGGGTACACATATAATTGTCTCATCACCTAGGATGGGATAACAAAATTTATTTAAATCAACTTTATGATTTAATCACTTTTACCATATGTATATCATAAGTCCCAAGTAAATGTCACACTTCATTTCATATCATATAGATGTAGCTACTATATAATATAAAATCATTGCACATACAAATTAATTCCTTCAATTATTCATTCATTAAATTATTTAATGAATGCTTATTCCTTCACTTTTGCCACACTAGGCATATGTCACAAGCTCGATCTTAAGTTTTTCTCATTCTCCACACTTATTATTCTTTCAATATAATATTTGTGTGACTCGAGCATTTAAATGCTAAACTACCTCAATTAATTATAAGTATAACCTTTACGCTTATAATAATTAATATATACTCCATTAGTTATTTAAATGATAACATCCACGATAAAATAATAACTTAAGTTATTTAATATATTAAAATAACTTAGTTTTCTTTCATTAATTCTCTTGAAAATACATTAGAAATTCTGTATTTTGTCATAACATAAATTGTGACGCCCCCAAAATAGGTATACATCACCCATTCTGAGTCGCCAAATACATGGTATAGAAATAAATACAACTTCAGTAATACAATTATCGTGCAGAATATGACAACACATATACTGTGAGTTTGAATACAAATATTGTCTACTAGTGAGTATACAAACTCAAAAGGAGTCCTCATTACAATTATCATACTATTTCACAGAATAGTGAGAACTACTAATGCAATCATCTGGACAGTCAATCCATTCCCTGACTAGTCCCAGCTATATTCTCATTTCTTGAAGAGAACAGTGAAAGAAATGGTGAGCTCAACTAGCCCAGTAAGAAATATTATGACTAAGATAATGTACAACAAATTATCATTAGTCTTCATCAGGAAAAATCTGATAAAATATAATAAACAACAAGTTTTAGATCGACAATTGCAAAGAAAAAAATAATCTATTAGAAGAGTCAAGTAGAGTATAAAACCTACTATCTTCTATGATTTAAAAGATTTATCATCAATTTTATTGCCGAGATTCAGCTTAATAAATAATCCACATCATTGAATCATCCCTGCACTACGGGCCAAAGATAATCGTGTTTTCATCAACGGTCATGATCATGCCATAAAACAATTCATCTTTTCACCCTTGGCCGAAGAGAATCCATGGCCATAATAATACCAAAAATTGTCCATCAATGCACTACGGGCCAATGAGGACTTTTACCACATTATTTGTAGCATTACGGTCATGATTATACCGAATAATCCCTGGTCATAATCATACCAAGTCTATCTATGCACTACAGGCCACAGATGACATTCAACAGAATATAAACACTAGGATGATGACAATGATATAATAATTCAATTAAATAAGTTCAAGGATAAATTTTAAAAATTTATAATTTAATTTATCCAGAAATCAATAACATCCAAATTGTCAACATAATACTACTTTGTGGAGTAAAATTCAAGAATAATACTTAGTTGGTCATGTTTATCTCAACACCTGTTCATCTTTGCACTACGGGCTAAAGATATTCATCAGGTAATTATTTATCTTTGCACTACAGGCCAAAGATATTCAGTAATATCATCATTTAGGACTGAAGATGATGAAAAATATCTTAAAGAAAACGAATCCAGTGAGATAAAAGAACAAATATTAGGGATTCGTATTACAGTTTATCCAAGTTCAATAATACTCCGAAATAACCAATTTCGAAGCAGAATTCAAAAATAATGATCAAAACATGGTGCAATCAAAGATAGTAACCATAATAGCCATCTTGGATAAAAAGAAGAAAATTTCATTTTTTGGTGAATAGTATCGTATACGTGAATAGTGCCGTATACGTGAATAGTAACCCTGGCACAAAAAGTTCTAAATTTGATAAAAAGTTCATATCAATATTTCAGCATAATGATATTGAAGGAAATAATATCATTTAAGAAGACAATAACATCCCATACCTAAAGATAACAGTACTTTTGTTCGGAATATCGGTATAAGGCTTAAGGAAACTTGCACTGATAAATAAAAACTCACAAAATATCTAAATACTCATAAAATATGCTCGATAATATAGAGAGAGAAAGAGAGGAAACTTATGAATTCTGGTGTGATTTTTAATTCTAACTTAGCCCTCTATTTATAGAAAAATGTTAGCACGCCGAAGCAGACTTGACCTGCAACCTGATGGCTTTACCTGCTACTATTGCCACCCACAATATTTGAAATAAAATTCAGCACATTTCTTCACCAACCGCAAGTGGAGCCCACTCAATTCTAGAATTTTTCACCAAAATCATTTATAAACCTAATTTCTGAATCAGTCACCTCTTAAAATTCATAACAAATCATATGTTCATTTTTAACGGTTCAAAATTTGTAGACATATACACAACTTATATATGTATAACATATCCAAAAATCACAACGATCCAACGGTCGGATTAAAAATTATAACTCACGCAATATATCTGAAAAATATTGATTTCATTTTTAATACCTCCATTCCGACAGAAATACTGATAGAACACCTCAACATTAATTCCTTCAATAATAACCACATAAATAAATCCATCATTTATATCCACATCAAATAAATATTTCCTTATCATATAAATCAATAATTAATTATTCACAAATAATATTACAGAATCACAATTATGACAACCGGGTCGTTCTCAGGAAAGAGGGGGCTTTCCAATAAGGATTTTTTCTTACTGGCGCGCAATTAGGTGACCAAACCTCTCCTTAGACAGAACTTTCTAGACATTGCCAATAATAATATCTAATAATATTATTCAAATAATATGAATTATTGATCTGATAATGGGAAATATTGTGCTGTAACAATTATTGAAACAACAATAATATAAAATATCAACGCAGTAATTATTGAATCAATAAAATAAAATATTAAACAATAACTACTATAACAATTATTGAGTAGTGCCTTCTTACTTAAGGATCAATAATTCAAAAATACTGTGCAAAACCGTGTGCTATTGTGGAACAACGCGTATTACTGTATTTTAACCACCGGGTATTCCAACAGTGTTAACGGTAACAACTATGCCGTTATTTACAAAAACTCAATTTTGTCATTTTTTTCATTCGACAGTTATTCTGTTATGGGGTCCACAAATGGCTGCACCGTCGTACGAATATTCTCCGGCAGAAAGAATATTCCACGACCAAATGAATATTCCCCGACAACAATGAATATTTTATAACCACTTGTTTATTTTGCAAAATTTGCACATTTCACCCATAACCAAAATATTATATCAAATTGACACATTATTATTCACCATAATAATTAGAGGAAATTTGATTTTATTCATTAATGATTTGGGGTCTTACAACCTCCCCTCCTTATGAAATTTCGTTCCCGAAATTTACCTACGTACCTGATATGCCGAACAGATGGGGATACCTCGTCAGATTCTAACTCTTGAGGTATAACCTTTGAGCGTAGAATATATTCCTTCTTATCCAAGATTTTAACATGTATCTCCTTATACGTTAAATCTTCTGCTATCTCGTCCAATTCTTAATCAATAATGTGGTTCGGATCATCCATATATTTACATAACATCGATACGAAATAAATGTTATGAACACGCGACATACTTGGCGTTTAAAACGAGTCTATATGTCACAGTTCCTACTCGATTGAGGATTTCAAGTAGACCAATAAAATTGAGGGTTGAGATTTCCTCTCTTCATCGAATCTTGCTCCTAGAATAACGCCCTCTTGAACCTTCTTCTTTACATTCATCAGCTCTGAGTCTGTAGCTTGAGCGGCTTTAACTTTATCGATTTAAAGTCGGTTCTAATCGTATATTTGCTATCTTCACGTAGGTTCGTATATTTGCACTCGTCAATGCATACGATATTCTGCTCAACGCGTCAGCTACCACGTTCGTTTTTCCCACGATGGTATTAAATGGTATAATCGTAATCTTCAACAGCTCGAGCCAACGTCTTCAGGGCATAATACGTTCGTTTTAGGTGAAGAAATATTTTAAGGATTTTAGAAATGAGTTTTATACTGGGGTCAAATTTAAACGTTGAGCGCAAGTAGGAGAAATAAAAGAATATGTAGAACCGGTATTGAATAAGGTATAAACTTCGCAAGAGTTTATGATTAACTTACCCGTGATAACTTCGTTCAGGTTCCTCGACAAACGCTCTTACTTAAACTACCGACTTTGACTTGTCTGGGACATCCTTTGGCATCACTATCCCCGCTGGACTTGACCTCACTACAGGACAAAATCGGGCTAGGTGACCTTCTCTTCCGCAATTGAAACACACTTTGGGTTGCTGCGTACAGTTTAGACGGATGTGTCCCTCTTGTCCGCATTTGAAACATACGACCGGTGGTCGTTCTTCTTCTTTTAAAACGGGTGCTAGTGTTGCTGTCTTTCCATCATTATTGAACTTCCTCTTCTTGAAATTTCCACTTCTATTATCTTGGCCATGATTACCGCCGAAGTGGTTACCATTATTGGCATGATAATTTCCTCCACGATTGTTGTCACTGCTTCGATGACCGCTTCCATTGGTATTATCATTTTGCCGGCTGCTCTTTCTTGGTTGGGTTGACTCGTTATCACGCTCCAATAACTGAGTCCTATTTACAACATCTGAATACAAACACAGTTTGTGAGAAATTAGGTATTGACGTATCTCGGGTTTCAAACCTCTTAGAAATATCCGCATCATTCTCTCCTCGTTATCAACTAAGTGGGACGCAAACCGGGACAACTCGGCAAACTTAGCTTCGTACTGCGACACGGTCATATTATTTTGCTCCAGCTTGATGAATTCCACTTCCTTCTTATGACGAATACTTTCGGGAAAGTACTTGTCGTTGAATAATTCTTGGAACTTCTCCCAAGACATCTTGAGTGCGTCAGGCTGGGTACGTTTTACAGATTCCCACTAATGATCTGCTTCTTCACGCAACATAAAGGTGGCGAATGGAACCTTTTTCTCTTCTGAGCATTCCAAGACATCAAATATCTTGGTGATCTGCTTTATCCATGTCTCTGCCTTAAGTGGTTCTGGCTTTCCCAAAAACTCTGGCGGTCCTAGCTCCTTGAACTGCTTAGCAGTGACCAACCGTGGGTTGCCAGTGTTTCCACATGCATTATGAACATGAGTCTCTCTCATTTGGTGTTGCATGAATTCTAAAAAGCTCCTAAATATACCGTCGTTCGTCATTTAGTCGGTGTCGTTGTTCACCTGAGGATTGTTGCCTTCCTGATGCACATTATCCTGAGTATTGATCTGTGGTGACTCAACGGTCTCCTGTGCTCTATTTCTATTCTCAACATTCTCGGATGTCATTTTCAAATACTGTTACAAAACAAGGGTTAATTAACATGAAACATATTATCCCTATATTCTGACCGACCAAACAAATTCCAAATAAACTTAGTCAGGTCATACTAGCAAAGGAATTCCCCGTCTCTCCCCTCCTAGTTCTTGTCTTACATCTCAGCTAGGGATCATATCCCTAAGCTCTGATACCAACTGTGACGCCCCCAAAATAGGTATACATCACCCATTCTGAGTCGCCAAATACATGGTACAGAAATAAATACAACTTCAGTAATACAATTGTCGTGCAGAATACGATAACACATATACTGTGACTTTGAATACAAATATTGTCTACTAAAGAGTATACAGACTCAAAAGGAATTCTCATTACAATTATCACACTATTTCACAGAATAGTGAGGACTACTAATGCAACCATCTGGACTGTCAATCCATTCCCCGACTAGTCCCAGCTATTTTCTCATTTTCTGAAGAGAACAGTGAAAGAAAGGGTGAGCTCAACTAGCCCAGTAAGAAATATTATGACTAAGATAATGTACAACAAATTATCATTAGTCTTCATCAGGGAAAAATCTGATAAAATATAATAGACAACAAGTTTTAGATCAACAACTACAGCGGAAAAAGCAATCCATTAGAAGAGTCAAGTAGAGCATAAAACCTACTATCTTCTATGATTTCAAAGATTTATCATCAATTTTATTGCTGAGATTCAGCTTAATAAATAATCCACATCATCGAATCATCCCTGCACTACGGGCCAAAGATAATCGTGTTTTCATCAACGGTCATGATCATGCCATAAAAAAATTCATCTTTGCACCCTTGGCCGAACAGAATCCATGGCCATAATCATATCAAAAATTGTTCATCAATGCACTACGGGCCAATGAGGACTTTTACCACATTATTTGTAATATTACGGTCATGATTATACCGAATAATCCCTGGTCATAATCATACCAAGTCTATCTATGCACTACAGGCCACGGATGACTTTCAACAGAATATAAACAGGAGGATGATGACAATGATATAATAATTCAATTAAACAAGTTCAAGGATAAATTTTAAATATTTATAATTTAATTTATCCAGAAATCAATAACGTCTAAATTGTCAACATAATACTACTTTGTGGAGTAAACTTCAAGAATAATACTCAGTTGGTCATGTTCATCTCAACACCAGTTCATCTTTGTACTACGGGCCAAAGATATTCATCAGGTAATCATTCATCTTTGCACTGCAGGCCAAAGATATTCAGTAATATCATCATTTAGGACTGAGGATGATGAAAAATATCTTAAAGAAAACGAATCAAGTGAGATAAAAGAACAAATATTAGGGATTCGTATTACAGTTTATCCAAGTTCAATAATATTCCGAAATATCCAATTTCGAAGCAGAATTCAAAAATAATGATCAAAACATGGATACAATCAAAGATAGTAACCATAATAGCCATCTTGGATAAAAAGAAGAAAATTTCATTTTTCGGTGAATAGTGTCGTATTCGTGAATTGTGTCGTATAAGTGAATAGTGCCATATACGTGAATAGTAATCCCGACACAAAAAGTTCCAAATTTAATAAAAAGTTCATATCAATATATCAGCATAATGATATTGAAGAAAATAATATCATTTAAGAAGAAAATAACATCCCTTACCTCAAGATAACAGTACTTCTGTTCGGAATATTGGTATAAGGCTGATGGAAACTTGCACTGATAAATAAAAACTCACAAAGTATCTAAATACTCACAAAATACGCTCGATAATATAGAGAGAGAAAGAGAGAAAATTTATGAATTTTGGTGTGATTTTCAATTTTAACTTAGCCATCTATTTATAGGAAAATGTTAGCACGCTGAAGCAGACTTGACCTGCAACCTGATAGCTTTACCTGCTACTATTGCCACCCACCACATTTGAAATAAAATTCAGCACATTTTTTCACCAACCACAAATGGGGCCCACTCAATTCTTGAATTTTCTACCAAAATCATTTATAAACCTAATTTTTGAATCAGTCACCTCTTAAAATTCATAACAAATCATATGTTCATTTTTAACGGTTCAAAATTTGTGGACATATACTCAACTTATATATGTATAACATATCCAAAAATCACAACGATCCAACGGTCGGATTAAAAATTTTAACTCACGCAATATATCTGAAAAATACTGATTTAATTTTTAATACCTCCATTCCGATAGAAATACTGATAAAACACCTCAACATTAATTCCTTCAATAATAACCACATAAATTAATACATCATTTATATCCACATCAAATAAATATTTTCTTATCATATAAATGAATAATTAATTATTCACAAATAATATTACAGAATCACAATTATGACAACCAGGCCGTTCCCAGGAAAGAGGGGGCTTTCCAATAAGGATTTCTCCTTACTGGCGCGCAATTAGGTGACCAAACCTCTCCTTAGACAGAACTTTCTGGACATTGCCAATAATGCTATCTAATAATATTATTTAAATAATATGAATTATTGATCTGATAATGGGAAATACTGTACAGTAACAATTATTGAAATAACAATAATATAAAATATCAACGCAACAATTATTGAATCAATAAAATAAAATATTGAACAGTAACTACTATAATAATTATTGAGTAGTGCCTTCTTACGTAAGGATCAATAATTCAAAATTACTGTACAAAACCGTGTGCTACTGTGCAACCACACATATTACAGTATTTTAATTACCGGGTATTCCAACAGTGTTAATGGTAACAACTACACCGTTATTTATAAAAACTCAATATTGTCGTTTTCTTCATCCGATAGTTATTCTGTTATGGGGCCCACAAATGGCTCCACCGTCGTACGAATATTCCCCGACAGAAAGAATATTCACGACCAAACGAATATTCCCCGACAACAATGAATATTTTATAACCACTTGTTTATTTTGCAAAATTTGCATGGTTCACCCATAACCAAAATATTATATCAAATTGACACATTATTATTCACCATAATAATTAGAGGAAATTTTATTTTATTTGTTAATAAGTTGGGGTCTTACAACCTCCCCTCCTTATGAAATTTCGTCATCGAAATTTACGTACGTACCTGATATGCCGAACAGATGAGGATACCTCGTCAGATTCTAACTCTTGAGGTATAACCTTTGAGCGTAGAATATATTCCTTCTTATCCAAGATTTTAACATATATCTCCTTATACGTTAAATCTTCCGCTATCTCGTCCGGTTCTTAATCAATAATGTGGTTCGGATCATCCATATATTTACATAACATCGATACGAAATAAATGTTATAAATACGCGACATACTTGGCGTTTAAAACGAGTCTATAGGTCACAGTTCCTACTCGATTGAGGATTTCAAATAGACCAATAAAATCGAGGGTTGAGATTTCTTCTCTTCATCAACTCTTGCTCCTAGAATAACGCCCTCTTAAACCTTCTTCTTTACATTCATCAGCTCTGAGTCTGTAGCTTGAGCGGCTTTAACTTTATGGATTTAAAGTCGGTTCTAATCGTATATTTGTTATCTTCACGTAGGTTCGTATATTCGCACTCGTAAATGCATACGATCTTCTGCTCAACGCGTCAGCTACCACGTTCACTTTTCCCACGATGGTATTAAATGGTATAATCGTACTCTTCAACAGCTCGAGCCAACGTCTTCAGCGCATAATACGTTCGTTTTAGGTGAAGAAATATTTTAAGAGTTTTAGAAATGGGTTTTATACTGGGGTCAAATTTAAACGTTGAACGCAAGTAGGAGAAATAAAAGAATATGTAGAACCGGTATTGAATAAGGTATAAACTTCGCAAGAGTTTCTGATTAACTTACTCATGATAACTTCGTTCAGGTTCCTCGACAAACGCTCTTACTTAAACTACCGACTTTGACTTGTCTGGGACATCCTTTGGCATCACTATCCCCGCTGGACTTGACCTCACTACAGGACAAAATCGAGCTAGGTGACCTTCTCTTCCGCAATTGAAACACACTTTGGGTTGCTACGTACAGTTTAGACGGATGTGTCCCTCTTGTCCGCATTTGAAACATACGACCGGTGGTCGTTCTTCTTCTTTTAAAACGGGTGCTAGTGTTGCTGTCTTTCCATCATTATTGAACTTCCTCTTCTTGAAATTTTCACTTCTATTATCTTGGCCATGATTACCACCGAAGTGGTTACCATTCTTGGCATGATAATTTGCTCCACGATTGTTGTCACCGCTTTGATGACTGCTACCATTGGTATTATCAATTTGCTGGCTGCTTTTTCTTAGTTTGGTTGACTCGTTATCGCGCTCCAATAACTGAGCCCTATTTACAACATCTGAATACAAATACAATTTGTGAGAAATTAGGTATTGACGTATCTCGGGTTTCAAACCTCTTAGAAATATCCGCGTCATTCTTTCCTTGTTATCAACTAAGTGGGACGCAAACCGGGACAACTCAGAAAACTTAGCTTCGTACTGCGACACGGTCATATTGTTTTGCTCCAGCTTGATGAATTCCACTTCCTTTATATGACGAATACTTTCAGGAAAGTACTTGTCGTTGAACAATTCTTGGAACTTCTCCCAAGACATCTTGAGTGCGTCAGGCTGGGTACGTTTTACAGATTCCCACCAATGATCTGCTTCTTCACGAAACATAAAGGTGGCGAATGGAACCTTTTGCTCCTCTGAGCATTCTAAGACATCAAATATCTTGGTGATCTGCTTTATCCATGTCTCTGCCTTAAGTGGTTCTGGCTTTCTCAAAAACTCCGGTGGTCCTAGCTCCTTGAACTGCTTAGCAGTGACCAACCGTGGGTTGCTAGTGTTTCCACCTGCATTATAAACAGGAGTGTCTCTCGTTTTGTGTTGCATGAATTCTAAAAAGCTCCTAAAATACCGTCGTTCGTCATTTGGTCGGTGCCGTTGTTCACCTGAGGATTGTTGCCTTCCTGATGCACATTATCCTGAGTATTGATCTGTGGTGACTCAACGATCTCCTGTGCTCTATTGATATTCTCAACATTCTCGGATGTCATTTTCAAATACTGTCACAAAACAAGGGTTAATTGACATGCAACATATTATCCCTATATTCTGACCGACCAAACAAATACCAAATAAACTTAGTCAGGTCATACTAGCAAAGGAATTTCCCGTCTCTCCCCTCCTAGTTCTTGTCACATATCTCAGCTAGGGATCATATCTCTAAGCTCTGATACCAACTGTGACGCCCCCAAAATAGGTATACATCACCCATTCTGAGTCGCCAAATACATGGTACAGAAACAAATGCAACTTCAGTAATACAATTGTCGTGCAGAATATGACAACACATATACTGTGAGTTTGAATACAAATATTGTCTACTAGTGAGTATACAAACTCAAAAGGAGTCCTCATTACAATTATCACACTATTTCACAGAATAATGAGGACTACTAATGCAATCATCTGGATAGTCAATCCATTCCCCGACTAGTCCCAGCTATATTATCATTTCCTGAAGAGAACAGTGAAAGAAATGGTGAGCTCAACTAGCCCAGTAAGAAATATTATGACTAAGATAATGTACAACAAATTATCATTAGTTTTCAACAGGGAAAAATCTGATAAAATATAATAGACAACAAGTTTTAGATCAACAATTGTAACGAAAAAAGCAATCTATTAGAAGAGTCAAGTAGAGTATAAAACCTACTATCTTCTATGATTTAAAAGATTTATCATCAATTTTATTGCCGAGATTCAGCTTAATAAATAATCCACATCATCGAATCATCCCTGCACTACGGGCCAAAGATAATCGTGTTTTCATCAACGGTCATGATCATGCCATAAAATAATTCATCTTTGCACCCTTGGCCGAAGAGAATCCATGGCCATAATCATACCAAAAATTGTCCATCAATGCACTACGGGTTAATGAGGACTTTTACAATATTATTTGTAACATTACGGTCATGATTATACCGAATAATCCCTGGTCATAATCATACCAAGTCTATCTATGCACTACAGGCCACAGATGACTTTCAACAGAATATAAACACGAGGATGATGACAATGATATAATAATTCAATTAAATAAGTTCAAGGATAAATTTTAAAGATTTATAATTTAATTTATCCAAAAATCAATAACATCCAAATTGTCAACATAATACTACTTTGTGGAGTAAAATTCAAGAATAATACTCAGTTGGTCATGGTCATCTCAACACCTGTTCATCTTTGCACTACGGGTCAAAGATATTCATCAGGTAATCATTCATCTTTGCACTACAGGCCAAAGATATTCAGTAATATCATCATTTAGGACTGAGGATGATGAAAAATATCTTAAAGAAAACGAATCAAGTGAGATAAAAGAATAAATAGTAGGGATTCGTATTACAGTTTATCCAAGTTCAATAATACTCTGAAATAACTAATTTCGAAGCAGAATTCAAAAATAATGATCAAAACATGGATACAATCAACGATAGTAACCATAATAGCCATCTTGGATAAAAAGAAGAAAATTTCATTTTTCGGTGAATAGTGCCGTATTCGTGAATAGTGTCGTATACGTGAATAGTGCCGTATAAGTGAATAATAACTCCAACACAAAAAGTTTCAAATTTGATAAAAAGTTCATATCAATATTTCAGCATAATGATATTGAAGAAAATAATATCATTTAAGAAGAAAATAACAGCCCTTACCTCAAGATAACAGTACTTCTGTTCGGAATACCAGTATAAGGCTAAAGAAAAATTACACTGATAAATAAAAACTCACAAAGTATCTAAATACTTACAAAATACGCTCGATAATATAGAGAGAAAAAGAGAGAAAACTTATGAATTCTGGTGTGATTTTCAATTCTAACTTAGCCCTCTATTTATAGTAAAATATTAGCACGCCGAAGCAGACTTGACCTGCAACCTGATGGCTTTACCTGCTACTATTGCCACCCACCACATTTGAAATAAAATTCATCACATTTCTTCACCAACCACAAGTGGGGCCCACTCAATTCTAGAATTTTCCACCAAAATTATTTATAAACCTAATTTCTGAATCAGTCACCTCTTAAAATTCATAACAAATCATACGTTCATTTTTAACGGTTCAAAATTTGTGGACATATACTCAACTTATATATGTATAACATAACCAAAAATCACAACGATCCAACGGTCGGATTAAAAATTATAACTCACGCAATATATCTGAAAAATACTGATTTGATTTTTAATACCTCCATTCCGACAGAAATACTGATAAAACACCTCAACATTAATTCCTTCAATAATAACCACATAAATAAATCAATCATTTATATCCACATCAAATAAATATTTCCTTATCATATAAATCAATAATTAATTATTCACAAATAATATTACAGAATCACAATTATGACAACCAGGTCGTTCCCAGGAAAGAGGGGGCTTTCCAATAAGGATTTCTTCTTACTGGCGCGTAATTAGGTGACCAAACATCTCCTTAGATAGAACTTTCTAGACATTGCCAATAATGCTATCTAATAATATTATTCAAATAATATGAATTATTGATATGATAATGTGAAATACTGTGCTGTAACAATTATTGAAACAACAATAATATAAAATATCAACGCAGCAATTATTGAATAAATAAAATAAAATATTGAATAGTAACTATTATAACAATTATTGAGTAGTGTCTTCTTACGTAAGGATCAATAATTTAAAAATACTGTGCAAAACTGTGTGCTACTGTGCAACCACGCGTATTACTGTATTTTAACCACCGGGTATTCCAACAGTGTTAACGGTAACAACTACGCCGTTATTTATAAAAATTCAGTTTTATCCTTTTCTTCATCCGACAGTTATTCTGTTATGGGGCCCACAAATAGTTGCACCGTCGTACGAATATTCCCCGACAGAAAGAATATTCCACGACCAAACGAATATTCCCCGACAACAATGAATATTTTATAACCACTTATTTATTTTGTAAAATTTGCATATTTCACCCATAACCAAAATATTATATCAAATTGACACATTATTATTCACCATAATAATTAGAAGAAATTTGATTTTATTCATTAATAAGTTGGGGTCTTACATAAATATTATGTTTTCTCCGAATAAAGATATTTATAATTAGAAATTAATTTGCGTATTGTCTCAAGATATTATTCTTAATATAATATCAATTAACTATATGTACGACACATGTACATATATTATATATAGAAAATAGATTATAAGTTTATTTTCTATTATAATAAATTGTTTCCATCAATTTATTTACATATAACAAATACGTTTTAATATATTTACTATATTATTAATCATACATCATACAAAAATATATAAGGTAATATTATTATTCAAAAATAACATTTTCTCCTTTAATTAAAATAACTCAATATTAAAAATATTTTAATATCCTCTATAAGAAATATATAATTATTATTTCTCTCTCCCTCTATAAATTGTTCCCAAAACAATTTCTTCAAATATTAAATATCCATTTAAAGATATAATGATTTATGTCTCCCTTTAATAACGTAGATATATTTAACGTTATTCGTATATTAGACTTTCTCACATAATATCATTCTAAGTAACATATATAAAGTATCACATATTCAACACACATATTAATTCACTCCTTTACTTAAGTAAATTAAACTTTGTACTATATTATCATAGTTATTTAAGGTTTAACATACACATTATATTATTCCATAACATAATTCTCAACTATCAATTAACCAATATTCATTCTTATTAGTTAATTCTCTCAACTAACTCATGTTTCACTATCCAAAACCATTTGCGGATAACTTACGTACTATCAATAACCTATATTATAATCATACCAGTTATTAGTACACATACGCAAAAAAATGACAATTATACATTAATGTCATCCACTTACTATGATAAAATAATCCTATAAACTATTTAATATCGATAGGAATTTTATCTCTGCGATCAATAACAATATATAAAAATAATATATTTATTAATCATAAAAATCACATATTACATGGTTCATACTACCCTATGTAACACATTCCTACATACCTCGTATCACATAAATGTTTTTACTCGAACCCATTTCACACTTAAGAATTTTATTTACTAAATTCTTATTTTAATATTTTTTAAAAATTCGGGTTCTTACATCCTCTCCCCCTTATAAGGATTCCGTCCTAGGAATCACCGAAACCTCCTCTACTCGGTTCCTTCAAAAGAATAAGAATCTTCAACGATTTTTCAAAAATCGAGAAGTAGTATTAATAATCTTAGATTCCAAATTATGCTGAGGGGTCACAAGACCGTGAACTCTTCTCTAGGTTTACAAATGCTTCAACAAAATCCTTCACACTGCAAACTAGAGTGTTTATCAATCACAAAGACTAAAAACACCATCCACGCATACACTAGGTAGCCAACTTATTTGTACCACTACGTTGAGCTGCAACGTAGTGTTTTGTAAAGACTACATGCGTTACGCTCGGAACCATTATCCCTGAAAATATGTCCCCTTATAGGGTTGTTCACCTCAGCTTTTCAACAACTGAATCCGCACCAGAGCAATCTGGTTTGGCACAAATGTTCAATAATGCTTGAATTTCACAATTATTTTTGACAGTCGTCTAGCCAAATCAAATAGCTTGAACTTTTATCAATAATTCGGACATCAATCGAAATAATTTGGCCAACTTAATTAACCTTTTTCATAAATAAAAGAAAACTAAAAATTCTTTTATGACATCATGATACCATACTAGATTAGTAGTACGTTAAGGATTCCGTCATTATGTGACTTTGTCATACTACATCATACCAAAATTGGCCGACAATCTTTCAATTTCAACCAACACTAGGTTCAACTGCATTGATGACTCCATCGTTTACCATACATCATATCAAATAATACACATGGCTAGAAATACATTTTGAAGATTTTCAAATCATTTTTGTCTTAGCCGAAATAATTAGCATGGACATAAGAATAAAGGTATTATTTTTAAACATCATTGGTTCAATCACAAGATCCAATGTGTTTCAAGAAAACAGAAGTGCGAACATCAGCACAAACTCAATAAACTTTGAAAATCTAGTAGAGCTAGAAGATTTAGAAAATCCACGTTTCTCCACCAACTTCAATATTTACTATACCAAAATTTCAAACTTCATAACATATATATATACCCGATACAGTTCATCAAACTTACCACACTTTTGAAATTCAGGAACTTGCCACAATTATATGAGTTTAAGAACTTATCCTAGTCAGACCATAGGCGTCCATTCGCTGAAGGGTCCAAAAATATTTCATATAATTATGAGTCACGAACGTACCATGTGCATGAGTTTTAAGAACTCGCGCCTAATCTTAATATTTTCTATCTTAATCTTAATAGTCTCTATCTATTAAATATGATATGAGAAAAGAATCATCTTCTCACCATAAGCATATCGATAGCGCGACACCGACATTCCATTGATTATCATTGTGAGGAACCGAGCATGAGCACAAAGCCTCTGCCCACACAAAGGTTTGTACAACTCAGCTCTCACATGAGTCCTCAACTGAAATCTAACTTAACTCTATCTCACTCTTAACTTGCTCTTTGCTCGATACGAATTCTTCGTATCTCACCACATACAACTCCTCATGAGTTCATATCGTACCATTTCATAGTACAATCTCTTATAGCATCAAGCTATACACACTTAGTCGTTACAGACTATTTATCACTTTATTAGGACTGAGCAAAAAATGGATATAACCGAATTACCGAATCGAACCAAAATAATTTAACTAAAATCTTCTGACAATTCGGTTATTTTTAATATTTTGGTTATATCCGAATTTTTTTACGATTTTCGGTTAGTTTGTACGGGTATTACTTTTGGGTTATTCGGATAACTGAATAACCGAACAACACTTGGTTAAAGAAGACTCTTGACTCTTGACTCAGTAGTCAGCAGACTCAGCACTCGACCCATTCATTACTAATTTACTACTTTACTAAATTCTCGAAGACTCCAACCCTTAGTCTCAGATCAGATCTCTCAACTAAGTCTCGTCTTCTCGAACTCTCGAAGAGTCTCAGATCTCTCAAGCCTCAAGTCTCAAACTCTCGAACTCTCGACGCCGGCGGCCCTTCATCTTGAACTCTCTGATCCTGTCGTCGGTGGTAGCTTTCCATTTGTTAAGGTAATTTTGTTATTAACACCTTGATTTTGAAGAAGAATGATGATCAGATCGATTGCTTAGCTAACTTACTGTTCGGTAATTCCTCGTCTTAGCTAAAAGTTATGCAGATGAACTAAACTTTGAATTGTACCACTGTTAAATAAGGGGTTTTGCTTTGTTTTTTTCTTGAAGCTTTACATCAGTTTTGGTTCTGAGAAAATAGAGGAAATGAAAAGATTAAAGAAAATTTGAATCTTATATGTTTTGAAAACTTCATTTTTACATTTATTACTTTGTAAAACCATACTCTTATTTTTACTGTTGGTTGTCTTTTTGAGATTGGATCTTATGATGGTTCGAAATCTAGTATTTGACATAATGTGCTTTCTTTACTTGCTGGTTTTTCAAGATTTTGTTCAATTTACATGTGATTTCTTTACTTGACTGTGTTCTTCAAGATTTTGGAATTAGGGGATGTTTTTTTGTGGGGGGTGGGGGGGAGAATAGTGTATATTATAATAAAGTTTGTCATGCACCAGAGTCTTGACCACATAGTGCTTTCGTAACTTAAAAAATTATTGCTCTGAATCTGAAATACATATAAAATGATGTGTTTGATATTTTGTTTTGGTAATTAAAAAATTATTACTCGAAATATGTACAAATAATGTGTATATGATGTGTATGTCAATCTGTTAATGGTCCTATTAATTAGATTTAAGAATATAACATAAAATTAGTTCATACAACACCTCATTTAATAAATTTAGGAATTTAAAATTTAATATAGTTAAGTAAGCATTAAAATTTAATATGATTAATTAAATAGTTTTACCATGATAATAAATAATAAGATTAAAGACAATTTCGTTTATTACTCATTTATTACTTCTTGTTAATACTTCCATTTACTTATATTATAACCAATCTAATAGAGCTATGCTCAATTTATGTTCATGTGTTACTTTCACACCCTGGATGTTGTGGGCCTGTTGCATAATTATAATTTGTTAGATTTTCAAATAAGTTTTTCTAGTTCTGTTTCTGAATATCTGCTAGGAGGTTTGCTTATCAGTAAATAAAATATTAGTAAGTTCTTTGTGTGTGGGTCTACTTTGTCTTATGGATGATTTGTTATTTTGTTGTCTGGTAAGTGCTTATTCAGTGTGGCATAGACATTGAGTATGTCTCATTTTCCATGTTCAGGGCATTCGTGGTGGCACATACTATAGGTGACATAACCACATGCAATGTTCTAGAGCCTGATGTAGTTGTAAATGTGACTCCCTTAGTAGGAGGATTGTTGGTTTCCCGTACTAGAAGTATAGGTATTCCCATAGACCTGAACTACTCCAACATTTCTGCTATTAAAAAAAAGTTTGACAAGTTCTTTGCTGCTTTTTGTTGGAAATAATAAATGTAAAGTTTTGACTATTGGTTTTTTTAATCAAGTTCATTTAGTTGGGTGCTGAGAATATGTGGGAGATTTTTTCCCCTGCTTGGTAACTTGTCTTGTTCTTTCATGTACAGTTTGGAAGTTGGAACTGTTGAGACTGAGGATTTAGGATTTAGTCATTTTTGTTGTTGCAGCTAATCAGTCATGTTTGTCACTCTGTTGACTGTTGTTGGTTCAGTTGTCTCATGTCTCAGTTGGTGTTGGATCATTCATATTTTTGTTATATGTCTTGTTGGATCATTCATGTTTTTGTAATATGTCTTGTTGATTGTTGTTGATCAGTTATGTTGTTTTTTTATTGTTGTTGGATCAGATTCACGTTGTTTTTTTATGTTGTTGGATCATTCATGTACTGTTATTCTGTTAAGTTAAGCAAAGTAAGTGTAAACTGTTAAATTCGGTTATTAACCGAATAACCGAATAATTAGTTCGGTTATTTGGTTGTCATGTAGTTCGGGTAGTTGTTCAGATATTATAAACAATGTAAATTCAATTTTCGGTTATAACTGAAATGTGTGTTCGATTCAGTTATTAACAGAATGCTAACTCCTACACTTTATAGCTTAATCTGACCACGTTGTGATCATCAATTTACCTTATGGTTCTTTCCCTATTATCAACAAAACTCCACTCGAGTTCATTCTTATTATCTTTGTCATATTTATCTTATAGACATCATCTTATCATTTTTATTACCGGAGTTAGGAAACTCCTGAATCCTCATTCTCTAGATACTTCAAGATTTTTCTTTGAATCTTCACTTATACGTATTTTAAATCTTTATCTTTCTCTCTCTCAGGTTATAGCCTAAGGTACACTTACCTAAGTTTATAACCTATAGCTTTGATACCAACCTGTGACGCCCCCAAATCCAGGTCCCTTCGAACCTCGGATTCTGTCTGTCACGATACTACTATAGTCAAACTATTTATATTTATTATTCATAACTTAATGAATATAACTTTGCTTATTACAATTTAGAATATAAATTCTCTCCATTTCCTAGATCTGTATAATGACCCCAAACTTTTATAAGTTTCTAATCTTGGTCATTTACTATTCCTGTATTACATCATATTCAATATTATAAAAATATGCGGAATAATTTAAACTTTTTCAATCTCCTTTGAAAAATAATCTTTTATTGATATCTTAACTTAAATCAATTACATAACCTTGAATCAAATTATATTATGATTCAATCTATTCGAATTACTGTATAAACTTTTACATCTAGATTCAAATTCCTCTATGTATAACATAGTATAACTTAACATGTATTACACATCATAACTACTATCTTATACATCTCCTAGAACCTAAACATGGTTCAAGAGTATATATGTAAATAAATGAATCAATCTCCTTTGATACTATTGAACTACATGAATCGTGTAGCTCGAAATCTTTACCGTGAGTCCTGAACCTGCAAAAGTGGTTATTTGAAAGGGTGAGCTCGACAGCCCAGCAATTCTAACAGTTTTCATGCAGCACATAGCATATAATAGCATATTCAGTTCATGCATTCATAATCAATTAATATTAACTACGCATGTTACTTCACACATAACATGCATAGAAATTTACTTCACAAGCATATCATTAAAGATCAACTTTCAAATCCCATACATAGTTAATATGCATTTCATATATATACATCAACATTCTCATAGCATAATATAGCTCAACTAACATTTATAGAATTCATATATCAAATAGGAATTGAAAGACTTGCCTGATTCGTAGTTTATCAACTATGAATTAATTGCTTAAAGCTTATCTGCACAACTCATGTTCATGTTTTGGACAATTTAGTGAAATCATTCACTACGAATTCGTTTCTCAACCAAATTGTTTCGTTTAACTTTTGTTGTTTTCGTTTCTAACTATGTTAAGCACATCTAACAGAAATTCGTGGATTGCAACAAGTTTTAGCCATCAATTTTATGACTCAAAAGCTACTTTTTATGACATTTCTAGTGATTGAAAACTTAGGAAATCAAAATCATTTGGGGTAGTGCTATTACCTCTTTGAAGCTTAATTGAATTCCCTCAACACACTGATTATGCTCCCTCAATTCTCAGCAACAAACTCTCTATATAACTATCAAGAATTCAAGCAACATAACTTATGAGGGGGAGCTCCCAATTTATTGAGAAGCTCTTACCCAATTCATGGCTTTGTCCAAGAAAAAGAAGAGGAATCCATTGGGCACGAAGTAGTTGGTAATTAGTTGTTGGAGATCATCATTATGCCCACTCCCTCCATAATCATTGTCTAGCAAAGCTTGGAAGAAGAAAAGGAAGATATGCCTTAGCCTTTTTTTGCCAAACACACGAATTAGAAATAGGGAGAAATTGGACACTAAATTTAGGACAAGCCAAATAACTCAGCAACTTGTTATTCTAAGGCTTGGTTTAGTTCTTTAAATTCCCAAAATATGATTTTAATGTGTAAATGTTACTACACCAAGTAAAGTTAGGGATTATTTATGTACTCACCTCATATAGTCCATATACATTAGTCCACATATTTTAATCTTTAAAACATGTGTGGACTTAATTTAATTGCTCACTAATAACTTAATATCTCTTTTTCTATTTACTTACACATTAATATTGAAATAAATATTTTAATAACACATATTTATTTACTCCCATCTTTTAGGGTACACATATAATTGTCTCATCACCTAGGATGGGATAACAAAACTTATTTAAATCAACTTTATGATTTAATCACTTTTATCATATGTATATCATTAGTCTCAATTAAATGTCACACTTCATTTCATATCATATAGATGTAGCTACTATATAATATAAAATCATTGCACATACAAATTAATTCTTTCAATTATTCATTAATTAAATTATTTATTGAATGTTTATTCCTTCACTTTGCCACACTAGGCATATTTCACAAGCTCGATCTTAAGCTTCTCTCATTCTCCACACTTATTATTCTTTCAATATAATATTTGTGTGACTCAAGCATTTAAATGCTAAACTACCTCAATTAATTATAAGTATAACAATTATGCTTATGATAATTAATATATACTCCATTAGTTATTTAAATGATAACATCCACGATAAAATAATAACTTAAGTTATTTAATATATTAAAATAACTTAGTTTTCTTTCATTAATTAACTCTCTTGAAAATACATTAGAAATTCTGTATTTTGTCATAACATAAATATTATGTTTTCTTCGAATAAAGATATTTATAATTAGAAATTAATTTGCTTATTGTCTCAAGATATTATTCTTAATATAATATCAATTAACTATATGTACGACACATGTACATATATTATATACAGAAAATAGATAATAAGTTTATTTTCTATTATAATAAATTGTTTCCATCAATTTATTTACATATAGCAAATACGTTTTAATATATTTACTATATTATTAATCATACCTCATACAAAAATATATAAGGTAATATTATTATTCAAAAATAACATTTTCTCCTTTTATTAAAATAACTCAATATTAGAAATATTTTAATATCCTCTATTAGAAATATATAATTATTATTTCTCTCTCCCTCTATAAATTGTTCCCAAAATAATTTCTTCAAATATTAAATATCCATTTAAAGATATAATGATTTATGTCTCCCTTTAATAACGTATATATATTTAACGTTATTCATACATTAGACTTTCTCACATAATACCATTTTGAGTAACATATATAAAGTATCGCATATTCAACACACATATTAATTCACTCCTTTACTTAAGTAAATTAAACCTTATACTATATTACCATAGTTATTTAAGGTTTAACATACATATTATATTATTCCATAACATAACTCTCAACTATCAATTAACCAATATTTATTCTTATTAGTTAATTCTCTCAACTAACTCATGTTTCACTATCCAAAATCATTCGCGGATAACTTACGTACTATCAATAACCTATATTATAATCATACCAGTTATTAGTACATATACACAAGAAAATGACAATTATATATTAATGTCATCCACTTACTATGATAAAATAATCCTATAAACTATTTAATATCGACAGGAAATTTTATCTCTGCGATCAATAACAATATATAAAAATAATATATTTATTAATCACAAAAATCACATATTACATGGTTCATATTACCCTATGTAACACATTCCTACATCCCTCGTATCACATAAATGTTTTTATTCGAACCCATTTCACACTTAAGAATTTTATTTACTAAATTCTTATTTTAATATTTTTTTGAAATGGTATTATTCACATAATTGTTATTATTCCGCTCAAAGAAATGGTATCATAAAGCACCAAGTTCAGGTTTCAAGTACCTGAATTTGGGGGCGTCACAGATATAATCTCTCAAAGATCTTGTCAGAAGCTGCTCTTCATTTCTGGGTTACCCAGAAATGAAGAACAATTCGAGTTGACTACTTTGAATCCTTGTAATTTACATTTTGGGTCAAGTTTGTGAGATCTAATGGTTCATACATGTAGAAGAGATGTTAGGGTATAACTATACAACATTAAATCAGTCTAACAACAACACATGTGACAGATCTATGCTAGTCAAACCATGTTAGAAAAGTTGCTCATGAAGAATCTGGGTTTTCCAGATTTGTTCCTCAGGCAGATTGGTCAACCTGCTTTGACCTTGCATAACTTTGATTCTGTTAAGCATCTGGGTGATCTAAAGGCTTATATATGTAGTCCATATCTCAGACTACAACATTAATACTGGAAAAACTATCAAACCACAGCAAGATCTAAGGTCTCAAAAGTCACTGTCAGACCATTCTAGGTTTCTGGGCTGCTTAGAAACCAGTTGGTCAATGTCGGTCAACGCACTTTGACTGCTTATAACTTGCGATCTAGACATGCTCTGACCTTGATTCGAGTTTTAGACCAAAGTTCACATGGCATACTACAAATTTATAACATAAAACACACATAACACTTAACATAGACAGATCTAGAGGCCCTAACATTCGGTTGTTAGACAATTTTTTCCAGTTTTCCAAATTTTTAAAAACTTTAAATTCGTGCCTCTTGATGTTATGGATCTGGGATGTAACAACCCAGATCACTCAATAACACCCTCTAGCACCAATATAAACAACAACTAACATAAAATCACATAATCAACAAAATTTAGGGTTTATACATTTAAGCTTTGATTTTGAATCTGATCCTCATAATCTGATATTAGAAAGCTAAGGGCTTGATTATGGACTGGTCCACTTAAGAATTTTGTGGGTCTAGAGAGAGAATGGTCTAGGTTGAGTGTAAGTGAATAAATGGCTAAATTATGAGCTTTTCTCTTTCTTGATCCTTATATAATTTGATTCAATGGACTTGTGATGCAAGATGGCGGATTGCTGGAGTTAAATTAAGTCACATGGCTGATCTTTAGTTGGTCTACCAACTCAATTTTGGCAAGATATACAAGCAACTTCAAATAATGTAACAAGGGCACAATGGTAATTTTGCTTACAATTTTAATGGTTAACTTGTCATTTGCCCTAACCCTTAGGGTTAAAAAATTAATTAATATATTTTTTTAGATTTTCTAATTAGATTTTATAATTAGAAAATTAAGATTTTTAAATTATAATTAGGGTTTCCTAATTATATTTAAGTTTCCTAATTGCATTAGGGCTTGTTAATTAGTATTAATGTTTTTTAATTAACATTAAAATATTTAAATTACCAATTAGGTTTTTCCTGATTATAGATTAGGGTTTCTAATCCAGAATTTAGGGTTTTATAACTAATCAATTAGGGTCATCCCTAATTAGATTTATAATCAAAAACGCTTAATATCTATACTTAACTTTTAAATTCCCAATTTAGGGTTTTCATATTCTGAATTAGGGTTTCGAATTTTCGAAACTGAAATTAGGGTTTTCAGAGCTGGTTCTAGGTTTTCTTATCCATCGCTAGGGTTTTCTAACTGAATGTCAATGTTCTTAATATAATATTAGGGTTTGCCACTGATATAAGTTATCTTATCAACCGTTGACCCTTAACCATATATTGTACACATATAACCCCATACACAGAACCTATACACTTATACCCTTAATCTTGACTAATTCACCACCAAATTTTTTTAAATTCTCAAAATTTCTTCCCAAAATGTCAAATCCATACATTTATTTTCTGTCTAGGTTTAACATTTAACCTTATTCAATCTTTTAAGATTTTAATAAATATCTAAATTCTCGGGTTGTCACAGAATCATGGTTTAAGATTCTTACCCTTGATGTTCTAGATTTCCTTCTTCTTCTTCTCTTGAATTATCAAAGCTCTAGCTTTTCTTTCTCTCTATATGCTTAGCTCTAGTATGGTGGTGAATTTGAACAAGGCAAAAATGAACCACCAAGCTCTTCTATTTAAAGATTTTCCAAGTGAGGGTAATTTGGTAAAGAGGCCATCCCACCTCCTTTTTTCCACCTCCTTACTATTCCTTTCTTGCATCCCACAACACTTATCTCTTGCTTGCTCACCACACATGGCCAACCATGACTCACCTATGGGGCCCACATGGGTTGCCCCATGGGTTTTCTTACCCGGTTACCCATCGGTTCGATCCATGAGTTTGGTTCTTGATTTGGGCTTTAGGTTTAATTACTTTGGGACTAACGTTGGGCTTGCATTAATAATTTTTGGGCCTTAACATAATTCCATTTAGTCTTGCACAATTCCACATAAATCCTACAAATCCATTGCAATAGGATTAAAGCGTTTAACGTATAATTCTCGTATTCCTTACGTATACTAGTTCGCATAATCTTTCGTCATACACGTTATATCATCTTTCATATATACTAATACGATACTTCGTATCATACTCGTATTCATTGCTTCGTATAATACTTGCTTATTATACATTCATCATTTATTCAACCTTTACTTTTCTTAACATTCTTAAACTTAGTACGCAAGCGAAAAACAGTGTTTATCATAACCAAATTATTATTACATAATCCATCATCCCTTATCATTCTATCGTTACGTATTTCTCAGAAGTTCAAAAATAATTCTCGATCAGAAATTGATGAATGTTGTTTTTCAAAAAATTTCTCGGAAAGCTTTTATTTTCGTCTTGAAAATTTAAACACTTAAATTCTACCACGTAGCTAGAATACTACGATATTACGACACTTTTAGGTTATAGAACAACCTTTATCTTGCTTATTCAATATAATAGAATATATAATGATTTTATTCATTATTTAATCAAATAAAATTATTTTATAATTAATCCGATTTTGTCGGTCGTTACAGGTGGCAGGGGGAGGGAGGGGGGTGGGTTGCTGGGTTGGTGGGGTGGGGTGGGGTGCGGCGGGTGGTTGAGTATGGAAGAACGTGGAAGCTTGCAATAAAAGAGAAAAATAATATTTTCAATAATTGGGAGTTATAATAGTTAGGGACAAGATTGTCATATTATTTACTTAATAAGGTTATTTTTGGAAATATAAAAAATTTAACTTTCTCATCCTTTTCCATCCCTCCAAATCCTCCAACTTTTGGGGGGAAATTTTGAGCCAAAATTGAAATCAATTTTAATTCCAAATCATTCCCTTCCTCCCTGTAAAAACTCACAAGCATGAGATTTGGAGGGATTTTAATTATTTTCCCTTCCCTTTCTTTCCCCTTAAAAAAACTTACAAACATGGTGTTAGTGGCACTGTAAAAACTAGATAGTATATTTATTTGCAACTAAAATTTTTAGGATTCTTATTGATGTTATATTAAAGTATAAGGCATTATACTTGTGCAATAGAGTATCAGATGCATCTTGATGCAATTGTGCAAAGCTGTAAACATGTTGATCTTTTTCTTTTCTTTTTTAATTTCTATTTAGTAGATGTCTTCTTTTGTTTCCTTTTCTCTCTATCAACTTTTCATCAATTATAAGATATATTAGTTTTTTACTCTCTGTCCTCCAAAGGATGTCATAGTACATTTTTCACACAAATTGAGAAAAGTAAAGAGAGCAAAGAAAGTAGAAAAAGTTTCAAGTTTAACGGCCCCATAAAATTATATAAAGTGATGAGTCTTTTATACTAATGGACCCCACTAAATGATATATTTGCACTTTACGTTGTGTGCTTATTGCCATCCTTTTAAGAACAAAAAAATTGTACCTTAGTTCATCCTTTAGAGGACGGAAGTAGTATATGAGATGAGATAAATTTTAGTTATTACCCGTACTGCTGTTTTGTGGCAGTTTATTCTTTGATAACCTCGGTCTATGTGATTACACAAAGTACTACTAAAAACAACTAGTGTTAATAAATTGTGCATTTTATGATTTATGTATATCTTACGTATATTTCTTAGCAAGAAACTTGATTAATCGTTAATCAAGTGGACCTAACTTCAAGTTTCTATCGTGGCAGACCTTCACAACTTGTTCTTAATGTAATAAAGCTGGTATAGCTTTTTATTGTTTAAAGTTAACAAAAATCATTTAGAGTCGCTGCTCTTCTTGATTTACTTGAGTTTTGGTTCGACATTTCAAAGTACCAGGCTATTTGAGTCCAGCTTTACTCTTAATTGTTCCAAGTGCAACTTTTGATTCATCATGTACTTGTAGTTGAACTACTTATCCAAAAACAAACAAAAAATTGTTGAACTATTGCAGTTGAATTTCCTCACGTACTCATGATGTGCTGTTGTTGATCCTAGACATCATTTGTGTTCGATTTTGTTGAAATATGCAGCAACAAGTTTGTTCAAGATGTTTCTTAAGTATAGGTCTGAAGATAAGGCTGTGAAAAAGGAGCGCCTTTTGAAAAGGGCACATGCTGAGACTGAAGGAAAAGCTCCCGAGGCCAAGAAGCCTATTGTCGTGAAATATGGTCTGAATCATGTTACCTACCTTATTGAGCAGATTTCCTCCCACACTTTCCTGCTCATGGCTATATCATTTGTATTAATCCTTCTGTTGACAGGAAGTAGTGGTATGTCCTTGCAGAATAAAGCACAGTTGGTTGTCATGATGTGGACCCTATAGAGTTGGTAGTTTGGCTTCCTGCATTATGCAGAAAGATGGAAATTATGTACTGCATTGTGAAGGGAAAAGCACAATTGGGAACCGTAAGTGTCACTCAGTTTTGTAGTTCAGATGGTTTCTGCAAAAGAATACATGTTGAATTGAGACTAATGTGTGTGTGGATAATGCCAGATTGTTCACAAAAAAACCGCAGCTGTTTTGTGCTTTGACCACAGTGAAGAATGAATTTAAGTTGGAGTTCAGCAAAATATTGGAGGCAATTAAGGTTGCGAATATACTCTTTTATCATATCTTTCTGTAGTTCATGATCTGCCAGTATATAGTATAT
This sequence comes from Panax notoginseng, assembly GCA_016801055.1. Lineage (NCBI taxonomy): Eukaryota > Viridiplantae > Streptophyta > Magnoliopsida > Apiales > Araliaceae > Panax > Panax notoginseng. The sequence goes on along the minus strand of CM029017.1, from coordinate 76,076,198 downwards.
GTTTCTTCTGAAATATACTTTTTGTTATTTTTGTAGCAATAGTTGTATTAGAGGTGTAAGATTGATTCCCTAATTTATGTTACTGATTCTTAGGGAGTTAATTGGGTGATGAATATTTTTGAGTTAATGTAAATTGATTGTAACAATATTTAGTTTCCTTTCCTGTAGAAATAGTTGTGTATATATACACCTCCCCTGTTATAGAAAAGATATGAATAAAAGAATACTTTCTCCAGAAAAAGCTTAGTGTTTACATGGTATCAAAGCAAGTTCAATCCTAGAAAGAAAGGGATTTTGTTTCTCTGCCATACCTTCACCGAATATCTTCATCAAACCCACACCTTCACCTTCATGGCTACTTCTGGACAAATCACCCATGTTGTATCGACCGAACCCACTGTACATGTACCTCCACAAATTGTTGTTCAGCAAGACAACACCGCATTTGTGACGCCCCCAAAATAGGTATACATCATCCATTCTGAGTCGCCAAATACATGGTACAGAAACAACTACAACTTTATTAATACAATTGTAGTGCAAAATACGACAACACGTAAACTGTGAGTTTAAATACAAATATTGTCTTCTAGACAATATCCACACTCAAATAAGTCCTCATTATAATTATTGATACATTATTTTATAAAATAGTGAGGACTACTAAAACAACTATCTTGAATCATCACTCCATACCCTGGCTAGTTCCTGCTAAATTCTCACCTCTTGAGAAGAAAAATGGACCAAAAAGGAAAAGGGTGAGCTCAACTAGCCAAGTAAAGAATATTATGACTAAAATAATATACAACAAATTATCCTTAGTTTTCAACAGGGAAAATCTTATAGAATATAATAGACAACAAGTTTTAGATCAACAACTGCAGCGGAAACAACAATTCATTAGAAGAGTTAAGTAGAGAAAAAATTCTACTATCTTCTAAGATTTAAAAATTCATCATCAATATTTTATCCCTGTAACATCAATCAATATACATCTTGAATCAAATATTTATCTTTGCACTACAAGCCAAAGATAGTCATTTGTATCACCTGTTGGTCATGTTCATCTCAACACATGTTCATCTTTGTACTACGGGCCAAAGATATTCATTAGGTAATCATTCATCTTTGCACTACAGGCCAAAGATATTCAGTAATATCATCATTTAGGATTGAGGATGATGAAAAATATTTTAGAGAGCGAATCTAGTGAGATAAAAGGACAAAGATTAGGGATTCGTACTGTATATAATCCAAGTTTAAAAATTTTCTATACCATAGTGGAGTAAACTTCAAGAATGAAGATCAAAACATGGATACAATCAAAGATAGTAACCATAATAGACATCTGGGACAAAAAAGAGAAAATTTCATTTTTTTGGTGAATAGTGTCATATACGTGAATAGTGTCGTATACGTGAATAGTTACCCCGACACAAAAAGGTAGAAATTCCACAAGAAAAATCATACTTCTTGAACAATACTCGTGAATAGTGCCGTATACGTGAATGGTACCGTATACGTGAATAGTAATATTGACATGAAAAAGTAAAAATTTCATAATAAAATTCGTATCAATATTTCGGTATAATGATATTGAGAGAATAACATCATTTTACGAAAAAAATAACATCCCTTACCTCAAAATAACAGTACTTCTGATCGGAATATCGGATGTAAAGTCACAGGAAACTTACACTGAATAGTAACTCTTAAAGTATCTAAATACTCACAAAAATATGCTCGATAATATATAGAGAGAAAACTTGTGTTTCTGGTGTGATTTTCAATTCTAACCTAAACGCCTATTTATAAGAAAAAATGCTAGAACGCTATAGGAGACTAAATAATAAAATAATATTATTATTTTTCAAATTCTACGCACATCACAATTGATCACATTTCAACACACCTCAGTGGGGCCCACCAAAAATCAGCCAACTTTCACAACAACCAAAAGTGGGTCCCACCTTCTAGAAATCTCCACCAAAATAAAATACTTTCTGAATCGGTCACCTCTTAAAATTCATAAAAAATCATACGTTAATTTTTAACGATTCAAAATTTGTGGACATATAGTCCACTTATATATGTATAACATATCCAAAAATCACAACGATCCAACGGTCAGATTAAAAATTATAACTCACGCAATATAGCTTAAGAACACTGATTTTTTGGACTATGAGTCATTTGGACCAGTTTCATTTAAACAGTCACCACGAAAAATCCACCAAGAATTTTTGGGTGATTCCAATTTCTACGGTTAGCTTACTTCCAGGGCTTTCTTTTGATATATGGATCATCTCCTAACTCATCATACACAAAGCATTATAGATTTTGCAAAATCAAGTAATAAACTAATTTTCTGAAAATTTTCAAATTTCGTTCTTCATTCCGACAAAATACTAATAAAACACCTCTGAATTAATTCCTTCAATTATATCCACATAAAAATAAATATTTTCTTATCATATAAATTAATAATTAATTATTCATAAATAATATTACAGAATCACAATTCTGACAACCATGTTGTTCCAAGGAAAGAGGGGGCTTTCTGATAAGGATTTCTCCTTACTGACACACAATTAGGTAATCAAACCTCTCCTTAGATAGAACTTCCTTAGACATTGCCAATAATGTTATCTAATAGTATTATTCAAATAATATGAATTATTGATCTGATAATAGGAACTACTGTGCAGTGATAATTATTGAAATAACAATAATATAAAATATCAACGCATCAATTATTGAATCAATAAAATAAAATATTGAACAGTAATTACTGTAACAATTATTAAGTAGTGCCTTCTTACGTAAGAATCAATAATGTTAGTTCCCGGAGGCACAACAGTTATCTAGAAGGGGGGGTTTAATAGATATTTAAAATCTTTTCGTTTTAACTTGTTAATTGATAGTGATTAAAATTTAGCGGAATTAATATTTATTTTAATCTCCCTTAAGATAGTGAGTTTATGAGAGTGAGGTAGTTATAGCAGTTATGGTAGATATAACAGTTATAGCAAGAATATAATAGACACAATCGTTTTAACTGGTTCAGAGCACTTAAAGCTCCTATTCCACTCTTTTACTCCTCGAGTAGGAAATCCACTAAGGATGTCTTTTACACTTTTCTGAATCACTCTGATTCCTTCTAGACCAGCAGTCTAGGAACTTCTTAGTTCACTCTTGAACTCTTCAAGTCCAGCAGACTTGGCTCTTCACAGTTCACTTAGAACTCTTCAAGTCCTTCTGACTTGGAACTCTTACTTCAGTTGATTGGTAGTTGTTGAGTTCTTATTGATTGCTACTCAGTTGCTGTTTAAGCACTTGTTCGAAAGAACTGAGTAGCTGAGCAAGCTTTTCTTTTTCTCAGATCGTAGAGTTGAGCTTTGAGAGTTCTTGTACATTTTTGTTCAATACTTGCTTTGTGACGCCCCAAAAATAGGTCCAATCCATCCAACCCATTGTGAGTCGCCAAATACATGGTACAGAAAATAATTGTAACTTTATTATTACAATTGTCGTGCAAAATACGACAACACATATACTGTGAGTTTAAATACAAATATTGTCATCTAGACAGTATTCATACTCAATTAAGTCCTCATTATACTTATTGATACACTATTTTACAAAATAGTGAGGACTACTAAAACAACTATCTTGAACCATCATTCCACACCCCGACTAGTACTCGCTACATTCTCGCCTCCTGAGAAGAAAAATGGAACAACAAGGAAAAGGGTGAGTTCAACTAGCCCAGTAAAGAACATTATGACTAAGATAATATAAAACAAATTATCGTTAGTCTTCAACAGTAAAAAATCTAATAGAATACAATAGACAACAAAGTTTTAAATTCATATTCGCAGCGGAAAATAATATTTCATAGAAGAGTTACGCAGAGAATGAAATCTACTATTATCTATGAATTTAAAAGTCCATTATCAGCATTTTATCCTGTAACATCAATCAATATTCATCTTCGCACTACAGGCCAAAGATATTCACCAGTTGGTTATGTTCATCTAAACACCTGTTCATCTTTGCACTATGGCCAAAGATATTCAGCAGAAATCATTAATCTTTGTACTACAGGCCAAAGATATTCAATTATATCATCATTTAGGACTGAGGATGATGAAAAATATTTTAAAGGAAACGAATCTAGTGAAACAAAATAATAAATATTAAGAATTCGTATTTCAGCTATTCCATGTCCAAAAATACCTCATAAATAATCATAGTGGAGTAAAATTCAAGAATGATCAAAACATGGATACAATCAAAGCTAGTATCCAGAATGGATATTTTGTACAAAAAGAAGAAAATTTTATTTTTCGATAAATAGTAACTCGTGAATAGTAACTCATGAATAGTAACCCCGACATGAAAAGTTCCAAATTTGATAAAAAGTTCAGATCAATACTTCGGCATAATGATATTGAAGAAAATAATATCATTTAAGAAGAAATAACATCTCTTACCTCGGAAAGACGGTACTTCTGACTGGAATACTAGATATAGTGCTGAAGGAAACTTGCACCGTATAGCAACACTCAAAGTATCAAATACTCACAAGAATACGCTCAATATAGAGAGAAACTTGTGTTTCTGGTGTGATTTTCAATTCTAACCTAAGCACCCTATTTATAGGAAAATGCTTAGAACACCAAAGCAGAAAATTTAATATAATAATAATATATTTATCAAATTTTCCTTAGCCCACCTCTAGACATCTGATCTCAGCCCATTTATATCACATGTTAGCCCACTTAAATGCCAAAAAATGTTTTTCTTCAAAATAATAAATAAAACTTCCAAAAATCAATTATTTCGGAACTTCAGAACTTCAATAATTCATAATAAATAGCCCTTTTATCAGAAAATTCGAATCTCGCTAGATTTTATAGGAAATTCAATTCTCTATAACTTTGCAGAAGAAAGTTTTTCCAAATTCCAAACAGAAATTGACCGAAATCCACAAACGGGCGATTTTACAGTCAATAATAAATTTTCGGTCAAGAATTGTGTCCACTAACACACAAAATATGTGTTAATCATTTAATGCCACAAAAATACTCTTCCTCCTCATATACTCATATATCCCACATTCATTATAAAAATATCACCAATAATATATTTAAATGAATTATTTTATCAGAAAAAGATAAAATATTAATTTTCAACAATTGTCACATTAAAAATTTTCTCTATCTATATCCACATTAAATCAATATTTTCCTCATCATATAAATCAATAATTAATTATACACAAATAATATTACAGAATAACAGTACTGGCAACCAGGCCGTTCCCAGGAAAGAAGGGGCTTTCCAATAAGGATTTCTCCTTACTGGCGCGCAATTAGATGACCAAACCTCTCCTTAGACAGAACTTTCTAGACATTGCCAATAATGTTATCTAATAATATTATTCAGATAATATGAATTATTGCTCCGATAATGGAAAATACTGCGTAGTGACAATTATAAAATATCAACATAGCAATTATTTAATCAATAAAATAAAATATTAAACAGTAATTACTGTAACCATTATTGAGTAGTGCCTTCTTACGTAAGGATCAATAATTGGTGCAATACCGTGTGCTACTGTGCAACAACGCGTATTACCGTGTTTTAACCACCGGGTATTCCAACAGTATTAACGGTAACAACTACGCCGTTATTTATAAACAACTTATTTTTGTCGTTTTCTTCATCCAATCACTTTCTGTTATGGGGCCCACAAAAGACTGCGCCGTCGTACGAATATTCTCCGACAGTAAGAATATTCCACGACCAAGCGAATATTCCCCGACAACAATGAATATTTTATAACCACTTACTTATTTAAAATATTTGCGCATTTTACCCATAACTAACCACATTAATCCAATCAATCCTTACTATTTCAGAATAATAAATAGAGGAAATTAAATTTCATTTATTAATAATTTGGGGTTTTACAACCTCCCCTCCTTATGAAATTTCATCCTCGAAATTGACATACGTACCTGGTGTTTCGAAAAGATGAGGATACCTCGCTTTTATTTCCGTTTCCAACTCTCAGGTCATTTCCTCAATAGCATGGTTTCTCCACAAAATTTTAACTTGTGGTATGACCTTCGTACGTAGGACGTGCTCCTTCCTATCCAAGATCTTGACAGGTACCTCCTCGTACGTTAAGTCTTCGGCTATCTCGTCCGGTTCTAACTCAATAACGTGGTTCGGGTCTTTCACATATTTACGAAGCACAGATATATGAAAAATATTATGAACACGAGACATACTTGGAGGTAACGCGAGTCTATAGGCCACATTTCCTACTCGGTCAAGAATCTGAAATGGACCAATAAATCGTGGATTGAGCTTTCCTCTCTTTCCAAATCTTGTAACTCCTTTCCATGGAGCTACACGTAATAATACATGATCCCCAATGTCAAATTCCACGTTCTTTCGATGAAGATCCGTATAACTCTTTTGTCAATCCTGTGCCGTTTGTATACGTTGTCGAATCGTTTGGATCTTCTCTATAGTCATTCGTACCAACTCTGGTCCCAACAACGTTGCTTCTCCCACCTCATCCCAACATACTGGAGAGCGACACTTTCGTCCATACAATACTTCAAAGGGAGCCACACCTATACTTGCCTGATAACTGTTATTGTAGGAGAATTCCACCAATGGTAGGTACTTATCCCAACTCCCTTTGAAATCTAGGACACAAAGTCTTAATAGATCTTCAAGAGTTTGAATAGTCCTCTCTGATTACCCGTCCGTTTGAGGATGGTAAGCCGAACTAAATCGTAAATCTGTGCCCATAGCTTTTTGCAAGCTAACCCAAAATCTTAAAGTGAATCTTGGGTCACGATCCGAAACTATAGATACTGGCATGCCATGCAACCTTACAATCTCATTCACGTACATACTAGCAAGACGTTCAAGGGAATAAGTCTCCCGTATCGGCAAGAAATGAGCAGACTTGGTTAATCTATCAACTATAACCCAAATAGTATTTATGCCTTGAGAAACCGCGGGAAGACCCGTAACGAAATCCATGGTAATGTGTTCCCACTTCCATTTCGGAATCTCAAGTGGTTGCAATGGACCCTTTGGCACTTGATGTTCCGCCTTTACACGTTGACAAGTTAAATACCTCGAGATAAACTTTGCAATCTCTCTCTTCATATTGTTCCACCAAAATATTTGTCGAAGATCACGATACATTTTAGTACTTCCAGGATGGATTGCAAATGGTGTATTGTGTGCCTCCAGCATGATCTTGTACTTCAAATCAGAATCGTTAGGAACACAAAGTCTGAAGTGGACTCGAAGTATTCCTTCTTCATCGATTCTTGCTTCTGGAATAGCACCTTCTTGCACTTTCTTCTTCATACGCATCAGCTCCAGGTCTGTAGCTTGAGCAACTTTAACTTTATCGATTAAAGTTGGTTCTACGCATATACTTGACATCATCGCACTCGTTCCTGCATATGATCTTCTACTCAACGCGTCAGTTACCACGTTTACTTTTCCAAGATGGTATTGAATAGTGTGGTCGTAATCTTTCAATAGCTCGAGCCAACGTCGTTGCCGCATGTTGAGTTCTTTTTGAGTGAAGAAATATTTGAGGCTTTTATGGTCTGAATATATCTCCACTTTCTCCCCATATAGATAGCGCCTCCAGATCTTTAGCGCGAAAACGATTGCTACCAACTCTAGATCATGAGTAGGATAATTCCTCTCATATTCTTTAAGTTGTCGCGAGGCATAGGCTATGACTTTCCCACGTTGCATGAGAACACATCCTAACCCTTTGCCTGAAGCATCGCTGTAGATAACAAATCCATCTGAACCAGATGGTATTGTCAGAACAGGTGCCGAAATGAGTCTCCTCTTAAGCTCTTGGAAACTCTTCTCGCATTCTTCGCTCCATACGAATTTGATATCCTTCCGAGTCAGCTGAGTTAACGGGGTAGCGATTCGAGAAAATTCTTACATGAATCTCTAATAATAACCAGCTAAGCCTAGAAAGCTACGTATTTCGATTACTGACTTAGGTTGCTCTCAACTGTGACTCATATCCCAATCTTGGATAGCACGTCACAATGGCACCTATCAGTTTACTACCATACGAATATGGCATCCCCTACGGAGAGTCTGGCTTCAATGCATTCTACAAAGGAAGTCACCAGATAGAGGCTCGGTTATCAACTTCTATAGTTGGGTTTTTAACTCCTGAAGTTTAATAGGAGCCATTCGATATGAGATTTTAGAAATGGGTTTTGTACCGGGTTCAAAGTCAATACAAAATTCAATATCACGCTCTGGGAGTAAGCCAAGAAATTCTTCAGGAAATACGTCAAAAATTTTACTAACAATAGAAATATCATTCAAATCTGACGTATTTTTGTTCAAGTCCATAACATAGCTAAGAAAGCTTGACATCCGTTTTTCAATAAACGAATGACTTTACGGCTTGATATGAAAGAGTTTGACTTCAATGGTTTGGTTGCTTGAATTCGAATAACTGGTTACTTAGGAATATAAAAACTAACAACCTTACGAAAGCAATCAATTTTGGCATGATGAGTAGTTAACCAATCAATTCCTAAAATCACATCAAAAGCAAGTATCTTTAAAGAGATAAGGTCAATAGATAATGTGATGGTGCCAATTTGGATCAAACAAGATTTATAAACAGTGGATGTAACGAAAGTTTCTCCTAACAGAGTTTCAACAGATAAGTCAAAGTCTAATTTTCTCCGGAGTCAAGTTTAAACGTTGAGTATAAGCAGGAGAGATAAATGAATGGGTAGAACCGATATCTAATAAGGTATAGACTTCGTAAAAATTTATAATTAACTAACCCGTGCTAACTTCGTTCGGGTTCTTGCATTTTGACCAGTCACAAAAAAGGCTCTTCAAGGAACCGTTGACTTTGACTTTTTTGGAACAACTTTTTGAGTCACCACCGCCATTGGACTTGGTTTTGCTACAGTGCAATCTCGAGCGATATGTCCTTCCTTTCCACAGTTATAGCATACCTTAAACTGTTGTGGGCAGTTTGGGCTGATATGTCCTTCTTTTCCGCACTTATAGCATATGACCGGTGGTCGCTCTCCTCCCTTGGAACCAGTTACTGTTGGTGCTGACGTCTTCGTATTGTCATTGTTGAATCTCCTCTTTTTAAAATCTCCTCCCGACTCGCTTCTTCTATTTTCATGGCCACGATTACCACTAGGGTGGTTGCCGTTTTTGTCTGTATTTTTCTTTCTCCGCTGGTTATCATTCTTCTGATGACTGCTGTCACCGATATGATCCTGGTTGTGGTCCCTCGGTTGACCGTACTCGTTATCTCGCTCTAATAATTGAGTCATGTTGACAACATCTGAATAGAGAGAAAATTTATGAGAAATGAGATATTGACGTATGCCGGGTTTCAAACCTCTCAGAAACATCCTCGTCATACGTTCCTCATTCTCCACCAAATGAGGTGCAAACCTGGACAACTCTGCAAACTTCGCCTCGTACTGGGACACTGTCATGTTGTTCTGCTCCAGTCTAATAAACTCTACCTCCTTCATATGGCGAATACTTTCAGGAAAGTATTTTTCGTTGAAAAGTTTATGAAACGTTTGCCAAGACATGCTGAGTGCGGCAGGATGGGTACGTTTCACAGACTCCCACCAGTAGTCTGCCTCGCCACGGAACATAAAGGTGGCGAATGGAACCTTCTGTTCCTCCGTGCATCCCAAGACATCGAATATCTTGGTAATTTGCTTGACCCACATTTCTGCCATGATCGGATCCGGCTTTCCCTTAAATTCTGGTGGTCCCAACTCTTTGAACTGCTTGGCTGTGACCAGCTGTGCGTTGCCATTGTTTCTTCCTATATTTTGAACAGGAATCTCCTTCGTCTGGTTTTGCATGCACCGCAAAAAACTTCTAAACATCTCATCGTTCATCGTCTGCTCAGTGGTGTTGTTCACAGGAGGAACATTGCCAGCCAGTTACACGTTCTCCTCGTTGGTGAGTACAGGTGTCTCCACGGTTTCATTTACTCCACTGTTAAAATTCTCAATCGACATTCTCAACTACTGCCACAAAACAAGGGTTAATTTAATAAATTAACAAATCACATAATATCCCTATATTATGACCGACCAACAAATAAGCTTAGGTAGGACACACTAGCGAAGGAATTACTCGTATCTCCCCTCCTAGTTCTATTCCCCGATCTCCGCCAGAGATCATATCCCTAACCTCTGATACCAACTGTGACGCCCCCAAAATAGGTCCAATCCATCCAACCCATTCTGAGTCGCCAAATACATGGTACAGAAAATAACTACAACTTTATTATTACAATTGTCGTGCAAAATACGACAACACATATACTGTGAGTTTAAATACAAATATTGTCATCTAGACAGTATTCATACTCAATTAAGTCCTCATTATACTTATTGATACACTATTTTACAAAATAGTGAGGACTACTAAAACAACTGTCTTGAACCATCATTCCACACCCCGACTAGTACTCGCTACATTCTCGCCTCCTAAGAAAAAAAATGGAACAACAAGGAAAAGGGTGAGCTCAACTAGCCCAGTAAAGAACATTATGACTAAGATAATATAAAACAAATTATCATTAGTCTTGAACAGGAAAAAATCTAATAGAATACAATAGACAACAAGTTTTAAATCCATATTCGCAGCGGAAAATAATAATTCATAGAAGAGTTACGTAGAGAATGAAATCTACTATTATCTATGAATTTAAAAGTCCATCATCAGCATTTTATCCCTGTAACATCAATCAATATTCATCTTCGCACTACAGGCCAAAGATATTCACCAATTAGTTATGTTCATCTAAACACCTGTTCATCTTTGCACTACGGCCAAAGATATTCAGCAGAAATCATTAATCTTTGCACTACAGGCCAAAGATATTCAATTATATCATCATTTACGACTGAAGATGATGAAAAATATTTTAAAGGAAACGAATCCAGTGAAACAAAATAATAAATATTAAGGATTCGTATTTCAGCTATTCCATGTCCAAAAATACCTCATAAATAATCATGTGGAGTAAAATTCAAGAATGATCAAAACATGGATACAATCAAAGCTAGTATCCAGAATAGATATTTTGTACAAAAAGAAGAAAATTTCATTTTTCGGTGAATAGTAACTCGTGAATAGTAACTCATGAATAGTAACCCCGACATGAAAAGTTCCAAATTTGATAAAAAGTTCAGATCAATACTTCGGCATAATGATATTGAAGAAAATAATATCATTTAAGAAGAAATAACATCCCTTACCTCGGAAAGACGGTACTTCTGACTGGAATACTAGATATAGTGCTGAAGGAAACTTGCACCGTATAGCAACACTCAAAGTATCAAATACTCACAAGAATACGCTCAATATAGAGAGAAACTTGTGTTTCTGGTGTGATTTTCAATTCTAACCTAAGCACCCTATTTATAGGAAAATGCTTAGAACACCAAAGCAGAAAATTTAATATAATAATAATATATTTATCAAATTTTCCTTAGCCCACCTCTAGACATCTGATCTCAGCCCATTTATATCACATGTTAGCCCACTTAAATGCCAAAAAATGTTTTTCTTCAAAATAATAAATAAAACTTCCAAAAATCAATTATTTCGGAACTTCAGAACTTCAATAATTCATAATAAATAGCCCTTTTATCAGAAAATTCGAATCTCGCTAGTTTTTATAGGAAATTCAATTCTCTATAACTTTGCAGAAGAAAGTTTTTCCAAATTCCAAACAGAAATTGACCGAAATCCACAAACGGGCGATTTTACAGTCAATAATAAATTTTCGGTCAAGAATTGTGTCCACCAACACACAAAACATGTGTTAATCATTTAATGCCACAAAAATACTCTTCCTCATATACTCATATATCCCACATTCATTATAAAAATATCACCAATAATATATTTAAATGAATTATTTTATCAGAAAAAGATAAAATATTAATTTTCAACAATTGTCACATTAAAAATTTTCTCTATCTATATCCACATAAAATCAATATTTTCCTCATCATATAAATCAATAATTAATTATACACAAATAATATTACAGAATAACAGTACTGGCAACCAGGCCGTTCCTAGGAAAGAAGGGGCTTTCCAATAAGGATTTCTCCTTACTGGCGCGCAATTAGATGACCAAACCTCTCCTTAGACAGAACTTTCTAGACATTGCCAATAATGTTATCTAATAATATTATTCAGATAATATGAATTATTGCTCCGATAATGGAAAATACTGCGTAGTGACAATTATAAAATATCAACGTAGCAATTATTTAATCAATAAAATAAAATATTGAACAGTAATTACTGTAACCATTATTGAGTAGTGCCTTCTTACGTAAGGATCAATAATTGGTGCAATACCGTGTGCTACTGTGCAACAACGCGTATTACCGTGTTTTAACCACCGGGTATTCCAACAGTATTAACGGTAACAACTACGCCGTTATTTATAAACAACTTATTTTTGTCGTTTTCTTCATCCAATCGCTTTCTGTTATGGGGCCCACAAAAGACTGCGCCGTCGTACGAATATTCTCCGACAGTAAGAATATTCCACGACCAAGCAAATATTCCCCGACAACAATGAATATTTTATAATCACTTGCTTATTTAAAATATTTGCGCATTTTACCCATAACTAACCACATTAATCAAATCAACCCTTACTATTTCAGAATAATAAATAGAGAAAATTAAATTTTATTTATTAGTAATTTGGGGTCTTACATGCTTAGTCTATCCCATCTGCTTGATCTGCATATATGTGATCTTGAAAACTATCTACTGGATCCATCCGTTGAAGCATTAAATGCGTTTGACATTTCAGTTCTTTGATGGAGACTTTTCTGCACATCTTTTGAATTGCATTCTGGCCCACTGACACAGCAGACTGCTTTCTCACCTAAGACCTAAAAAGGTGTTTTCCTCTTACCAATGGTACTTTCCTTAGCTTCTTCAATACGCTTCTTTGTTGCATACTAAGGATATCTCTTATGCTTTTGGGACTGTTGAGTACTACAACGTTTAGAATCTATTCCTCATTTGTTGGAGTTTGTCTCCATACAAAACGTGAGGCTTGATGCTTCTGACATAAGACAGATGATACTCTACGATTTAGATCGTGGTGACCTATCGCCCTGGTGCTTGGTCAGATGCTATCAGCCGAGAGCACTACGATTTCTCTTAAATACTTGCACACTACAATCTTCGCTTGCTTGAGCTGTAGACTCTACTTTTCCGAGAGCACACTACGATCTCTGAGTTAGCTCAGCAAACGTTGGGACCACTCTACGATTTCCGAAGAGGCCCTTCAAGGCAGTCACACTACGATTCTTGAAGCTCCATATTTTTTCCTTGACTTCTGCAATGTTGATCAGATTGATGCACTACGAATTCTTCGAAGCCTATCTATTACATCTCAAGATCAACCTAACAGCTTTAATCTTTCTATCTATACATTCATTTACAGAATGATACACGTTAAGAGCTTAGATCAACCTAACAAATTTGATCTATCACTAAGTCTTTGTACATATATTCCTTGAAGGACTTTACAAATAATCATGAGTATTTACATTTAAAACATCAAATCACAATATGCATTCTCCCAACAAATAATTCAAAAATACTGTACAATATCGTGTGCTACTGTGCAACCACGCGTATTACTATATTTTAACCACTAGGTAATCCAACAGTGTTAACGGTAACAATTACGCCGTTATTTATAAAAACTCAAACTTGTCGTTTTCTTCATCCGACCGTTTTCCGTTATGGGGCCCACAAATGGATGCGCCATCGTACGAATATTCCCGACAGCAAGAATATTCTACGACCAAACAAATATTCCCTGACAACAATGAATATTTTATAACCACTTGCTTGTTTTGTAAAATTTGCACATTTCACCCATAACCAAAGTATTATATCAAATTAACACCTTAGTATTCACAATAATAATTAAAGAAAATTTGATTTTATTTATAAAAAGTTGGGGTCTTACAGCATTCCCCACCGGAATCACACTTGATGAAACGAATTATTCACTCTGGTCACAGTTGATGGAGATGTTTATTGGTGCCCGAAATAAAGTCGGGTATCTCACCGGAGAAACGAAAAAACCAGCGTTTGGAGATCCCAACCTCAGCACTTGGATTACTGAAATTAATAAAGTCAAGAGTTGGCTTATCGATTCCATGTCCCCTCCTTTGATGCAACGATTTAGTCGGCTCTCCACAGCAAACGAAATTTGGGTTGCTCTATCCAAAACCTTCTATGATGAATCCGATGAGACTTGCCTTTTTTAATTGAACCAAAAATCCTTTTCCATCAAACAAGAAGGTAGACCTCTACCCACATATTATAATGAACTCTGTGCTGTCTTTCAGAAAATTGACCACAGGTCCATTACACAAGAAGGAACTGTTGAAGGAATCATACAACTACATTCTGTAATGGCTAGGTTTCAAGTCCACATTTTGTTGAGTGGGCTTGATCCAGAATTTGACCAGGTCCGTGGAGAAATTTTGAGAAAAGAGCCAAAACTTGATTTGGAGAGCATCTATGCGTATGTTCGGCGAGAGTATCAACAAAAACAAATAATGGGAGGTTCAAGTATTTTTCTAGAAAATTCTGCTATGGTGACTAATCGAACTCGACATGGAGCATCACATGGGTCCTCTAAGACTCGAAACAGTAATCAATCTGGAAGATTTGGTGGTTTGGTGTGGACTCATTGTGGCAAAATAGGCCACTCAAAACAACGGTGTTATGAAATCATTGGTTATCCAGATTGGTGGGATTTCACGAAAAAAAACCAAGGAAGCAAATACCCGAAATATGACGCCCCCAAATAGGGTACTCTGACCCCGGTTCGGTCATCACGATAAAATACAAACATCCACCTCTAAACAATATACGATAACTAAAATGCGAAAAATGATAAATGTATGTCATTCATTCAAAAGGTGTTACTAGTCCCAAGATTCGATAACCTTAATAAAATCTTTCAAACATACCCTATAATAGTAATTAGGGTTCATATTACATAACAGTAATTTAAATTAAGCATAAGATAAATTCTGCTCTTGGTGACTATCCTACATCTTTCCTTTACCCTTGTCCTTTCCTGAGGTCTCGGGCTTAGCTACAATATAATTCATGATATAGCAAGGATGAGAAACGAGTTTCCTCAGCAAGTTTAAATACAACAATAAGGATATATCATAATGAATGGAAAGTATTTGACAATGAATTCAACAATATGAATATCTGAAGGATTCAACAATATGAATATTAGAAGCAAAGATAATGACTTTTTTAGAATAACTGCTAGTCAAGTAGACTTTGAACTATAACACTCCAATGGAATCAATCGCTAATTGACCCTTTGGTTACTGGCTACAAAATAAGTACTTGAGGGGATCAGCCTCGCGTACACTATGCATATGCATAAAATTTAAATATGTTCTTTGTATCTTATATTAAATACCTGGGGTACTCCCCTATCATAAAAATAGGTGTTCTTTCAGTCTAAGAATCCTTACCATCAATTGGTTTGGATAGCTTTTATAAAATTTCATACATTTGTCTGACCGAACAAAGGTTCAGACTCTACCAGACATAGTTCAAGAATTATAGAACTTTAAACGATGTATTAGTCCAAGACTGTACGAACTCCAATGCACCAAATGCGAATAACAATAATATCGATATGGAATAATTGTAAGCTAATTAAACCACTTAATAGCATGCTTGGAAAATAAAGTTCAAGCTTAAATGAATAACTTTCAATTCAATAATAACTTGCTCAAATACAATGTGAGAAGGATAGGAAACTTTCACAAAATTCAAAGTTGTGTAAGTTAGGAAACTTGCAACACAATAAAAATAGTGTTCGGATACTTGCTCAAGTAAAAGAGTAAGAATTAAGGAACTTGCACAACCAAAGAGTGAAGTTCAAGGAAATTTGCTCAATAATAATTTTGAGTAAAGTTAGGAAACTTGCCAATTTGCTCAGCTACAATTTATTTCTAGCTTTAATTAACTTGCATTGAAACGACCTAACATTAACAGTCGGTCTTTCCAATTAGTACGTGCAAACTAATATGAGTCTATGCGTACAAAGATCACGTCATCACATAGTATGCTTCTCAAAACATTATATGGCATATTAGTCATATATTACAAGATAAAGTAATCATATAAGCATGCCTTGAATTTCAGAAACAAAACAGGATCTGCTCATGACTGCAAGACGGCGCAACTGCGCCTGGTCTAGGCTTAGGGACGGCGCAGCTGCGCTGTCCCCTGGCCAGACCAGGGTTGAGCCTTGCATTTCCTGTTTCTGCCCAACTCGAACATACCCCTATACATACATTTTAACATACATACATGCTAGAGGTCTCATAAGACACATGACTATACTTGAATTTACCACAAGTTTAACTTATAATTTTTATGACATTAATACATACAAAGGTCATGTAATCATCTTGCTTTATATTTCATGTCATATGTCAACATAGAGATTACTAAATCTGTTAATATACATGTTTGTAGTATTCATATCGTTTGTTCGCAACCAACATTGTTTACCACTTCAAATCATGCTCTAAACTCATGTTCGGTTTAGTTATCATCATGCCTAATACATATGAATCATGTCTAGGAGTATTATAGACATATCATGACATCTTACTTCATTAAAACTATATATACATGTGATGCAACTAAGTTTTGAAAATATGTCCAAGATTATCTTTGAAATCATTTTAGCACGAATGATGCAATCCAACGCATATAAGACAAATCTACAACTTTTATAATAAGTAAATAAGTTATGATAATCTCTTTTCAAAATCAGAAATTATATCTCTTAGCATTCATGTTCATTAGCCTTAACTACGTTTTTCTTTTTAAAGCATTCTCTAGCACAAAGCTAACTAGTTCAAATCATGATAAAGACCTTATACAACATATATCATGCTCATTTAGTCTCGAAATTAGTCATGCATATGAGCCATTAAGTTCAAAATTTGTAAAACCTATGTTACTTCAAAGTTGGTTTTCTAAACTTAAGTTTTCATTACAAATCTCTTACTAAAATGCGTTGATCACTTCATACTACACAAGAAAACCTAACATAACATGTTATACTCCTTTATAGGTATGTATCTAACTCATGATACCAAGTTAGCAACACATATCATAAACAAAACCAGCAACTAGATCTGAGGAACGGCGCAGCTGCGCTGCACCCTAATACAAATAGGGCGCAGCTGCGCCATGCCTGCACTAGAAGCAGAAACAGAAACAGACTCTGTTTTGCATAGCCTTAACCACCTTGGTTTCACTTGATTCAAACATGTTCCAATCCATCCTTTAAGAGTTCATATATGCAAGACTAATTCCTAAACACATTATAGCATGCCAATTCACTTTGACTAACAAAGAATTTCAAGTAATTTCAAGAAATTGACAAAAACCCAACTAAGAACGAAAGTAAAGATTTATACCACCATGGCTTGAATTAGACCCCTCACACATTGAGTATGCTTCCAAAATTTCTCAGCAACTTAGGACTCTCAATCTCAGACTTTAACAAACAACAAAACTGAATTTGGAGCTTGTATTTATAGAGGGAACTTGGACTAGATATTGCCATTACCCTAATGTTGGAGCTCATGGTGCAAAGGAAGAACACATTGGTTGCTAAGGAGTGGTTCAACAACTCCCCATTAGGCCATTGACCTTGAAATCATTGCCTAAGTTTTAGCCATTTGGAAGTTACGTAAATCAAATGTAGGCTACTGTTCATGTACTATGGTGACACTCATTTTGGGACAAGAAAGAAAATCTCAGCAACAAGTTATTTAAGGCTTGGTTTGGATACTATAATTCTCATAATGTAATATAAATGTGTAAATGCTACTACACCAAGGAAAGTTGGGAATTATTTATGTACCCACGTGAATGTAATAATTCTTACTATATGGTCTATATATATAATATATAGACATATTAATGTGTCACCTTGTATTATATAAAATATATAATTAACTACCATCTAATAAAGTTTTAATATATTGCATGCTTGCACAAATTAATCAAGCAAGTATATAAATCATTTTATAAATTATTAATCTCTTACTCATTAATTATTATTTATTCATAATAATTAGTAATTAACACATTATCAATTAATAACTCATAATTGTAATTAATCAATATATTCAACTCTTGCCACCATATTCAAATAAATTGAATATTTAATTATTAATAATACTATCAATTCTTTGATTTTAAAATCTTAGGGTTAGTTCACTAATTTAAACAAACTATTAGTGACTCCCTTTAATCATTTCATAAATTCACATAACCACATAAGGTTTAAATAGACTCACAAAACTAACTTATAAAAATTTAAATCACATATTTAATTAAATAAGGAGTTTAAAATTCACGGTCATTACATCCCTCCCCCCTTATAAAAATTCCGTCATCTGAATTGTAAAAATAAGGTTTACTCAAACAAAAATGGATAATTTGCTCTCATTTTCTCTTCTAGCTCCCACGTAGCTTCTTTGACTGCGTGATTCCTCCAGAGAATCTTAACGGAATGGATCATCTTATTCCTCAACTTCTGTTCCTTCCTATCTAGTATTTGGACAGGAACTTCCTCGTACGATAAGTCTTTCTCGACTTGAATTGGTTCATAGGAGATAACGTTCTTGTAGTCCAGTTTATACGGCCGCAATACAAACACATGAAACACATTGTGAATGTGCTTAAGTTCAGGAGGTAATGCTACCTCGTACGCCACTTCATCGACTCGCCTCAAAATCTCAAATGGTCCTATAAACTTAGGGCTCAACCTGCCCTTCTTCCCAAAATGAATCTTCTCTTTCCAAGGAGAAACTTTCAAAAATGCATAGCTTCCTACTTCAAAATCTCTCTTCTTATGATGCAAGTCTGCATACTTCTTCTGGCGATCTTGAGCTGCTACTAGTCGGGCTCTTATCACCTTGATGATTTCTACCGCCTGTTGTACCAACTCTGGTCCCAAAAGTCGACGTTCTCCAACTTTGTCCCAACATAAGGGCGTTCTACATTTCCTTCCATACAGTGCTTCGTACGGTGGCATTCTAATACTGGCGTGATAACAATTGTTATACGCGAACTCTACTAATGGAAGGTGATCCTCCCAACTACCCTTGAAGTCTATCACACAAGCTCGAAGCATGTCTTCAAGTGTCTGAATCGTCCTCTCGCTTTGTCCATCGGTCTACGGATGATACGCGGTACTCATGCGTAGTTGCGTCCCCATTCTTTCTTGAAGATTCTTCCAGAAGTTCGATGTGAATCGCGGATCTCTATCTGATACGATAGATACCGGCACATTGGTCCAAACTATACTTAATCTTAATAGGCAAAAAGTAAGTTGACTTAGTAAGACGATCTACAATCACCCATATGGTGTCGTGCCCTTTCTGCGTTGCCGAAAGTCCCACCACAAAGTTCATTATGATGTGTTCCCATTTCCATTTTGGAATCTCTAATGGTTGTAATAACCCGCTTGGTCGTTGGTGCTCTGCCTTGACTCTCTAACAAGTTAGACATCTACTTACGCATTCCACAACCTCTCTCTTCATGTTTGGCCGCCAGAAGTGGTGACGCAAATCTTGGTACATCTTCGTGCTTCCTGGGTGTATCGAGTATCTCGTATTGTGCGCTTCTTGCAAAATCTCCTCTCTCAGTTCTAGTACTAATGGTACCCAAATTCTTCCTTCAAATCTTACCAGTCCAGTGCTATCAATCTTGAATTTTAATTCCTCACCTTCAGTCAATCACTTCTTAATGTTATTTCAATCTTCGTCCTTTTCTTATGCCTCTTTAACCTTATCCAATAAAGTCGGGCTTGCTGATAGTGTAAATAATTGCTCGTCGGTCTCCATCGGATACCTAATTTCCAAGTCTATTCGTTCGAAATCTTTCACCAATTCTTCTTGAATGGTCAACTTCAATAAGTTCTCTTTGCCTTTTCTGTTCAAGGCATCTGCCACTACATTTGCTTTGTCTGGATGGTATAGAATCTCACAATCATAATCTTTGATTAATCCTAACCATCGGCGTTGCCTCATATTTAACTCTCTCTGCGAGAAGATATACTTCAGATTCTTGTGATCCGTATATATCTCACACTTCTCGCCATACAAATAATGCCTCCAAATCTTTAAGGCAAACACTACCGCTGCTAACTCTAGGTCATGAGTCGGATATCCCTTCTCATAATCTTTCAGCTAACGTGAAGCGTACGCAATGACCCTGCCGTGTTGCATCAGTACACAGCCAAGACCCTTGTGTGACGCATCACTATACACTCTAAACCCTCCCGTGTTGTCCAGTAAAGCCAACACAGGTGCTTGACTTAGCCTCTTCTTCAATTCTAGGAAACTTTCCTCGCACTTCTCCATCCAAACGAACTTAACTGTCTTTCTGGTAAGATTAGTCAATGGTGATGCTAATTTCAAAAAATCCCAAATAAATCTTTGATAGTATCCCGCCAATCCTAAGAAACTCATAATTTCTGTCGGTGTCTTTGGTTGCTCCTAATTGATAACCTCTTCTACCTTCGCTGGATCCACTGAAACACCATTCTTGTCGATAACGTGCCCTAAAAATTGCACTCTCTGCAACCAAAACTCATACTTGGAGAATTTTGCATACAGCTTCTCCCTCCTTAATGTCTCTAACACTATCCAAAGATGTTCGGTGTGTTCTTCCTCTATCTCTGAATACACTAGGATGTCATCTATGAATACGACAACAAACTTATCCAAATACTATTTGAATACTCTGTTCATCAAATCCATAAATATTGCTGGCGCATTCATCGATCCAAATTACATTACCAGAAACTCAAAGTGTCCATACCGAGTTCTGAATGCCATCTTTGGAATGTCCCCCGGCCTCACTTTCAGTTGGTGATAACCGATCCTCAAGTCGATTTTTGAAAAGTACTTTGCCCCCTTCAACTGATCAAACAAATCGTGTATCCTGGGTAACGGGTACTTGTTCTTAATGGTGACCTTTTTCAACTCTCGATAGTCGATACAAAGTCTTAGCAACCCATCTTTCTTCTTCACGAATAAGACTGGTGCTCCCCACGGTGATACGCTCGATCGAATTTATCCCTTATCTAACAACTCTTGTAATTGAGCCATCAGTTCTTTTATCTCTACTGGTGCCATACGATACGGCGCTTTGTGTACCGGTGCTATCCCTGGTGCCAAATCAATGACAAACTCAATCTCTCTATCCAGTGGCAATCCCGGAATCTCGTCTGGGAAGACATCAACGAAATCCCTTACAATAGGTATCTGACTCAGTTCACCCTCGACTCGTCGAGTATCAACCACGTGAGCCAAATAACCTATCCAACCCTTCCTAAGCAATCTCTGAGCTTGCATCATCGTCAGACAATGAGATTGTCTAGGCGATTTACTACCATAAAATACCACCTTCTACTTAGTCAGAGTTTTAAGCTGTACACACTTCTTCTTACAGTCTATAACTGCTCCGTGAACGGATAACCAATCCATTCCAAGGAGTACATCGAACTCCACCAAATGAATCGGTATCAAATCCACTTTGAGCTTAAATCTTCGCAATTCAGCATAACAATTCCTATGAATGTATTCTACGGGAATAATTTCTTTGTTCACTACTTCTATGTTCATAGGGTGTTCTAATCTCTCACGGGGTAAGTCTAACTGTTTAGCAAATTCTTCAGAAACAAAAGAGCAGGTAGCACCCGAATCAAATAACACGTATTCATCTATATCATTGATTGGAATGATACCTGACACCACGTCCTTAGACTCCGCCGCATCCTGTACGGTCATGTTGAATGTTTGTGTCGTTGGTCTATTGGCTTGACTGGATGGCCCTCCAATGTTTATCCCATTGTTGTTGTTGTTGCGATTGCCGCTAGTTGCTTCGCCCTTTTTCTTCGGACAGTCCTTGATTTGATGGTATGTGGCTCCACACGAGAAACATCCTCCGTTCTTCTTATTCGGACACTACGGAGCCATGTGCCCCAGTTGTCTGCAACGATAACAAACAATATTTCCCTTCATGCACTCCCCCGAGTGATTCCTCCCACAATTGTTGCACTTCATACTTTTTTTGGCCTCTCCCCCAGATTTATTTCCTCCCGAGGATTGGCTCTCCGTCCATTTACGCTTGTTGGGGTTGCTGCCTCCGCTATTTCCCCCTTTCTGACCGTCCTGACCGGTCTTCTTCTCTTCTTTGAATCGAGCGATGGCTTCATTGCCTCCTTCAGCAATGATAGCCCTTTCCAAAAGATCAGAGTAAGTCTTAATCTTCAATACGACCACTACTTTCTACACCCATGGTTTCAGTCCTAATTCGAACCTCCTTGCCTTCCTGGCCTCCGTGTCAACTTGATGTGACACGAATCAGGCCAACTCGTTAAATCTTGTCGCTTACTCTGCGACAGTCATACTACCTTGCTTTAGTTCCAGAAACTTAACTTCCATATCCTGTTGCGTATTCGCTAAGAAGTAATTCTCAAGGAATAGCTCCTTAAATCTGTCCCAAGGAATAATTCCTTCGTCTGCTCGTCCCTTATTGGCTTTCCACCAATAGTTAGCTTCGTCCTTCATTATAAAAGTGGCAAAACTCGTCTTCTGTGCTTCGACCACTCGTGCGACCTCGAACACATTCTCCATTTCTTTTATCCACGTCTAGGCTTCAATTGGGTCCAAGGTTCCCCGGAACTCCGGTGGTCTTACAAATTTAAAGTCCTTAAAGCTAGCCAAGTGTTGCCCTGGCTGCCCTGCTGCTGGCGGGGGTCTATTTTGCATTGCCTCAGTTAACAGGCTAACGAAATTCTTTATTGGATCAACATTTTCCCCTCCACCATTGTTAATGGATCCTTTCTCCCTCTGATTCCGCTGAAGTCTCCTATGCGGCATGATCTGAGGAAAGGAAGAAATAATTAGGCTTTATGTGATATGCTATCCATGTTAGCATTAAGAAGTTTAAGACGTCTATCAATCATTTTTGATTTAAATATTAAACCACTTCAATATCACAATAAAACTCGATGGATTTCTCCATCCCATCACTTACATACTCTACTAGAGTTTTCTACTAAGGTTATAACCTAGGTTTCGCATTCCTAATGTGTATAACCTAGGCATTGATACCAACCTGTGATGCCCCCAAAACTAGGTCCTCTGACCCCGGTTCGGTCATCACGATAAAATACAAACATCCACCTCTAAACAACATATGATATCTAAAATGCGGAAAATGATAAATGTATGTCAATCATTCAAAAGGTGTTACTAGTCCCAAGATTCGATAACCTTAATACATCCTTTCAAACATACCCTATAATAGTAATTAGGGTTCATATTACATAACAGTAATTTAAATTAATCATAAGATAAATTCTGCTCCTGGCGACTATCCTACATCTTTCCTTTACCCTTGTCCTTTCCTGAGGTCCCGGGCTTAGCTGCAATATAATTCATGATATAGCAAGGATGAGCAACGAGTTTACTCAGCAAGTTTAAATACAACAATAAGGATATATCATGATGAATGGAAAGTATCTGACAATGAATTCAACAATATGAATATCTGAAGGATTTAACAATATGAATTTTTGAAGCAAAGATAATGATTTCTTTTAGAATAACTGCTAGTCAAGTAGACTTTGAACTATAACACTCCAATGGAATCAATCGCTAATTGACCCTTTGGTGACTGGCTACAAAATAAGTACTTGAGGGGATCAGCCTCGCGTACACCATGTATATGCATAACATTTAAATATGTTCTTTGTATCTTATATTAGATACCTGGGGTACTCCCCTATCATAAAATAAAAAGGGGTGTTCTTTCAGTCTAAGAATACTTACCATCAATTGGTTTGGATAGCTTTTATAAAACTTCATACATTTGTCTGACTGAACAAAGGTTCAGACTCTATCTAACATAGTTCCAGAATTATAAAACTTTAAACGATGTACTAGTCCAAGACTGTACGAACTCTAATGCACTAAGTGCGAATAACAATAATATCGATGTGGAATAATTGTATGGTAATTAAACCATTTAATAGCATGCTTGGAAAATAATGTTCAAGCTTAAATGAATAACTTTCAATTCAACAATAACCTGCTCAAATACAATATGAGAAGGATAGGAAACTTTCACAAAATTCAAAGTTGTGTAAGTTAGGAAACTTGCAACACAATAAAAATAGTGTTCGGATACTTGCTCAAGTAAAAGAGTAAGAATTAAGGAACTTGCACAACCAAAGAGTGAAGTTCAAGGAAACTTGCTCAATAATAATTTTGAGTAAAGTTAGGGAACTTGCCTATTTGCTCAACTAGAATTTATTTCTAGCTTTAATTAACTTGCGTTGAAATGACCTAACATTAACAGTCGGTCTTTCCAATTAGTACGTGTAAACTAATATGAGTCTATGCGTACAAAGATCACATCATCACATAGTATGCTTCTCAAAACATTATATGTCATATTGGTCATATATTACAAGATAAAGTAATCATATAAGCATGCCTTGAATTTCAGAAACAAAACAGGTTTTGCTCATGACTGCAGGACGGCGCAGCTGCGCCTGGTCTAGGCTTAGGGACGGCGCAGCTGCGCTGTCCCCTGGCCAGACCAGGGTTGAGCCTTTCACTTCCTGTTTCTTCCCAACTCTAACATACCCCTATACATACATATTAACATACATACATGCTAGAGGTCTCACAAGACACATGACTATACTTGAATTTACCACAAGTTTAACTTACTATTTTTATGACATTAATACATACAAAGGTCATATAATCATCTTGCTTTATATTTCATGTCATATGTCAACATAGAGATTACTAAATCTGTTAATATACATGTTTGTAGTGTTCATATCGTTTGTTCGCAACCAACATTGTTTATCACTTCAAATCATGCTCTAAACTCATTTTCGGTTTAGTTATCATTATGCCTAATACATATGAATAATGTCTAGGAGTATTATAGCCATATCATGACATCTTACTCCTTTAGAATCTATATATACATGTGATTCAACTAAGTTTTGAAAACATGTCCAAGATTGTCTTTGAAATCATTTTAGCACGAATGATGCAATCCAACACATGTAAGACAAATCTACAACTTTTATCATAAGTAAATAAGTTATGATAATCTCTTTTTAAAATCAGAAACTATATCTCTTAGCATTCATGTTCATTAGCCTTAACTACGTTTTTCTTTTTAAGGCATTCTCTAGCATAAAGCTAACAAGTTCAAATCATGATAAAGACACTATACAACATATATCATTCTCATTTAGTCTCGAAATCAGTCATGCATATGAGCCACTAAGTTCAGAATTTGTAAAACTTATATTACTTCAAAGTTGGTTTTCTAAACTAAAGTTTTCATTACAAATCTCTTACTAAAATGTGTTGATCACTTCATACAACACAAGAAAACCTTACATAACATGCTATACTCCTTTATAGGTATGTATCAAGGTCATGATACCAAGTTAGCAACACATATCACAAACAAAACCAGCAACTGGATCTGAGGTACGGCGCAGTTGCGCTGCACCCTAGTACAAATAGGGCGCAGCTGCGCCATGCCTGCACCAGAAGTAGAAACAGACTCTGTTTTGCAGAGCCTTAACCACCTTGGTTTTACTTGATTCAAACATGTTCTGATCCATCATTTAAGAGTTCATATATGCAAGACTACTTCCTAAACACGTTATAGCATGCCAATTCACTTTAAAAAACAAAGAATTTCAAGTAATTTCAAGAAATTGTCAAAAACCCAACTAAGAATGAAAGTTAAGATTTATACCTCCTTGGCTTGAATTAGACCCCTCACACACTGAGTATGCTTCCAAAATTTCTCAGCAACTTAGGACTCTCAATCTCAGACTTTAACAAACAATAAAATTAAATTTGGAGCTTATATTTATAGAGGGAACTTGGACTAGATATTGACATTACCCTAATGTTGGAGCTCATGGTGCAAAAGGAAGAACACATTAGTTGTTAAGGAGTGGTTCAACAACTCCCCATTAGGCCATTGGCCTTGAAATCATTGCCTAAGTTTTAGCCATTTGGAAGTTACGTAAATCAAATGTAGGCTACAGTTCATGTACTATGGTGACACTCATTTTGGGACAAGAAAGAAAATCTCAGCAACAAGTTATTTAAGGCTTGGTTTGGATACTATAATTCCCATAATGTAATATAAATGTGTAAATGCTGCTACACCAAGGAAAGTTGGGAATTGTTTATGTACCCATATAAATGTAATAATTCTTACTATATGGTCTATATATATAATATATAGACATATTAATGTGTCACCTTGTATTATATAAAATATATAATTAACTACCATCTAATAAAGTTTTAATATATTGCATGCTTGCACAAACTAATCAAGCAAGTACATAAATCATTTTATAAATTATTAATCTCTTACTTATTAATTATTATTTATTCATAATAATTATTAATTAACACATTATCAATTAATTACTCATAATTGCAATTAATCAATATATTCAACTCTTGCCACCATATTCAAATAAATTGAATATTTAATTATTAATAATCCTATCAATTTTTTGATATTAAAATCTTAGGGTTAGTCCACTAATTTAAACAAACTATCAGTGACTCCATTTAATCATTTCATAAATTCACATAACCACATAAGGTTTAAATAGACTAACAAAACTAACTTATAAAAATTTAAATCACATATTTAATTAAATAAGGAGTTTAAAATTCATGGTCATTACACGGAAAGGCCACGGTAGCAAATACAAAAGAAGAAACTCCAATAGTCAAATCTTTAGCAAATGTTACTCTTCTAGGTATTATTGGTAAAGCATCTGTTTTGTCAACAAACTCTAAGAATAGTACTTGGATTATTGATACAGGTGTATCTGATCATATGACAAATGATTCTGGTCAGTTACAATCCATTTTTTCTTCACCTCAAACTGTCATATCCACAACTAATGGTAGCACCTCACCTGTTACGAGAGAGGGACCGGTTGCTCTATCCACAAAAATCACTTTAGACACTGTACTTGTTGTTCCTTCATTAGAATATAATTTGTTGTCTGTTAGCCAGATTACTTCTAAACTATCATGTACAGTGATTTTTTGACCATCTTATTGTGTATTCCAGGACATTCAAACTCGGAAGATTCTTGGTTATGGTGTTAAACGGGGTAAACTCTACTATTTGAATCTGACAGAAGATGAAAAACTAAAGGCAAATAGTACAATAAACTCGAGTGAAGTGGACAAGGCTCGGAAAGCTATTTGGTTGCGGCATCGAAGATTAGGACATTTTTCTTTCGGTTACCTTAAAAAATTAAAACCCCATTTATTTTCAGCTGAAAGTTTTTTAGATTGTAAGTGTGAAGTTTGTGAATTGGCTAAGAGCCATCGTGTATCTTATTTACCATGTTTTAATAAGAGTTCGGAACCTTTCATGGTAATTCATTTGGATGTTTGGGGACCTGCACGAATTCCTTCCATTTCCAAAGTTCGTTATTTTGTTACTTTTATTGATAAATGTACTCGTATGACTTGGATTTCTCTTCTTAAAAATAAAAGTGATGTATGTGAAGCATTTCAGGAGTTCTATAGTATGGTTTACACTCAATATCAAAAGCATATTCGAGTTTTTCAAATTGATAATGGTAAGGAATTCGTGGTCATACCAACCCTTGAATTTTTTTTGCATAATCATGGGATTAGACACCAAACTTCTTGTACATATACTCCAAAACAAAACGGTCTAGCGAAAAGGAAGAATCGACAAATTATGGAAGTTGTTCGTGCCTCACTTTTTGGCATTAATATGCCACGATTCTACTGGGGAGAGGATGTGAAATCAACATGTTATTTAATAAACCGAACACCATCCAGAGTGATTAATTTCCAAACTCCACTATAGAAGATGCAATCGTTACTTTCCATTCCCCCGCTGCCAAATCTAGAACCACGAGTGTTTGGTTGTACAACGTATGTTCATGTTCCAAAAGTTCAGCGAAGTAAGTTTGATCCATGTGCCAAAAAATGCATTTTTGTGGGTTACTCAGATTTTCAGAAAGGATATCGGTGTTATGATCCCCATACCCAAAAGATACATGTCACTCTGGATGTTTCCTTTCATGAAATGGAGCCTTATTACTCAGGGGGAGTTTCTCAAACTTCTCTTCAGGGGGAGAGTGGTATTAAAGAAAGTTTTGAATTAGAAGAAAGAAATGAAGATGATGTCCAACACCAGAACTCTAAAGCGAACAAAGATACAATTCTTGACACTCTTGATCAAATAGTAGATATCCCAAATTTTCCCTTGTTAACACCAGCATCTGAAGAATCAACCGAGCCCGAGCATGTCCTTCCTCAAGTAATCTCATAACCCATACTGAATGAGTCGAATATGATTCCTCTTGCTCCTGCAGAAAACATAGCTTCTAGGTATTCATAAAGAATAAATAAAGGAGTTCCAAAGAAACAGTATGAACCCGATCTTACGTCTAATACTAAATATCCCATCAACAACTATGTATCTGACCATAGATTGTCAAAATCATATGCATTTACTGTTAATCAATTATCCTATGTCTCTATTCCTAATAGTGTACATGATGCTTTGAAAGACCCAAAGTGGACAAAGGCAGTAAATGAAGAGATGGAGGCCCTACAAAAAAATGCTACTTGGGAACTTGTACCTTTGCCAAAAGGAAAAAAGACAGTCGGGTGTAAATGGGTGTTCACAGTAAAACTTAAAGAAGATGGCAGCATAGACAGATACAATGCAAGATTAGTTGCAAAAGGGTATACACAGAAATATGGGGTGGATTACCAGGAAACTTTCGCACCAGTAGCCAAGATTAACACAATCCGTATTCTCTTATCTTTAGCATCTAATCGAGACTGGCCACTACAACAATATGATGTTAAGAATGCCTTCTTGAGTGGAGATTTAGAGGAAGAAGTATACATGGACTTGCTTCTAGGAACAAAAATTGCAAGAAATGGGATTGTCTGCAAGTTGAAGAAGTCATTGTATGGGCTGAAACAGTCACCAAGAACTTGGTTTGGTAGATTCTCAAAAACTATGAAGCTGTTTGGTTATAAGCAGAGTAATTCAGATCATACTCTGTTTATAAAAAGCAATGCAGGACAAATAACAGCTCTAATTGTATATGTTAATGATATTATTATTATGGGTGATGACTCATATGAAATGAAGGCATTAGAAGAATATTTGTTCACAAAGTTCGATATGAAGAATCTTGGTCAGTTGAAATATTTCTTAGGAATTGAGGTTGCAAGATCACATCATGGAATTTCTTTGTCACAAAGAAAGTATGGGATTGATCTTCTAGCTGAAACTGGAATGCTTGATTGAAAACCAGTAGAGACACTCATAGAGATGAACCATAAACTCGGAGATCTCATAGATCAAGTCCCATCAAACAAAGGTCGTTATCAGCGTTTGTTGGAAGATTAGTATACTTGTCACATACTAGACCTGATATAGCTTATGTTGTAAGCGTTGTAAGCCAATTTATGCATGCACCAAGTGAAGAACATATGAATGCTGTATATCGAATCCTAAGATATTTGAAGAATTCTCAAGATAAAGGTTTGTTATTTTCAAAGAATGGCAACCTTGACATTGAAGGATACACAGATTCAGATTGGGCAGGAGACCAAACTACTAGGAGATCCACCTTGGGGTACTTTACATTTGTAGGGGGAAATCTAGTCACATGGAGAAGCAAGAAGCAAAGGGTTGTGGCAAGATCAAGTGTGGAAGAAGAATTTCAAGGTATGGCTCATGGTGTTTGTGAGTTGTTGTGGATAAAAAATGTACTAAAAGATCTAGGAATCAAGCATCTGAAACCAATGAACTTGCATTGTGACAACAAAGCAGCCATTGAAATTGCTCATAACCATGTACAACATGATCGCACCAAGCATGTGGAAGTTGATCGTTATTACATAAAAGATAATCTTGATCGAAAAGTCGTACATTTTCCATTTGTTCAGTCCGAAAATCAATTGGCAGATGTTTTAACAAAAGTTGTTTCAGGAAAGTTGTTCAACACCTCATTGGACAAGTTAAACATGATAGACATCTATGCTTCAACTTGAGGGGGAGTGTAGCAATAGCTGTATTAAAGGTGTAAGATTGATTCCCTAGTTTTTGTTACTGATTCTTAGGGAGTTAATTGGGTGGTGAATATTTTTGAGTTAATGTAAATTGATTGTAAGAATATTTAGTTTCCTTTCATGCAGAAATAGTTGTGTATATATACTATGACGCCCCCAAAATAGGTATACATCACCCATCTTGAGTCGCCAAATATATGGTACATAATTTAAATGCAAACTTCTTTTATACAGTACGACAAAATGTAGCTGAGAGTTTCAACACGGATAATGTCTCGTAGATAGTATCCAAACTCAAATAAAGTCTTCGTTACAATTATTATCACACTATTTCACTGAATAGTGAGGACTACTAATGCAAATATCTGGACCGTCACTCCGTTCTCCAACTAGTCCCAGCTACATTCTCATTTCCTGAAGAGAACAATGAAAGTAAAAGGGTGAGCTCAACTAGCCCAGTAAGAAATATTATGACTAAGATAATGCATAATAATTTATCGTTAGCCTTCAACAGTGTTAAATTGATAAAATATAATAAACATCAAATTTAACTGCAGTGGAACAAGCAATCCATTAGAAGAGACAAGTAGAGCATGATATCTACTATCTTCTATGATTTAAAAAGTTTATCATCAATTTTATAGCTGAGACTCGACTTAATAAGTAAACTACATCATCGAATCATCCATGCACCACGGTCAAGGATATTCATGTAATCATCAATGGTCATGATTATACTGAATAATCACTGGTCATAATCATACCAACAACTGTCCATCAATGCACTACAGACCAATGAGGCTTTTACCACATCATTTGTAACATTACGAGTCATGATTATACCGAATAATCCCTGGTCATAATCATACCAATAATAATACATCTATGCATGTAAGTCACAGATGACTTTTATCACAATAGAAGCATGAGGGTGATGACAATGATATAAGAATTCAATTAAAAGAAAACAAAGGATAAATTTTTAAAGATTTATAACTTAATTTATCCAGAATTCAATAATGTCCAAATTGTCAACATGATACTGCTTTGTGGAGTAAAACTCAAGAATAATATTGTATCAAAAATAATTTGGACAGCAAAAAAATCAATTTTTATCATAAATAATTCCCCGGGTGTATAGTACCCGAGTGAATAGTGCCCCATGAATAGTACTTCAAGAATAGTACCCAGTGAATAGTACTATATGAATAGTACTCGTGAATAGTATTTTGTAAATAGTACCTGTGAATAGTACTTTGTGAATAGTACCCCGTGAATAGTATTTTATAAATAGTTTCGTAAAAATGAATACTACTCATGGACAGTACTCCGGCATGAAAAGCTTAAAATTTAACAAAAATGTGCAAAAAATATCCTTATGAAACAATACTAGATGAAGCGTAAATTTCAAGGATATTCCACTAATTTCACGGAGTATAGAAACAATACTTTAACAAAATGAGGGTATAATCAGGAATACTAGACGAAATAATATTATTCACATTCTACAGAGTATGGAATAAAATATTATTCCTATGAATACTGAACAAAATAATATCCCTTACCTCAGAAGAAGACTGGAAACTGGAATAGTGAGGTAGTAGACTTCTCTTCTACTTTCTCTCTAAAGCTTCTCTCTCTATAGCTTCTCTTTCTATAATTACTCTTGTGAGTCTTAGTGAATTGGTGAGAATGAAAGAAGAATGAGATTCTATTTATAGGAAAATATAGTTTCGATAATTGTACGTTTTGGGGCTCGAAATATTACAGTATAATACCTTCATCTTTTTTTTATTTTTAATTTGGTCCTGCAAGTATTATCAAACTTGCACCACCTCCCCTAATAGTACATCTGTTGAATCAATAGTACAATCATGTGAATCAATAGTACAATCATGTGAAAAAAATAATTACAGTATAGTACCTTCATCTATACCTCTATTTTTAATTTAGTCATGCAAGTATTATCAATCTTGCACCACCTCTCCTAATAGTACATGCATGTGAATCAATAGTACACACATGTGAACAAATAGTTATAAGTATGTGAATTAATAGCAATTAATTGCTCATTTATTCGATTAATTACCCGATTGGTCAATATAACCTCCAGACATCCATTATTATCAAAATAGATGTCGATTTCCACTAACACTAATAATCGCAACACAATAGAAATATCAATTTCATCTTTAATCAACACGAACTTAATCATCATTAATATTAGAACTCACAATATTTAACAACCAGATCATTCCGAGGAAAGAGAGGGCTTTCCGATAAGGATTTCTCCCTATTGGCGCGCAGTTAGGTGACCAAACCTCTCCTTGACAGAACTTTCTAGACATTATCAATATTGTAAATAATAATATGAATAACTTTGTCATCTCAATTATTGATTTAATAATATAAGATATTATGCATATGATATTGTGACAATAATTGAATCAATAATATGAGAGATATTATACAGCAACTACTGTAGTAATAATTGAGTATAACTAAGTGACTTCTCACGTAAGCATCAATAATCAATACTGTGTGCTACTATGCAACCACGTGTATCACTGTACTTTTACCACCGGGTAGTTCAATAGTTTAACGGTAAAACTTTCGCCGTTATTTTTATAAAAAGATAATTATGTCATTTTCTAACTACGACAATACTTCTGTTGTGGGGTCCACCAATGATTGTGACGTCGTACGAATATTTCCTGTTAAACAAATATTCCCCGACCAATCGAATATTATATAACCACTTGCTTACTTTGAAAAATTTGTAAATAATACCCACAACTATAACATTATATCATATCCACACCATAATATTCAAAAATATATTTCGAGAAAAATTAATCTTTATTCATAAAAGTTGGGGTCTTACAACCTCCCCTTCTTATGAAATTTCGTCCTCGAAATTAGAGTGCATACCTGGTATGTCGAAGAGCTGAGGATACCTTGATTTCATTTCAGATTCTAACTCCCAGGTCATTTCCTCAACATCGTGGTTTCTCCACAAAACATTGACTTGAGTTATAACCTTGGAACGTAGAATATGATCCTTCTTATCCAAGATTTTAACAGGTACCTCTTCATACGTTAAATCTTCCGCTATCTCATTCGGTTCTAATTCAATAATGTGGTTTGGGTCTTTCACATATTTACGTAACATAGATATGTAAAAAATATTATGAACACGAGACATATTTGGCGGTAAGGCGAGTCTATAGGCCATAGTTCTTACTCGATCGAGGATTAAAAATGGGCCAATGAATCAAGGATTGAGTTTTCCTCTCTTTCTAAATCTCGTAACTCCTTTATATGGAACAACATGTAACAACACATGATCTCCAATATTGAATTCCACGTCCTTTAGATGAAGATCAGCATAACTCTTTTGTCGATCATGTGAGATTTTTATACCTTGTCGGATAGTTTGAATATTTTCCATAGTCATACATACCAACTCCGGTCCCAACAACGTTACTTCACCCACCTCATCCCAACATATTGGAGAACGACACTTTCTTCCATACAATGCCTCAAATGGAGCCATGCCAATACTTGCTTGATAACTGTTGTTGTAGGAAAACTCCACCAATGGTAAGAACTTGTCCCAACTTCCTTTGAAGTCAAGGACACAAAGTCTTAATAAATTTTCAAGAGTTTGAATAGTCCTCTCCGACTGCCTGTCCGTTTGAGGATGATATACCGAACTAAATCGTAAATCCGTGCCCATAGCTTTTTGCAAACTAAACCAAAATCATGAAGTGAATCTTGGGTCTCGATCAGAAACTATGGATACTGGCATATCATGCAATCTTACAATCTCGTTTATGTACATACGAGCAAGACGTTCAAGTGTATAAGTTTTTTATATCGATAAGAAATGAGAAGACTTGGTCAATCTATCAATATTGACCCAAATTGCATCTATGCCTTGAGAAACCTTGGGAAGATCAGTAACGAAATCCATGGTAATGTGCTCCCACTTCTATTTTAGAATTTCAAGTGGTTACAGTGGACCTTTTGGCACTTGATGCTCCGCCTTGACTCGTTGATAAGTTAGATACCTTGAGATAAACTCCGCTATCTCTCTCTTCATATTGCTCCACCAAAATATATGTCGAAGATCACGATACATTTTGGTACTCCCATGATGGATTGCAAACGGTGTGTTGTGCGACTCCATCATGATTTTATACTTCAAGTCAAAATCGTTAGGAACACAAAGTCTGGAGTTGACTCGAAGTATTCCTTCTTCATCGATTCTTGCTTCCGGAATAGCACCTTCTTGCACTTTCTTCCTCATACGCATCAGCTCCAGGTCTGTAGCTTGAGCAACTTTAACTTTATCGATTAAAGTCGGTTCTACTCGTATATTCGCCATCATCACATGGGTCCCTGGAGTCTTTAACTCTATCTCCATCCTTTGTAAGTCAAAAAAAATGGGCCTTTGCGTTGACAATATCGCACTCGTACCCGCATATGATCTTCTACTCAATGCGTTAGCTACTACGTTCGCTTTTCCAGGATGGTATGGAATGGTATGATCATAATCTTTCAATAGCTCAAGCCATCGTAGTTGTCGCATGTTGAGTTCCTTTTGAGTAAAAAAATATTTGAGGCTTTTATGATCCATATAGATCTCCACCTTCTCTCCATACAGGTAATGCCTCCAAATCTTAAGCGTAAAAACGACAACTGCCAGTACTCTAGATCATGAGTAGGATAATTCCTCTCAAATTTCTTGAGCTGTCGTGAGGCATAGGCTATGACTTTCCCATGTTGCATGAGAACAAATCCTAACCCTTTGTCTAAAGCATCACTGTAGATGACAAATCCCTCTGAGTCAGATGGTATTGTTAGAACAGGTGCTGAAATGAGTCTCCTCTTGAGTTCTCACATTCCTTGCTCTAATCAAATTTTATATCTTTCCAAGTTAGATGAGTTAATGGAGTATTGATTCGAGAAAACCCTTCTACGAATCTCTGATAATAACCAGCTAAGCTGAGAAAGCTACGTACTTTGGTCACTGACTTAGGTTGCTCTCAACTTTGAATTGCTTCAATCTTTGCCGGGTCAACAAATATTCCATGATTTGATATCACGTACCCAAAGAATGCTACTTCCTCAAGCTAGAACTCGCATTTCTTTAACTTGGCATATAACTTATTTTCACGAAGCTTTTGGAGTAAATGAGGAGTTCATCAATAAAGACGACTACAAAATGATCCAAATATTCCTTGAATACTCGGTTCATCATATCCATGAAGGCAGCAGAAGCATTAGTTAATCCAAAAGACATGACTAGGAATTCGTAATGCCCGTACCGAGTTCTGAAAGCAGTCTTTGGAATGTCATCAGTTTTAATCTTCAACTGATGATATCCAGAATGAAGATCGATCTTTGAAGAACATTTAGCGCCTTGCAAATGGTCAAACAGATCATCAATACGAGGCAACATGTACTTATTTTTGATGGTGACATGATTTAACTCTTGATAATCAAAATAAAGTCACATACTTTCATCTTTCTTCTTCACGAATAGAATAGGAGCACCCCAAGGAGACGTACTAGGTCGAATGAAACCGATGTCTAATAATACATGCAGTTAGGTTTTTAACTCCTGAAGTTCAATAGGAGTTATTCGATATGGGGCTTTGGAAATGGGTTTTGTACCAGGTTCAAGGTCGATACCAAACTCGATTTCACGCTCCGGGGGTAGGCTGGGAAGTTCTTCGGGGAATACGTCAGGAAATTTATTAACAATAGAAATATCATTCAAATCTGTCGTATTTTTGTTTAAATCTGTGACATGAGCTAAGAAAGCTTGACATCCGTTTTTCAATAAACAAATAGCTTTATGACTTTAGATGACCGTGATTGATTTTAATTGTTTGGTCGCTTTAATTCGCATAATAGGTTAATTAGGATTACAAAAGCTAACAACCTTATAAAAATAATCAATTTTAGCATGATGAGTAGTTAACTAATCAATCCCTAGAATCACGTCAAATACAAGTATTTTTAAGGAGATAAAGATCGACAAGTAACGTGCGGTTACCGATTTGAATCAAACAAGACTTATAAACAGTGGATGTAATAAAGGTTTCTCCCAACAGAGTTTCAACAAATAAGTCAAAGTCTAATTTCTCAGGAGTCAAATTTAAACGTTGAGCGCAAGTAGAAAAAATAAAAGAATGGGTAGAACCGGTATCAAATAATTTATAGACTTTGCTAGAGTTTATGATTAGCTTACCCGTGATCACCTCATTCAGATTCCTCGCTTTTTGGGAGGTTACGACAAACGCTCTCCCTTGAACTACCGATTTTGTCTTGTCTGGGACGGCCATTGATGCCTTTATCCCAGCTAGAATTAACTTCGGTGCACGATAAAATCGGGCAAGGTGACCTTCTCTTCCGTAATTATAACACGCTTTGGATTGTTGCGTACAGTTCGGACTGATATATCCCTCCCCTCCACATTTCTAACATACGATTGGCTGCCGTTCCCCTTCTCTAACAACAGGTGCTGGTGACGACGTATTTTCATCATTGTTGAATTTCCTTTTCTTGAAATTTCCACTTCTATTATCTTAGCCATGATTACCACCGAAATGGTTACCATTTCTGGCATGTTGATTCCCTCTACGTTTGTTGTCACCGCTTCGATGACTGCTACCACTGGTATTATCATTTTGCCTACTGCTCTCTCTTGGTTGGGTTGACTCATTATCGCACTCCAATAACTGAGCCCTATTTACAACATCTGAATACAAACACATTTGTGAGAAATTAAGTATTGACGTATCTCGAGTTTTAAATCTCTTAGAAACATCCGTGTCATTCTCTCCTCATTATCAACCAAGTAAGACGCAAACCGGGACAACTCGGCAAACTTAGCTTCGTCCTATGACACGGCCATATCGTTCTACTCCAGCTTGATGAACTCTACCTCCTTCATATGACGAATACTTTCGGGAAAGTACTTGTCGTTGAACAGTTCTTAAAATTTCTTCCAAGACATCTTCAGTGCGGCAGGTTGAGTACGCTTTACCGATTCCCACCAGTAATCTGCCTCTCCTCGCAACATAAAGGTGGCAAAGGGAACCTTTTGCTCCTCGAAGCATCTCAGGACATCAAATATCTTGGTGTTCTACTTTATCCACTTCTCCGCCTTAAGTGGTTTTGGCTC
This sequence comes from Panax notoginseng, assembly GCA_016801055.1. Classification (NCBI taxonomy): domain Eukaryota; kingdom Viridiplantae; phylum Streptophyta; class Magnoliopsida; order Apiales; family Araliaceae; genus Panax; species Panax notoginseng. The sequence goes on along the minus strand of CM029017.1, from coordinate 76,038,608 downwards.
TCCAATAAACTCTGATGGTCCCAGCTCCTTGAACTGTTTAGCGTTGACCGTCCGAGAGTTGTCAGTATTTCTACTTGTATATTGAACAGGAGCCGCTCTCGCCTGATGTTGGATAAATTACATAAAGCCTCTAAACATCCCATCGTTCATCATTTGGTCAGCATTGTTATTTTTTTGAGAATTATTGCCATCCTGATGCACATTATCTTGAGTATTGATCCTTGGTGACTCAACGGTCTCATGTGCTTCATTGCTTATCTCAACATTTTTGGACGCCATTTTCAAATACTGCCACAAAACAAGGGTTAATTGACATGTCACATATTATCCTTATACTCTGAACGACCAATTAAATACCAAATAAACTTAGGTAGGTCATACTAGCGAAGGAATTTCCCGTCTCTCCCCTCCTAGTTCTTATCTCACATCTCAGCCAGGGATCATGTCCCTAAGCTTTGATACCAACTGTGACGCCCCCAAAATAGGTATACATCACCCATCTTGAGTCGCCAAATACATGGTACAGAATTTAAATACAAACTTCTTTTATACAGTACGACAAAACATAGCTGAGAGTTTCAACACGGATAATGTCTCGTAGAGAGTATCCAAACTCAAAAAAAGTCCTCATTACAATTATTATCACACTATTTCACTTAATAGTGAGGACTACTAATGCAAACATCTGAACCGTCACTCCGTTTCCCGACTAGTCCCAGCTACATTCTCATTTCCTGAAGAGAACAATGAAAGTAAAAGGGTGAGCTCAACTAGCTCAGTAAGAAATATTATGACTAAGATAATGCAGAATAATTTATCGTTAGCCTTCAACAGTGTTAAACTGATAAAATATAATAAACATCAAGTTTAACTGCAGTGGAACAAGCAATCCATTAGAAGAGTCAAGTAGAGCATGAAATCTACTATCTTCTATGATTTAAAAAGTTTATCATCAATTTTATCGCTGAGACTCAGCTTAATAAATAAACCACATCATCGAATCATCCCTGCACCACGGCCAAGGATATTCATGTAATCATCAATGGTCATGATTATACCGAATAATCCCTGGTCATAATCATACTAACAACTGTCCATCAATGCACTACAGGCCAATGAGGACTTTTACCACATCATTTGTAACATTACGGGTCATGATTATACCGAATAATCCCTGGTCATAATCATACCAACAATAGTACATCTATGCACGTAATCCACAGATGACTTTTATCACAATATAAGCATGAGGATGATGACAATGATATAAGAATTCAATTAAAAGAAAACAAAGGATAATTTTTTAAAGATTTATAACTTAATTTATCCAGAATTCAATAATGTCCAAATTGTCAACATGATATTGCTTTGTGGAGTAAAATTCAAGAATAATATTGTATCAAAAATGATTTGGACAGCAAAGAAATCAATTTTTATCATAAATAATTCCTCGGGTGTATAGTACCCCAGTGAAAGTACTTCGGAAATAGTACCCTGTGAATAGTACTTTGTAAATAGTACTCGTGAATAGTACTTTATGAATAGTACCCGTGAATAGTACTTTGTTAATAGTACCGTAAAAATGAATACTACTCATGGACAGTACTCCGGCATAAAAAAGCTTAAAATTTAACAAGAATGTGCAAAAAATATCCTTGTGAAACGATACTAGATGAAGCGTAAATTTTAAGGATATTCCACTAATTTCACGGAGTATAGAAGCAATACTTTAACAAAATGAGGGTATAATCAGGAATACTAGACGAAATAATATTATTCACATACTACAGAGTATGGAAGAAAATATTATTCCTTTGAATACTGAACAAAATAATATCCCTTACCTCAGAAGAAGACTGGATACTGGAATAGTGAGGTAGCAGACTTCTCTTCTACTTTCTCTCTAAAGCTTCTCTTTCTATAATTACTCTTGTGAGTCTTAGTGAATTGGTGAGGAATGAAAGAAGAATGAGATTCTATTTATAGGAAAATATAGTTTCGATAATTGCACATTTTGGGGCTCGAAATATTATAGTATAATACCTTCATCTTTTCTTTTATTTTTAATTTAGTCCTGCAAGTATTATCAAACTTGCACCACCTCCCCTAATAGTACATCTTGTGAATCAATAGTACAATCATGTGAATCAATAGTACAATCATGTGAAAAAAATAATTACAGTATAGTACCTTCATCTATATCTCTAGTTTTAATTTAGTCATGCAAGTATTATCAATCTTGCACCACCTCCCCTAATAGTACATGCATGTGAATCAATAGTACACACATATGAACAAATAGTTATAAGCATGTGAATTAATAGCAATTAATTGTTCATTTATCCGATTAATTACCCGATTGGTCAATATAACCTCCATACATCTATTATTATTGAAATAGATGTCGATTTCCACAAACATTAATAATTCCAACACAATAGAAATATCAATTTCATCTTTAATCAACACGAACTTATTCATCATTAATATTATAACTCACAATATTTAACAACCAGATCATTCCGAGGAAAGAGGGGGCTTTCCGATAAGGATTTCTCCCTATTAGCGCACAATTAGGTGACCAAACCTCTCATTGATAGAACTTTCTAGACATTGTCAATATTGCAAATAATAATATGAATAACTTTGTCGCTTCAATTATTGATTTAATAATATAAGATATTATGTAGATGATACTGTGACAATAATTGAATCAATAATATGAGAGATATTATACAGCAACTGCTGTAGCAATAATTGAGTATAACTGAGTGACTTCTCACATAAGCATCAATAATCAATACCGTGTGCTACTATGCAACCACACGTATCACTGTATTTTTACCACCGGGCAGTTCAACAGTTTAACGGTAAAACTTTCGCCGTCATTTTTATAAAAAGATAATTTTGTCGTTTTCTAACTACGACAATACTTCCGTTGTGGGGTCCACCAATGATTGTGTCGTCGTACGAATATTTCCTGTTAAACGAATATTCCCCGACCAATCGAATATTCTATAACCACTTGCTTACTTTGCAAAATTTGTAAATAATACCCACAACTATACATTATATCAAATCCATACCATAATATTCAAAAATATATTTCGAGAAAAATTAATCTTTATTTATAAAAGTTGAGGTCTTACATATACACCTCCCCTGTTATAGAAAAGATATGAATAAAAGAATACTTTCTCCAGAAAAAACTTAGTGTTTATAATTTTATTTTATTTTTATATTGAGTAAAATACACTGACACTCCCTGTAGATAACCATAATAACACTCATCTCCCTTCTAGTTTTTCAAGTAACAGTCAGTACTCCTCTAGCCTACAATATATAACATTCACCACCCCTAGTATGGTTGACCAACTATTATTTAAAAATATTTTTAATATAATGTCTAATACACCCTTCAAGTTATAATGTTTAATTTTTCCACTAAATATAAATTTGTATAACATAATTTTTATTTTGCTTGATCTAATTAATTAAATTATGAAATTGTGAATACATAACATAAAAGTCAAAAAATAATAAATATTTATTTTATCAGGAAAATAAAGTTATAAAATTTTTACTAATTAAATTTCTCAAATATTAAAATTTACGTGATATATATTCAAATATTTTTTTTTGTAATTAAAAAATATAATGTTTAAACCCATAAAAATTACAAATTAAGGCAATAAAATAATAATAATTTTTTTCAAATATTAAAATTTACGTAAAACAAACTTATTATTACAATTTAAACGAATCTTTTTACTCATATGAAAAAATATTAAAAATTATATTAATTATTTTTCTCATATATTAAACTAAACATAAGTCACACTTAAACATAATTATTTACAGTAAAAATGACAAATGTTGTTACTAAAAAAAAGAAAAAATATATTAAAAGAATTTTTTTTACAAGATAGAGGTAGTAATAAATATAATTATATTTTTTTGTTTAACATTGCATAAAAACAACATCAACTGTATACTAAAAAAATATCATCAAAATCATAAACATCCCAATTTTTTATATATACTCAATAAAATTTAACATATAAAACAAAGGCCGAAGAGAGTGGGGTGGTGGCATCATGGGCTCGAAATCTCAAGCCAAAACTAAGGCCAAAGAGAGGCTTCTTGCCAAGGAAACTGCTCAGATGGATCTGGTTAGTATGAAGTTATTTTTTTGATAAGTTGGTTAATTAACCAATAGAATACTGACACAGATATAATCTTGTCTGCGTGTCAGTATTTTATTGGTCAATTGACCAACTTATTCCAAAATAAACTTCATACTAACCACTTCCTGCCCAGAGGTTGAATTAGAGACCGCCTAGTCATGTTACTTGCCTGGTCAGGAAATAGACATTTCGAGGGCTTTTACCTACTCTTTTTGTTACGAGTAAATTAACCGGAGTAATTTCCCTCGAGGGGAAAATCACAATATTAGCATGTTGTTTCATTTATTTGTGTTAAGACTTGATGGATAGTTTCAATTTGTTGAAATTCGTTGAATTTTGGCCAATTTTCGTTACTAAATGTTTTCAAGTTTGTATAGAGCATTACTCGGTTTGGTGAAAATTTTCATTGAGCTTAAAATCCTTTAATACTCCCGGTGGCAGTTATTTTTTTTCCCAAAAAAGTAGTCTCATTTCCATAATTTATAAATATTAAGGTTGTATTTTGTTTTGCATGCGCCAAGTAATAAGTTATGTTTAAAAAATACAGGCGTATTAATGAAATTTAGATACAAATATGAGATAAATTATTTTATACTACTATTAATAAAATAATAAAGAATAATTTTGGTTGAAAATTAGTGTATAGAAATGCTCTTTCAGTTCAAATTCAAAACTTTAGAAATTCCAAATTTGTTTAAAAAAACTGCATTCACAAAAAGAAAAAATATTTTAATTTCGAAACAATTGGAGTAGATTTATGAAGTTGAGCTCGAGCAAGAGTAGATCAGCTTACTTGCAAGCCTATTCATACTGAGCTCAGCTTACTTGTGACCTATTCATACTCCTCCCCCCCCTCCCCCCCCCCCCCCCCTCACCCCCTCCCCCCCCCCCCCCCCAATCCATGAATGATTTCATAAGTCCAAATGAAAAGAGTGAAAGCAAAACAAAGAATTTTCTACTTTATCCTCGCAAGAAGAGATACCATGCATGACCAAGGGACACAAGCAGCTACCAATTAACACAACACCAAAGAAACAAAATTGGCATTGTTTGATTGATAAGGAAAAGCAAAACTAAACTTCTACATCTCAACAACATAGATATAATTAACCTCTCTCTCTCTCACACACACAGTACATATATATATATATATATATATATATATATATATATATATATATATATATATATATATATATAGGTGTTTATGTCATGAACAATTATTATCTTAGCAAATATATTTGAAGGACAAGGGAAAACGAAAGGAGAAAAAAATTATGGCAACGAGACCAACAAATCCTCCGAGACTCGTTAATCGCGTCTATGAACAGCTCAGCCCCCAGTCAGAGTGGAAAAAAGAAGGAGAAGCTGATCTTCTACATGTTTATCTTCCTGGTAATTGTAGTTTGCATACATTCCTTTGAAATTTCATTTGATAACTTAGGCTTTTTATATATATAAGGTTTCATCCACAGCAATCGGTTACTGCGGAGCGACTCCTTTTTTGACTTGTTAAAAAAAAAATTTGTTGCTCTAGCCACTACAACAACAAGCCAAAAAAGGGATTGCTCCGCAGCAACTGGTTGATGTGATTGAACCCCATATATATATATATATATAAATAATTCATAACATGTATTTGCTATGGATTCTTAGAGGGCACCATCTATACCAATGAAAATAAAAAAGAACGGTCACGATTAGAAGACGTCCGCTAATATTAGTAGCGGATGGTAAAAAACACATCATCCGTTATTAACAAGTGTTTAAGGTTTATTAACTAGGGCTTAGTGTTTATTAACCATTGTTTTAACTAGGGTTTATTCAAAAAAAAGTTAATAATCCCTAAATCAAATGCTACTATTAGTATTAGTAGCAAATGATATGTGTTTCTTTTATCGTCCATTAGTAATAGTATTTGGACTTCAATTTTCAATTTTTAATCCTGGTTGTTCTTTTTTATTTTCATTGGTATAGATGGTGTATGTCCTATAAATCCATAGCAAATACATAGTATGAATCATTCCCCATATATCTATATATATATAATCCGGTTCCAGTCCGGACGACCGGATTATAGTCCCGTCCGGACCTTTTTTTTTTTTTTAAACAACTAAAAAAATAATTAATATTTTATGGAATTAAAATTTTTTCATAATACAATGTTTTTGGTGTGATTTGGGTACGTATAACAAAACATGTCTGTACAGTCTGTGTAGACTGTACATATATTTTTTGGTATAGGTATCCAATTCACGCCCAAAACATTGTATTATGGAAAAATTTCAGTTCCATAATTTTTTTATTTTTATTTTTAGTTGTTTTAAAAAAAAGCAAAAATAAAAATAAAAATTGGTCCGTCTTTTACTCCAGTCCGGACTCCCGGACTGGATCGGTTATATATATATATATATATATATATATATATATATATATATATATATATATATATATATATATTCATGTGATTTTAATTTCTTTGATTCCTCAAATGAAATTTAGATGTAACAATTTTCATTGATATTATAAGTTTATGATATCATTCAAGTATTTATAGCTTAGCATCAATCTTTTTGCTAAATCACAAATCTACATTTTTTTGTTGGTCTAAGAATTTCATGAATGAACTTCAATCTCTATGTCAACAAATACATAGGGATTGCTATTTTGGAGCTTTTGTAAAAATGCAATTGGGCGGCTGTTATGCCCCAAACTAACCCCATTGAAAATAGTGTGGCGAATTTGGAATTAAATAGTCGTGTTTGTGAGTTAAAACAATTGTATCTAGACGAACATGATTTTTAAGCAATTTTGGATTTCAAAATTCTCAAAAACTCCAAACTAAACATGCACATATATAGTTTTTTTTGAAAGAAAACACGCATGCACATAGTTATATGTTCATGGATATTTAATTTAAAAGCTAGGGTTAACTCTTGAAGATTTTGTGTATATAAAATTCACTCATTTACTCTTTATTATTTTTTTCCAGGTTTTGTGAAAGAAAATATTAGAGTGACAACCGAAACCAAAAATATTATTAGGGTTTCTGGGGAGCGTCTAGTTGTTGGCAACAAATGGAACCGTTTCCAAGAGGATTTTCAAATCCCGGAAAATTGTAACGTCAGAGGAATCCGTGCCAAATTTGATCGCGGAATTCTTACCATTACAATGCCCTGGAAAGCTGAAGTCAAAACAACCCAAACATCCCGAGCCCCAGCCCCAGCCCCAGCCCGAATCCGAACGCCAACAAAGCCACAAGAATCCAATGCCAAACCAAGCTCTCAGGCCAATGCTATTCCATCCCAAGCTGCACCATCAACTTCTCCCACGAAAAAGGCCGAGAGCAGGAGTTCCCAGGCCATGAACACTCCAAAACCCGCAAATTCGCCAAATTTAACTTCAATTACTGATGCTCAAAGTGTCAGGGAAGATAAAACAAGTACTACCACAAGTAGTGAAAGCAATGAAATAAAGCGACCGGAAATGTTTCCGAATACTATGGAAAAGTCGGTATGGAAGGAAAATATCGAGGGAATTGAGAAAAAAGATAAAGAGCCAAATCAAGATGAAAAAGTGATAAAAAAGATTGTTGAGAAAAGGGATGAAGAAAAAAGTGGCTTTGGGGGATATAGTTTGGAGGAGTATAAGCAAGTGGTGAAGGGGCTTGCAAGGGGCCTAAGTGAAGAAAGGGAATTGATGGTGAATATGGCTGCTGCTGTTCTGGTGATTGTGGCACTTGGGGCTTATGTTTCCTACACCTCTTTTGGAAAGTAGTTAAACACTACACAACATATATGCATATATGTGTTGATTAAATACATTATGTGATCATACCTTTTAATAAATGGTTATCCTGGAATATCATTTTCTTGTGTATAATAAATAAACAATAAAATAATCTCATATAAATTTGTCAATTGTATGAGCTATAAAATGATCTGCAACATCTCTTGGAATGGAGTATTAGGCATTTATATAGTTTGGACTTCTCATGGAAGAATGCATCGTCTTCTCTTTTAAATTTTTTATTTTGTTTATTTTTTCATTATCTCGGATTTTTAACATTTTTAGAAAGTGCATTTTTTATTTAATCTATTTAAGGAACAAGTTTTTTGCTATTTTCGATTCAAAGACACTAAGACAGACATTTACTTAATACGATTCAGGTCATGTGAGTATGTGTTTTTATATTTTTGTTTTTAGAAAAGTAACAATTTTAAAAAAGGTAGTGTGAGTACGTGTTAGAAACATAAAAAGCTCCCACGTTAGAGCCCGGTTCTTTTAAACTACTAAATGTTTCTATATTAATTGAATAGTTATTTTTTTATTATGTGATATTAAAGAATTCTACCCCAAGTAAATCAAAATAACCTATAAAAACATACAAGTCTTAAAAAAAGGGTAAACATAAGTACTAATCGTAAGTAAAAAAAAAAAGCTACTTTAATTTTTTTTCATATTTATTAAACATTAAGGAGGAAAAAGTCATAAATTTCATGAATATTTACTGTTTGATTAATTTGATGTTTAATAAATGTTAAAATTCATTTGCAACAACGTTTTCTAATTACACATAAGCACTTGTTGTCCTAGCTAATAGGTCATGTCATAAATTATGACGTGACATGTCCAATTGAACAGAAATAAAAAATATTAAAAGTTTATTCACTTAATTACACAAATTGAAAGATTAATTACCGAAATAGAAAAAGATAATTTAAGATAATAATTTATATTTAAGCATATAAAGAATAATACAATAATAAAAAATACAGAAATTCGTTTTCGCCTACGGATTAGTCTTTTATCTTAATTGGACTCTAGTGTTGATCCGAATGAACTAATTAGACCTGCCCCACTAATGTATTATAAATGAAGTTTGAGCTTGTTCATTCGTAATCAAATCTTGTCTTTGCGCGTTGGTTGGAAAAAAAAAATTTGATTGGAAGTCTTACCGCTAATGTCCTAAGCCCTTAAGGCGCAAGTGGCTGGCTGACCGAGGGCTACGCTCTGGCGCTGGGCTCCTCTAACTGCTTGATTGAAGACATAATGTTCTATATAATACTCCATCGGTTCTCTTTTATATTACTCCCTTCGTCCCTAATTATTTGATATTTTAGAGGTGAACATAAAAATTAAAATAATAATTAAAAAGCATTAAATATAGTACTCAATTGTCTATAATACCCTTAAATCTTTTGTTAGGATAAGGAGAGAGAACTAGTTTAAAGTATCAAAAAATTAGGCAGAGTAATGAGGGGTAATTTTGAAAAAATTATCATTAATTCTCTTAGATTTGAACAAACGTCAAATAATTAAGGACAACTGAAAAACTCTAAAACGTCAAATAATTAAGGACGAATGAAGTACGTTTTAGAGTTGATCACATATATTAAGAAACCTAATTGCTACTTGTTGGGACATAAATATTTGGGCCTAATTATTATGGTAGACCAAAGTCCGCGTGGAGATATTTTTACTCATGTGGAATTTTGTTTTGGCAATTGGAGTATTTTAAGGAATTTTGGATTCCTAATTATATTTGGTTTTCATTTATAAAAGGATTAGGAGATCTTATACAATTCCATTAATGAATTATACCTAATGAGGAATTCTAATCCAATACGGGGAAGGATTTTATGGAGGCGGTGAGATCACTATAAATACAAAGTTTTACCCTGATTCTAAGGTACACACATAACTCATTATTATTTTTCAGCACTAGAGCTTTTTGCCTCCATTGTTAAACCTTATTCAGCATGTACTTATTCTTACACCAGAGCTATCCCCGACGGCACAAGCCGTCAAGATTTTGGTGTGCTTACCGTTTCTGTGCAGGATTGGACGCGTGTAGATACTCAAATTTTTGTGTTCCTGTTACTAACCATACATGAGGGCATAATCGTCTTCTAGAGATAACCCTGGAAGTCAAATAAGTTTCAACCCCCGAGAAAATCCCGGGAGATCCAGTTTTCAATTCCAGAGATAATCCCGGGAGACTCAGTTTCAATCCCGGAGATAACCCCAGAAGATTCAGTTCCAACCTCGGAGATAACTCCGAAGGATGCAGCCTAAGTTCCGGAGATAAACTCGAAAAAGCCAGTTTCTACCCCGGAGACAACCTCGGGATACTCAATTCAACCCCGGAGATAACCCCGGGAGGTCAAGCACACCTCAGAGATAACCCTGAGGACATTCAGTATTCACAAGAGCCCAATCTCAGAGATAACCCTGAGCAACGACTACTACATCTGCGCAAAAGCCGGAGATTACCCCGGTGGGGGAAAAATCATCATTTTGCTTCCTCAACACACATTCACGTCGTCTCAACACATTTTAATCCACACTACATATCAAGGTGTCCTACAAGAACCATAGCTTAAATCCTGAGTGACAACTACACCAGCACAACGGATAGAATTTGAAGACTTGGAGATCTTGTCATGGACCCATCTTCCCAGCTTCGTACAACCTCTAATCCCATGTCATTGTGTAACTCTCGACAACAGCTTTCTGAAAAGGTACAACACTTCTTTATCAGAAGCATGGATTGAAATTTATGAAGGTTCGAGCGGACATCGCGTAGCCAAAGTGCACGTACTTCGAGACGACAGGAACCGCATGGCCCGGGGCAGCCGCAGCTATCTCGGGTAAACCAGCGGCCATCTGGTCTTTAAATATGAGCTCTTGGCAGCTCATTTAAAAAAAAGAGAAAAGGAGAAAAAACTATGTCCATTTCAGCATGTAACCTTTGCTAGAGTGCTCTAAACTAAGTGATTCTTCTTTTTAAATACTTGTAAGCTCGTGTTTTGTAACATACTAAGTTTAACCGGTGGAAACCGAGTTTTTAGGGATCAAAAGCTATCTGAAGTCTTCTTGGTAGCCCACTATAAGATTTTTCAAATTTTTAAGCTTTTCACTACTTCTATACGTATATATCTACTAACATTGAGAGTCGCGTTATGTGGGTATGCCCGGATCGTCGATCCGTGACTTTTTATTGCTTATATATACATATACTATCGAATTCGAACTAGAATGAGTCTGGATAGAATATCCAGTGCGTTTACTGCTTTTATATATATATATATATATATATATATATATATATATATATATATATACCACTTTTATAAATATCTTCTTTAATCGCTTTCACAATATAGATATTTAATCTTTCAGCCTGCGGGCTAGATTTGCCTAAATCTGGCTATTTCTAACTTTAACCGGTTCAAAGTGACTAAACTGGAACCGTTGAAGCTATAATGGTTTAGATTTACTCAAATCTAGTTCTTTTTCTAGGTTTTGTACATATTGTTTTTTATGTGATCCTAGGAATCATGTGATCATAGATTCAACTTCAGAATCTAAATTCGGTTCCCGTGATGGACATTTTGAAGCTGCAACCAACTTATAAATTATCTACAGTGTCTGGATATCCTTAGATGACTCTCATGCCCACAAGGAGTTCGGTGCTGCTATGTATCTTATTTTCTCTAAGATGCCTCGCATCTCGAAAATAAAAACAATCAAGCCGAACACATAATAAAATGGAAGTATCAAAGGCCTCAATTACTATTGAGCACAAGGGTTTGAAAAACCTATTTTACAAAATATCACTGCTATATCTTGTTAAAATTGAACTTTTATACAAAAGTCAAACCCTTTGTATATATGTGCAAACAAGCCATAGCACTACTCCCAAACAACTGGACATAGGCCCTACACTTACACACATACGCAGATAAAAGTTAATGAAAAGTGGTGGTAACCGTGTTATCACGGAAGTCGGGAGGTGCCTAACACCTTCCCTCTGCTTAATAAAGCCCCCAGACCCTAATGAATTTCGGCTTCTCAGACCAGTTAAATAGTGTCAAATCATTGGGTCTTTGTGCAAACCTTTTCTTGGTTGAGTTGGTGCAACCATTTAAAGTACCAACTGGAGACTCTAACAGTAAAATCGTCCATATATACATGTCAGACCTTTTTAAACTTGTTTTTTCAAACAAATCTCACCTAAAATGAGAACACCAAAAGGCAAGAACAGAAAGGGACAAATAAAAATCCCGACGTCGACTGGTGGCGACTCTACTAGGGACTCCAGTAAGAGGGCTTAAGCCGCTATTCAAGCTTTTCAAAAACATGTATCTGCTTATGTGTGAATACTATATTTACAATGAATAGATATATATTAATGCTTTATTTACTGCACTTAAGTGCTTCACACCATATCTGCTTGTGATATTAGTGTTTCACACATGTTATCATTTCCATATGGTGAGACGCGATGTATGTTGTGTGATTCCTCCACCAGGAGGCTAACCCATCGGTGTTTGATTACTAGACTCGTCGGAAGACTAATTCCACGAGACTCAGGAAAGGCACCACCCAGATTCGCTTCAGTTAAAAAATCGGATTAACTTCCCATCAAGTAAATTGCGATGATCTGGGGACCTTTATGCCGAAAAGTCGCGAGAGTAGCCTAAGATAGGCCAGCCTCTGATAAACCAAACGCGGAATGAAGTCTCTTCATACCTTCCCCTTTTCAATTACCTATAATTTCAATTACTTGTAATTTTATTTCCATGTCAATCTCAAAGTAATGGAAAATATAAAGGATTATGTGAACATGCATTCCTTTTCCATATCAAGACCTGTCATGCTATACTGTCATAAAAAATGACTGACATCCGTTTTGCAGGAAAACCCTTAAAATACTCCTAAAAAATAGACGCATTACATAGCATGTAACATTTTCCCGTTTTCCCAGACTAAACTACATAGTCTTTTCGTAAGGAAACAATTGGTCCCGTTACCCGTTCAAAGTCCAGAAAGGCACTAAGCCCACAGTCGTACATGGCTACAAGTGCTCAGCCTAATCCTACTACTGTCACTCGCAAGGAGTTCAAAGGATTAAGCAATCAAATAATAGAGTTGACTGTTCTCCTGAAAGAACTAAACAAATCAACTAAGGGTCCACAAATACCCATCCAAATAGAATCCTCTACACAGGGAGGAATCCAGGGTCCGGATAGAGAAATCCCAATACCTGAGTCTCAGAATGAGAAGTCCAACAAAACCCCTAAAATCACCCATCTTAAAGAACAAGACATCGGTGATATTCAGAAGAAGGTTCTATAAATGGAAGAGACCATTCGGTCCATCAAAGGGATTGGAACGCACGGAAGCGTTTCCTATTCAGACCTCTACATCTTTTGTAACAACCCGATATTTTTTATATAATTAAATCAGAAATTTTGCGTATAATTTTTTTTATTTATTTTAAGGATGAGGATTTGTACAAGATAAGGTGTATATGTATTTATGTAATAAATAACAATATATTTATTACATGAATATTTACAAAAAATTTTATTTTAGAATTATTGATTATTATAAATTATATTCTTTTAATAATTAATTGTATGGTGGAAATGTTTTTATTTATTTTCCATGAAAATATAATTATATTATAGATGAAATGATTTTTAGAATTATTATAATGATTATTTATTTTATTATATGAGTTTATGTTAGATTAATTAAGTTAATCATTTTGTTTAACTTGATTAATAATGTTATATTTGAATAATAAATCAGATATGAAATTCAAACCCTAATTTTGAATTTTGATCAAGGAATGAGAACAATAATATTATATTATTATTTGTCAGTATTATAATTAGGTATGCTATGTGTGTAAGGTTAATGTGAGGATCAGTTTTGATGGAACAATTTTAATGTTACTGATAAACCCTAGTTTGAAGTTAAATGAGACTTTAAAATATGTCTAGTAGTTATGTTATGTGATTAATGATATTTATTATAATATTAATTATATTTTAATTTTTCAGTACTATAATTATGTACTGTATGTGTGTATGAAAAATGGTTGGTCAATTATGGTGTTTAATGTCAAAACCCTAGCATTAATTTATTTCACCATATTTTGAAATTCAGATGGGAGATTCAAGACTGTGTTATATAACTGTGTTATGCGATTTATGTGTGTATTATATAATTCTATGATTAATTAGGTAAACCCTAATTAATAGTTAGAAATATGAAATTCTAGAAATCCTACTATTTATATTGGAAACCCTAATATTTAAATTATAATTAAACCATATTTGATTTGAAACCCTAATTCGAAGGCTATGTATGACTCTATGAATTTGTTAAGTCGTTATGTAATCGTGATAATGTGATTAACGATCGGGGTTATAGATATTAACTCAAATTAGGGAAACCCTAATTTTTTTGAAAATCTTAATTAATATTTATAAACCCTAATTGTTTAATGATCAATGTTAATTATAATTAGTAAATTTTAAACCCAAATGTTCAAGTAATCGAATTAGAAAACTAATTATAAACTCTAATTTATATTTTTGGAAACTAAATTGTTATTTATTTTTAAATCCTAATTTTGGAAATCCTAGAATTTTGCTTTTAAAACCTAAAATGGTTCAAATCCTAAACCCTAATCCAAACCTTAAACCCTAAGAGTTTGGTCAAATGTCAAAAATGCCATTAAAATTATAAGCCAAATGACATGTTTACCCTTTTGTGTATTATTGAGGCTATATGTAGGTTTTGACATTAAGGGAAGTTGGTGACCAAATCCAACAACCCCATGTGACACCTAACAACTCAAATCAACAGCAATCTCAGCCATATACATTATATACATGTTATATATGTAGCATTAGAGAGAGAAAAGTGCATTATTTGTCTCATTTTCTCTCATACACCCAACCAAGTCTTTACCTCTTCAAACCCACAAAATATTGTAGCATATCAGTCCCATATTCAAGCCTCACGAACAACCACATCAAACTCAGAAGCTTAGAATCAAAATTGATCATAAAGGTATAAACCCTAACCAAGAAATTTGATCCTTGATTCCATGTTAGATGTTAGTTTTTGTATGTTAAACATGTTGTTTGGAGTCCCTATAGTTGATCTGGGTTAGTAGTTGATGGATCAATAACTTCTAAGTGCACAAATTAGAAAATTTTCAAAATCTGGAAAAATATTTTTTTATGTCTGACAGCTTAATGTCAAACCCTGTAGATCTTTCTCTGGTTATGTTTTTGGCTGTTTAAATGTTTTAACATGTAGTCTGTAATGATATCTTTGATCTGGATTTGAAATCATGCTTGAATCAGATTCAGGTTGCAAGATAATCGTGGTCAAACTAGGTTAACCGAGCATGACCAAGAGTTTCTGGGCACCCAGAAACTCTATTCCAGTGTCTGACAAGATATTGCATGGCTTAAATGTGATAACCCGAGCTTTCGAATAATCAAAATTTACGAATAATTTTTTTTTATTAATATTAATTATCATTTATGTGACAAGTATCTATGATACGAGTCTCGAGAAAGTCAATTTGGGTATTGACAAATAAATTTAGAGTAGAGTTGTGCTTAACAGCTTTAGAAACACCCTAATTTCGGGAAAGGGATTCGATAGAAAATATAATTAAAATAATTATATTGATGAGTACGTGTTTGTACTGTATAGAATGATTGATCGGATAAGGTTTGAAATTAATAAAACCTAATAAGAGATTAGAAACTCTAATCTCAGGATTAGAAACCCTAACGTACCGTTAGAAATCCTAATTGTACGCCGGGAAACCCTAATTTTATATTCGGGAATCCTAAACCCTAAATTAGGAAACCCTAATTCTAATTGACAAGCGTATTGTGTGTATTAAACTTAAATATGATTAGAAAATTCTAATTATATTTTTGTTATCTTAATTTCTATTTTACAAACCCTAATTGTAATTTAGAAAATTTATTTTTCTTATTAAAACCCTAATTCGTGGGTTATAAACCCTAATGACCATTTTGACCCTATTTGCTAAATTAAGCAATTTTAATTAGGGATATTAATCCTAATTAGCAAGATTGAATTTTTGGATTAGGAAATATTAATATAATTATCGAAACCTAATTATAATTTGGAATTATTAATTTTCTATTTTGGAAACCGAAATTTGAAAATTTTGAAAATTAAATTGCAAACCTAAAGGGTTTAAACCCTAAACTCTAAAGTGTTCAAATCTTAAACCCAAACCCTAAACCCTAAGGGTTTGGCTAATTGGCAAGAATGCCATTAAATGTATTTACCAAATGACAAAAATGCCCTTTTATTATATTTTATAAGCTAACTTGCAATTTTGGCTTAACTTTAGTTGGTCACCAACTATTTTGACATTTGTGACTTAAAATCTAAGCCAATTCAGCCTCTTAGTGACAACACATTACATCTAACAACTTCATATCACAATATATAAATATTGGGAGAGAGAAAGTGTTCATATTTTGCTTATTTGCTAGCTTAGCTCACACCAACTCTCATTCTCTCTCAAAGCTTCGAAAATGTGAGACCCCAAATTTTATGAAATAAAAGTATTCAATTTTTCTATTTTGGTAAATGGTTAAATTGATAAAAGGTTAAAGTTAAAGGTGATATGTGAAAAATTTTCAAAGTAGACAAGTTGTCATAAAATACCCGGTTACTATTCACTCTAGTATTGTTCACTCGAGTATTTGGGGCACTTTTTGTGTCGGAGTACTATTCATGAGTTACTATTCACGAGTTACTATTCATGAGTTACTATTCACAAGTTACTATTCATGAGTTACTATTCACGAGTTACTATTCATGAGTTACTATTCACGAGTTACTATTCATGAGTTACTATTCACGAGTTACTATTCACGAGTTACTATTCACGGGGAATATTCGATTAGTCGAAGAATATTTGTACGACGGTACAATTATTGGTGGACCCCACAACAGAATTATTGTCGGATTGAGAAAACGATAAAAAATATTTTATTAAAAATAACGGCGAAAGTTTTACCGTTGATACTGTTGAACTACTCGGTAGTAAAAGTACAGTAATACGTGTGATTGCATAGTAGCACACGGTATTGATTATTAATGCTTATGTGAGAAGTCACTCAGTTTGATTCAATTATTGTCAATTACTAATATGAATTATTTAGCGATAATGAAGTTTTGTTTTATTCGTATTATTAACGTAATAAAACAGAAACATCTTTTTATATAAAACAGAATACTTTATTAAAGTTATTCTATAAATAGAATATATTATATTCTATTATGCATAGTATTTTGTATAGTAAAATCTTTTTATATAAAACAGAATACTTTATTAAAGTTGTTTGTTTTATTAGGCAATAATTAGAATATATTATATTTTATTTAAAAGATTTTACTTTAAATATGGACCGTTAGATTAAAGTAAATCAATCTGAACCGTTCATGGATTAGTTACTATGCATTCCATTTTCCTATAAATAGAAGCTCATTCCTTCATTATTTTCTTACGAATTCACTGAACTCTAGAGAGAGAAACTATAGAGAGAAAGAAGAAGAGTATTCTGCCGCTTAACTACTTCTTTATTTCAGTTCTTCTTTAAAATGGTAAGGGGTGTTATTCTTATTTATTCATGAAGAGAACTTTTGTTATTCTGTTGGAATAACCTGTATACGCGGTCTGCCCTATACTTGGTGACATTCTTCTATTATTCTGTTGGAACATCCTGTCTGTGTGTTTTACACCGGACCTGGTTCCGTCTTTATTATTATTCTGTTGGAACATTCTGTCTGTGTGTTTTACACCAGACCTGGTTCCGTCTTTATTATTATTCTGTTGGAATATCCTGTTTGTGCGTTTTACGCCGGACCTGGTTCCATTATTTATTATTCTGTTGAAATAACCTGTCTGTGCGGTCTATCGCATGCATGGTGATTTCTTTTGTTATTCCATTCTTTATTATACCCAGTTGGTTAAGTTTTGACTTCTATACTCCATGAAATTTGTGGAATATCCTTGATAATTGTGTTTCATCCAGTATCTTTTCATGAAAATATTCTTTTAAGCATTCTTGAATTTTACTCCACAAAGCAGTATCATGTTGACAATTTGGACGTTGTTAATTCTTGGATAAGTTAATTCTTGAACTTGTTTTATTGAATTCTTATATCATTGTCATCATCCTCATGTTTATAAAATGTTGAAAGTCATCTGTGGCTTGTAGTGCATAGATGGATTTGGTATACTTATGACCAGGGATTATTCGGTATAATCATGACCGTAATGTTACAAATGATGTGGTAAAAGTTCTCATTGGCCCGTAGTGCATTGATGGACAGTTGTTGGCATAATCATGACCATTAATGAATACACGAATATCCTTGACCGTAGTGCAAGGGTGATTCGATGATGTGGATTATTTTATTAAGCTGAGTCCCAGTGATAACAGTGTTGAAAAACTTTTTAAATCATAGAAGATAGTAGATTTTATTTTCTACTTGACTCTTTTAATGGATTACTTGTTTCGCTACTGTTAAACTTGATGTTCGTTATATTTTATCATTTTAACACTGTTGAAGGCTAATGATAATTTATTCTGCATTATCTTAGTCATAATATTTCTTACTGGGCTAGTTGAGCTCACCCTTTCTTTTACTGTTCTCTTCAGGAAATGAGAATATAGATGGGACGAGTCAGGGAACGGAGTGATGGACCAGATGATAGTATTAGTAGTCCTCACTATTCTGTTAAATAGTGTGACAATAATTGTAATGAGGACTCCTTTTGAGTTTATATAGTCTCTAGTAGACAATAATTGTATTCAAACTCACAGTTATGTTTTGTCGTATTGTACACGACAGTTGTATTAGTAAGTTGTATTTGTATTCTGTACCATGTATCTGACGACCCAAGATGGGTGATGTATACCTAATTTTGGGGGCGTCACAGTTGGTATCAGAGCTTAGGGATATGATCCCTGGCTGAGATGTGAGATAAGAACTAGGAGGGGAGAGACGAGAAATTACTTCGCTAGTATGACCTACCTAAGTTTATTTGGTATTTAATTGGTCGGTCAGAGTATAGGGATAAAATGTGATATGTTAATTAACCCTTAGTTTGTGTTAGTGTTTGAGAATGACATCTGAAAATGCTGAGATAAGCAATGAAGCACATGAGAGTGTTGATTCAGCTCAAGCAAAAGGTAACGACCAACAACACGATAATAATCATACTGGTGGCAACGGCTATCGGAACAATGATAACCATCGTGGGGGAAATTATCATGCCAAGAATGGTAACCACTTCGGTGGTAATCTTGGCAAAGATAATAGAAGTGGAAATTGCAAGAAAAGAAGGTCATTGAGCCCGATTTTGTCGTGCACCAAAGTCAAGTCCAGCTGGGACGGTGGCACCAAAGGCGGATACGGACAAAACAAAGTCGTTGGTTTTAGGAAGAGCGTTTTTCATGACTTCTCAAAAAGCGAGTAAACCGAACGAAGTTAGCACGGGTTAGTTAATTATAAATTTTTGCGAAGTTTATACCCTATTAGATATCAGTTCTACCCATTCTTTTATCTCTCTTGCTTGCGTTCAACGTTTAAATTTGACTCTAGAGAAGTTAGACTTTAACCTATCGGTTGAAAACTCCGTTAGGAGAAACCTTCATTTCATGTGCTATCCAAGTCTTGGATGAGAGTCACAGTTTTGAATGATATTCTTATTGTTAATAAATTTCCTGACGTATTTTTGAAGACTTCTTAAACTACCCTAGAGCATGAAATCGAATTTTGTATTGACCCCAATACAAAACTCATTTCTAAAACCCTCAAATATTTCTTCAACTAAAAGGATCTGTTTACATGGATTATGATGAAAGTCATAATAAAAGCATTGGACTAATAAAAATCATGGGTATACGTGGTATTAGTAAGTGTTATGATGTGTTATGTTGGTTATTATGTGAAAACATGAAAGTTTCTTAGAAATCACAAAGGGTTGAAAAATCAGATTTTGGTAAAAACGTAACACAAAATTCAATTGACCATATCTCCTATTATATTTTGAATTTTTGAGTTTGGTCAAGTTCTAGAGTTAGATCTATAAGTTTCCTAACTTATCCAAGTCGAATCATTGGAAAAGGTGTTGTAGATTTGCGTGTGGACTATTTTTAGCAAAGGAGTTCAAAGCTGCAAAACCCGAAAAAGCTACTTAAAGGGGCTATTTCGGCCACATAATTTATGAGAAAACTTCCGGCCTTTTGGGACATGAAAGTATATGGTATAAAGTACCTCCTGTCCAAAAATGAGCTTATTCTGACTTAAAATGAGCAAGTTATGACCATTTCAATATTTAGATTTTTCTGACGAAAAACGCTATAACCGGAGTTCTATAACTCCAATGACCATGAAATTTAAACTAGAGGCTCATGTTAACATGTGTATGATTTTGCCAAGATTTGGGAATTTTTGGAGTTAAGCTTGAGGTAGCTAATTTCTTAAGAAATTAATTAGAAATTGATTTTTGAAAAATAGTAAATGAATTTTAAAAATTCCGAGAAAAATATATGTTTATTATGAGACTATATTATGCTAAATCCCAGAAAAGAAATATTTTTGGAGCTGATTTGGTATTTTTTATGAAAATAGTTTAGTTACGAACATATGAGTTAAATGTGTTATGTGCAGTAACAAAGTTGGAAGATAGGATTTTATGGCTTGAAAATCCTATATAAGGTATATGTAGATTGTTGATAAGGAATTTGATTATTGGTGATGAAATCTTATGAGTATGACATGTTTGAATAATTAAATGCATTATTTGGTAAAGTGTAAACAACTGAAATAAATTGTTTATAAGTTTAAGAAGTGATTAAAATATTGTTATAATATTAATGAAATTAGATTATGAGATTATTAAGTGATTGATAACATTGGGATACTCTTGAACCCTAGATAAATTATATTATAAATGTTTAATATTTATCCTTTATCTCATTTGATTGATTCTTTATATCATTGTCATGATCCTCATGCTTATATTGTGTTGAAAGTCATATGTGGCTTACGCGCATAGATGGACTTGGTATGATTATGACCAGGGATTGTTCGGTATAATCATTACCGTAATTGAAAACACGATTATCTTTGGCGCGTAGTGCATGGATAATTCGTGGTCGTGATATTAAAGAATATCCTTGGCCTGTAGTGCATGGATGATTCGATGATGTGGATTAATTATTGAGCTGACTCTCAGCAATGAAATATTAATTCATAGATATGGTAAAAGTCATATGTGGCTTACGTGCATAGATGGACTTGGTATGATTATGACCAGGGATTGTTCGGTATAATCATGACCGTAATTGAAAACACGATTATCTTTGGCACGTAGTGCATAGATAATTCGTGGTCGTGATACTATTAAGCTGAGTCTCAGTATTATTGATTTTATAGTTGTATATCTTTGACCTGTGGTGCAAAGATGAACTGTTGATTATTGGTTATACAGTTGGCATGTAGTGCAAAAATGATTTGTTAATATATATCTTTCGCCGTATTGCAAAGATGAATTTAATGTTTTCAACGATAAAGGTATTCAAGGTATCCTCACCTCTTCGTCATACCAGGTACGTACGTAAATTTCGAGGGCGAAATTTCATAAGGAGGGGAGATTGTGAGACCCCAAATTTTATGAAATAAAAGTATTCAATTTTTCTATTTTGGTAAATGGTTAAATTGATAAAAGGTTAAAGTTAAAGGTGATATGTAAAAATTTTTCAAAGTAGACAAGTTGTTATAAAATACCCGGTTACTATTCACTCTAGTATTGTTCACTCGAGTATTTGGGGCACTTTTTGTGTCGGAGTACTATTCATGAGTTACTATTCACGAGTTACTATTCATGAGTTAATATTCACAAGTTACTATTCACGAGTTACTATTCATGAGTTACTATTCACGAGTTACTATTCATGAGTTACTATTCATGAGTTACTATTTACAAGTTACTATTCACGAGTTACTATTCATGAGTTACTATTCACGAGTTACTATTTATGGGGAATATTCGATTAGTCGGAGAATATTTGTACGACGGTACAATCATTGGTGGACCCCACAACAGAATTATTGTCGGATTGAGAAAACGACAAAAAATATTTTATTAAAAATAACGGCGAAAGTTTTACCGTTGATACTGTTGAACTACTCGGTAGTAAAAGTACAGTAATACGTGTGATTGCATAGTAGCACACGGTATTGATTATTAATGCTTATGTGAGAAGTCACTCAGTTTGATTCAATTATTGTCAATTAATAATATGAATTATTTAGCGATAATGAAGTTTTATTTTATTCGTATTATTAACGTAATAAAACAGAAACATCTTTTTATATAAAACAGAATACTTTATTAAAGTTATTCTATAAATATATTATATTATATTCTATTATGCATAGTATTTTGCATAGTAAAATCTTTTTATATAAAACAAAATACTTTATTAAAGTTGTTTGTTTTATTAGGCAATATTTAGAATATATTATATTTTATTTAAAAGATTTTGCTTTATATATGGACCGTTAGATTAAAGTAAATCAATCTGGACCGTTTATGGATTAGTTACTATGCATTCCATTTTCCTATAAATAGAAGCTCATTCCTTCATTATTTTCTTACGAATTCACTGAACTCTTGAGAGAGAAACTATAGAGAGAAAGAAGAAGAGTATTCTGCCACTTAACTACTTCTTTATTTCAGTTCTTCTTTAAAACGGTAAGAGGTGTTATTCTTTCTTATTCATGAAGAGAACTTTTGTTATTCCATTTCTTATTATTCTGTTGGAATAACCTGTATACGCGGTCTACCCTATACTTGGTGACATTCTTCTATTATTCTGTTGGAACATCCTGTCTGTGTGTTTTACACCGGACCTGGTTCCGTCTTTATTATTATTCTGTTGGAATATCCTGTCTGTGCGTTTTACGCCAGACCTGATTCTATTATTTATTATTCTGTTGGAATAACCTGTCTGTGCGGTCTATCGCATGCATGATGATTTTTTTTGTTATTCCATTCTTTATTATACCCAGTTGGTTAAGTTTTGACTTCTATACTCCATGAAATTTGTGGAATATCCTTGATAGTTGCGTTTCATCCTGTATCTTTTCATAAAAATATTCTTCTAAGCATTCTTGAATTTTACTCCACAAAGCAGTATCATGTTGACAATTTGGACGTTGTTAATTCTTGGATAAATTAATTCTTGAACTTGTTTTATTGAATTCTTATATCATTGTCATCATTCTCATGTTTATAAAATGTTGAAAGTCATCTGTGACCTGTAGTGCATAGATGGACTTGGTATGATTATGACCAGGGATTATTCGGTATAATCATGACCGTAATGTTACAAATGATGTGGTAAAAGTTCTCATTGGCCCGTAGTGCATTGATGGACAGTTGTTGGCATGATCATGACCATTAATGAATACACGAATATCCTTGGCCGTAGTGCAGGGGTGATTCGATGATGTGGATTATTTTATTAAGCTGAGTCCCAGTGATAACAGTGTTGAAAAACCTTTTAAATCATAGAAGATAGTAGATTTTATTTTCTGCTCGACTCTTTTAATGGATTGCTTGTTTCGCTGCAGTTAAACTTGATGTTCGTTATATTTTATCAGTTAAACACTGTTGAAGGCTAATGCTAATTTATTCTGCATTATCTTAGTCATAATATTTCTTACTGGGCTAGTTGAGCTCACCCTTTCTTTCACTGTTCTCTTCAGGAAATGAGAATATAGATGGGACGAGTCGGGGAACAGAGTGATGGACCAGATGATAGTATTAGTAGTCCTCACTATTCTGTTAAATAGTGTGACAACAATTGTAATGAGGACTCCTTTTGAGTTTGTATAGTCTCTAGTAGACAATAATTGTATTCAAACTCACAGTTATATTTTGTCGTATTGTACACGACAGTTGTATTAGTAAGTTGTATTTGTATTCTGTACCATGTATCTGACGACCCAAGATGGGTGATGTATACCTAATTTTGGGGGCGTCGCAAAAAATATCAAGTGTTTCTGTCACACAACAGCCCATTAAAAACCCAAGATTAGATCTGGAGAGTTGAGATCAAATATTGTTCAAGAAAAGGTATAAACCTATTTTTATTTTTGATCCATGTTGCTAAGAAAACTTTTGTGATTTTGTGTTTAGATTCATGCTTGAGGATGTTTTATGTTGATCTATGATGATCAAACATATATCCATAGCATCAAAGTGCCTTAAAATAGAGTTTTTCAAAATTTGTTCTTGAGTATGAACTATGGTCTGATAATAAATGTCAGTGGCCGTAGATCTTGGTACGTTTGTGTTTTCTGTTGTTTTATGTTTTGGATCTATAGTCTGACATGAGGTCTTGGATCTGGAAGTGGTATAACAGCCATTCAATGTCTAGATTGTAAGATATTCAAGGTCAAAACCCGTTGACCGACGTTGACTGGGCTAAAATCTGGGCAGCCCAGAACCTATGAAAGAGCGTCTGACAAGCTTTTGTAGTGTCCGAATTTGTTAGTGTTTACGAATTTTGTTGTTGTTGTTGTAATACATGTGTAGCCTGGTATCCTGAATACAGATTTATAACTTTATATCATATAGTTGATCAACAGGATGAGTGTAATATTTCGTCAAAGTAGGCCAATCGGCCATGACTTCACTTTCTGGGAATTTCTAGAAAATTTATGAACTTAGTTCTGACAATGTTTGACCGGATTACATCTGGATGTTGTGTTGTTTTTTATATGATCTGTTGCCTCGTGCTTGTTACTTGACACAAGTAGTATGTAATGGAACCATTGTATTACATGAATCATGAACGGAGCTTATAGAAAAATTAATTGGAAAGTGGTCACTCAGACTGCTGGGTTTCTGGGTAATCCCATAAACTGTCTGACAATGAATTCGAAGGCATAGATCATCTTGTTGTGTTATTGTTTGATCAAAGTGTGAGTTGGATATTGTAGAGTTACATTTTCACTACACGATTGAAGATTTAACCTAGCCAGAACAAGAATATATTCGATTTTATGATTGGTCAAACAGGGCAGCCTGATAACAAAGCTGTCAGTGTTCTTGAGCTCAAGAACACCAACAGCGACGCTTTCTGTCGCTAAAGACCAACAGCGACGGTTTTAATTATTTTATTTTCTGAATTTCTGGAAAATAATTAAAAAATAGAAATAAATTCTAAAAATTACCAAAAATGGTTTTAAAAATTATTTTAAATTATGAAAAATAATTTTTGACCAATTGGAATATTTTTCTTTAATATTTATAATTATTTAAATATTAAAGGTATTTAATTTATTTACTTAGTGTACTAAAAATTAGAGAAAAATAATTTAATATTATGAAAAATCAATTTAAATAAGAATAATGTATTTAAAAATATTTTGAGTTATAAAATGTGACTTTTAATATTTGTAGAGAATTTTCATTAATAATTTAATATTAATGATATTAGATTTATTTAAATATTAAATTAAATAAATAAGTTAAAAATGATTTTAATGATTTAAAAATCATTTTAAATAAGAATAAAGTGTTAGAAAATATTTTAAATTATAAAATATAATTTTCAATATTTTTAGAGAATTCTCATCAATAAATGATATTAGATTTATTTAATTATGATATTAAATAAATGAATTAAAAATAATTTTATTGATTTAAAAATCATTGAAAAGTGAGAAAAATGTTTTAAAAATATTTTAAGTTATAATTAATGACTTTTAATATTTTGATAATAATTACATTAATATTTAAATATTAATGGAGATGATTTGAAAATGATTTTAATTACTTTAAAAATCAATTAAGTAGAATATTGATGATTTAAAAATATTTTAAGTTATTAACAATAACTTTAATATTTTGACAAATATAACATTAATATTTTTATATTATTAAATATTAATGATAATAAGATTATTTGATAATTAAATCATTTAAAAATGATTTAAGTGTTTGAAAAATTATTATAAATTATAATAATTATTTATAAATTAATAAAAGCTTCCGGAAAATATTATAAACGATATTTGACCTATCTAAAATAATATTGAAGCTTAGAGACCAAGTTTAATTGACAATCAATGTGTTAATTGTCGGATAGGGTGACCAGAACACCGAGAATGGATCGAAATCCAACCAGACCGAAATAGTTAGACTGGATAAGTGTTTATATAGGTTATAAACACTGATGTGGTTATGTGGTAATATGCCTAGGAGAAGTTTGACTGTAGAATACAGTGTTACGTGTTATAAATGATTGTGCTAATTGTGAGACCGACATTGTTGGTTATAGGTCTTACGAAAGCAGATAAGTTTATTGTGTAGCTGTAATCAACACGAAAGGCAAGTTTCCTAACTCAACCTTGAGTTATATTCATTCAATTATTTTAATGATTAATTATTGATAATTATACCATGTCCAGGGAATTTATTGTTGATTATTCGCAGTTAGTGCATGATAAAAATTTAAATTGAATTACTAATTCGAAAAATATATATTCGTAGAATTACTGTTGTTGGATATTTATCTGCAGAAACTAATATTGACAGTACAGATAATTCCTGTTTATTGTCAAATTATATTGAAAAATGTCTTAGCTAATTATACTGGCTAGACGAACAATTGTTAGAACTTGATAAATACGAGAAGAGAAATCAATTGTTATTGATAGATCGATGCCAATTATTTCGGCTAGATCGATAAGTAGATAGAATTTGAAATCACAGTATTTCGTTGTTAAATCAAAATCTTGATTCTGAGACTGAGAAGAACAACCTTTTATATAAAGGGAATATTTTGGGTCGTATATTCGACCATTGCGCGCTGTTAAGTATTATGCATAATATAGGGTACAAGGAGTTGGCCGGCTCTAAGTACTTGCAGAGGGGTATGATTTAATCTTTATGGTTATCTGATATGCCTGCGTATGTATCAAAGTAAATCTTTGATAGATACCCGAGAAAATAAGTTCTAAGATCTGGTGGGATCACTCAGCATAAATATGAAAATTATTCCACTTTATTATTGCTTAGAATTGATTCTTGAGTATTCAATAGAATATCGTAGAAACTTTGAAAGCGTTGTACTCTTTCATTATCAAATTATTGGGTTGCCTAGAATACAAGAAGAATTGTTATTGATTAACGATTTGTTCAGCTATTTCAAAGTTTCCCGAACTTTAGTTTCATTCTATCAAAATAGATAGTCTGTTCTTGTTGATTCATATACCTTTATTGTATGTCTTAACTTGCGGGGCAAACTTGTTGCTCACCCTTGCTATAAATAAAATATTTCAGCTAAGAATGAAGAGGCCAGCGGGTCAAAGAAGAACAAAGGCAAAGGCAAGATGCTGGAGTAGTTATAATGAACAGTATTATTATATTGTTGTATTGTAAACCCTTTTTGTTTATCTAAAGGGTATGATTGTAATGTTAAGGTTAGAAAACCTGGGACTTATGTATTAACAACTTATGTTAATGACTTATGTATTCCTATTTATATATAAATGGGTAGTTAAATGGTATTATATTATTGATCGTGAACACTAAATCCGGGGGTCAGGTAACTCGGATTTGGGGGTGTCACATTAAATATGTCTGATGTTAAGTCTTTTGATGCTGTTGTTGTAACTAGTTTATAGTATGGTATATGTTCTTTAAAACCATCTCTTTTGATCCCACAAACAATCAACTGATCAAATGTAGTGGACGGTCAAACCTGACCATCCGATCACGATTTACTTTTCTGGAAATTCCAGAAACCGGTTGAACTGGCTCTCTGACAATGTTTGACCAGCTTTGATCTTTCTTGTGTAATGATGATATGATGATTTGTTGTTACAAAGTTGTTCTTTGACATCTCGGCTATAATTATAAACCTTTGTATCGCATTAAACATAACCAGGATACAAGATATAAGGATCGAAAGGAAGGTACTTTGACTGTTCTTCATTTCTGGGAAACCCAGAAATGGAAGAACAGTCCTGACAAGGTATTTGATGGGCCAGAACTCACTGTTATGATAATCTATGGACATAAACTTTGTTGGTGATTGTAGTATTACATGAATACTACAATCATAAATCAGTAGCAAACCCAGAATCATATAGATCAGTGATCTAGACTTGGTCAAAGTAGGTAACCGGTTAACAACCTTTGAAGGTTCTGACATGCTCAAGAACACATTCAGCGACAGTTTTGTCGCCTAAAGCACCTATAACGACACATTATTATAAAATTAATTATATTTATTAAATAAATAGAAAAATTAGTTTTTAATTATTAAAAATATAAAATAAATTCTTAAAAATTATTTTAAAGTCCAAAAATTATATTTTAATAAATTTTAATATATTTCATAAATAATTAATATTTTTGGAATATTAAAGGTATTTAATTTATTTAATTATAATATTAAATAACTTATTTAAAAATAATTTTAATACTTGAAAAATTATTTAAAATTATATTATGTTATAAGAAAATATTTGAAGTTATTTTCTATAACTTTTAATATTTTGTGATGAAATTTCATTAATTAATTAATATTAATGATATTTAAGTTATTTAATAAATATATTAAATAAATGATGAAAAATAGAATTAATGATTTAAAAATTATTTAAAGGATATAAAAATATTTTAAGTTATAAAATATAACTTTTGATATTTTGTCATGAAAAATATTAATATTTTAATATTAATGATATTAGATTTATTTAATACTCATATTAAATAAATTAGTTTAAAAATAATTTTTATATTAGAAAAATCATTTTAAATGAAAATAAAGTGTTTAAAAATATTTGAAGTTATAAATTATAACTTTTGATATTTAAAGGAAAATTTCATTAATAATTTAATATTCAATTATATTAGATTTATTTAATAATTGTATTAAACAAATAGTTTAAAAATGGTTTTATTACTGTAAAAATCATTTAAAAAGGATATAAATTAATTAAAAATATTTTAAGTTATAAATAATGACTTTTAATATTTGGATAAATAAAACATTAATACTTAAATATTAATGATAATTATTTAAAAATAATTTTAATTCTTTTAAAAATCATTTAAGGGTAATATTAATACTTTAAAAGTATTTTGAGTTATTATAAATAACTTTAATATTTTGACAATAGTTTCATTAATAGTTTAATATTAATTAAATATTAATGATAATAGAATTGTTTAATATTTAAATCATTTAATTATGATTCCGGTGTTTGAAAATTCATAATTTATTATAAAAAATGTTTAAAAATTATTGCAAGTCATTTAAAAATGCTATGACTGTTATTTAAATAGTCTAAATAGATGTTGGACTACAGGATAGAGTCTTAGACTCGCTAATTACCCGATAAAGCCGTAGGTGCACCGACATGTTTCAAAAATTGATCTGGACTTATATAATTTGTTTGTATATGTGTTTGTTTGTGATCCAAATACTGTGAAACATGCGTGACAATGTGATTAGGTTATGTGCTGACTGCAATAAACAGTATTATGTGTTACGATGTGGAATTCTAATCGATAAAATGATCTTATTAATGATAGGTTTTGGTATAAAAATAAAACTAAGTTGCGTACTGTAAGCATCAGACCAGGCAAGTATCTTACCTTTGCATTTCTTTTATGCAATGGACATGAGTAAGAAGTTTCAGAATTATATTATTATTATGCTATATTATAAACCCTATTGTGATATATTCTATATCCACTCATTGTTTATCAAAATGTTAGTATATGGTAATTTAGATATATGTTCTGTTCATTAATTTCTAAATATAGTTACACAAGTGTCACCACTTGGATAATCATTGTATTTAATCGCATGTTGATATATATATATATATATATATATATATATATATATATATATATGTCCAAGCTAATTGACCAGCTAGACACAAATTTCAAAATATCGTTGAATATGATAAAAACCTTTTTGTATCCAATCAAAATTGCTTTGGTTAGGATTTCAGACTAAGTATGAACATCCCGATCACGGAAAAACTTTTATGCGCCCAAGGCGGACAGAGTGAACGATCCTATCGTTCTTGTAATGTAGTATTGATCAATACAGGGTACATGGGAAGTACAACCTCGTGCCCGTAAGTTATGACAATTTGCAGATGAAGTTCTGCTAAACCTATTCGAAAATTTAAAACAATGTTCATAATCTGTCGACTAATACCTATATATATATAGTCAATACGTAGTTTAAAAAATTTGAGATAGAATTGTTATGTTGTTATTATCGGTTCAGTTTACTTCACAACTATAAATTTATTGTAGAAGTGATGTACAAAGAAAACATTTATTTCTTTCAGTTAAATATATTCATAATTGTTATTACTTGCTGGGTACCCAAATGCTCACCCTTGCTTAAATTTAAATATTTTCAGCTAGGCATGATCAACCCGAAGGTTAAGACCAGAACAAGTGAAAAGGAAAGCAAACAGAATATGTTTAATGATACCTTTTGTAATAGTTAAACTGTATTAATTAAGATAAGGATATGTATTATATATCATGTAAAGAATATAGTAAAGGTGGCGTACTTAGGATTAGACTCTGATAAATATAAGTTAATTTTGATATTCACATTATTGTTATTATTATTAATATTATTTCCGTTCATAGAAATGGTATCGTGAAGCACCGAGTTTGGGTTTCAAGTACCCAAGTTTGGGGGCTTTACATCTTTCCTGGGGTTCATTATCTGAAGAAATTTAAGGCTCCTGTCTTCGAGAAATATGATGGATTGATAGATCCTTATACACACTTAAAAGTGTTCATTAGAGAGCTCAGATCCTATGCCAAGAATGAAAAGATGAGAATGAAGCTATTTCAGAAAAGTCTGACTGGACAAGCCAGAGCATGGTACACCAGACTGGATAACTCTAAAATTCACAGCTGGGAGGAGTTAGCCCATTCTTTCCTTAGTCAATATAGCTTTCAAACTCAGATGGCTCCATACAGGTATCAAATTACCAAAGTTAAGAAGTAAGTCAATGAGTCATTCAGAGAGTATGCCCAAAGATGGAGGCGTCTGACTGCTCAAGTAATCCCATCCATGAAAGAGACTGAGATGCTGATGACCTTCATAGATATTCAAGAAGCTCCATTTTATAAGAGGGTCCTAGCTGGAATAGGAAAACCATTCTTAGAAATGATTAAGCACGAAGAAATGGCAAAAATGGGATTGAAGTTTGGGAAGATTCAAGACTTCGTCCATTTAAAACCCGTAGTTGAGCAAATCCATTCTGGAAGTTATGGGAACAACCCCCGGAGGGTCCATAAGAAGAAAGAAGATGATGTTTCCTTGATACTGCAAGGGCAAACACAAAAAGGCAATCAAAACTTGCCTATTCAAAGGAGAAACTACTCCCCTTTTCAAGCACAATCCTCAATTCCTCCCTTGCCAAAGAGTGGAGAAGTTAGACGCTCAAGAGTGTTCACACCTTTAGGGGACTCACTCGAAAACATCTTCAAACTTCTGACATCTCAGAAGAAAATCACTCATCTCCATCCACCGGCCAATCATGTAAGAACCCGAATTTCCAGAATTATTAAAATAATAATTTAGTAAATAAAATTCTTAAGGCATGAGAAGGGTTCGAATAAGAATATATATATATATATATATATATATATATATATATATATATATATGCGTTGTGAGG
This sequence comes from Panax notoginseng, assembly GCA_016801055.1. Lineage (NCBI taxonomy): Eukaryota > Viridiplantae > Streptophyta > Magnoliopsida > Apiales > Araliaceae > Panax > Panax notoginseng. The sequence goes on along the minus strand of CM029017.1, from coordinate 76,006,785 downwards.
TATGTGGAATGGTGTTGCATGGTGTAATATAAACTATGCAATAAGTGATTTCTGTGTTTAATAAATATATTATTATTATATATTTGTTATTTATTGAAGAGTTGAGTTATTTGAAGTAAAGAAGATGGATAGAAATTTATCTATTGATGTTAAATAATTTATGTGAAATTATTTTATCGTAGTAAGTTGGTGACATTAAATATCTTTGATAATCACCAATTTCTTGAGTATATGTACGAGTAAGTATCAAATCTTAGGCAGTGCAACCGTACCTTTAATGGTGGATGTATAGGAGCTGGGCTAAATGATTTATTCAGAGAGCGGAGGTATATACGAATTAGTAACCGATCTAAGTCACTATGAAAATAGTGTAGACGAGAAGAAAACTAATTTGTTGGTTATTTGTGCGAAACCACTCAGTGTACTATATTGAATAATATTAATGACTTGATGTGTGCTAGGTTTAGACTTGTATATATGTACGTTGTTGGCGAGAGAAGAAAATCGATATACCTTTAAATAAAAATTGGTTAGAGAATTATTAAGTAATTTGATACATGGCGAGAAGTGAAGATTAAAGGAATGTATGTATGTGTTATATATATATTGAATTATGGAAAGAAATTAGATATATATAGGAGATATTTATAGTTGGTTAAACTATTAAGGAAAAATAGAGGTTTAAAACTTAAAGTGTTATCCTTAAATTGTTAAGGAAAGTAGTAACCGATGATGTGAAATTAAAGAGGAGATTAATGTTAGACGAGTTAACACTTAAGAAGGATGTGCAAGGTATTTAGGAATATAAATTCTATTTTTACTAAACAGAAACTTGTTGTGTCTAAACCTGGGATGGCGCAGCTGAGCCATTTCCAAGCCTATGACCTGAAAGTAGTATGCACATATACCAATCATGTTTGATGATAAAACATATACTTTGCAACAATCTTATTCATTTATTAATAAAAAGTATTAATTTATTAAAGGCTTTTAATTATCTACATAATGCTGCTTTATAATATGTGATAAACCCATAGTTTTAAGCAATGCTTTTAGAATAATGATGATGATCATTCTAATGAGATCTAAATTCTTAGAAAGCTTAAAACTAAAATAGTTCCCCATCCTTGGATTACTAAATTGGGAATTAGTGAATCCGGATAGATTGGTACATACGTTGCTTGCTCATTGGATGAGGATGATTGCTCTCATGATCATTTGTATGTAGAAACTAAAGCAAGTATATAGGTGCTTATTAGAGAATAAGTTCACTGAACGTGGCTCGCTAAGGAATACTTAATGAAGTTTTATTTGCCTGTCAATAGGAATTTTTGTAGTGATAGTAGTACAAGTGATCCTTGGACTTGAGATCATCATAGTATCTTGTGTATAATGAGTCATACTTTGACTTATTCCTTAAGACCCTTAGGGTATATCAAAGGGTATGCTTGGGTATAATAAGTTGTACATGAAGATAATGTATGATCAATAAAGAATCTATCGCTTCTACTAAAAGAAGAGAAATGTCCTATGTGATTCGATAAATGACAACCCAGTAGTCCTTGGCCAAGGCAGAATGAAATTAGAAAGGAGTTTCTAATTTACATTATTTGGAGTTGTGCATTTAAGAGTCGAAATACATATAATTAAATAAAATAAGACTTGACAGTAATTCCATGTCATATATTTAATTGGGACATTGTATGGTGAAAGGATTGAATTATATGGTAACTATTTACTCAAAGGTTCTTTTATGATTAATGTTAAAATTTATATTATCTGGAAAGTCGTTGATCGCTAGGGAGGCTTATCCCTATTGTAGAATAAATATTATTTATTTAAATAAATTAATAATTTAATTTATTTATTTAAATAAGATTAGAATTGTTCTAATTGATTTATTCACAACCGGTTTAATATGGAGAACCTAAAGGGTCACACCATAAAAGGATGAATAATTATTTAAAAAGTTAATGGCATAATCATAATAATAAGTTAAGTATATTTAATTTTATCTGTGGTGATAGAATAAATTAAATAGCTTAATATTTATTATTTAATATTTTGGAAATATTAAATATAAATTAATAAGAGGAGTTTTATTATTACTATTACTATTATTATTATTTAATTCCTAAAGGAGTTTGGAAATTAATTAATAAAAGTACTCTCATATATCCTAATAAGATTAGGAGGCTAATTAATTAAAAGAGTTTAATTAATTATTCCTAATAAGATTGGGACCCTAATTAATTAAAGGAGTTTAATTAATTAAAATAAAACATAATTCTTTAATTGTTAAGGAGGGTTGTCTACATCTATAAAATAAGAGGAGTCTTATTGTGTGGGTAGAGTTGTTGTTGACTTTTTTACAACATACGTAATTCTAATAGTTTGGAGAGTACGCTTTTTTTCTATGAGAGATAAAAACTAAGGTTTTGCCAAATACCCTTCTTCTTAAATATTTCTTCTTCCTTGTTGGATCACCTCTAGAGGCCAAACACTTCGGTGGCTAACGTTGATCAAAAGAAGGAACCAAACCCGATGGATTCAAGTTGAACGCGGAAGGATTTGGAGGTGAACTTGTACCTGAGGAAGCTCGAATATTCAAGGGTATAATTCTTGTTCTTTATCTTTTTGTTTAATTAATAATTGTGCATAAAGGATGATCCAGGTATTTGGTTTGTAAAATTTTAAAACTCTAATTTATCACATTTTCGCTTATTTTGTGCGTTTGATTGCGTTCTTGAATATTACAAACCTAACAGTGGTATCAGAGCCAAACCTTTATACGAATTAATAATTGTTTAATTTGATATGTATATTGATATGTGTTTAGAACAATTTAATTGGGTATAATTTTATTGTATAAAATTTATTTTAAAAAAAAATAAATCGCAAAATCGGTACTTGATTCACTGATTCCGTGGAAGAATGATTTGTTTTTTACAAACAGTTGATCCTGCGTTATCCACCGGTTACATGAATTTAGTGTAGTTGTTATATAATATATATATTATGAAGTTACATATTTGAGGATCACATGAATCATAAGTTACATGATTACTTTGTTATTTGTTACTTCATATTAATATTATAATATCATATAGTAATAACATATGTCATTCACGGAAATCAAGGAAGGATTCAGTATAACATATATATACTTATGATATATTAACGGTAATAATATGTATATATATTAACGGTTATTATATATATATATATATATATATATATATATATATATATATATATATATATATATATTAACATTTATTATTATATATATATATATTAATAATTTTATAATTAAAATAAAAAATTTATTTTAATCTTAAAATAAAAGGTTTATTTTAATATTAAAATAAAAAAGTTTATTTTAATTTTAAAATTAGATTTTATGCTAACTAATTAGAGTTGGAATTGGATTCCATGATAACTAATTGGAGTTAAAATTGAATCCTAATTTCCTTAAATAAATGAGTTTATTTAGATATGGAATAAGATTTCATGTTATTCAAAATAAAGGAGTTTATTTGTGAATAAGAAAGAAAATCTGAATTTCCTTAAATAAAGGAGTTTATTTAGATATGAAATAAGATTTCATATTATTCAAAATAAATGAGTTTATTTATGAATAAGAAAGAGAATCCGTGTTTCGATTAATAAAAGAGTTTTTTTTTACTTGAAATTTGATTCCATAATTAATTAAAATAAAGGAGTTTATTTTGATTAAAATAAAATAGTTTATTTTATTCAAAATTGGATAAATTAAAATAAAAGAGGTTTATTTTGATTTAAATTTAGATTAAAATGAAGGAGTTTATTTTGATTCAAAATTAGATTTTATACTAACCAAATTTGCCCATTAAATGATACATATATATATATATATATATATATATATATATATATATATATATATATATATATATATATATATATATATATATTGTATGTTTATGATTCATGAGATGAATGTTATTTATTGATGCATATGGTGATGTGTATGATAATAAATGAGATTGATTATGGACTATTAATCAATATAATTGGATTTTATTTTAGTTAGATGCTTGAATGTATGTGTTTTATTAAATGGGGTCTGCGTACCCCGTCTTCTCTAATTTTTTCTTAATGTAAATTCTAACTCCCTCCTATGTACTTTCCCTTGACTGCTGATCAAGGTTTCTATTTATTTTAAATAGTTTTGTAATAGGAATAGTTAGAATTAATTTTGAAGAATTGGAGATCAAGGAGCAAGGAGCGCTTGAAGACCCGTTTGTAATGGAGCCCTAGTTTAAACGTAGCAGTTATATTTAAATATTAATTCTTGCATCCCTAGGTTTGACCTTTTGGTTCACTTGGTGGCTCTAGTGAACCAAACTAGAATAAAAATCCATAATCAATCCGGGTAGAATATAGTATTCTATAAGTGCATGCTTATACTATATATATATATTGTATATTATGCAAGCATGCTTCGCATGTTCATTAATATGACGCATATTATATATATATATATATATATATATATATATATATATATATATATATATATATATATATATATATATGCGCACTAAACAAGATGAGACAAATTAATAACAAACCCCTCAAATTTTTTTTATATTAAGTCCTAAGCGTTCAATGATATTTAGAATATCGAACGCCACCTTCTAGCATGATAAAAAAATAGATTATCAATTAATTATTATAAGTTTGTTGTGTCACCACAAGACTTATCTTAATTCTTTGAGATATTAATTTTATCACATTTGATGCTTATAAAGAAAATTGAACAATATTATTTTGTTGTGTCACCACAAGGATAATATTTTTTTTTTGAATATATGGAGTGCTAGGTTGGACTTAACTTAAATCATTTTAGTTCGGATGTGCACACACTTGACCATTATGATCTAAGAGATAAAATATAAGGAGTTGCATAGTTGATATAATTGATAAGAGTTGTCTGCCTATTTATTTATATATAGTTTGTTGTGTCACCACAAGGCTATATACATTTGAAATGGGATCCTTATTTTCACTAACAAATCTTTAATTAGATTTTGCCGAACTATATAAGTGAGGGTAATATAGTTTGAAGAAAATAGTGGGAGATGCTAATTTAAAACAAGACCTAAATTATTTTGGTAATTAATAAAAGAATGTATGCTAAAATATTATTAATTACAAATTCATTTACAGAATTTTACAATGTCTAAAATTACTATAACTGCGAAGAATATTAGATGTTATTTAATCGGACCGAATTAAACGGATTGGTTAAGGAAATTGAGAATAGTTCTCACGGCTGAAAAGCTATCTTATGTCCTTAATACGCCTATCCCTGCAATGGTTGCAGACAATGCCTCTAAGGAAGAGATTGCTTCTTTTAGAAAGTTACAAGATGATGCACAGTTGACTCAATGCATCATTCTCGCATCCATGAGTAACGTGCTTTAGCGTCAACATAAAACTATGGATGCTCCTACTATATTCCTGCACATCAAGTAGTTGATGTTGAGGAAAGTAGGACTGATAGATATCAGATATCTAAAGAACTCTTCCGATCTAGAATGACCGATGACACTACAGTACAGATAAAAGTCCTTAACATAATCAATTTGATTTATCAATTAGGACAACGGGTTTGTCATGGATGGAGAGTTGAGCCAAGATTTGATCTTGCACTCGCTCCTGGATTCCTTTCACAATTGTTGGGAATTTTTTCATATGAACAAGCTAGATATCAGCCTTGCTGATTTGCTTAACATGTTAAAAAATGTTGAGAGTCACTTTCCAACCAAGAAAGACCATGTCTTACTGGTAAGGGCCAAAGGATCTTCTGAAAAGAAGAACGATTCAAAGAAGGTAAATAGAATGGCAAAAACAAAGGATAATAAGAACAAAACTGATATGAATAGCAAAGGAATTTGCTTCCACTGCAATAAGCCTAGACACTGGAAAGGAAACTACAAGAAGCATCTTGTAGAGGCTAACCAAAAGAAGCTTAGTGAAGTTTCGGTTACAAATATAGTTTTTGTTCATGATTGAAATAAATTTTTGTTTAAGTCAAGGTTCTACTTGGGTATTGGATATTGGCTTTGGTTATCATAAATATAGATTTATGAAGGGACCAAACAGAAGTAGAAAGCTAAACAAATATAAGTAATCCTATGTATGGGAAATGAAGCAAAGGTTGCCACGTTAGCCTTAGAAAGTTATAGTTTAACATTGCCTACAGGCAAGTCTATTAAGTCAATAAGTTGTTATTATATTCTAGTTCTCGTTAGAAACATTATTTCTATTTTATTGTTGGACAATGAAATCTTTGGTATTATAATTAAGAACAATTGCTGTTCTATTAATAATAAAAATATTTTGTATAGAACTGAAATATTACTTAATGGATTTTGTATACTTGACTTACATGAAAATTATTTTACAAATTGAACAAACTAGTATAAGAAAAGGAGATAATTATTCAAAAGGTTGAATGTGTGTATTTGCTGAAATACAAGTGTGAATTATTTGAAAGGTTCAAAGAATTCAGAAGTGAAACAAATTGACAAAGTATTAAGATTCTTTGATTAGATCAAGAAATAAATACTTGTGCAATAAGTTTCTAGATCATCTCAAATTATTTTCTCATAATGGACGCCTCCTGATACGCAATAATTAATTGTTGTATATGAAAGAAAAAATCGTACCTTATTGGACATGGTACGGTCCATAATGATTTTACCAACATTCTAGTATCCTTCTGGGGTCATGCCCTTGAAATGGCTGCATATCTATGAAAAAGGTAACCTCAAAATCCGGACCCAAGACTCCATAAAAGTTATGGACAAGGAGGATTCCTAATCTTAAGTATGTTAAGATAAGGGGTTGTCTAACTTATGTGAAAAGGTTTCAAAGGATAAGCTTGGGACAAGATTTGACAAGTGTCGATTTGTGGGACATCCTAAAGTAAGTTTAGGGTATATATTCTATAATTCTACTTAGCAAAATGTATTTGTTACGAAACACATTACCTTCTAAGATAAATGTGTTTATCATTAAAAGGGCTAGTGGAAGGATAATAGTTCTTGAAGAGTTCAAGAACCACAAAACACTATAAGTCAAATAAGAGAAAACTGTAGATAGACCTATTGTACCACAACCGAATCGTAAATCTGAAATAGTACCGAAGATACCTAGGACGTATGGATTCATCATAGATGATGATGATGAGGTACACATCATAGAAGATGACGATCCAGTTACATACGATGAGGTAAGAGTTGTAGACACTGAGAGAAATGGATTGAAGAAAGCTTCTCAAATATGGAACATTCGTTTTGATGAGACAATCAAAAGAGTTTGATTTTATCAAAAACAAGAATGAACCTAGTGTGTATAAAAGGGTCAGTGGGAGCATCGTGACATTTCTTGTATTATATGTTGATATACTACGGATAAGGAATGACATACTAATGTTACAATCAGTAAAGATAAAGTTGTCTAAACATTCCTCCATGAATGATTTGGGAAGAGTATCTTAATTGGGGATACAAATCTATATAGATAGATTTAAGAGGATGCTCGACTTAACCCAAGGAACTTATATTCATTTGATGTTAAAATTGTTTAGCATGACAAACTCCATGGGATGTCTCATGTTGATGAGTCCTGGAGTGTATCTCTCTTAATAGTCTCCATTGACTCATAAAAGAGAGATCGCATGAGTAACTATCATGTATCCAATAAAATGTACGAGACCTGATGTTGATCAATCATATTCTGGAGAAGTTCACTATGAGTCAGTGAAAAACATCTTAAAGTACTTAACCGGCACTAAGGATGTGATCATATTCATGGTGGGTCTAAATTAAAACTAGAGGGCTTAACAGACTCAAGTTTTTCAGACAGAGCAAGACGACAGAAAGTCCACTTTAAGGTAAAGCGTTACCTTGAACGGTGGTGCAGTAAATTGGAAAGGTTTCAAACAGCAAAGAGTTGCTGGTTTAGTGATAAAGACAAAGTATATAGCTATAAATGAAGCTGCAAGTTGATTATTTGGATAAAAATTTCATTACAGAACTAGAAATAGTTCTCAAGTCTCTTCTTGGATCTAAACATGTGTTGTGACACTTTCATTTGATTATAGGAATCATTGAAAGATGGGTAATCATTATAGAGATAGTGAACTCTCAAGAACAATATTACATATCCATTAACTAAAGGTTATCCAACATCAGGATAATCGTCACTTAGAGAAGAAGGGTATGAGATACCATGGCGATTGGCTTTAGTGCAAGTGGGAAATTGAAAGTAGTATGCACACAAGCCAATCATGTTTGATGATAAAACATATACTTGGCAACAATCTTATTCATTTATTAATAAAAAGTATTAATTTATTAAAGGCTTTTAATTATCTACATGATGCTACTTTATAATATGTGATAAACCCATAGTTTTAAGCAATGCTTTTAGAATAATGATGATGATAATTCTAATGAGATCTAAATTCTTAAAAAGCTTAAAACTAAAATAGTTCCCAATCGTTGGATTACTAAATTGGAGATTAGTGAATCCGAATAGATTGGTACATACGTTGCTTGCTCATTGGATGAGGATGATTGATCTCATGATCATTTATTTGGAGACACTAAAGCAAGTATGTAGGTGCTTATTAGAGAATAAGTTCACTGAATGTGGCTCGCTAAGGAATACCTAATGGAGTTTTACTTGCCTGTCAATAGGAATTCCTGTAGTGATAGTAGTAATAGTGATCCTTGGACTTGAGATCATCATAGTATCTTGTGTGTGATGAGTTATACTTTGACTTATTTCTTAAGACCCTTAGGGTATATCAAAGGGTATGCTTGAGTATAATAAGTTGTACATGAAGATAATGCATGATCAATAAAGAATCTACTACTTTTAGTAAAAGAAGAGAAATGTCCTATGTGATTCGATAAATGACAACCTAGTAGTCCTTGGCCAAGACAGAATGAAATTAGAAATGAGTTTTTAATTTGCATTATTTGGAGTTGTGCATTTAAGAGTCAAAATACATATAATTATATAAAATAAGACTTGACAGTAATTCCATGTCTTATATTTAATTGGGACATTGTATGGTGGAAGGATTGAATTCTGTGGTAACTATTTACTCAAAGGTTCTTTTATGATTAATGTTAAAATTTATATTATCTGAAAAGTCGTTGATCGCTAGGGAGGCTTATCCTTATTGTAGAATAAATATTATTTATTTAAATAAATTAATAATTTAATTTATTTATTTCAATAAGATTAAAATTATTCTAATTGATTTATTCACAACCGGTTTAATATGGAGAACCTAAAGGGTCACACTATAAAAGGAAGAATAATTATTTAAGAAGTTAATGGCATAATCGTAATAATAAGTTAAGTATAATTAATTTAATCTATGGTAATAGAATAAATTAAATAGCTTAATATTTATTATTTAATATTTTGAAAATATTAAATATAAATTAATAAGAGGAGTTTTATTATTATTATTACTATTATTATTATTTAATTTCTAAAGGAGTTTGAGAATTAATAAAAGTACTCTCATATATCCTAATAAGATTAGGAGGCTAATTAATTAAAAGAGTTTAATTAATTATTCCTAATAAGATTGGGAGCCTAATTAATTAAAGGAGTTTAATTAATTAAAATAAAATATAATTCCTTAATTGTTAAGGAGGGTTGCCTACATCTATAAAATAAGAGGAGTCTTATTATGTGGGTAAAGTTGTTGTTGACTTTTTCACAACATACGTAATTCCAATAGTTGGGAGAGTACGCTCTTTTTCTATGAAAGATAGAAACTAGGATTTTGCTAAATAGCCTTCTTCTTGAATATTTCTTCTTCCATGGTGGATCACCTCCTTATGCCAAACACTTGGGTGGCTAACATTGATCAAAAGAAGGAACCAAACCCGATGGATTCAAGTTGAACGCGAAAGGATTTGGAGGTGAACTTGTACCTGAGGAAGCTTGAATCTTCAAAGGTATGATTGTTGTTCTTTATCTTTTTGTTTAATTAATAATTATGCATAAATGATGATCCAGGTATATGGTTTGTAAAATTTTAAAACTCTAATTTTTCACGCTTCTGCTTATTTTGTGCAATTTGATTGCGTCCTTGAATATTACAAACCTAACAGACCTAACATGACCAGCGCAGCTGCGCCGGTCTGTAGGATGTTCTGAGAAAGTTTGTGGAATTTAAAAATTCAGAAAATGGATACTAAGGACTCATAGGGATAATAAAATCTTAAATGATGATTAAGTTGTCCATGAATGGATTTGAGTAAGAGTTAATTAATTAACCCGGAATAAATATGGTTAATTAAGAGACATTATAGAATATTATATTATGAAGCTTTGTGTGGTAGTGGCATGATATTAAATTGAATAGAAATGATTAATTCACTTACATAACATGGTGAATTAATATATGTGTTTAGCATAAGAGGATAAAAGAAATATGTTAATTAATATTTGATATTTTTAATATATTATATAGTATTGTAATATATAAAAGGGTTAATATTTGAAAGATAAGTGATGAATAAAAGAAGAGAACCAATATAGTTATAAGTAATTATTGGTTAGAGATTGATGCATTAAGTTAATACTTTATGTAGTGGGTAAAGAAAATTGTTTTGGAACAATTTATGGAAGAAGTGAAATGAAAGAATTATATTATATTAATTAGTGGATTACATAATAATTATTAAGGAAATAGTTATTTGGAAAAAGATGTTATTAGTATAAGTTCATAGTATATACTCATTTAAGGTAATTAAATAGTAAGGTAAAGTGTGACACCTAAGCTTTACATTAAATGGATATTGAATAAAGTGGAATTGGGAAAAAGCCAAATGTGGCTTAGACCTCTAATATTTTATTGAAGAGATAATGAGCTTGAGTTATATAACTCCAGTAAATGAGATAAATGTGTCTTGTGTGATCTGAGTATTAAAGTTAAACCAGACTGAAGGTTTAATTGAAATTATTAAAAGAGAATTAATGGAAAGATAATAGATGATTGATAATAATCATTGTGATATTTATGTGTGATAGGAGATAATGGGTTAAGAGGACCCAACTGAATTATATTTAGCCCAATTAAAATATTATTTGGACTAGCTTAGTGTACATGGGATATAAGATTATATTGGTGTATATGTAAAATATAAGTATACCTATATGTGGGTAGGTACATATATATGTGTATATATGTGCCCATAACTTAATTTAAGGTGGTAATGTTAAGTCATTATAATTGATTTAATAAGCCCAAAAGGAATTAACTTTAGTAGAATGGGGATCATTTTACTAATAATTAAGGAAGTATTGTAGCTTGTACCATTATCTGTGTCCCAAATAAATAACAGACGTGTATTAGGCTAATGGCCTACCCCTCTACTTCTCAAACTCAGTGTATAGCAAATAATGATGGTGGAGGTGGTTGAAGAGGAGCATGCATTACTATTCCACCAAATCTCTAATACCCATCATCTTCTTCTTCTTCTTGCTAAACAAAATCAGTGGACAAAGCTTTGGTATGGGTATTGAATTCCCTATAATTAGGGACTCCTCCTTCTCAATTCCCGTTGGTTGAATTGTCTGAGGAAACTTAGCTATAGAGAGTTAGGAGAATTGGAGAGTCAGTAAAATTGGAGAATTGAGGAGCTATAGTTGGTAATTGCAAGCATTCAAGAGGTAATAATGCTAACCTATATGCTTTTGATTCCTTAGTTTTATAATTCCTTAGAAATAACAAGAAAAAGTTGCTTTTGAGTCATAAACGTGATGGCTAAGGATTGTTGTAATTCATGAATTGTTGTTAGATATTGATAATATAGTCATATGCGAAAATAACGGATTTTAAACGGACCAATTTAGTTTAGAAACGAATTCGTAGTGAATGAATTCGCTAAATTTGTCAAAACATGAAAATTTAGTATGAACATGAGTTTTGGATTAATATTTGGGTTAGTTAATGTTTATGTTAATTGTTGATTATTTGCTATGTTGTAGTTTTATGAGTTACAAACCCATAGAATCAAAAAGGGACTAATTTGGATGTGTATAACTCATGTTATGAAAATTGGAAGAAGTATAGGTCTGAAAAATCACGAAGAATAGAACCTGAGAAACTGTTCTGCCTCACTGGGTGCAGCTGCGCTGCCCCCAAGTCCATTTGGGGTGCAGCTGCGCCGGACATCAGTGTCTAGTAGGACTACTTTGATCTACTGTAGTAAATTAGGTGTAACTATTTCATATGAACTCTGATTAAGGTGATTCAGGATGATTCGGAAAGATAACGAGTAGACATACAACTTTAGTTCTTTAAGTTTTTCGATTTGAAGTCGTTAAGAAGGGTAAAAATGTCTATCTTTGTGCATGTTACGTATTCAAAGGCAATCAGAGGGCGTCGAACAAGCACATACGCTAGTATAGTGCTCCCGACGATGGAATATGTTATTCTAAGTGATAAAACATAAAAATTCATGATAATAAACATGACATATAATATTACCTTATTCATAATGGAATGCTTTAGCATGATTTAGTATGTGTTTTGAAAAGAAACTTGGAGCTCTGAAAACGAATATTGACGAACCTTGAGTCTTTGCTGTTATGATATTTTAACACATACATATTGTTGAGTTATGAGTATACCTAAGCATGAGAAGTAATTTAAAGTTGCTTTACTTATTATCAACTTACAATAGATTAGTTGAAAATTATTTCTAAAGAAAACTTGAAACTTTGAGAACGAACTTAAAGTAACTGTGTACTTAAAGTTCTAAACGTGATAACATATATAAATGGCTTAGTTAGCTATGAAATGAGATTTAAAGTTGCACCTAGTTGCTTTAACTTGGCCTAGAATGACTTTTAAAAGTGAACTTGAACGCCATACGAAACTAAGTTTTTATAAACATGGCTTACATGTGTGCTCATCTAGCTAGACACCATATAAGTCGTGCGAGTATGAATTGTAAAGAGTTCTCAAATGATGAACTATACTAATGAGTTAAATAAATGCGAGCATAAGCGTTATAGGTGTTTAACGTCTTTACGTGATGAAATGGTTAAGATAGTTCATTCCTTATACATGAACCTACTTAGCCTTGTTGGAAAATTTCAAGTAAGTCTTTAAAGTGTGGAAAAAACTTAAAGTAAACACAAGAGACACCCAACTTGGGCTAAGACCTCTTAACATGTGGATAAGTTATGTGTTAACAATCATGCATGCTAAGAACCTAGATGAAACCAAAAAATAAATACTCAACCTTGGTCTGGCCAGGGGACAGTGCAGCAGCGCCCATCCCAGGCCAAATTGCAGCGCAGCTACGCCACAGGGTAGTGATGCCTGATTATTTTAACTTTTATCTAGACCTTAAAGCATATAGGTATGAATGACTAAAGTTATAATACTTGACATAAATGATGTTTTAAGCATATGAGCATGTAATGGTTATATAAAACCCAGAGTTGTTAAATTTTATTAAGGTTTGCAAAATGCAAGAACTATGCACCTATGAGCTTTAAATATGTGTCGAACACATAGTGAGTCAAGTGTGTGATATATATATATATATATATATATATATATATATATATATATATGAGTGGTTAATGTATACCTATACACACTTAGCTATTCTAAGAGTATGATGAGAAAGTGAAATGAAGGTTTTATAAACCTAGTTAGGAAACAATGTAACATTATTATTATATTAAGAATGTATGAAATGTATGACTAATGGATATGAATCCATGATTATATAATTGTGTAGGAATACATGTAGTGCAGATAAGCTTTAAGCAGATAAGTCGTAGTTGATAAACTACGAATCAGGCAAGTCTTTCGGTTCCTATTTGATATATGAATTCGATAACTGTTAGTTGAGCTATATTATGCTATGAGAATATTGATGTATATATATGAAATGCATATGAGATATGTATGAAATTTGAAAGTTAATCTTTGATGATATGCTTGTGAAGTAAACCTATATGCCTGTTATATGAGAAGTAACATGCGTAGTAAATATTAATGGATATTGAATGCATGATCTGAGTATGCTATTATATGTTACGTGCTACATGAAAACTGTTAGTATTGCTGGGCTGTCGAGCTCACCCTTGCAAATAACCACTTTTACAGGTTAAGGACTCACGGTAAAGATTACGTGCTACTTGATTGATAGAGTTCAATAGTATCAAAGGAGATCGATTCATTTATTTAAATATATACTCTTGAACCATGTTTAGGTTCTAGGAGATGTACATGATAGTAGTTTACAATGTGTAATACATGTTAAGTTGTACTATGTGATACATAGAGGAATTCGAATCGAGATTTAAAGATTTATATAGTAATTCGAATATAATGAATCATAACATAATTTGATTCAAGGATATGTAATTGATTCAAGTTAAGACATCAATAAAAGATTTATTTTTAAAGGAGATTGAAGAGTTTAAATTATTCACATATTTATATAACATCGAATATGATGTAAAACATGAATGGTAAATGACCAAGATTTAAAACTTATAAATGAAAGTAGTATGCACACAAGCTAATCATGTTTGATGATAAAGCATATACTTTGTAATAATCTTATTCATTTATTAATAAAAATTATTAATTTATTAAAGGCTTTTAATTATCTACATGATGCTGTTTTATAATATGTGATAAACCCATAGTTTTAAGCAATGCTTTTAGAATAGTGATGATGATCATTCTAATGAGATCTAAATTCTTAGAAATCTTAAAACTAAAATAGTTTTCAATCGTTGGATTACTAAATTAGGGATTAGTGAATCTGGATAGATTGTTACATAAGTTGCTTGCTCATTGGATGAGGATGATTGATCTCATGATTATTTGTGCGGAGACACTAAAGCAAGTATGTAGGTGCTTATTAGAGAATAAGTTCACTGAACGTGGCTCGCTAAGGAATACCTAATGGAGTTTTACTTGCCTGTCAATAGGAATTCCTGTAGTGATAGTAGTACAAATGATCCTTGGACTTGAGATCATCATAGTATTTTGTGTATGATGAGTTATACTTTGACTTATTCCTTAAGACCCTTAGGGTATATCAAAGGGTATGCTTGGGTATAATAAGTTGTACATAGAGATAATGTATGATCAATAAAGAATCTACCGCTTCTAGTAAAAGAAGAGAAATGTCCTATGTGATTCAATAAATGACAACCCAGTAGTCCTTGGCCAAGGCATAATGAAATTAGAAAGGAGTTTCTAATTTGCATTATTTGGTGTTGTGCATTTAAGGATCGAAATACATATAATTAAATAAAATAAGACTTGACAATAGTTCCATGTCTTATATTTAATTGGGACATTGTATGGTAGAAGGATTGAATTGTATGGTAACTATTTACTCAAATATTCTTTTATGATTAATGTTGAAATCTATATTATCTGGAAAGTCGTTAATCGCTAGGGAGGCTTATCCCTATTATAGAATAAATATTATTTATTTAAATAAATTAATAGTTTAATTTATTTATTTAAATAAGATTAGAATTATTCTAATTGATTTATTCACAACCGGTTTAATACGGAGAACCTAAAGGGTCACACCATAAAAGAAAGAATATTTTTTTAAGAAGCAAATGACACAATCATAATAATAAGTTAAGTATATTGAATTTAATTTATGGTGATATAATAAATTAAATATCTTAATATTTATTATTTAATATTTTGAAAATATTAAATATAAATTAATAAGAGGAGTCTTATTATTGTTATTACTATTATTATTATTTAATTCTTAAAGGAGTTTGGAAATTAATTAATAAAAGTACTCTCAAATATCCAAATAGGATTATGAGGTAAATTAATTAAAAAAGTTTAATTAACTATCCCTAATAAGATTAGAGAGCTTAATTAATTAAAAGAATTAAATTAATTAAATAATACCCTATTTTCTAATTAGATTAGAAGGGTTAACTGGTATCTTTATAAGAGGAGTCTTATATTAGATATCAAAAGATATACGTAATTTTAGTTGCTGGAGAGCACGCTTGTAAGACCCCAACTTATTAATAAATGAAATTAAATTCCTCTATTTATTATTTTGAAATAGAAAGGGTTGATTTGATTAATATGGTTAGTTATGGACAAAATGCGCAAATATTTCAAATAAACAAGTGGTTATAAAATATTCATTTTTGATCGGTGAATATTCGTTTGGTCGTGGAACATTCTTGTTGTCGGGGAATATTCGTACGACGGCGCAGCCTTGTGTGGGCCCCATAACGGAAAGCGATTGGATGAAGAAAACGACAAGTGTAAGTTGTTTATAATTAACGGCGTAGTTGTTACCGTTAATACTGTTGGAATACCTGGTGGTTAAAATACAGTAGCACACGGTATTGCACCAATTATTGATTCTTACGAAGGAAGGCACTACTCAATAATTGTTACAGTAGTTATTGTTCAATATTTTATTTTATTTATTCAATAATTGCTGCATTGATATTTTATATTATTGTTGTTTCAATAATTATCACTGCACAGTATTTTCCATTATCAGATCAATAATTCATATTATTTGAATAATATTATTAGATAACATTATTGGCAATGTCTAGAAAGTTCTGTCTAAGGAGAGGTTTGGTCATCTAATTGCGCGCCAGTAAGGAGAAATTCTTATTGGAAAGCCCCCTCTTTCCTGGGAACAGCCTGGTTGTCATAAATATGATTCTGTAATATTATTTGTGAATAATTAATTATTGATTCATATGATAAGGAAATATTTATTTTATGTGGGTATAAATGAGGGATATATTTTTGTGGTTAAAAATGAAGGAGTTAATGTTGAGGTTTTTATCAGTATTTTTGTCGGAATGGAGGTATTAAAAATAAGGATTTTTGAGATATTTTACGGGGGTTATAATTTTTAATCCGACCGTTGGATCGTGGTAATTTTTGGATATGTTATACATATATAAGTTGAGTATATGTCCACAAATTTTGAACCGTTAAAAATGAACGTATGATTTATTATGAATTTTACGAGATGACTGGTTCAGAAATTGTTGAATTTTTGGAGTTTATCATTTTGGTGGAAAATTCTAGAATTGGTGGGACCCACTCTTGGTTGGTGAAGAAATGTGCTGAGATTTTTATTCAAATGTGGTAGGCTTGAATAGTAGTAGGTAAAGCCATCAGGTTGCAGGTTAAGTCTGCTTCGGCGTGCTAACATTTTTCTATAAATAGAGGGCTAAGTTAGAGTTGAAAATCACACCAGAAACAAGTTTTCTCTCTTTCTCTCTCTAGATTATTGAGTGTATTTTTTGAGTATTTAGATACTTTGAGAGTTTTTATTCATCAGAACAAGTTTCTTTCAACCTTATACCGGTATTCCGACCAGAAGTACTGATATTTTGAGGTAATGAATATTATCTTCTTCTTAAATGATATTTTCTTCAATATCATTATGCCGAAATATTGATATGAACTTTTTATCAAATTTAGAATTTTTTGTGTTGGGGTTACTATTCACATATACGTTACTATTCACATATACGGCATTATTCACGAATACGACACTATTCACCGAAAAATAAAATTTTTCCTTTTTGTCCAAGATATCTATTATGGTTACTATCTTTGATTGTATCCATGTTTTGATCTTTATTTTTGAATTCTGCTTCACAATTGATTATTATGAAGTATTATTGATCTTGGATAAACTGTTATACGAATCCCTACTATTTGTCCTCCTGTCTCACTGGATTCGTTTTCTTTAAGATATTTTTCATCATCCTCAGTCCTAAATGATGATATTACTGAATATCTTTGGTCTGTAGTGCAAAGATGTATGATTACCTGATGAATATCTTTGGCCTATAGTGCAAAGATGAACAGGTGTTGAGATGAACATGACCGACTGGTGATACAAATGAATATCTTTGGCCTGTAGTGCAAAGATGAATATTTGGTTAAAGATGATTATTAATTGATGTTACAGGGATAAAATATTGATGATGGACTTTTAAATCTTAGAAGATAGTAGAGTTCATTCTCTACTTGACTCTTCTAATGGTTTGCTATTTCCGCTGCAGTTGTTGATCTAAAACTTGTTGTCGATTATATTCTATCAGATTTTTTCCTGTTGAATACTAATGATAATTTGTTGTATATTATCTTAGTCATAATATTCTTTACTGGGCTAGTTGAGCTCACCCTTTTCGTTTTTGTTCTATTTTTCTTCTTAGGAGGTGAGAACATAGCAGGATCTAGTCGGGGTATGGAGTGATGGTTCTAGAAAGATATTTTAGCAGTCCTCACTGTTTCCGTAAAATAGTGTTTGAATAAATGTAATGAGGACTTATTTGAGTGTGGATATTGTCTAGACGAAAATATTTACATTTAAACTCACAGTATGTGTTGTCGTATTTTGCACGACAATTGTATTATTGAAGTTGTAGTTTGCTTTTTGTACCATGTATTTGGCCACTCAGAATGGGTGTTGTATACCTATTTGGGGGCGTCACAGTTGGTATCAGAGCTTAGGGATATGATCCTTGGCTGAGATGTGAAACAAGAACTAGGAGGGGAGAGACGGGAAATTCCTTCGCTAGTATGACTTGACTAAGTTTATTTGGTGTTTATTTGGTCGGTCAGAGTATAGGGATAATATATGACATGACTATTAACCCTTGTTTTATGGCAGTATTTAAGAATGGCAGCTAAGAACGTTAATAATGGAGTAAATCAGACCGTGGAGACACCTTTGATCACCACCCAGGGGAACGTACAACCGGAAGGCAATATTCCTCCTGTAATCAACGTTACCGAGCAAACTATGAATGATGGAATGTTTAGGAGATTTTTGCAGTTCATGCAAAATCAGACGAGGGAGACTCGTGTTCAGAATACGGGTGGAAATGATAACAACGCGCGGTTTGTCACAGCCGAGTAGTTCAAAGAATTGGGACCACCAGAATTTAAGGGAAAGCCGGATCCGATCATGGCAGAAACGTGGGTCAAGCAAATTACCAAGATATTCGATGTCTTGGGATGCACGGAGGAACAGAAGGTTCCATGCGCCACCTTTATGTTCCACGGTGAGGCAGACTACTGGCGGGAGTCTGTGAAGCGTACCCAGCCTGACACACTCAACATGTCCTGGGAAACATTTCAGAAACTGTTCAATGACAAGTACTTTCCTGAAAGTATTCGTCATATGAAGGAGGTGGAGTTTATCAGACTGGAACAAAACAACATGACGGTGTCCCAGTACGAGGTGAAGTTTGCAGAGTTATCCAGGTTTGCACCTCATTTGGTCAAAAATGAGGAACGAATGACAAGGACGTTTCTAAGAGGTCTAAAATTCGAGATTCGGCAATATATTATCTCTCATAAATTTTATTTATATTCAGATGTTGTAAACATGGCTCAATTATTAGAGCGAGATAATGAGTATGTGCAACCGAGGGACCACAACCAGGGTCATACCGGTGACAGCAGTCATCAGAGCGATGATAACCAACGAGGAGGGAAAAATACGAACAAAGGCGGTAACCACTTGGGTGGTTATCGTGACCATGTTAATAGGAGAGGTGAGTCAAGTGAAAATTTCAGAAAGAGGATATTCAACAATGACGGGAAGACATCAGCAGCTGCACCAGCACCAACAACAAATTCTAGGGGAGGAGAACGACCGCCAGTTAGATGTTACAAATGCGGGAAAGAGGGACATATCAGCCCACACTGTCCACAACAATCCAAGTTATGTTACAACTGTGGAAATGAAGGCCACATAGCTCGGGATTGTTCTGTAGCAAAACCAAGTTCAACGGGGATGGTGACTCCAAGGGCTGTCTCGGATAAGTCGAAATTAGCGGTTCCTGGAAGAGCGTTTGTCGTGACTGGCCAAAACGTGAGGAACCCGAACGAGGTGATCACGGGTAAGCTAATCATAAACTCTTGCAAAGTTTATACGTTATTAGATACTGGTTCTACCCATTCTTTTATCTCTCCTGCTTGTGCTCAACGTTTAAACTTGACTTCAGAGAAATTGGACTTTGACTTATCTGTTAAAACTCCGTTGGGTGAAACCTTCGTTAAATCTATAGTTTATAAATCTTGCATGATCCAAGTTGGCACTATCACATTACCTGTTGATCTTATCTCTTTAAAGATACTTGCTTTTGATGTAATTTTAGGAATTGATTGGTTAACCACTCATCATGCTAAAATTGATTATTTTCGTAAGGTTGTTAGTTTTCATATTCCTAACCAACATGTCATACGAATTCAAACTACTAAACCACTAAAATCAGTCACTGTCATATCAAGCTACAAAGCTATTCGTTTATTGAAAAACGGATGTCAAGCTTTCTTAGCCCATGTTATGGATTTGAACAAAGACAAGTCAGATTTGAATAATATTTCTATTGTTAGAGAATTTCTCGATGTATTTCCTGAAGAACTTCCTGGTCTACCCCCAGAACGTGAAGTTGAATTCTTTATTGACCTTGAACCCGGTACAAAGCCCATTTCTAAAACCCCATATCGAATGGCTCCTATTGAACTTCAGGAGTTAAAAGTCCAATTACAGGAGTTATTAGACATCGGTTTTATTCATCCTAGTACATCTCCTTGGGGTGCTCCTGTTTTATTCGTAAAGAAGAAAGATGGGAGTATACGACTTTGTATCGACTATAGGGAATTGAACCATGTCACCATCAAGAATAGGTATCCGTTACCTTGCATTGATGACCTGTTTGACCAGTTGCAAGGAGCATAATTCTTTTCAAAGATCGATCTTCATTCTGGATATCATCAGCTAAAGATTAAAACTGAGGATATTCCAAAGACTGCCTTCAGAACTCGGTACGGGCATTATGAATTCTTAGTCATGTCTTTTGGATTGACTAATGCTCCTGCTACTTTCATGGATATGATGAACCGTGTATTCAAAGAATATTTAGATTAGTTCGTTGTTGTCTTTATTGATGACATCCTCATCTATTCCAAAAGCCGTGAAGATCATGAGTGCCATTTGAAGCTGGTACTGCAAAGGCTTCGTGAAAACAGGCTATATGCCAAATTGAAGAAATGCGAGTTTTGGCTTGAGGAAGTAGCATTCCTTGGGCACGTGGTGTCAAAACATGAAGTATCTGTCGACCCGGCGAAGATTGAAGCCATACAAAGTTGGGAGCAACCGAAGTCGGTGACCGAAGTACGTAGCTTTCTGGGCTTAGCTGGGTATTATCGGAGATTCGTGGAAGGATTTTCTAGAATCGCTACTCCGTTAACTCAGCTGACTCGGAAGGATACAAAATTTAGTTGGAGCGAGGATTGTGAGAAGAGTTTTCAAGAACTCAAGAGGAGACTCATTTCGGCACTTGTTCTGACAATACCATCTGGTTCGGATGGATTTGTTATCTACAGCGATGCTTCAGGTAAAGGGTTAGGATGTGTTCTCATGCAACATGGAAAAGTCATAGCCTATGCCTCGCGATAACTCAAAGAATATGAGAGGAATTATCCTACTCATGATTTGGAGTTGGCAGCAGTCGTTTTTGCGTTGAAGATTTGGAGACACTACCTGTATGGGGAGAAAGTGGAGATCTATACGGATCATAAAAGCCTCAAATATTTCTTCACCCAAAAGGAACTCAACATGCGGCAACGACGTTGGCTTGAGCTGTTGAAAGATTACGATCATACCATCCAATATCATCCTGGAAAAGCGAACGTAGTAGCTGACGCACTGAGTAGAAGATCATATGCGGGTACGAATGCAATGGTGTTAACACAAAGGCCCATTTTGTATAATTTGCAAAGGATGGAGATAGAGATGAAGGCTCCAAGTACCCACATGATGATATCAAATATACAAGTAGAAACGACTTTAATTGATAAAGTTAAAGCCGCTCAAGCTACGGACATAGAGCTGATGCTTATGAAGAAGAAAGTGCAAGAAGATGCTATTCCAGAAGCAAGAATCGATGAAGAAGGAATACTTCGAGTCAACTCCAGACTTTTTGTTCCTAACGATTTTGACTTGAAGCATAGAATAATGATGGAGGCACACAACACACCGTTTGTAATCCATCCTGGGAGTACCAAAATATATCACGATCTTCGACATACATTTTGGTGGTGCAATATGAAAAGAGAGATTGCGGAGTTTATCTCGAGGTGTTTAACTTATCAACGTGTAAAGGTGTAGCATCAAGTGCCAAAGGGTCCATTGCAACCACTTAAGATCCCGAAATGGAAGTGGGAATACATTACCATGGATTTCGTTACAGGTCTTCCCAAGGTTTCTCAAGGCATAGATGCGATTTGGGTCATTATTGATAGATTAACCAAGTCTACTCATTTCTTGCCTATACGTGAGACTTATTCCCTTGAACGTCTTGCTAGTATATACGTGAATGAGATTGTGAGATTACATGGCATGCCAGTATCCATAGTTTCGGATCGTGACCCAAGATTCACTTCACGATTTTGGGTTAGCTTGCAGAGAGCTATGGGCACGGATTTACGATTTAGTTCAGCATACCATCCTCAAACGGACGGACAATCAGAGAGGACTATTCAAACCCTTGAAGATCTATTAAGACTTTGTGTTCTAGATTTTAAAGGAAGTTGGGATAAGTACTTGCCACTGGTAAAATTCTCCTACAACAACAGTTATCAGGCAAGTATATGTATGGCTCCATTTGAAGCCTTATATGGACGAAAGTGTCGTTCTTGAGTATGCTGGGACGAGGTGGGTGAAGCAACATTGTTGGGACCAGAATTGGTTCGCATAACTACAGAGAAGATCCAAACAATTCGACAACGTATACAAACGACACATGATCGACAAAAGAGTTATGCGAATCTTCATCGAAATGATGTAGAATTCAATATTGGGGATCATGTATTGTTACGTGTTGCACCATGGAAGGGAGTTATAAGATTTGAGAAGAGAGGAAAGCTCAGTCCACGATTTGTCGGTCCATTTGAGATTCTTGACCGAATAGGAAATGTGGCCTATAGACTCGCATTACCTCCAAGCATGTCTCATATTCATAATATTTTTCATATATATGTGCTTCGTAAATATGTGAAAGACCCGAACCACATAATTGAGTTAGAACCAGACGAGATAGCCTAAGATTTAACGTACGAGGAGGTACCTGTTAAGATCTTGGATAGGAAAGAGCATGTTCTACGCACGAAGGTTATACCACAAGTTAAGGTTTTGTGGAGAAACCATGCTATTGAAGAAATGACCTGGGAGTTAGAATCAGAAATGAAAGCGAGGTATCCTCACCTTTTCGAAACACCAGGTACGTACGTCAATTTTGAGGACGAAATTTCACAAGGAGGGGAGGTTGTAAGACCCCAACTTATTAATAAATAAAATTAAATTCCTCTATTTATTATTTTGAAATAAAAAGGGTTGATTTGATTAATGTGGTTAGTTATGGGTAAAATGCGCAAATATTTCAAATAAGCAAGTGGTTATAAAATATTCATTTTTGGTCGGTGAATATTCGTTTGGTCGTGGAATATTCTTGTTGTCGGGGAATATTCGTACGACGGCGCAGCCTTGTGTGGGCCCGATAACGGAAAGCGATTGGATGAAGAAAATGACAAGTGTAAGTTGTTTATAATTAACGGCGTAGTTGTTACCGTTAATACTGTTAGAATACCTGGTGGTTAAAATACAGTAGCATACGGTATTGCACCAATTATTGATTCTTACGAAGGAAGGAACTACTCAATAATTGTTACAGTAGTTACTGTTCAATATTTTATTTTATTGATTCAATAATTGCTGCATTGATATTTTATATTATTGTTGTTTCAATAATTATCACTGCACAGTATTTTCCATTATCAGATCAATAATTCATATTATTTGAATAATATTATTAGATAACATTATTGCCAATGTCTAGAAAGTTCTGTCTAAGGAGAGGTTTGGTCATCTAATTGCGCGCCAGTAAGGAAAAATTCTTATTAGAAAGCCCCATCTTTCCTGGGAACGGCCTGGTTGTCATAAATGTGATTCTGTAATATTATTTGTGAATAATTAATTATTGATTCATATGATAAGGAAATATTTATTTTATGTGGATATAAATGAGGGATATATTTTTGTGGTTAAAAATGAAGGAGTTAATGTTGAGATTTTTATCAGTATTTTTGTCGAAATGAAGGTATTAAAAATCAGGATTTTTGAGATATTTTGCGGGGGTTATAATTTTTAATCCGACCGTTGGATCGTGATAATTTTTGGATATGTTATACATATATAAGTTGAGTATATGTCCACAAATTTTGAACCGTTAAAAATAAACGTATGATTTATTATGAATTTTACGAGATGACTGGTTCAGAAATTGTTGAATTTTCGGAGTTTATCATTTTTGTAGAAAATTCTAGAATTGGTGGGCCCCACTCTTGGTTGGTGAAGAAATGTGCTTAATTTTTTATTCAAATGTGGTAGGCTTGAATAGTAGTAGGTAAAGCCATCAGGTTGCAGGTTAAGTCTGCTTCGGCGTGTTAACATTTTTCTATAAATAGAGGGCTAAGTTAGAATTGAAAATCACACCAGAAACAAGTTTTCTCTCTTTCTCTCTCTAGATTATTGAGTGTATTTTTTGAGTATTTAGATACTTTGAGAGTTTCTATTCATCAGAACAAGTTTCTTTCAACCTTATACCGGTATTCCGACCAGAAGTACTGATATTTTGAGGTAATGAATATTATCTTCTTCTTAAATGATATTTTCTTCAATATCATTATGCCGAAATATTGATATGAACTTTTTATCAAATTTAGAATTTTTTGTGTCGGGGTTACTATTCACGTATACGTTACTATTCACATATACGCCATTATTCACGAATACGGCACTATTCACCGAAAAATAAAATTTTTTCTTTTTGTCCAAGATATCTATTATGGTTACTATCTTTGATTGTATCCATGTTTTGATCTTTATTTTTGAATTCTGCTTCACAATTGATTATTATGAAGTATTATTGATCTTGGATAAACTGTTATACGAATCCCTACTATTTGTCCTCCTGTCTCACTGGATTCGTTTTCTTTAAGATATTTTTCATCATCCTCAGTCCTAAATGATGATATTACTGAATATCTTTGGTCTGTAGTGCAAAGATGTATGATTACCTGATGAATATCTTTGGTCTGTAGTGCAAAGATGAACAGGTGTTGAGATGAACATGACCGACTGGTGATACAAATGAATATCTTTGGCCTGTAGTGCAAAGATGAATATTTGGTTAAAGATGATTATTAATTGATGTTACAGGGATAAAATATTGATGATGGACTTTTAAATATTAGAAGATAGTAGAATTCATTCTCTACTTGACTCTTCTAATGGTTTGCTGTTTTCGCTGCAGTTGTTGATCTAAAACTTGTTGTCGATTATATTATATCAGATTTTTCCTTGTTGAATACTAATGATAATTTGTTGTATATTATCTTAGTCATAATATTCTTTACTGGGCTAGTTGAACTCACCATTTTCCTTTTGGTTCTATTTTTCTTCTTAGGAGGTGAGAACATAGCAGGATCTAGTCGGGGTATGGAGTGATTATTCTAGAAAGATGTTTTAGCAGTCCTCACTGTTTCCGTAAAATAGTGTTTGACTAAATTTAATGAGGACTTATTTGAGTGTGGATATTGTCTAGAAGACAATATTTGTATTTAAACTCACAGTATGTGTTGTCGTATTTTGCACGACAATTGTATTATTGAAGTTGTAGTTTGCTTTTTGTACCATGTATTTGACGACTCAGAATGGGTGTTGTATACCTATTTTGGAGGCGTCACAACGCTCGTTTACTATGAGAGAGAGAAAAACTAGGATTTTGCCAAACACCCATCATCTTGAATCTTTCTTCTTCCTCGGTGGATCACCTTTAGAGGCCAAACACTTGGGTGGCTAACGTTGATCAAAGGAAGGAACCAAACCCGGTGGATTCAAGTTGAACGCGAAAAGGATTGGAGGTGAACTTGTACTTGAGGAAGCTCGAATCTTCAAGGGTATGATTTTTATTCTTTATCTTTTCGTTTAATTAATAATTGTGCATAAAAGATGATCCGGGTATATGGTTTGTAAAATTTTAAAACTCTAATTTATCACGTTTTCGCTTACTTTGTGCAATTTGATTGCGTTCATGAATATTACAAACCTAACAGTGGTACCAAAGCGAAACTTTTATGCGAATTATTAATTGTTCAGATTTGATATGTATATTGATATGTATTTAGAATAATTTAATTAGGCATAATTTTATTGTATAAAATTAAAAAAAAAAAAAAAAAATCGCAAATCTCTTTTTCGTTGAATCCGTGGTTCACTGATTTGTTTTTTACAAAAAGGTAACATGATTACTTTGTTTAATATAATGGTATATATATATATATATATATATATATATATATATATATATATATATATATATATATATATATTCCAACCGTCCAAGTGGCTGTTTTATTAACTGATTCTTATACTTCACGATTTAGCAGCTTCATGGAATGGTTAATATATTATATATATGTATGATAAGTTAACAAGTGGGAGATATATCTCAGGAGTCTTCCAAAAAGTTACTTACGATAATATTATATATATATTCTTAATTATTTTATAATTAAAATAAAAAGTTTATTTTAATATTAAAATAAAATTTTTATTTTAATCTTAAATTAAAAAGTTTATTTTAATCTTAAAATTTGATTTCATACTAACTGATTAGAGTTGAAATTGGATTCTATGATAACTAATTGGAGTTGAAATTAGATTCCATGTTTCCTTAAATAAATGAGGTTATTTAGATATGAAATAAGATTTCATATTATTCAAAATAAAGAAGTTTATTTGTGAATAGGAAAGAGAATCCGTATTTCCTTAAATAAAAGTGTTTATTTTGATATGAAATAAGATTTCATATTATTCAAAATAAAGGAGTTTATTTGTGAATAGGAAAGAGAATCTGTATTTCCTTAAATAAAAGAGTTTATTTAGATATGGAATAAGATTTTATATTATTCAAAATAAATGAGTTTATTTGTTAATAGGAAAGAGAATCCGTGTTTCCTTTAATAAGGGAGTTTTTTTTACTTGGAATTGAATTCCATAATTAATTAAAATAAATGAGTTTATTTTGATTAAAATAAAATAGTTTATTTTATTCAAAATTGGATAAATTAAAATAAAAGAAGTTTATTTTGATTTAAATTTGGATTAAAATAAAGGAGTTTATTTTGATTCAAAATTAGATTTTATGCTAACTAAATTTGCCCATTAAATGATATCAATATATATATTAAATGTTTATTATTCATGAGATGAAATATTATTTATTGATGCATTTAGTGATGTGTATGATACTAAATAGGATTGATTATGGACTATTGACCAATGTGATTTGATTTGATTTTAGTTGGATGCGTGAATGTATGGATTTTATTAAATAGGGTCTGCGTACCCCGTCTTCTCTAATTTTTTCTTAATGTAAATTCTAACTTCATCCTATGTACTTCCCATTGACTGCTGATCAAGGTTTTTATTTATTTTAAATAGTTTTGTTATAGGAATAGTTAGAATTAATTTTGAAGAATTGGAGATCAAGGAATAAGGAGCGCTTGAAGACACGTTTGTAATGGAGCCCAGGATTTAAATGTAATAGTTATATTTAAATTTAATTCTTGCACCCTAGGTTTGACCTTTTGGTTCACTTTGTGGCTCTAGTGAACCAAACTAGAATAAAGTCCATAATCAATCCGAGTAGAATATAGTATTCTATATGCGCATACTTATACTATATATATATATATATATATATATATATATATATATATATATATATGTGTGTGTGTGTGTGTGTGTGTGTGTGTGTGTGTGTGTATGTGTGTGCATGCGCGCTAAACAAGATGAGACAAAATAATAACAAACCCCTCAAAGATTTTATATTAAGTCCTAAGCGTTCAAAGATATTTAGAATATCGAACGTCGCCTTCTAGCATGATAAAAATAATAGAGTATCAATTAATTATTATAAGTTTGTTATGTCACCACAAGACTTATCTTAATTCTTTAAGATGTTAATTTTATCACATTTGATGTTTATAAAGAAAATTGAACAATGTTATTTTATTGTGTCACCACAAGGACAATATTTTTCTTTTTTGAATATGTAGAGTGCTAGGTTGAACTTAACTTGAATAATTTTGATTCGAATGTGCCACCACTTGATTAAAATAATCTAAGAGGCAAAATACAAGGAGTTGCATAGTTGATGTAATACATTTGAAATAGGATCCTTATTCTCACTAGCAAATCTTTAATTAGATTTTGCCGAACTATATAAGTGAGGGTAATATAGTTTGATAAAAATAGTGGGAGATACTAATTTAAAACAACACCTAATTTATTTTGGTAATTAATAAAAGAATGTATGCTAAAATATTGTTAATTACACATTCATTTACAGAATTTTACAATGTCTAAATTATTATCATTGTGAAGCATATTAGATGCTATTTAACTTGACCAAATTAAACGAACTGGTTAAGGAATTTGAGAATAGTTCTCATGGCTGAAAAGCTATCTTATGTCCTTAATACGCCTATCCCTGTAATGGTTGCAGACAATGCCTCTGAGGAAGAGATTGCTACTTTTAGAAAGTGACAAGATGATGCACAGTTGACTCAATGCATTATTCTCGCATCCATGAGTAACGTGCTTCAGCGTCGCATGAAACTATGGATGCTCCTACTATATTTCTGCACATCAAGTAGTTGATGGTGAGGATAGTAGGACTGATAGATATCAGATATCTAAGGAGCTCTTCCAATCTAGAATGACCGATGACACTATAGTACAGATAAAAGTCCTTAACATTATCAATTTGATTGATCAATTAGGACAACAGGTTTTGTCATGGATGGAGAGTCGAGCAAAGATTTGATCTTGCACTCACTCCCGAACTTCTTTCACAATTGTTGTGAATTTTTCATATGAACAAGCTAGATATCAGCCTCGCTGATTTGCTTAACATGTTAAAAAATGTTGAGAGTCAATTTCCAACCAAGAAAGGTCATGTCTTACTAGTAGGGGCCAAAGGATCTTCAGGAAAGAAGAACGATTCAAAGAAGGTAAATAGAAAGGCAAAAATAATAGATAATAAGAACAAAACTGATACGGATAGCAAAGGAGTTTGCTTCCACTACAATAAGCCTGGACACTGGAAAATAAAGTACGAGAAGTATCTTGTAAATGCTAACCAGAATAAGCTTAGTGAAGTTTCGATTATAAATACAATTTTGTTTATGATTTAAAATAAATTTTTCTTTAAGTTAAGGTTCTACTTGGGTATTGGTTACCGGCTTTGGTTATCATAAATATAGATTTATAAAGGGATCAAGCAGAAGTAGAAAGTTAAATAAGAGACAAGTAATCCTATGTGTGGAAATAAAGCAAAGGTTGCTGCATCAGCCATAGGAACTTATAGTTTAGCACAGCCTACGGGCAAATCTATTAATTAAGTCAATAAGTTGTTGTTGTATTCCAGTTCTTGTTAGAAATATTATTTCCATTTTGTTGTTAGACAATGAAATCTTTGGTATTATATTTAAGAACAATTGTTGTTCTATTTATAATAATAATATTTTGTATAGAACTGGAATATTACTTAATGAATTTTGTATACTTGACTTACGTGAAAATATTTTTTCATATTGAACAAATTAGTATAAGAAAGGAGATGATCATTCAAAGAGTTGAATGTATGTATTTGCTGAAATACAAGTGTGAATTATTTGAAAGGTTCAAAGAATTCAGAAGTGAAATAAATTGGCAAAGTATTAAGATTATTTGATTAGATCAAGGAATAAATACTTGTACAACATGTTTTTAGATCATCTCAAATGGTTTTCTCACAACGGACGCCTCCTGATATGCAATAATTGATTGCTATATCTGAAAGGAAAAATCGTACCTTGTTGGACATGGTGCAGTCCATAATAATTTTACCGACATTCCAGTATCCCTCTAGTGTCATGTCCTAGAAATGGCTGATATCTACGAAAAGGTAAACTCCAAATCCAGCCCCAAGACTCTATAAAAGTTATGGACATGGAGGATTCCTAATCTTAAGTATGTTAAGATAAGGGGTTGTCCAGCTTATGTGAAAAGGTTTCAAAGGAAAAGCTTGAGACAAGATTTGACAAGTACAGATTTGTGGGACATCCTAAAGTAAGTTTAGGGTATATGTTCTATAATCCTACTCAGCAAAAGGTGTTTGTTGCGAAACACACTTCCTTCTAAGATAAATATGTTTATCATTGAAGGGGCTAGTGGGAGGATAATAGAATCTTGAAGAGTTCAAGAACCACAAAACACTATAAGTCAAATAAGAGAAACTTATAGATAGACCTATTGTACCATAACTGAATCGTAAATCTAGAATAGTACCGAAGATACCTGGGAGGTATGCATTCATTATGGATGATGATGATGAGGTATACATCATAAAAGATGATGATCCAGTTTCATACGATGAGGTAAGAGTTGTAGACACTTAGAGAAATGGATTGAAGCAAGTTTCTCAAAAATAGAACATTCGTTTTGATGAAATAATCAAAAGAGTTTGATTTATCAAAAATAAGAATGAACCTAGTGTGTACAAAAGGGTCAGTGGGAGCATCGTGACAATCCTAGTATTATATATTGATATACTACGGATAAGGAATGACAAACCAGTGCTACAATTAGTAAAGATAAACTTATCTAAACAATCCTCCACGAATGATTTGAGAAAAGTATCGTAATTGGGGATAAAATATGTATAGATAGATTCAAGAGGATGCTCGACTTAAAGAAACGTATATTCATTTGATGCTAAAGTCGTTTAGCATGACAAACTCTATGGGATGTCTCATGTTGATAAGCCTTAGGGTGTATCTCTCTTAATAGTCCCCATAGACTCATACAAGAGAGATCGCATGAGTAACTATCATGTATACAATGAAATGTATGAGACCTGATGTTGATCATTCATATTCTGGAGAAGTTCACTATGAGTCAGTGAAAAACATCTTAAAGTACTTAACCGGCACTAAGGATGTGATCATATTCATGGTGGGTCTGAATTAAAACTAGAGGGCTTAACAGACTCTAGTTTTTTTAGACAGACCAAGACGACAGAAAATCCACTTTAAGGTAAAGCTTTACCTTGAACGGTGGTGCAGTGAAATTGGAAAGGTTTCAAACAACAAAGAGTTACTGATTTAGTGATAAAGACAAAATATATAGCTATAAATGAAGCTGCAAGTTGATTGTTTGGATGAAAAGTTTATTACAGAACTATGAATAGTTCCTAAGTCTCATCTTGGATCTAAACATGTGTTGTAACACTTTCATTTGATTATAGGAATCATTGAAAGATAAAAAATCACTACAGAGATAGTGGACTCTCAAGTACAACATTATAAATCCATTAACTAAAGCTTATCTAACAGCAGGATAATCGTCACTTAGAGAAGAAGGGTATGTGATACCATGGCGATTGACTTTAGTGCAAGTGGAAGATTGAAAATAGTATGCACACAAGCCAATCATGCTTGTTTATAAAGCATACACATTGTAACAATCTTATTCATTTATTAATAAAAAGTATTAATTTATTAAAGGCTTTTAATTATCTACATGATGTTGTTTTATAATATGTGATAAATCCATAGTTTTAAGCAATGCTTTTAGAATAGTGATGATGATCATTCTAATGAGATCTAAATTCTCAGAAAGCTTTAAAATAGTTCCCAATCGTTGGATTACTAAATTGGAGATTAGTGAATCCGGATAGATTGGTACATACGTTTCTTGCTCATTGGATGAGGATGATTGATCTCATGATCATTTGTGTGGAGACACTAAAGCAAGTATGTAGGTGCTTATTAGAGAATAAGTTCACTGAACGTGGCTCGCTAAGGAATACCTAATGGAGTTTTACTTGCATGTCAATAGGAATTTCTGTAGTGATAGTAGTACAAATGATTCTTGGACTTGAGATCATCATAGTATTTTGTGTATGATGAGTTATACTTTGACTTATTCCTTAAGATCTTTAGGGTATGTCAAAGGGTATGCTTGGGTATAATAAGTTGTACATGAAGATAATGTATGATCAATAAAGAATATACCGCTTTTAGCAAAAGAAGAGAAATATCCTATGTGATTCGATAAATGACAACACAGTAGTCCTTAGCCAAGGCAGAATGAAATTAGAAAGGAGTTTTTTCTAATTTGTATTATTTGGTGTTGTGCATTTAAGGATCGAAATACATATAATTAAATAAAATAATACTTGACAGTAATTCTATGTCTTATATTTAATTGGGACATTGTATGGTAGAATGATTGAATTGTACGGTAACTATTTACTCAAATATTCTTTTATGATTAATGTTAAAATCTATATTATCTGAAAACTCGTTAATTGCTAGGGAGGCTTATCCCTGTTGTATAATAAATATTATTTATTTAAATAAATTAATAGTTTAATTTATTTATTTAAATAATATTAGAATTGTTCTAATTGATTTATTCACAACCGATTTAATATGAAGAACCTAAAGGGTCACACCATAAAAGAAAGAATATTTTTTTAAGAAGCAAATGGCATAATCGTAATAATAAGTTAAGTATATTTAATTTAATCTATGGTTATAGAATAAATTAAATAGCTTGATATTTATTATTTAATATTTTGAAAATATTAAATATAAATTAATAAGAGGAGTCTTATTATTATTATTATTATTACTATTATTATTATTATTTAATTCCTAAAAGAGTTTGTGAATTAATTAATAAAAGTAATCTCAAATATCCTAATAGGATTAGGAGGCAAATTAATTAAAAGAGTTTAATTAATTATCCCTAATAAGATTAAGGTGCTTAATTAATTAAAAGAATTTAGTTAATTAAATAATACCCTATTTTCTAATTAGATTAGAAGGGTTAACTGGTATCTTTATAAGAGGAGTCTTATATCAGGTATCAAAAGATATACGTAATTTCAGTTATTGGAGAGTACGCTCTTTTTCTATGAGAGAGAGAAAAATTAGGATTTTGTCAAACACCCATCTTCTTGAATCTTTCTTCTTCCTCGATGGATCACCTCTAGAGGCCAAATACTTGGGTGGCTAACGTTGATCAAAGGAAGGAACGAAACTCGGTGGATTCAAGTTGAACGCGAAAAAGATTGGAGGTTAACTTGTACCTGAGGAAGCTCAAATCTTCAAGGGTATGATTCTTGTTCTTTATCTTTTCTTTTAATTAATAATTGTGCATAAAGGACGATTCGGATATATGGTTTGTAAAATTTTAAAACTCTAATTTATCATGTTTCTGCTTACTTTGTGCAATTTGATTGCGTTCATGAATATTACAAACCTAACAATAAAAGTTTGGGGTCATTACTCAGATCCTGGAAATGAAAA
Source organism: Panax notoginseng (assembly GCA_016801055.1). Classification (NCBI taxonomy): domain Eukaryota; kingdom Viridiplantae; phylum Streptophyta; class Magnoliopsida; order Apiales; family Araliaceae; genus Panax; species Panax notoginseng. The sequence continues at coordinate 75,973,187 of CM029017.1, read as the reverse complement.
GAATTTATATTCTAATTTATAATAAGAAAAGTTATATTCATTAAGTTATGAATAAAAGATATAAATAGTTGACGATAGTAGTATCGTGGTGGACCGGATCCGAGGTTCGAAGGCCAGATTTGGGGGCGTCACAAATCCAAGTGGAGAGGGCTTCAATACAAGCAAGAAGTGTGCTTAACATTCTGGAGCTCCAGGCCACGACACTCAGGATTGTTGGGCCCTCAAGCATAAGATCCAGGACTTAATAGACAGTGGTGAGATCGTGGTGACCAAACCCGAACAACCATATGTTCAGGATAGCCCTCTCCCTCAACACAAGGAAGAGGATGTTAAAATGATCAATAGAGGTAGTGGAGAGAGCTCCAATCACCTCAAATACGTGGGTGGTTCTTCCCAAATCAACAAAGATAATTCTGACAAGTGGGATTATTCCGAATTCCAGTTCATGATGGAACAGGAGTTAAAGTCTCTTGACGAACAGGTCAATCAACTGGCAGAACTGGTGATACATCAACACCAAGTCACACGACAGTTGTTCAGTCAGGAGCATGCTAGTCTCCTCTCCCTTATCACAAAGACCCCATGACTCACCCAAGAAAGTGAAACCTCGGAATAAAATCTTACAAGAAAAGAAAGAGCTCAAGCCCGTCGGGACTTTGCCCACAAAAGGGAGTTCACGTATTTAGGCCAACCGATGGAAGAAATTTTGCAGATGCTGATCAATGAGGGAAAGATCACTACACTGCTACCTCCAGTCAACCAACGCTCAAAAAGATTTGATGCTACTGGAGTATGTCAATACCACTCCCATTCTTATGGCCACAACACTGAAGAATGCTGGGCACTTTGTCATCTTATACAAAATATGATTGACAGTGGTGACCTGCAAATGGTAGACGATGACACCGTATCAATTGAGAATGGACCTACATTTCCTCCAAGATCACAAAGATGGAAGGAAATCATCGTAGTTATATCCTCTGAGGGAGATTTGGCTGCCACATCATTTATAATTCAACCCATCAAGCTCAAAGGAGTTGAAAACCCTTTGAAGGTGGCTGCACCAGAACCACTGGTCTTGCCATTCTAGCCACAATATCCTATCAGTAGCCTTAAGAAAGTCCCATGGAACTATGGAGAGGTTAAAGAATTAACATTAAATACCCTGCTACGGTATCCAAGGAAAATCCGCTATATCTCCCTCAATGAGTGATGAAGCCAGTAATCAGATCTAAGGGGGAAGTGCCTAAGGAGAAAATTGAAGAATTCCTCTGCCATATGGGATATAATGAAGGCAAGGTGGTGCAAAGCTTGAAAGAGGCACCTTAACAAATATCTATTCTAGACTTGGTATTCTCTTCAGAAGATCATTAGAAGGTCTTACTGAAGATATTGGAAGAAGCCCACTTGCCAAAGATAGTGGATGTAGAAAAGTTTCATCATTTGGTGGATCACATCTTCAACAACAATGTGATATCTTTCACGACATACCTCCCGAAGGGACGGGTCATTGTAAACCACATAGCAGTGATGTCTTCCGGATATGTGGTCGGAGGAGTGCTAATAGATGGAGGATCATCCCTAAACATCTGTCCCTATGCCACATTGGAAAGAATGAAGATCAATCTCAACCGGATGCGAAGCAGCCGCACAATCATCAAAGCTTTTAATGGATCTCGACGAAATGCTATCTGAGAGATTGAATTACCAGTGGAAATTGGTCCACATACATTCTTCATATCCTTTCAAGTGCTCAAAATCACTACAGGATATACTTTACTGTTAGGAAGACCTTGGATCCATATGGCGGGAGCCGTTCCATCCACTCTTCATCGACAGCTCAAGTATATCATCAACAGTAATATGGTCACTGTCAATGCTGAACCAAAGTATCCTGTACAAAGTGATATACCTCCCATCAATTTCAATGAAGAAGTTGAGCCTGTCAGCTTCCAAGCCCTTGAAGTGAGCAACACTGACTATCAACCCATCGGGGCTCCAGCTCTAAAACCCAGAGTTTCTGCCGAGGTAATGTCGGTCAATCAAGAGATGATATCTTTGGGTTTCCATCCAGAACAAGGGTTAGGAAAGAATCATCAGGGAATCAAATACCTAATTTAAGTTCCCAGCCAGACAGGGAAGGCCAGACTAGGCTACTCATCTAGGTCAAGCCACAGGAATCCGCACAAGCATACACCGGTTCCTTCATCTACAAGGCTGTTACCTAAACCTACAGATGCAAATTCTGTACGGCCTCTAAGGATAATTCCTGTCTCTTTGGCATGTATGCTGTTTCCTATGCCGATACCGATTAAGGGGAAAGAAGTCCTGATTCCAGACCCAGACATAGAGGAAAGGAATCAAAGGCACAAACAAGACATAAAGAGACGGTTATCAAGCATGCGCGTCCTGATCCATACAGAGGGTATGAATAGGGACATCCCAGATGATGATTGTCCAGACATCATGGTCATCATTCAAGAGGAGAAGGACGATAACCGCCCCTTCATCGCAACTGTCCACCAGGACTTGACCCTCGACAATTGGAGCATCACTCCTTGCATTTGGCGAAAAGGGTAAAAAGGGCAAAAAATCCCTCTGCCCTGTAGATAGCAATAGCTGCTTACTTTTGTTGTATAATATTAGCATTTGTTTTTTTCATGCCATGCTAACACTTTATATGATCAAACAATTTCATATATTAAGTGAAATCATTTTGTTTCAGGACTCTAAAGTTAGATTTGTCTAAACTTGCTGATGGAGTGCCTATTCTTCACAAGGACTGCAACTTTGATGTAAAGTTGGACTCTGACTTGATGAAGATTGAACACGAGAACTATGAGGTGACTAAAGAAATCAAAGAATGGGTCGAAGACAAACCCAAGCCAAATCTTGATCAAACCACCTCTTTTAACCTCAGAACCTTAGAAAATCCCAAACAAATCCAGATTGATACGGACCTTAGCCCTAACCAAAGGAATGACATGGTTACTCTATTAACCCAATTTCAAGATGTGTTTGCATGGTCTCATGAAGACATGATCGGTTTTTCAACTGACATCGTCATTTATCGCCTGCCCATCAAAGAGGGATTCAAGCTAGTCAAACAAAAACTCAGGTGATTAAAACATGAGTGGAATTTGAGAGTCAAGGAAGAAATTGTGAAATAATTTCAAGCTGACATCATCATGGTATCAACATACTATGAGTGGCTATCCAACATAGTTCCCGTACCTAAAACCGGAGGGAAGGTGCGAGTATGTGTGGATTACAGGGATCTGAACAAGGCTTGTCTCAAAGATAACTTTTTCGTACCATTTATCCACATACTCATTGACAATACAACTCAATATGGCATGTACTCCTTTGTTGACTGCTTTGCTGGGTATCACCAAATCATGGTTGCTGAAGAAGATCGTGAGAAGATAACATTCATCACTCCTTGGAGAACCTTTTGCTATAGACGGTTGTCATTCGACCTCATCAATGCTGGAGCTACCTATCAGCGAGCCATGATGGCTCTTTTCCACAATCTAATGCACACAGAGATAGAAGTCTATGTGGATGACATCATTGTCAAGTCCCAAAGGGAAGAAGACCACATAGACCATCTCAAAAAGCTCTTTAATAGGTTGCGTAAGTACAACTTGAAGCTAAATTTGGCCAAGTGCGCCTTCGGCGTCAAGTCAGGCAAGTTGCTTGGATTCATAGTGAACCACAATGGCATTAAGCTAGATCCTGCAAAAATTCAAGCCATTACTGAGATGCCCGTGTTCTAGATAGAGAGGGGAATACGGGGAATTTTGGGAAGAATCAACTTCATCAGCCGATTCATCTCCCAACTCACAGCAACTTGTGAACCTATCTTCAAGTTGTTAAGGAAGAATTCCTCCAAGAAATGGAACGAAGAGTGTCAAAAACCCTTCATTTCCATCAAAGAACACTGTTATGGACAGTGTAGATGAGACGAGAACTTGTTTGTTAGTTGTTTGTGGGAAACCACTCAGAGTACCATATGGACTACTAGCAGAGAAGCAATGTGTGTTGAGTCCTAGGGAAGTTATAAGAAGAAGATAAGAATGAAAATCATCAAAGATGATGAAAGTGTTAAGTTAAGATATCTCCATAAGTCATGAAGCCGTAAACCGGTAATGAAAGTTGGTTGCGTAAACTTAGGTTAAAAGAACGCGAACCCTGAGAAGTAAAGTTAAGTAAACCAATGCGTAATTCAAATATATGACTAATTGGTGTACGTGTTATTTTCTTATGTGTTATATAGGAATTGGAATGAGCAGTTCAACGTAAGTTGTAGCTGTGCGTAAGGAAAGTTTCCTAACTTCATTCATATTACATGAATGCTAGTTTCTTAAGCTTCTCAGATATTGAACTAGAGAAGTTCTGTCTATATGCAAATGTGTGATATTTGTACAAGGTGGTAGAATGTATAAGGCCTTGTGCCACAATTTGAACACTTTGGTGTTTCTTTGAGATGAACTGTTCTGTGATTGAACTGTTCAATACGAGTATGTTCTGTTTATACATGAACCGTTATTGTTAAGTCTGTGCTAATGATTCTAGCCAGACATGATATGTATGGAAAAAGGTAGAAGAATGAAAGTAGTATAAAGAATATGTGATGAATGTTTTAAAATGATAGGAATCAGGATTATTCCTATTGTTCAAGCTACTTCGTAACCTTTGTGCAGTTATGGAAGTCTTAAAAGAATGTTTAAATTCTTGAAGTTATTTGTTCAACTGCTATGACTTGCTGGGCAATTGAATGCTCACACTTGCTTTAAATAAAAAATATTTTCAACGTACGATGTTAGAAAGAACTTAAGTATCCCGTAAAGATCAAGCTGATCGGTATCCAGACGAAGTGTCATTCATTAGATGAATGAACGTGAAGATCAAGTGAGAACTTGTAATATAGAATGATAGAATTAAACTATACACTAGTTTAATGAACAGTTATGTATCCTTGGTGGCGGATGAAAGTCATTCGTGTAAGATGAAACGAATAATGTAATTATCATTATTTGTAATGAACGAGATTATAAGGTATTAGAACCTGGGATTTGAGAATGTATGTTGTTATATTTAGCTATATAATGAAGTATGTTTGGAAGAAGATGGGATCGTGACGTACGAAATTCGGGTGTGAAAATAGACCGAATTTTGGGGCGTTACAGCCAATGTCGTTGCCGCATGTTGAGTTCCTTTTGGGTGAAGAAATATTTGAGGCTTTTATGGTCCGTATAAATCTCCACTTTGTCCCCATACAAGTAGTGTGTGACACCCCCAAAATAGGTATACAACACCCATTCTGAGTCGCCAAATACATGGTATAGAAAGGAAACTAGAACTTCATTATTACAATTGTTGTGTATAATACGACAACACATACTGTGAGTTTAAATACAAATATTGTCTTCTAGACAATATCAACGCTCAAATAAGTCCTCATTACAATTATTCATACACTATTTTACAAAAATAGTGAAGACTGCTAAAACAACTTTCTAGAACCATCACTCTCTACCCCGACTTGTTCTTGCTATATTCTCGCTTCCTGAGAAGAAAAATGGAAAAACAAGAAAATGGTGAGCTCAACTAGCCCAGTAAAGAATATTATGACTAAGAAAATATACAACAAATTATCATTAGTCTTCAACAGGGAAAAATCTGATAAAATATAATAGACAACAAGTTTTAGATCAACAAATGCAGCGGAAACAACAATCTATTAGAAGAGTCACGTAGAGAATGAATTCTACTATCTTCTAAAATTTAAAAATCCATCATCAATATTTTATCCCGTAACATCAATCAATATACATCTTGCATCAAATATTCATCTTTGCACTACGGGCCAAAAATATTCATTTGTATCATCAGTTGGTTATGTTCATCTTAACACCTGTTTATCTTTGCACTATAGGCCAAAGATATTCATCAGATAATAATTTATCTTTGCACTACATGCCAAAGATATTCATCAAGTATCACCTATTAAGGACTGAGAATGATGAAAAATATTTTAGAGAATGAATCCAGTGAGACGGAAGGACAAATATTAGGGATTCATATTTCAGTTTATCCAAGTTTAATAATACTCCAAAATAAACTATAGTGGAGTAAAATTCAAGAATGAAGATCAAAACGTGGATTAAATTTCAAGAATAAGGGTCACAATAGATAACTTGGAAGAATTTTTTTTTCTTTTGTGAACAGTACCCATGAACAGTAACCGTGACCAGTAACCATGAACAGTACCCATGAACAGTAACTGTGAACAATACCTAATCATGAAAAGTTCTAAATTTGATAAAAAGTTCAGACCAATATTTCTATGAAATGATATTAGATGAAGCGAAATTTTTAATCATTTCAGGAATTATAGAAGCAATACTTACCATCGTAAGTTCAAATTTAAGAATACGAGACGAAATAATATCGCTTACGTAATATGGAGTATGAAAGAAAATAATATTTCTCACGAGTGTTGCAATAAAATAATATCCTTTACCTTAGTAGAAGTTGAATTTGACTAAAATATCAGATATTATTCTGAGAAAATCTTGCAGAAAACTACGTTCAAAGTATTCTTATACTCAAGAAAATACTCACAATACTATAAAATAAGAATTTCTGATTATGAATTGGTGTATTGAGGAAGGAGCGGTTACCCCCTATTTATAGCAACGGAAGGAGAAAGCAAACAAGGCATTCTTCCTAACTCACTTTTTTTCTTCTCTGCCTATTAAGTTGCCTAACTCCTCTTTTTTTCCATATGTGTGGGGGCCACACATTACTTTGCAGGATATCTCACAATTCATTACCTCCAAATTTCTTTACTGTCTAACATGCAATCCTTTATTTCCAAGGCCCCACGCATGAGAACACATAAATTGAAATGCCTTCGCAGGCCATTTCCTCCACCAATCAAAACAATGCTACACTTTGAAAACAAAGCATTCAAATACATTTTGTTCACTCATTTCCTTTAATCACATGCTAATATATATATATATATATATATATATATATATATATATATATATATATATATATATATAATAATAATAATAATAATAATAATAATAATAATAATAATATATTTGAATGAATATTTTATCGGAGAAATAATTGTAATTCCACAAAAATACGCCAAACTTTCAACAATTATTTCATGCTAAAATTCCTTCATTAATATCCACATAAAATAAATAAATCCATCATTTATATCCACATCAAATAAATATTTTCTTATCATATAAATCAATAATTAATTATTCACAAATAATATTACAGAATCACAATTATGACAACTGTGACGCCCCCAAAATTATGTATACATCACCCATCTAGAGTCGCCAGATACATGGTACAGAATTCAAATATAACTTACGAATACGACTGTCATGTACAATACGACAAAATATAAACTGTGAGTTTGAATACAAATATTGTCTACTAGAGAGTATACAAACTCAAAAGGAGTCCTCATTATAATTATTATCACACTATTTCACAGAATAGTGAGGACTACTAATGCTATCCTCTGGACCATCACTCCGTTCTCCGACTCGTCCCAGCTATATTCCCATTTCCTGAAGAGAACAGTGAAAGAAAGGGTGAGCTCAACTAGCCCAGTAAGAAATATTATGACTAAGATAATGCAGAATAAATTATCGTTAGCCTTCAACAATGTTAAACTGATAAAATATAATAGACATCAAGTTTAACTGCAGCGGAACAAGCAATCCATTAAAAGAGTCAAGTAGGAAATACAATCTACTATCTTTTATGATTTAAAAGGTTTTTCATCACTGTTATCGCTGAGACTCAGCTAAAAAAATATTCCTCATCATCGAATCACCCCTGCACTACGGCCAAGGATATTCTTTAGTATCACGACCACAATTATCCATGCACTACGGGCCAAGAATATTTGTGTATTCATTAATGGTCATGATCATGCCATAAAACAATTTATCTTTGCACTATGGCTAAAGAGAATCCATAACCATAATCATCCCAAAAACTGTCCATCAATGCACTACGGGCCAATGAGGACTTTTTCCACATCATTTGTAACATTACGGTCATGATTACACCGAATAATCCCTGGTCATAATCATACCAAGTCCATCTATGCACTACAGGCCACAAATGACTTTCAACATAATATAAACATGAGGATGATGGCAATGATATAAGAATTTAATAAAACAAGTTCAAGAATTAATTTGTCCAGGAACCAATAACGTCCAAATTGTCAACATGATACTTTTGTGTAAAGTAAAATTCAAGAATGCTCAGAAGAATATTTCCATGAAAAGATACTGGATGAAGCGCAAATATCAATGATATTCTACTAATTTCATGGAGTATAGAAGTCAAAACTTTAACCAACTGAGTATAATAAAGAATGGAATAACAAAAGAAATTACCATGCATGTGGTACTTCGCATAGAGAGGTTATTCCAACAGAATAATAATAACGGAACCAGGTCAGGTGAAATTCACACCGACAGGATGTTCAACAGAATAATAAAGACGGAACCAGATCCGGTGTAAAACACACAGATAGGATATTCCAACAGAATAATAAAGACGGAACCAGGTCCGGTGTAAAACACACAGACATGATATTCCAACAGAATAAGAAAGACGGAACCAGGTCCGGTGTCAAACACACAGACAAGATATTCCAACAGAATAATAAAGACAAAATAATAGAAGAATGTCACCAAGTATAGGGTAGCCCGCGTATACAGGTTATTCCAACAGAATAATAAGAAATGGAATAATAGAAGTTCTCTTCATGAATACAAAACAAATAAGACCCCTTACGGGTACAACAAATAATATCCCTTACCATAAAAGAAACTGAATATAAGAGTAGGGAAGTAGCAGAATACTTTTCTATATCTTCTCTATAATTTATCTCTCTAGAGTTTTAGTGAATTCGTAAGAAATAATGAAGGAATGAGCTTCTATTTATAGAAGAATGGAAATGCACTGTGTGAGGATTTTTCTCACAGACTCAACAATTATGCAAATTACGGATGAAAACTTTGATAACCTAGGATGCCAATTTTCAAACCTCCAACCAATAAGATCAAAGCAAGGAATTATAATACATATATATATATATATATATATATATATATATATATATATATATATATATATATATATAAACCACACATGTTAAAAAAATAATCAACCACCCGTAAATTCCAAAATCCAAACCCCTTTCATTTTTTTCTTCCACACGTGTTCCCCTCCCACCAACATATCACTTTCACTACACTCTTACACCCATCACTTTCATACACTCACACATTACTATTATCATTCAAACATCTCCATATAATTCTACTCACTCATATATATATATATATATATATATATATATATATATATATATAAATAAATATATTTTACCTCTCCTTTACGTAACTTCCACTCACCCCTATTTTCAGATTTCATACATCACATGTGGGCCCCACCTTTATTATATAAAATTATTTTTTACCGATTATTTTGAAAAATGGGTAAAATAAGGTGTGACGCTCCCGAAATAGGTATGCATCACCTATTCTGAGTCACCAAAAATATGGTACAAAATTCAAATACAACTTAATTATACAACTGTCGTGTAAAATACGACGAAACATAAGCTATGAGTTTAAATACAACACTTTCTTCTAAACATGATTCAAACTTAAAATAAGTCCTCAATACATTTATTCTCACACTATTTCATAGAATAGTGAGGACTATTAATGCTATCATCTGAACCGTCACTCCGTTCCCCGACTAGTCCCCGCTACGTTCTCATTTTCTGAAGAGAACAATGAAAACAAAAGGGTGAGCTTAACTAGCCCAGTAAGAAATATTATGACTAAGATAATGTAGAATAAATTATCATTAGCCTTCAATAGTGTTAAACTGATAAAATATAACAAACATCAAGTTTAACTGCAGCGGAATAAGCAACCCATTAGAAGAGTCAACTAGAGAATAAAATCTATTATCTTCTATGATTTAAAAGGTTTTTCATGACTTTTATCGCTGGGACTCAGCTTAATAAATAATTCACATCATCCCTGCACTACGGCCAAGGATATTCTTTATTATCACGACCACAATTATCCATGCACTACAGGCCAAGAATATTTGTGTATTCATTAATGGTCATGATCATGCCAACCACAATGCACTACGGGCCAATGAGGACTTTTATCACATCATTTGTAATATTACGGTCATGATTATACCGAATAATTCCTGGTCATAATCATACCAAGTCCATCTATGCACTACAGGCCACATATGACTTTCAACAGAATATAAATATGAGGATGATGACAATGATATAAGAATTCAATAAAACAAGTTCAAGAATTAATTTATCCACGAACCAATAACGTCCAAATTGTCAACATGATACTGCTTTGCAGAGTAAAATTCAAGAACGCTTAGAAGAATATTTCCATAAAAAGATACTGGATGAAGCGCAAATATCAAGGATATTTCACTAATTTCATGGAGTATAAAAGTCAAAACTTTAACCAAATAAATATAATAAAGAATGGAATAACAAAAGAAATCACTATGCATGCGATAGACCACACAGACAGGTTATTCCAACAGGAAAATAAATAATAGAACCAGGTCATGCGTAAACGCACCGACAGGATATTCTGACAGAATAATAAATAATAGAACTAGGTCCGGCGTAAACGCATAGACAGGATATTCCGACAGAATAATAAATAATGGAACCAGGTCCGGCGTAAAATACATAGACATGATTTTCTGACAGAATAATAAATAATGGAACCAGGTCCGGCGTAAAAATGCATAGACAGGATATTTCGATAGAATAATAAATAATGGAACCAGGTCCGACGTAAAATGTACAGACATGATATTCTAACAGAATAATAAAGAAAGGAATAACAGAAGAATTTCACCAAGTATAGGGTAGCCTGCGTATACAGGTTATTCTAACAGAATAATAAAGAATGGAATAATAGAAGTTCTCTTCATGAATAAGAAAGAAAGAATACCCTTTACGAGTACAACAAATAATATCCCTTACCATAAAAGAAACTTAATATTGGAGTAGTGAAGTAGCAGAATACTTTTCTTTCTTCTCTCTATAGTTTCTCTCTTTAGAGTTTCAATGAATTCGTAAGAAAATAATGAAGGAATGAGCTTCTATTTATTGAAAAATGGACTGCATATTAACTAACTCATGAACGGTCTAGATTGATTTAGTTTAATCTGACGGTCCATATTTAAAGAAAAATCTTTTAAATAAAAAACGAATAACTTTATAAAAGATTTTACTAAACAAACACTATGCAGGCACTATGCAAACACTATGCATAATAAAAAATAATATATTCTAATTATTGTCTAATAAAATAGATAACTTTATAAAAGTATTCTGTTTTATATAAAAAGATTTTACTATTAGCCTAATAAAACGAATAACTTTATAAAAGCATTCTGCTTTATATAAAAAGCTTTTCTGTTTTATTACATTAATAATACCAATAAAATAAAACTGAGTGACTTATCATGTAAGTATCAATAATCAATACCGTGTGCTACTATGTAACCATGCGTATTACTATACTTTTACTACCGAGTAGTTCAACAGTATTAATGGTAAAACTTCTGCCGTAATTTTCATAAAGTATTTTTGTCATTTTCTCAATCCGACAATAATTATGTTGTGGGGTTCACCAATAATTGTGTTGTCGTACGAATATTCCCTGTTAAAACGAATATTCCCCGACCAATCGAATATTATATAGCAACTTGCGTACTTTGCAAAATTTATAAATATTACCCACAACTATAATATTATATCAATTTCACTCCATAATATTTAAAAATAATATTTATAGAAAATTCATCTTTATTTATAAAAGTTGGGGTCTTACAACCTCCCCTTCTTATGAAATTTTGCCCTTGAAATTAGGGTACGTACCTGGTATATTGAAGAGGTAAGGATACCTTGACTTCATTTCAGATTCTAACTCCCAGGTCATTTTCTCAACATCATAGTTTCTCCACAAAACTTTGACTTGAGGTATAACCTTGGAGCGTAGAATATGTTCCTTCTTATCCAAGATTTGAACAGGAACCTCTTCATATGTTAAATCTTCCGCTATTTCGTCCGGTTTTAACTCAATAATGTGGTTTGGGTCTTCCATATATTTACGTAACATGGATATGTGAAAAATATTATGAACACGAGACATACTTGGCGGTAAAGCGAATCTATAGGCCATAGTTCCTACTCGATCGAGGATTAAAAATGGGCCAATGAATAGAGGATTGAGCTTTCCTCTCTTTTCAAATCTCGTAACTCCTTTTGACGGAGCAACTCGTAACAACACATGATCTCCTATATCAAATTCCACATCCTTTCGATGAAGATCAACATAACTCTTTTGTCGATCTTGTGAGGTTTTTATACGTTGCCGGATCGTTTGAATCTTTTTCGTAGTCATACGTACCAACTCCGGTCCAAACAACGTTGCTTCACCCACCTCATCCCAGCATACTGGAGAACGACACTTTTTTCCATACAACGCCTCGAATGGAGCCATGCCAATACTTACTTGATAACTGTTGTTGTAGGAAAACTCCACCAATGGTAAGAACTTATCCCAACTTCCCTTGAAGTCAAGGACACAGAGTCTTAATAAATCTTAAAGAGTTTGAATAGTCCTCTCTGATTGTCCATCCGTCTGGCATGATATGCTGAACTAAATCGTAAATCCGTGCCCATAGCTTTTTGCAAACTAACCCAAAATCATGAAGTAAATCTTGTGTCTCGATCAGAAACTATGGATACTGGCATACCATACAGTCTTACAATATCGTTTATGTACATACGAGCAAGACGTTCAAGTGTATAAGTTTCTCGTATTGGTACGAAATGAGCAGCCTTGGTCAATCTATCAATAATGACCCAAATTGCATCAATGCCTTGAGAAACCTTGGGAAGACCAGTAACGAAATCCATGGTAATGTGCTCCCACTTCTATTTTGGAATTTCAAGTGGTTGCAATGGACTTTTTGGTTCTTGATGCTCCGCTTTGACTCATTGACAAGTTTGACACCTTGAGATAAACATCGCTATCTCTCTCTTTATATTGCTCCACCAAAATATATGACGAAGATCACGATACATTTTAGTACTCCCAGGATGGATTACAAATGGTGTATTGTGTTCCTCCATCATGATTTTATACTTTAAATCAGGGTCGTTAGGAACACAAAGTCTGGAGTTGACTCGAAGTATTCCTTCTTCATCGATTCTTGCTTCCGGCATAGCACCTTCTTGCACTTTCTTCCTCATACGAATCAACTCCAGGTCTGTAGCTTGAGCAGCTTTAACTTTATCAATTAAAGTCGATTCTACTCATATGTTCTCCATCATCACATGGCTCCCTGGAGTCTTTAACTCTATTTCCATCCTTTATAAGTCACACAAAATGGGCCTTTGCGTTGACAATATCGCACTCGTACTTGCATATGATCTTCTACTCAATGCATCAGCTACCACGTTCACTTTTCCAGGATGATATTGGATGGTATGATCATAATCTTTCAACAGTTCTAGCCAACGTCGTTGTCGCATGTTGAGTTTCTTTTGAGTGAAGAAATATTTGAGACTTTTATGATCCGTAAAGATCTCCACTTTTTCCCTATACAAGTAATGTCTCCAAATTTTAAGTGCGAAGACAACAGCTGCCAACTCTAGACCATGAATAAGATAATTCCTCTCATATTCTTTGAGTTGTCTTGAGGCATAGGCTATGACTTTCCCATGTTGCATGAGAACACATCCCAACCCTTTGCCCGAAGCAACACTGTAGATGATAAATCCCTCCGAGTCAGATGGTATTGTCAGAACAGGTGCTGAAATGAGTCTCCTCTTGAGTTCTTAAAAACTATTCTCACATTCTTCGCTCCAACCGAACTTTGTATCTTTCCGAGTCAGCTGAGTTAATGGAGTAGCGATTCAAGAAAATCCTTCTACGAATCTCTGATAATAACTAGCTAAACCGAGAAAGCTACGTACTTCGGTCACTGATTTAGGTTGGTCCCAGCTTTGAATTGCTTCAATCTTTGCCGGGTCAACAGATATTCCATGACTTGATACTACGTGCCCAAAGAATGCTACTTCCTCAAGCCAGAACTCGTATTTCTTCAACTTGGCATAAAGCTTGTATTCACGAAGCTTTTGGAGTGTCAGCCTCAAGTGTTGATCATGATCTTCACGGCTTTTGGAATAAATAAGGATGTCATCAATAAAAACGACCACAAAGTGATCCAAATATTCCTTGAATACTTGGTTCATCATATCCATAAAGGCAGCAGGAGCATTAGTCAATCCAAAAGACATGACTAAGAATTCATAATGCCCGTACCTAGTTCTGAAGGCAGTCTTTGGAATATCCTCAGTTCTAACCTTCAACTGATGATATCCAGAACGAAGATCATTTTTTGAAAAGAATTGTGCTCCTTGCAACTGGTCAAACAGGTCATCAATACGTGGCAATGGGTACCTATTTTTGATGGTGACATGATTCAACTCCCGATAATCAATACAAAGTCGCATACTCCCATCTTTCTTCTTCACGAATAGAACAGGAGCACCCCAAGGAGAAGTACTAGGACGAATAAAGCCAATATCTAACAATTCATGCACTTGGGTCTTTAACTCCTAAAGTTCAATAGGAGCCATTCGATATGGGGCTTTGGAAATGGGTTTTGTACGGGTTCAAGGTCGATACAAAATTCAATTTCACGCTCTAGGGGCAGGCCAGGAAGTTCTTCAGGGAATATGTCAGGAAATTCATTAACAATAAAAATATCATTCAAAACTGAAATATTTTTGTTTAGATCTGTGACATGAGCTAAGAAAGCTTGACATCCGTTTTTCAATAAACGAATAGCTTTATGGCTTGAGATGACAGTGATTGATTTTAATGGTTTGGTTGTTTGAATTTGCATAATAGGTTGATTAGGAATATGAAAGCTAACAACTTTACGAAATCAATCAATTTTTGCATGATGAGTAGTTAACCAATCAATCCCTAGAATTACATCAAATGCAAGTATTTTCAAAGAAATAAGATCAACAGGTAATGTGAGGGTATCGATTTGAACCAAACAAGACTTATAAACAGTGGATGTAATGAATGTTTCTCCCAACGGAGTTTCCACAGATAAGTCAAAGTCTAATTTCTCCGGAGTCAAATTTAATCGTTGAGCGCAAATAGGAGAAATAAAAGAATGGGTAGAATCGGTATCAAATAAGGTATAGACTTCGCTAGAGATTATGACAAGCTTACCTGTGATGACCTCGTTCGGGTTCCTTACTTTCTGGGAGGTCACAACAAATGCTCTCCCTTGCACTACCGGTTTTGACTTTTCTGGGACGTCCTTTGGTGCCTCCACCCTAGCTGAACTTGTCTTCGGTGAACGACAAAATCGGGCTAGGTGACCTTCTTTTCCACAATTATAACATGCTTTGGACAGTATCGCGCAGTTTGGACTGATGTGTCTTTCCCCTCCGTATTTGAAGCATATGATAGGTGGTCGTTCTCCTTCCTTAACCACGGGTGCTGGTGCTGACGTCTTTTCATCATTGTTGAATCTCCTCTTCTTGAAATGTCCATTCTTATTATTTTGGCCATGATTACCACCGAAGTGGTTACCATTCTGGCCTGCTGATTCCCTCCACGCTTGTTGTCACCGCTTCGATGACTGCTTTCACTGGTATTATCATTTTGCCGGTTGCTCTCTTTTGGTTGCGTTGATTCGTTATCGCGCTCCACTAACTGAGCCCTATTTATAACATCTGAATACAAACACAGTTTATGAGAAATAAGATGTTGATGTATCTCCGGCTTCAAACCTCTTAAAAATATCCGCCTCAGTCTTTCTTCATTATCCACGAAGTGGGATGCAAACCGGGACAGCTCGGCAAACTTAGCTTCGTACTGCGACACGGATATATTATTTTGCTCCAACTTGATGAATTCTACCTCCTTCATGTGACGAATACTTCGGGAAAGTACTTGTCATTGAATAGTTCCTGGAACTTCTCCCAAGACATCTTTAGTGCGGCAGGTTGAGTACGTTTATCGATTCCCACCAGTAATCTGCCTCTCCTCGCAACATAAAGGTGGCAAAGGGAACCTTTTGCTTCTCGGCGCATCCCAAGACATCAAATATCTTGGTGATCTGCTTTATCCACGTTTTCGCATTAAGTGGTTTTGGTTCTCCAATAAACTCTGGTGGTCCCAGCTCCTTGAACTGTTTAGCGGTGACCGTCTGAGAGTTTTCAATGTTTCCACCTATATTTTGGACAGGAACATTCTATCATTCATCATTTGGTCAGTGTTGTTGTTTGCATAAGGATTATCGCCTTCCTGATGCACATTATCCTGATTATTGATATGTGGTGAATCAACGGTCGCCTGTGCTCCATTGCTATTCTCAACATTCTCGGATGTCATTTTCAAATACTGCCACAAAACAAGGGTTAAATAACATATCACATATTATCTCAATACTCTGACCGACCAATTAAATACCAAATAAATATAGGTAGATCATACTGGCGAAGGAATTCTCCGTCTCTCCCCTCCTAGTTCTAGTCTCACATCTTAGCCAGGGATCATATCTCTAAGCTCTGATACCAATTGTGACGCCCCCAAAATAGGTATACATCACCTATTCTGAGTCACCAAAAATATGGTACAAAATTCAAATACAACTTAATTATACAACTATCGTGTAAAATACGACAAAACATAAGCTGTGAGTTTAATTACAACACTTTCTTCTAAACAGGATTCAAACTCAAAATAAGTCCTCAATACATTTATTCTCACACTATTTCATAGAATAGTGAGGACTACTAATGCTATCATCTGAACCGTCACTCCGTTCCCCGACTAGTCCCCACTACGTTCTCATTTTCTGAAGAGAACAATGAAAATAAAAGGGTGAGCTCAACTAGCCCAGTAAGAAATATTATGACTAAGATAATGCAGAATAAATTATCATTAGCCTTCAATAGTGTTAAACTGATAAAATATAACAAACATCATGTTTAACTGCAACGGAACAAGAAACCCATTAGAAGAGTCAAGTAGAGAATAAAATCTACTATCTTCTATGATTTAAAAGGTTTTTCATGACTTTTATCGCTGGAACTCAGCTTAATAAATAATTCACATCATCCCTGCACTACGACCAAGGATATTCTTTAGTATCACGACCACAATTATCCATGCACTACAGGCCAAGAATATTTGTGTATTCATTATTGGTCATGATCATGCTAACCACTGTCCATCAATGCACTACGCGCCAATGAGGACTTTTACCACATCATTTGTAACATTACATTCATGCTTATACCGAATAATCCCTGGTCATAATCATACCAAGTCCATCTATGCACTACATGCCACAGATGACTTTCAACAGAATATAAACATGAGGATGATGACAATGATATAAGAATTCAATAAAACAAGTTCAAGAATTAATTTATCCAGGAACCAATAACGTCCAAATTGTCTGTGACAACCCGAAAATTTATAAAAGCTTGAATGATTAGAATAAAGGTTAAAGAATAAAACCTAGATGAGAATTTGAGGATTTATTTAAACTTTTCAAGTAAAACCTATAAGGTTTGCTATTCGAAAGAGAATAGAGAAAATATGGGTTACAAAATTTCAAAACCCTAGAAATGAATTAATATATACTTGAAGGAATATCAAGAATAAGGTATTACGATACCTGTACATTCGATGTGAACAGAATAGTCTAAGAAATGTTATAGAAGTACATATGAAAATTTTATTAAGGAGATAAGATTTCACATGAAGAGATGCTATGAGGTTAAACGAAGATGAGTATATGTATAAAAATATATATACTTAGTAAGGTGCTATAAATATTTTAACAAGAGGAATAATGAATTAAGTTAATGATATAAGGATCAATATAAAAATATGTTAGTAATTAACATAGCTTGAATGTGGGCCTTGATTGGCAAATAAGAAGATAAATAAGTTTAAAGTCGTTAGTTAATACAATTAGCAATGAGAAAGGACTAATTTAAAACTCAAAATTTTAGTTAGTGATAGAATATTGAAGCACGGACTGCTCGGTTGCGTCTGGAACGTCAAGTTTAGTCAGAATGGACAATAAACACAAAATGTGTAATAGTTGACTTTTTGGTCAAAGTCAACAGTTGACTTTTTATGGAGAAAAGTCAAAATTAGTGTGAGAAGTGAATTATGTGTATGATTAAATAAATATACATTATATAATGTGAATACATTTATTTTGTATATAAAAGTGAATTAAGAATTTAGTTATGTAACCTAATATATATATTAGGTGTGGTAATTAAATAACCCAAAAGGTTATAAATTGAGATAATATTAGTATATAAATATATATACTAACATGAAGAGATTTATTTTATATATCTCAAAATAATTAATTTTATAACCTAGTTATAGCAAGTCTAATTGGGTTAAGAAAAGAAAAGGCATAAATAATAAATTTATTTTCTAGTGTGAGAAATAAAAACCCTAATTAAATGATTAGGGTAAAATAGAATTAAAAGTAATGGACTATAATAATGTCATAGCCCAATAATTTATTTAGATTCCAAGAGAATTAAATTTAATGGACTAAGGAAGTTTTATTATTTAAACAAGCCCAATTAATTAATTAAGCATGAGACTTGCAGATAAAGTGATTACGGGCAATTAAATTATTTATATAGCCAATATACTATGTATGAGACAAGTATTATATTGACCTAATTTAATTAGGGTTGAAAGCCCAAGTTGGTTGTTGTTAGTAAGTAAAACAAGTAACTTTGTTAGCTCAATGGAATTAATTAAGGGCCCAAATTAAGCTCACTTGTGGGAGGATGATAATATTAAAAATAATATTAAGTTAAGATATATATTTTTTATTATATCAAGTTATTAATTATATAACTTAATTAAAATAAGTTTAATTGGGTTATAGAATTTAATGTGCTAAAGTGAGGATTTAAATTTTAAATATTTAGAATGGATACCCTAATTAAATATTTAGGGTGGGATAAGATGAAAAAACTGGACTATGTAAATATTAGATAGCCCAAATGATTAATTGAAAGTCAAAAGATTAAGATAATGACCCAATTGTTAAAACCAATTAAGGAAGGGCATATTGGACAATTGTTATATTAAAAATAATAATAATATTAATGTGTGGCCATAAGAAAGCCATGTGCCGAATTTAAGAAGGAGAAAAAAAAATCGGTAGATAAGAAGATAAAAAGAGATAAGAAGAGATAAGAATAAAAAGAAGATAAGAGAAGAAGAGAGAGAAAGAGAAAGGAAAAAGAAGAGAATGGGAAAGAAAAGAAAAACCGTGAGGGAGAAGAGAAGAGAGAGATCTGTGGCTCTATGAAGGAAGAGGAGGGAGAAATCTCCATGAGGAAATAAGAAGAAGAATAAGAAGAAGAAAATGTATAAAACTAATTTCTTTATTCCTAAGCTTTTCTTTCTTTCTTTATTTTTTGTGATTTGAGAAAAAGGGGATTTTTGATTTGAATGTTCAAACCCTTATAATCTATGTGTTTTTCATAGATTCAAGTATGGATCTACTCATTTTGGGTGATGATTTGGTTGGAATCAAAAAGGAAAAGAAAAATATTTTTTCTAGTTTTGAAACCCAAATTTCTATTTACCTTGAAAATCCACCGTTTTAAATCTATAACTCCTTTTTACGATCTGTCAAATAGGGGTGTTAGATATATGTGTTTACTAGTTAACCCAAGTGGTAGCACTCAAAAATGTTGAGTTTTCATGGAGTAGTGGCTGTGGAAGCCAAAACAGTCCCGAATTTTGGAAAGAAAATAGGACTGTTTTGGGGCAGTCAGAAACGGGGGCATTTTCATCCACTTTTTATGCTTGAAAAATTCTGGAAAAATTTGGGGTGTTAATATCAGTAGATATGCAGGTTGTGTAAAAATTTGAGAATTTTTGGCCATACGATTTGAGAGTTATGGATTTTACGGTGGAGGACTATTTTTGTGAAGTCACCCGAATAACTCTCTGTGTATAAGTCCAAAAATTACAAAATTTTTACTGGAAGTACATGGTTATAGCAGGATCATACTGTGTAAATTTCAGAATTTTTGGAGCTAATCTCGATTTATGAAAAATCAGAGAAGATTCGGCTATTATGGACTATTTAAATATAGTAAATCTAATTTAAAAATTTTGGAAAAAATATATGTTCAATATAAAACTATATTATGTCAAATCCTGGAAAAGAAATATTTTTGGATGTGATTTGGTATTTTTCATCTAAATGATGAGAAATGGATAAATGAATTTAATTAAAGATATGATGTCCAAAAATATGAAAAATGCGATTTATGACTTGAGACCCTTGAGCATGGTTTATGCAAGTATTTGATGAAGTTTTGGGGTCGGGTGTGAGGTGTTATAAAGTTTATGGCATTTTAGAATGCTTAAACTAGTTATTTAATAAAAGGAAAATAATTGAAATAATTGTTTATGAATGTGATTAATGATTTAAATTATTTTTATAGGGCTAATAATATTGGATTAAGATATTATTAGTAGTATTTGACTGAAATGTTATTAAAAGGTTGATAACCTTAGCGTAAAATATTATTACATAAATAATAATATTCGACGGGAGATTAAAATAAGAGATTTACGTTATTTTTCGATATGGTTGTTGAATTTGATATTCAATGAACTATGTTATGTTTATAATAGAGTAAAATGAGAATTCGGGGTGATGAATTTGATTTTGGGTTGCTGAAATTGAATTCAGTTTGCTAAACTGATTTTGGTCTGCTGAAATAGTAATTTCAGGATGCTGAAATGTAATTCGGTTTACTGAAATGATATTTCAGTTTTCTGAAAGGTTATCTAATTTACTAAGATAACACATAAAGGTAAAACTTATACGTATAAGTTAAGACATGAAAAAAAGATTATCAAAGCATAATGATAATACTAAGATTAAGGTGTAATGTCTAATACTTAACTTTGTGATTGAAGGTTAGACAAGTTAATATAATATGATGAGATTATAAGTAAGTAAATGAATATGGTGGTAAGATTATCTAATATTTGACGATGTGATTAAGTGTTAGATAGTATTCTGGAATAAGGTATGAGATACTAATTGAAAGATCAATCTTATATCTGATAGGTCTTTTCAATAAAGAGAATAAATTAAATTGCGTAGCGGTAATCGACTATGCAGGCAAGTTTTCCTTAACTCAAACTCGAGTTATATTTCAAAGCATGTTAGTGAATGATTATTGATGATTATTCACGTCTAAACTGATTATTGACTCGCACTTAGTGCATATTGTATATGTTCATCAGGTATGAAAGACTGATCACCTTCATTACCATAAGGTTCAGATAAAGTTATTTCTAGTCTTTGTTGACTTTAAACGTTATTGATTCAGTAATTCATTTATTGATGTCTTGATTCATGTTTCTTCACAATTATTAAATTGTTGAAAACGTGAAAGCTTATTATTCTTTCAATCATGATATATCTTTATTGAATTTAAACTTGCTGGGCAAAGTAGTTGCTCACCCTTGCTATATTATGATAATTAATTTCAGATAAAGGCGAAGGCTTGAAGAAGGACAGAGACAAAAGCAAAATACAGTAATAGATTGTTATAAGAATAACTATTTAGTTATCTTATTGTAAACCTTTGTAATTTTAAAGGTATGTATTCAGTTAAGGTTAATAAACTTTGGAAAATGTTATAGAATTATGTAAAATAAACAATATATGTTTATTTGTTCCGTATTAGATGATAGAATATGTATGTTGATAAAGTACCGTAACGTACCAAGTCTGAGGTTCTCGGGACCCGGATTTGGGGGCGTCACAGATTGGTATCAGAGCTGTAGGTTTTAGACATTAGGTAGGTGTACCTTAGGCTATAACAGTAGAGATGAGGAAAAGGAATAAACTCAGATCGAGTTTAAGTGATAAGAGATGAATTTAGGAAATTCATCATTAAAGTAAAGAAAAAGATAAAGAAGATTCAAAGAAGAATTTTGAAGAGCTATAAGGATAAGACTCTGGAGTTACCTGACTCCAGTAATAATAATGAAAAGTGATACTAAATAGACTATGTCTATAAAATGAGAAATGTTAATAAAATCATAATATAATATGATTAAAGAGAAGAATAGGAAGATCGTAGAATAAAGCGATCATAAGGATAAGGAGAAATGATTACAAAATAAGATCACGGCGTGATCAGATTAAATTGTTGAATAACATATGATATGTTAAGTGATTGGTATGATATAGCTTGACGCTATAAAGATAAGGTACTATGAAATTATATGATGTAAACTCAGAAAAGAGTGGTAAATGTTAAGATACGGATTAAACAAAATTCGTATTAAGAAAAGAGAAAGTAAGAATGATGAGGGTTTTCAATTGAGGACTCATGTCAGCAGCTGAGTTGTATGATTCCTTGTATGGGCGGGGAATTTTTACTTGGTTTTAGAATCACTTAGCTTCCTGGTCGATATAGTAGTTAGGTTGATCAATTCTTTGTATGGGCAAGGAATTGTTTGCTTAGCTTTCTATATTGATTAGTGGCCAAGTTTGGTTTGACAACCACTTAGTTTTCGGCATTGATAATCATTAGAACCTGGTGTCGTGCTATTTGCTATATGCATGTTGAGAAAGTGATTCTTTTCTCATGTGTATAATGAATAGGTAGAGAATATAAGGTTAGTTGCGAGTTCATAAAACTCATACTTATGGTAAGTTCATGACTCATAATCATATGGTATGTTTTTGAACCCCTCAGCGAATAGACGCCTATGGTTTGACTAGGATAAGTTCCAAAACTCATATGATTGTGGAAAGTTCCTGAACTCATAATGTGTGGTAAGTTTGACGAACTGGGTATAGGAAAGTTATAAATGAAGCATTGAGGATTATAGGAATAGATAGATTTATTAAACAATGGATCAGTAGAGAAAGTGAAGTTGATGGTGGAAGCATAGGTATTCCAAATCTTCTAGCTATGCTAGACTTCGAAGTTTTTGACATCAAGCTAAATTCGCACTGATGTGCCTTTTGAAATAAAATGAATTTTTGATATCCTCAACACAGGGTTACAACTGTGTAGAAGTGGGCTTCGTACTACTAATACATCGTTACCTGTTGTGGTATGAGGACACCAATAATGATTTTTAAAGATTTTTGAACAGTCTAAAGAAGAGTCTATGCTAATTGATTCGGCTAGACAAAAATGATTTGAGATGTCAAAATGTATTTTATATATCATCAATGTATCATGGAACCTGATGCAGAATGATAAAAATAATGGAGTTATCAATGCATAATTACCTAGTGTGGTATGTGATCTAAAGATCGTCAGCCCACTATAGTATGATGTTGTATGACAAAGTCACAAAATGACAGAATCCTCAAACGAATTATAAATACAGTGCGGTATCATGACGTCCTAAAATGATTTTCAGAATTTTAAAGAAAAGTTAAGTGCCAATTAAATTTGGACAGAAACATGTTTCGATTGAAATTCAAATTATTGGTATGAGTCTAAGCTATTTGATTCAGCTAGATAAATGTTTATGAAATTCAAAGTATTCTTTAAAAGCTTATCCCAAACTAAATTGTTTTGGTGCGGAATCTTATGATAAGTCTGAGGTGAACAACCCTGAAAATGGGGATATACTAATTGGATAAAATATTCCAATCTAAGAACGCATATAGTCGTTCCGATTACTAAGGTACAACAGATTGATCATCTAAAGTACCTGCATCGGTAGTTTACCTTCTTTGTGATTGTAAACATATCAAATATAAAATATTTCAAAGGTAGAATACCTTTCTTTCGTAATTGAAAGAGGTAGCAGGTAGAAATACCCCTAAACCTCAAAGTTCATGGTTTTTATGATCCCTCAGACAGATATGAATATTTTAAACTCTTTAGAGTAATGTTGGGGTAGTATGTGATGATGAATATGAAATATTATGAACTCGTTGCGTATGAGTAGAATCAAAGATGATTGAGTAAAGGTTATTATGACAACCTAGTTTTGTTGAATGTTTAGAAGATGTAAACTCCTAGTGAGTAGTTATTGTGAAACGTGATAATAAATGAGAAAACCTCAAAGGAGGAAATTGTAAAGGTTAAGTTAACAACCTAGTTTTGATCAAGAGAATAAGCCGAGATTAGTATACTTTAATTTCGGAGACGAAATTCTTAGAAGAAGGGGTGAATGTGACAACCCGAAAAATTATAAAATCTTGAATGATTAAAATAAATGTTAAAGAATAAAACCTAGATGAGAATTTGAGGATTTATTTAAAATTTTCAAGTAAAACCTATAAGGTTTGCTATTCGAAAGAGAATAGAGAAAATATGGGTTACAAAATTCCAAAACCCTAGAAATGAATTAATATGTACTTGAAGGAATATCAAGAATAAGGTATTACGATACATGTACATTTGATGTGAACTGAATAGTCTAAGAAATGTTATATAAGTACATATAGAAATTTTATTAAGGAGATAAGATTTCACATGAACAGATGCTATGAGGTTAAACGAAGATGAGTATATGTATAAAAATATATATACTTAGTAAGGTGCTATAAATATTTTAACAAGAGGAATAATGAATTAAGTTATTGATATAAGGATCAAGATAAAACTATGTTAGTAATTAACATAGCTTGAATGTGGGCCTTGATTGGCAAATAAGAAGATAAATAAGTTTAAAGTCATTAGTTAATACGATTAGCAATGAGAAGGAAGTAATTTAAAACTCAAAATTTGAGTTAGAGATAGAATATTGAAGCACGGATTGCTCGGTTGCGTCCGGAACGTCAAGTTTAGTCAGAATGGACAATAAACACAAAATGTGTAATAGTTGACTTTTTGGTCAAAGTCAACAGTTGACTTTTTATGGAGAAAAGTCAAAATTAGTGTGAGAAGTGAATTATGTGTATGATTAAATAAATATACATTATATAATGTGAATACATTTATTTTGTATATAAAAGTGAATTAAGAATTTAGTTATGTAACCTAATATATATATTAGGTGTGGTAATTAAATAACCCAAGAGGTTATAAATTGGGATAATATTAGAATATAAATATATATACTAACATGAAGAGATTTATTTTATATATCTCAAAATAATTAATTTTATAACCTAGTTATAGCAAGTCTAATTGGGTTAAGGAAAGAAAATGCATAGGTAATGAATTTATTATCTAGTGTGAGAAATAAAAACCCTAATTAAATGATTAGGGTAAAATAGAATTAAAAGTAATGGACTATAATAATGTCATAGCCCAATAATTTATTTAGATTCCAAGAGAATTAAATTTAATGGACTAAGGAAGTTTTATTATTTAAACAAGCCCAATTAATTAATTAAGCATGAGACTTGTAGATAAAGTGATTACGGGCAATTAAATTATTTATATAGCCAATATACTATGTATGAGACAAGTATTATATTGACCCAATTTAATTAGGGTTGAAAGCCCAAGTTGGTTGTTGTTAGTAAGTAAAACAAGTAAATTTGTTAGCTCAATGGAATTAATTAAGGGCCCAAATTAAGCCCACTTGTGGGAGGATGATAATATTAAAAATAATATTAAGTTAAGATATATATTTTTTTATTATATCAAGTTATTAATTATATAACTTAATTAAAATAAGTTTAATTGGGTTATAGAATTTAATGTGCTAAAGTTAGGATTTAAATTCTAAATATTTGGAATGGATACCCTAATTAAATATTTAGGGTGTGATAAGATGAAAAGATTAGACTATGTAAATATTACATAGCCCAAATGATTAATTGAAAGCCAAAAGATTAAGATAATGGCCCAATTGTTAAAACCAATTAAGGAAGGGCATATTGGACAATTGTTATATTAAAAATAATAAATATAATAATAATATTAATGTGTGGCCATAAGAAAGTCATGTGCCGAATTTAATAAGGAGAAAAAAAAATCGGTAGATTAGAAGATAAAAAGAGATAAAAAGAGATAAGAATAAAAAGAAGATAAGAGAAGAAGAGAGAGAAAGAGAAAGGAAAAAGAAGAGAATGAGAAAGAAAAGAAAAACCGCGAGGGAGAAGAGAAGAGAGAGATCGGTGGCTCTATGAAGGAAGAGGAGGCAGAAATCTCCATGAGGAAATAAGAAGAAGAATAAGAAGAAGAAAAGGTATAAAACTAATTTCTTTATTCCTAAGCTTTTCTTTCTTTCTTTATTTTTGTGATTTGAGAAAAAGAGAGTTTTTGATTTGGATGTTCAAACCCTTATAATCTATGTGTTTTTCATAGATTCAAGTATGGATCTACTCATTTTGGGTGATGATTTGGTTGGAATCAAAAAGGAAAAGAAAAATATTTTTTCTAGTTTTGAAACCCAAATTTCTATTTACCTTGAAAATCCACCGTTTTAAATCTATAACTCCTTTTTACGATCTGTCAAATAGGGGTGTTAGATATATGTGTTTACTAGTTAACCCAAGTGGTAGCACTCAAAAATGTTGAGTTTTCATGGAGTAGTGGCTGTGGAAGCCAAAACAGTCCCGAATTTTGGAAAGAAAATAGGACTGTTTTGGGGCAGTCAGAAACGGGGGCATTTTCATCCACTTTTTATGCTTGAAAAATTCTGGAAAAATTTGGGGTGTTAATATCAGTAGATATGCAGGTTGTGTAAAAATTTGAGAATTTTTGGCCATACGATTTGAGAGTTATGGATTTTACGGTGGAGGACTATTTTTGTGAAGTCACCCGAATAACTCTCTGTGTATAAGTCCAAAAATTACAAAATTTTTACTGGAAGTACATGGTTATAGCAGGATCATACTGTGTCAATTTCAGATTTTTTGGAGCTAATCTCGATTTATGAAAAATCAGAGAAGATTCGGCTATTATGGACTATTTAAATATAGTAAATCTATTTTAAAAATTTCGGAAAAAATATATGTTCAATATAAAACTATATTATGTCAAATCCTGGAAAAGAAATATTTTTGGATGTGATTTGGTATTTTTCATCTAAATGATGAGAAATGGATAAATGGATTTAATTAAAGATATGATGTCCAAAAATATGAAAAATGCGATTTATGACTTGAGACCCTTGAGCATGGTTTATGCAAGTATTTGATGAAGTTTTAGGGTCGGGTGTGAGGTGTTATAAAGTTTATAGCATTTTAGAATGCTTAAACTAGTTATTTAATAAAAGGAAAATAATTGAAATAATTGTTTATGAATGTGATTAATGATTTAAATTATTTTTATAGGGCTAATAATATTGTATTAAGATATTATTAGTAGTATTTGACTGAAATGTTATTAAAAGGTTGATAACCTTAGCGTAAAATATTATTACATAAATAATAATATTCGATGGGAGATTAAAATAAGAGATTTACGTTATTTTTCGATATGGTTGTTGAATTTGATATTCAATGAACTATGTTATGTTTATAATAGAGTAAAATGAGAATTCGAGGTGATGAATTTGATTTTGGGTTGCTGAAATTGAATTCAGTTTGCTAAACTGATTTTGGTCTGCTGAAATAGTAATTTCAGGATGCTGAAATGTAATTCGGTTTACTGAAATGATATTTCAGTTTTCTGAAAGGTTATCTAATTTACTAAGATAACACATAAAGGTAAAACTTATAAGTATAAGTTAAGACATGAAGAAAAGATTATCAAAGCATAATGATAATACTAAGATTAAGGTGTAATGTCTAATACTTAACTTTGTGATTGAAGGTTAGACAAGTTAATATAATATGATAAGATTATAAGTAAGTAAATGAATATGGTGGTAAGATTATCTAATATTTGATGATGTGATTAACTGTTAGATAGTATTATGGAATAAGGTATGAGATACTAATTGAAATATCAATCTTATATCTGATAGGTCTTTTCAATAAAGAGAATAAATTAAATTGCGTAGCGGTAATCGACTATGCAGGCAAGTTTTCCTTAACTCAAACTCGAGTTATATTTCAAAGCATGTTAGTAAATGATTATTGATGATTATTCACGTCTAAACTGATTATTGATTCGCACTTAGTGCATGTTGCATATGTTCATCAGGTATGAAAGGCTGATCATGTTCATTACCATAAGGTTCAGATAAAGTTATTTCTAGTCTTTGTTGACTTTAAGCGTTATTGATTCAGTCATTCATTTATTGATGTCTTGATTCATGTTTCTTCACAATTATTAAATTGTTGAAAACGTGAAAGCTTATTATTTTTTCAATCATGATATATCTTTATTGAATTTAAACTTGCTAGGCAAAGTAGTTGCTCACCCTTGCTATATCATGATAATAAATTTCAGATAAAGGCAAAGGCTTGAAGAAGGACAGAGACAAAAGCAAAATACAGTAATAGATTGTTATAAGAATAACTATTTAGTTATCTTATTGTAAACCTTTGTAATTTTAAAGGTATGTATTCAGTTAAGGTTAATAAACCTAGGAAAATGTTATAGAATTATGTAAAATAAACAATATATGTTTATTTGTTCCGCATTAGATGATAGAATATGTATGTTGATAAAGTACCGTAACGTACCAAGTCTGAGGTTCTCGGGACCCGAATTTGGGGGTGTCACATTGTCAACATGATACTTTTGTGTAGAGTAAAATTAAAAAATGCTCAGAAGAATATTTCCATGAAAAGATACTGGATGAAGCGCAAATATCAAGGATATTTCACTAATTTCATGGAGTATAAAAGTCAAAACTTTAACCAACTGAATATAATAAAGAATGGAGTAACAAAAGAAATCACCATGCATGCGATAGACCGCACAGACAGGTTATTCCAACAGGAAAATAAATAATGGAACCAGGTCCGACGTAAACGCACAGACAGGATATTCCGACAGAATAATAAATAATGGAACCAAGTCCTGCGTAAAACGCACTGACAGGATATTCTGACAGAATAATAAATAATAGAACCAGGTCCGGCGTAAAACGCACAGACAGGATATTCCAACAAAATAATAAAGAAAGGAATAACAGAAGAATTTCGCCAAGTATAGGGTAGCCCGCGTATACAGGTTATTCCAACAGAATACTAAAGAATGGAATAACAGAAGTTCTCTTCATGAATAAGAAAGAAAGAATACCCTTTACGAGTACAACAAATAATATCCTTTACCGTAAAAGAAACTTGATATCGGAGTAGTGAAGTAGCAGAATACTTTTCTTCTTTCTCTCTATAGTTTCTCTCTTTAGAGTTTCAGTGAATTCGTAAGAAAAAAAATTAAGGAATGAGCTTTTATTTATAGAAAAATGGACTGCATAGTAACTAACTCATGAACGGTCTAGATTGATTTACTTTAAATTGACGGTCCATATTTAAAGCAAAATCTTTTAAATAAAAAACGTATAACTTTATAAAAGATTTTACTATGCAAACACTATGCAGGCACTATGCAAACACTATGCATAATAAAATATAATATATTCTAATTATTGTCAAATAAAATAGATAACTTTATAAAAGTATTCTGTTTTATATAAAAAGATTTTACTATTAGCCTAATAAAACGAATAACTTTATAAAAGTATTCTGTTTTATATAAAAAGCTTTGCTGTTCTATTACATTAATAATACCAATAAAACAAAACTGAGTGACTTATCACGTAAGCATCAATAATTAATTGCGTGTGCTACTATGCAACCATGCGTATTACTGTACTTTTACTACCGAGTAGTTTAACAGTATTAATGGTAAAACTTTCGCCGTTATTTTCATAAAGTATTTTTGTCGTTTTCTCAATCTGACAATAATTATGTTGTGGAGTCCACCAATGATTGTGTCATCGTACGAATATTCCCTGTTAAAACGAATATTCCCTGACCAATCGAATATTATATAGCAACTTACGTACTTTGCAAAATTTATAAATATTACTCACAACTATAATATTATATCAATTTCACTCCATTATAATCAAAAATGATATTTATAGAAAATTTATC
This sequence comes from Panax notoginseng, assembly GCA_016801055.1. Taxonomy (NCBI): domain Eukaryota; kingdom Viridiplantae; phylum Streptophyta; class Magnoliopsida; order Apiales; family Araliaceae; genus Panax; species Panax notoginseng. The sequence goes on along the minus strand of CM029017.1, from coordinate 75,942,989 downwards.
TTTATTTATAAAAGTTGAGGTCTTACATAGGGGGTCCATAAAATAAGCAAAACTGAGTGACTTCTCATGTAAGCATCAATAATCAATACCGTGTGCTACTATGCAACCACGCGTATTACTGTACTTTCACTATCGAGTAGTTCAACAGTTTTAATGGTAAAACTTTCGCCGTTATTTTCATAAAATATTTTTGTCGTTTTCTCAATCCGACAATAATTCCGTTGTGGGGTCCACCAATAATTGCGCCATTGTACGAATATTCTTCAACAAAAAGAATATTCTCCAACCAATCGAATATTATACAAAAACTTGCATATTTTGTGAAATTTATAAAAATTACCCACAACTATAACATTATATCAAATTTACTCCATAATATTCAAAAATATATTTCGAGAAATTTAAACCTTTATTCATAAAATCTGGGGTCTCACAATCTCCCCTCCTTATGGAATTTCGCCCTCGAAATTTATGTACGTACCTGATATGCCGAACAGATGAGGACACTTCGTCAGATTCTAACTCTTGAGGTATAACCTTTAAGCGTAGAATATATTCCAGGATTTTAATAGGTACATCTTCAGACGTTAAATCATCCGCTATCTCGTCCGATTTTAAATCAATAATGTGGTTCGGGTCCACATATTTACGTAACATCGATACGTTAAAATGTTATGAACACGCGGCATACTTAGTGGTAAAACGAGTCTATAAGCCACAGTTCCTACTCGATCGAGGATTTCAAATGGGACAATTAAATCGAGGGTTGAGATTTCCTCTCTTCATCGATTCTTGCTTCTAGAATAATGCCCTCTTGAACCTTCTTCTTCACATTCATCAGCTCTGAGTATGTAGCTTGAGTGGCTTTAACTTTATCGATTAAAGTCGATTCTAATCGTATATTCGTTATCTTCACGTGAGTTCCTAGAGTCTTTAACTCTATCTTCATCATTTGTAAGTTATATAAAATGGGTCTTTGTGTTAACAATATCGCACTCGTATACGATCTTCTACTCAACGCATCAGCTACTACGTTCGCACTTCCACGATGATATTGAGTGGTACGATCGTAATCTTCAACAGCTCGAGCCAACGTCTTTGGCGCATTATACGTTCGTTTTGGTTGAAGAAATATTTGAGGTTTAAGAAATGGGTTTTGTACTGGGGTCAATACAAAATTCTATTTCACGCTCTAGGGGTAGGCCAGGAAGTTCTTCAGGGAATACGTCAGGAAATTCATTAACAATAAAAATACCATTCAAAACTGTGACTCTCATCCAAGACTTGGATAACACATCACATTGATACCTATCAACTTGCCATCGTCATTCACGATGTTGCCTACAGAAAGTCTGGCTTCGGTGCATTCCACACAAGAAAGTCAACAACAAAAGGATCGGGGCTCTTTATTTATGGCTTGATATGACAATGATTGACTTTAGTGGTTTGGTTACTTGAATTCGCATGACAGGTTGGTTAGGAATATGAAAGCTAACAACCTTACGAAAAGCATGATGAGTAGTTAACCAATCATTTCTAAAAATCACATTAAAGGAAAGTATTTTTAAAGAGATAAGATCAACAGGTAACGTGAAAGTGTCGATTTGAATCAAACAAGATTTATAAATAGTGGAGTTAACGAAGGTTTCTCCCAACTGAGTTTAAACAGATATATCAAAGTCTAACTTCTCCGGAGTTAATTTTAAACATTAAACACAACTAGGTGCAATAAAAGAGTGAGTAGAACCAGTATCTAACACGGTATAGACTTCGCAAGAGTTTATGACAAACATACCCATGATAATTTTATTCAGGTTCCTCGTCACGAAAAAAAAATGCTCTCACTTAAACTACTGGCTTTGGCTTATCTGGGACATCCTTTGGTGCCTCCATCCTAGTTGAACTTGTCTTCGGTGAATGACAAAATCGGGCTAAGTGACCTTCTCTTCCACAATTATAGCATGCTTTAGATGGCATCGCGTAGTTTGGACTGATGTATCCCTCCCCTCCGCATTTGAAGCATATGATAGGTGGTCATTCTCCTTCCTCAACAACGGGTGCTGGTGCTGACGCCTTTTCATCATTGTTGAATCTCCTCTTCTTGAAATGTCCATTCGTATTGTTTTGACCATGATTACCACCGAAGTGGTTACCATTTCTGGCATGTTGCATCCCTCCATGCTTATTGTCACTGCTTTGATGACTGTTATCACCGGTATTATCATTTTTCTGGCTGCTCTCTTTTGGTTGCTTTGACTCGTTATCGCGCTCCACTAACTGAGCCCTATTTACAACATCTGAATACAAACACAGTTTATGAGAAATAAGATATTGACGTATCTCCGACTTCAAACCTCTTAAAAACATCCGCGTCATTCTCTCTTCATTATCAACCAAGTGGGACACAAATCGGGACAACTCGGCAAACTTGGCTTCGTACTGCGACACGGTCATGTTGTTTTGCTCCAACTTGATAAATTCCACCTCTTTCATGTGACGAATACTTTCGGGAAAGTACTTGTCGTTGAACAGCTCTTGAAACTTCTCCCAAGACATCTTGAGTGCGTCAGGCTGGATACGTTTTACAGATTCCCACCAGTGATATGCCTCTTCACGCAACATAAAGGTGGCAAAGGGAACCTTGTGCTCCTCGGAGCATCCCAAGACATCAAATATCTTGGTGATCTGCTTTAACCACGTCTCTACCTTAAGTGGTTCTGGCTTTCCTAAAAACTCCGGTGGTCCCAGCTCCTTGAATTGCTTAGCGGTGACCAACTGTGGGTTGCCATTGTTTCCTCCTGTATTATGAATAGGAGTCGCCTTCGTCTGATGTTGCATGAATTCTAAAAAGCTCCTAAACGTACCGTCATTCGTCAATTGATAAGTGTTATTGTTTACAGGAGGATTATTGCCATCCTGTTGCACATTGTCCTGATTATTGATCTGTGGAAAATCAACAGTCTCCTGTGTTCCATTGCTATTCTCAACATTCTCGGATGTCATTTTCAGATACTGCCACAAAACAAAGGTTAATTGACATGTAACATATTATCCCTATATTCTGACCGACTAATTAAATACCAAATAAACTTAGGTAGGTCATACTAGCGAAAGAATTCTCCGTCTCTCCCCTCCTAATTCTTGTCTCACATCTCAGCCAGGGATCATATCCCTAAGCTTTGATACCAACTGTGATGCCCCCAAAATTAGGTATACATCACCCATCTTGAGTCGCCAGATATATGGTACAGAATTTAAATACAACTTACTAATACAACTGTTGTGTACAATACGACAAAACATAAACTGTGAGTTTGAATACAAATATTGTCTACTAGAAAGTATACAAACTCAAAAGGAGTCCTCATTACAATTATTATCACACTATTTCACAGAATAGTGAGGACTACTAATGCTATCCTCTGGACCATCACTTCGTTCCCCGACTCGTCCCAGCTATATTCTCATTTCCTGAATAGAACAGTGAAAGAAAGGGTGAGCTCAACTAGCCCAGTAAGAAATATTATGACTAAGATAATGCAGAATAAATTATCGTTAGCCTTCAACAATGTTAAACTGATAAAATATAATAGACATCAAGTTTAACTGCAGCAGAACAAGCAATCCATTAAAAGAGTCAAGTAGGAAATAAAATCTACTATCTTTTATGATTTAAAAGGTTTTTCATCACTGTTATCGCTGAGACTCAGCTAAAAAAATATTCCTCATCATCGAATTACCCTTGCACTACGGCCAAGGATATTCTTTAGTATCACGACTACAATTATCTATGCACTACGGGCCAAGAATATTTGTGTATTCATTAATGGTCATGATCATGCCATAAAACAATTCATCTTTGCACTACGGCTAAAGAGAATTCATAGCCATAATCATACCAAAAACTGTCCATCAATGCACTACGGGCCAATGAGGACTTTTTTCACATCATTTGTAACATTACGGCCATAATTACACCGAATAATCCCTGGTCATAATCATACCAAGTCCATCTATGCACTACAGGCCACAGATGACTTTCAACATAATATAAACATGAGGATGATGACAATGATATAAGAATTCAATAAAACAAGTTCAAGAATTAATTTGTCCAGGAACCAATAACGTCCAAATTGTCAACATGATACTTTTGTGTAGGGTAAAATTCAAGAATGCTCAGAAGAATATTTCCATGAAAAGATACTGGATGAATCGCAAATATCAAGGATATTCTACTAATTTTATGGAGTATAGAAGTCAAAACTTTAACCAACTGAGTATAATAAAGAATGGAATAACAAAAGAAATCACCATGCATGTGGTACTTCGCATAGACAGGTTATTCCAACAGAATAATAATAACGGAACCAGGTCAGGTGAAATTCACACCGACAGGATGTCCAACAGAATAATAAAGACGGAACCAGATCCGGTGTAAAACACACAGATAGGATATTTCAACAGAATAATAAAGACGGAACCAGATCCGATGTAAAACACACAGGCAGGATATTCCAACAGAATAAGAAAGACGGAACCAGGTTCGGTATAAAACACACAGACAGGATATTCCAACAGAATAATAAAGACAGAATAATAGAAGAATGTCACCAAGTATATGGTAGCCCGCGTATACAGGTTATTACAACAAAATAATAAGAAATGGAATAACAGAAGTTCTCTTCATGAATACAAAAGAAATAACACCCCTTACGGGTACAACAAATAATATCCCTTACCGTAAAAGAAACTGGATATAAGAGTAGGGAAGTAGCAGAATACTTTTCTATAGTTTCTCTATAATTTCTCTCTCTAGAGTTTCAGTGAATTCGTAAGAAATAATGACGGAATGAGCTTCTATTTATAGAAGAATGGAAAGGCACTATGTAAGGATTTTTCTCACGGACTCAACAATTATGCAAATTACGGATGAAAACTTTGATAACCTAGGATGCCAATTTTCAAACCTCCAACCAATAAGATCAAAGCAAGGAATTATAATATATATATATATATATATATATATATATATATATATATATATATATATATATATATAAACCACACATGTTAAAAAAATAATCAACCACCCGTAAATTCCAAAATCCAAACTCCTTTCATTTTTTTCTTCCACACGTGGGCCCCACGTGTTCCCCTCCCACCAACATATCACTTTTACTACACTCTTACACATCTCTTACACCCATCACTTTCATACACTCACACATTACTATTATCATTCAAACATCTCCATATAATTCCACTCACTCATATATATATATATATATATATATATATATATATATAATACACTCCACCTTTTCCACCATTGTGACAACCCCAAAATAGGTCCATTCCATCCAACCTATTCTGAGTCGCCAAATACATGGTACAGAAAACAACTATAACTTTATTACAATAATTGTCGTGCAAAATACAACAACACATATGCTGTGAGTTTGGATACAAATATATACCAAATGTGACTCATGTTCCAACCGTGGACATCACCTCATAATGACACCTTACATAAAGGTATAGTCAAAAACTGTTTTAGAAATCAGAATCTTTGGAAAGTGCTCAATGAAACCTTCGTACATGGGAGGCCATACTTCTAGGTTATGATAGATATCATATGGCCACAGAATTATCCTTGGTTGACCCAATAGACCCCAAAGAAAAACGAGAAGATTACTATTATATTCTTCCTAATGGTGAGTCTTCTCTTGACATATCATTATCTTTACTGTCTCTAATTGAGAATTATACTTCAAACAAACACCAAGATTATATAGGTAGTGCTCGTATATATACTCAGCGAGTGGATGAGCACATCCCTGTCTTATGATGACACGAGGTTGTATGTCGTTAGACATCTTGTATGATAGTGGCAAACCACCCTTCCAACGTTGGGTACACCTTACCCTATTGGATTCACCAAATAAAACTACTAAATGAACTTTTCTATACTGCTTCGGGAGAACATCCACAGCTAGAGACCACCGTTCTATTTCCTCGTTACCCTCGCTCGACCCAGCTACACTCTTATTACCTGAAAGGAATTGTGAAGCAAAAAGGTGAGCACAACTAGCTCAGTAAAGAATATCATGACTAAAGATAATTAAATTATCAATAGCCTTCATCAATAATAAATCAGAGATTTAGAACATATGGTAAATGATAAAAATTTCAACCATAGTTGCAGCGGAACGAGCAATCCATTAGAAGAGTCAAATAGACTATAAAGTCTATTATCTTCTCCATGTAAAAAATCCACCAACAATGTTTTATCCCTATAACATCAATCAATAATTCTGGTCCACAATCATATGAATAACTCATAATCATAACTGTAGTTCTAAATTCCTCTTCTCATCCAGGACGAAGATAATTTTCATCACCTATCTTTACCTGAAACATCAAAGATCATGGTTACACCAAATCACATTTCCTGTTCATAATCATACTAATAACTTCATCTTTGCACTACGACCAAAGATATTCATTTGTATCACCAGTTGGTCATGTTTATCTCAACATCTGTTCATCTTTGCACTACTGATCAAAGATATTTGACAACATGTCATCTTTGCACTACGGGCCAAAGATATTCATCAACAATTCATCTTTGCACTACAGGCCAAAGATATTCATCAATATTTTATCTTTGCACTACAGGCCAAAGATATTCCTCAACAGTTCATATTTACACTACGGCCAAATATATTCATCAACAGTTCATATTTGCACTACAGGCCAAATATATTAATATCTCAAAGAAATATATAATCATTTCAGAATTTATATAAATAATAATTATAACCATGTTGATCAATTCACCTTTGCACTTAAGCTAAAGATATTCACTTATAAATTCAATGGTCATGATCATACCAATCAACAATTTAACTTTGCACTACTGGCCAAAGAGAACCCATAGTCATGATCATATCAAAAATCTACCCATCTTTACACTCAAGTCAAAGAGAAATATCATCATTAGGGTTATAAAAATGTTAATATAATAATAAAAATAATATGATCAACATCTAGTTTTAATCTCAAGAGTAATATTCGTAAATCAACTATAATTTGGTTAGAAAAAGAAACTAATTTTTTCGTGAATAGTAATTCGTGAATAGTAACTCATGAATAGTAACTCGTGAATAGTAACTCGACACAAAAAGGTAAAAATTCCACAATAAAATACATACCAATATTTCGGTATAATGATATTGAAAGAATAATATTTCTTAAGCTTATAAACAATTTATTTTAATTGTTTACACTTTACTAAATAATGCATTTAATCATCCTAAAATACCAAACTCATAAGATTTCATCACCAATAACCAAAAACTCTCATAAAAAATCTGCATATACCTCATATAGGATTCTCAAGCCATAAAATCCTATTTTCTAATTTTCTTTCTTCACAAAACATATTTAATTCATTTACTTATAACTAGACCATTTTTATGAAAAATACCAAATCAGTTTCAAAAATATTTCTTTTCTGGGATTTAGCATAATATAGTCCCATAGTGAACATATATTTTTCTCAGAATTTTTAAAAGTCATTTACTATTTTTCATATGGCCAAAATAGCCGAATATTTAGACATTTATCAAAAATTGTACTTTTATCTAAAAATTCTGAAATTCACAGAGTATACTCCTATCATATACATGTACTCCCAATAAAAATTTCATCAATTTTGGAGTTAACCACAAGGAGTTATAAGCGGTTACTTTTAAAATAGTCTTTTCTTATAAAATTCATAACTCTAAATCTATACATCCAAAAATCACCATTTTTGGACACAATCAAGAAAACTCATCAAAATATCATTTTAAATTTTTTCAGAATTTTTGAAGGTCAGAAAAATTACGAAACTGAAAAACATAACAACCCTTAAAATCCCTTACTATCCCTTACCTCAAAAGAGCAGTACTTCTGATCGGTATAAGGCTGAAGGAAACTTGCACTGATGAATAGAAACTCACAGAGTATCTAAATACTCACAAAATACACTCAATAATCTAGAGAGATAAAGAGAGAAAACTTATGAATTCTGGTGTGATTTTCAATTCTAACTTAGCCCTCTATTTATAGGAAAATGTTAGCACGCCGAATCAGACTTAACCTGTAACCTGATGGCTTTACCTGCTACTATTCCCACCCACTACATTTGAATAAAAATCTCAGCACATTTCTTCACCAACCAAGAGTGGGGCCCACCAATTTTAAAATTTTCCACCAAAATGATGAACTCCGAAAATTCAACAATTTCTGAACCAGTCATCTCGTAAAATTCATAACAAATCATACGTTCATTTTTAACGGTTCAACATTTGTGGACATATACTCAACTTATATATGTATAACATATCCAAATATTACCACGATCCAACGGTCGGATTAAAAATTATAACCCTCGCAAAATATCTTAAAAACCCTAATTTAATTTTCAATACCTCCGTTCCGACAAAAATACAGATAAAACACCTCAACATTAACTCCTTCATTTTTAACCACAAAAATATATCCCTCATTTATATCCACATAAAATAAATATTTCTTTATCATATGAATCAATAATTAATTATTCACAAAAAATATTACAGAATCACATTTATGACAACCAGGCCGTTCCCAGGAAAGAGGGGGTTTTCCAATAAGAATTTTTTCTTACTGGCGCGCAATTAGGTGACCAAATCTCTCCTTAGACAGAACTTTCTAGATATTGCCAATAATGTTATCTAATAATATTATTCAAATAATATGAATTATTGATCTGATAATGGGAAATACTGTGCAGTGACAATTATTGAACAACAATAATATAAAATTTTAACGTAGCAATTATTGAATCAATAAAATAAAATATTGAACAGTAATTACTGTAATAATTATTGAGTAGTGCCTTCTTAAGTAAGAATCAATAATTTCAAAAATACTATGCAATACCGTGTGTTACTGTGCAATAACGCGTATTACTATATTTTAACCACCGGGTATTCTAACAGTGTTAACGGTAACAACTACGCCGTTATTTGTAAAAACTCTAATTTATCGTTTTTTTCACCCGACAGTTATTCTATTATGGGGCCCACAAATGGCTGCGCCGTTGTACGAATATTACCCGACAGAAAGAATATTCCACGACCGAACGAATATTCCTATATATATATTTTACCTTTCCTTTACGTAACTTTCACTCACCCCTATCTTTAGATTTTATACATCACATGTGGGCCCCATATGTGGTCCCCACATGGGGGCCCACCTTTGTTATATAAAATAATTTTTTGCCAATTATTTTGAAAAATGGGTAAAATAGGGGGTCCATAAAATAAGCAAAACTGTGTGACTTCTCACGTAAGCATCAATAATCAATACCGTGTGCTACTATGTAACCACGCGTATTACTGTACTTTTACTACCGAGCAATTCAACAGTTTTAATGGTAAAACTTCCGCCGTTATATTCATGAAATATTTTTGTCGTTTTCTCAATCCGACAATAATTCCATTATGGGGTCCACCAATGATTGCGCCGTTGTACGAATATTTCCCGACAAAAAGAATATTTCCCGATCAATCGAATATTATACAACAACTTGCATATTTTACAAAATTTATAAATATTACCCACAACTATAACATTATATCAAATTTACTCCATAATATTCAAAAATATATTTCGAGAAATTTAAACCTTTATTCATAAAATCTGGGGTCTTACAACAACCATGCCATTCCTAGGAAAGAGGGGGCTTTTCAATAAGGATTTCTCCTTACTGGCGCACAATTAGGTGACCAAACCTCTCCTTGACAGAACTTTCTAGACATTGCCAATAATGCTATCTAATAATATTATTCAAATAATATGAATTATTAATCTGATAATGGGAAATACTGTGCAGTGACAATTATTAAAACAACAATAAAATAAAATATTAAACAATAATTACTGTAACAATTATTGAGTAGTGCATTCTTATGTAAGAATCCTTAATTCAACAATACTGTGCAATACCATGTGCTACTATGCAACCACGCATATTACTATATTTTAACCACCAGGTAATTCAATAGTGTTAACGGTAATAATTACGCCATTATTTATAAAACTCAAACTTTGTCGTTTTCTTCATCCGACAGTTATTTCGTTTTAGGGCCCACAAATGGCTGCGCCGTCGTACGAATATTCCCCGACAATAAGAATATTCCACGACCAAACGAATATTCCCCGACAACAATGAATATTTTATAACCACTTGTTTATTTTGCAAAATTTGCACATTTCACCCATAACCAAAGTATTATATCAAATTATCACCTTATTATTCACAATAATAAATAGAGGAAATTCGATTTTATTTATAATAAGTTGGGGTCTTACAACCTCCCCTCCTTATGAAATTTCATTCTCAAAATTAACGTATGTACCTGGTGTTTCGAAAAGGTGAGGGTACCTCGCTTTCATTTTCGATTCTAACTCCCAGGTCATTTCTTCAATATCATGGTTCCTCCACAAAACCTGGACTTGTGGTATAACCTTTGTTCATAGGACATGCTCTTTCCTATCCAATATCTTGACAGGTACCTCATCGTACTTTAAATCTTCAGCTATCTCGTCTGGTTCTAACGCAATAATGTGGTTTGGGTCTTTCACATATTTACGAAGCATAGATATATGAAAAACATTATGAACACGAGACATGCTTGGAGGTAATGCTAGTCTATAGGCTATATTTCCTATTCGGTCAAGAATCTCAAATGGACCAACAAATCGTGGATTGAGTTATCCTCTCTTCCCAAATCTTGTAACTCCCTTCCATGGTGCAATACGTAACAGTACATGATCTCCAATATTAAATTCCACGTCCTTTCGATGAAGATCAGCATAACTCTTTTGTCGATCCTGTGCCGTTTGTATACGTTGTTGAATTGTATGGATCTTCTCTATAGTCATTCGTACCAACTCTGGTCCCAACAACATTTCTTCTCCCACCTCATCCCAACATACTAGAGAGCGACACTTTCGTATATACAATGCTTCAAATGGAGCCACACCTATACTTGCTTGATAACTGTTATTGTAAGAGAATTCCACCAGTGACAAGTACTTATCCCAACTTCCTTTGAAATCTAGGACACAGAGTCTTAATAGATCTTCAAGGGTTTGAATAGTCCTTTTCGATTGCCCGTCCGTTTGAGGATGGTATGCTGAACTGAATCGTAAATCCGTGCCCATAGCTTTCTACAAGCTAACCCAAAATCTTGAAGTGAATCTTGGGTCACGATCCATAACTATGGATACTGGCATGCCATGCAATCTCACAATCTCATTCACGTACATATAAGCAAGACGTTCAAGGGAATAAGTCTCCCGTATAGGCAAGAAACGAGCAGACTTGGTTAATCTATCAACAATAACCCAAATCGCATCTATGCCTTGAGAAACCTTGGGAAGACCCGTAACGAAATCCATAGTAATGTGTTTCCACTTCCATTTCAGAATCTCAAGTGGTTGCAATGGACCCTTCGGCACTTGATGCTCCGCCTTTACACGTTGACATGTTAAACACCTCGAGATAAACTCCGCGATCTCTCTCTTCATATTGTTCCATCAAAATGTATGTCGAAGATCATGATACATTTTGGTACTTCCAAGATGGATTGCAAATGGGGTGTTGTGTACCTCCATCATGATTCTATGCTTCAAGTCAGAATCGTTAGGACGCAAAGTCTAGAGTTGACTCAAAGTATTTCTTCTTCATCAATTCTTACTTCTTGAACAACACCTTCTTGCACTTTCTTCTTCATACGCATCAGCCCCAGGTCCGTAGCTTGAGCAGCTTTAACTTTATCGATTAAAGTCGGTTCTACTTATATATTTGCCATCATCACGTGGGTCCCTGGAGTCTTTAACTCAATCTCTATCCTTTGTAAATCGTACAAAATGGGTTTTTGTGTTAACAGCATCGCACTCGTACCCGCATACGATCTTCTACACAATGCATCAGCTACTACGTTTGCTTTTCCAGGATGGTATTAAATGGTATGATCGTAATCTTTCAACAGCTCGAGCCAACGTCATTGCCGCATGTTGAGTTCCTTTTGGGTGAAGAAGTATTTGAGGCTTTTATGATCCATATAGATCTCCATTTTCTCCCCATACATGTAGAGTCTCCATATTTTCAACGCGAAAACGACTGTTGCCAGCTCTAGATTATGAGTAGGATAATTTCTCTCATATTCTTTAAGTTATCGTGAGGCATAGGCTATGACTTTCACATGTTGCATGAGAACACATCCTAACCCTTTGCCTGAAGCATCGCTGTATATAACAAATCCATCCGAACCAGATGGTATTGCCAGAACAGGTGCCGAAATGAGTCTCCTCTTGAGCTCTTGGAAACTCTTCTGGCATTCCTCGCTCCATACAAATTTTGTATCCTTCCATGTCAACTGAGTTAACGGAGTAGCGATTCGAGAAAATCCTTCCACGAATTTTCGATAATAACCAGTTAAACCTAGAAAGCTACGCACTTCGGTCACCGACTTCGGTTGCTCCCAACTTTGTATTGCTTCAATCTTCGTCGGGTCAACAGATACTCCATGTTTTGACACCATGTGCCCAAGGAATGCTACTTCCTCAAGCTAGAACTCGTATTTCTTCAGCTTGGCATATAGCTTGTTTTCACGAAACCTTTCAAGTATCAGCTTCAAATGGTGCTCATGATCTTCACGGCTATTGGAATAGATGAGAATGTCATCAATAAAGACAACAACAAACTGATCCAAATATTCCTTGAATACACGGTTCATCATATCCATGAAAGCAGCAGGAGCATTAGTCAATCCAAAAGACATGACTAAGAATTCATAATGCCCGTACCTAGTTCTGAAGGCAGTCTTTGGAATATCCTAAGTTTTAATCTTCAGCTGATGATATCCAGAACAAAGGTCAATCTTTGAAAAGAATTGTACTCCTTGCAACTGGTCGAATAAGTCATCAATGCGAGGTAGGGGATACCTATTCTTGATGGTGACATGGTTCAATTCCCGGTAGTCAATACAAAGTCGCATACTCCCGTCTTTCTTCTTTATAAATAAAACAGGAGCACCCCAAGGAGATGTACTAGGATGAATGAAATCGATGTCTAACAATTCCTGTAGTTGGACTTTTAACTCCTGAAGATCAATAGGAGCCATTCGATATGGGGTTTTAGAAATGGGTTTTGTACCAGGTTCAAGGTCAATAAAGAATTCAACATCACGTTCTGGGGGTAGACCGGGAAGTTCTTCAGGAAATACATCAGGAAATTCACTAACAACAGAAATATTATTCAAATCTGACTTGTCTTTGTTCAAATCCATAACATGGGCTAAGAAAGCTTGACATCCATTTTTCAATAAATGAATAGCTTTATGGCTTGACATGATAGTGACTGATTTTAGTGGTTTAGTTACTTGAATTCGCATAATAGGTTGGTTAGGAATATGAAAACTAACAACCTTATGAAAATAATCAATTTTGGCATGATGAGTGGTTAACCAATCAATCCCTAAAATCACATCAAAAGTAAGTATCTTCAAAGAGATAAGATCCACAGGTAATGTGATGGTGCCAACTTGAATTAATCAAGATTTATAAACAGTGGACGTAATGAAAGTTTCTCCTTACGGAGTCTCCACTGATAAATCAAAGTCTAATTTATCCGGAGTCAAGTTTAAACGTTGAGCACAAGCAGGGGAGATAAAAGAATGTATAGAACCGGTATCTAGTAAGGTATAAACTTCGCAAAGTTTATGATAAGCTTACCCGTGATCACCTCATTCAGGTTCCTTGTGTTTTGGCCAGTCATGACAAACGCTCTTCTAGGAACCGCTGATTTTGACTTATCCGGGACAACCTTTGGAGTCACCATCCCCATTGAACATGGTTTCACAACTAGACAATCTTTAGCTATATGACATTCCTTTCCACAGTTATAACACACCTTAGATTGTTGTGGGCAGTTTGGGCTGATGTGTCCCTCTTTCTCGCATTTGTAACAAACGACCGGTGCTCGTTCTCCTCCCCTAAAAACAGTTGATGTTTGTGCTGACGTCTTCACGTTATCATTATTGTACCTTCTCTTTTTGAAATTTCCTCCCAACTCGCTCCTTCTATTATCATAGCCATGATTACCACTATAGTGGTTACCGCTTTTGTTCGAATATTTTCCTCCCTGCTAGTTTTCATTTCTCCGATGACCGCTACCACCGGTATGACCCTGGTTGTGTTCCCTTGGTTGAACATACTCATTATCTCGCTTTAATAATTGAGCCATGTTTACAACATTTAAATATAAAGAAAATTTATGAGAGATAAGATATTGCCAAATCTCAGGTTTTAGACCTCTCAGAAACATCCTTGTCATTCGTTCCTCATTCTCTACCAAATGAGGTGGAAACCTGGATAACTCAGCGAACTTTGCCTCATACTGGGACACCGTCATGTTATTTTGTTCCAATATGATAAACTCTACCTCCTTCATATGACGAATACTTTTAGGAAAGTACTTGTCATTGAATAGTTTCTGAAATATTTCCCAAGACATGTTGAGTGCGGCAGGCTGAGTACGCTTTACAGACTCCCACCAGTAGTCTACCTCACCACGGAACATAAAGGTGGCGAATGGAACCTTATGTTCCTCTGTGCATCCTAAGACATCGAATATCTTGGTAATTTGATTGACCCACGTTTTCGCCTTGATCGGATCTGGCTTTCCAATAAATTCTGGTGGTCCCAACTCCTTGAACTGCTTGGATGTGATAGACCGCGCGTTGCTATCACTTCCAATCGTATTTTGTACACTCGTCTGATTTTGCATGAACTGCAAAAAGCTCCTAAACATTCAATCATTCATCGTTTGCTCGGTAGTGTTGTTTACAGGAGAAATATTGCCTTCCTGTTGTACGTTCTCCTAGTTTGTGACTAAAGGTTGTTCCACAGTCTCATACACTCCATTGTTAACGTTCTCAGCAACCATTCTTAAATACTGCCATAAAATAAGGGTTAATTTAAACAAATTATCATATCACATAATATCCCTATATTATGACCGACCAACAAATAAGCTTAGGTAGGACATACTAGCGAAAGATTTACTCATTTCTCCCTTCCTAGTTCTATTCCCCGATCTCCGCCAGAGACCATATCCCTAAGCTCTGATACCAACTGTGACGCCCCCAAAATAGGTATACAACACCCATTCTGAGTCGCCAAATACATGGTACAGAAAGGAAACTAGAACTTTATTATTACAATTGTCGTGTATAATACGACAACACATACTGTGAGTTTAAATACAAATATTGTCTTCTAGACAATATCCACACTCAAATAAGTCCTCATTATAATTATTCATACAATATTTTACAAAAATAGTGAGGACAGATAAAACAACTTTCTAGAACCATCACTCTCTACCCCGACTGGTTCCTGCTATATTCTCGCTTCCTGTGAAGAAAAATGGAACAACAAGGAAAATGGTGAGCTTAACTAGCCCAGTAAAGAATATTATGACTAAGATAATATACAACAAATTATCATTAGTCTTCAACAGGGAAAAATCTGATAAAATATAATAGAAAACAAGTTTTAGATCAACAAATGCAGCAGAAACAACAATCCATTAGAAGAGTCATGTAGAGAATGAATTCTACTATCTTCTAAGATTTAAAAATCCATCATCAATATTTCATCCTTGTAACATCAATCAATATACATCTTGGATCAAATATTCGTCTTTGCATTACGGGCCAAAGATATTCATTTGTATCATCAGTTGATTATGTTCATCTCAACACCTGTTCATCTTTACACTACGAGCCAAAGATATTCATTAGATAATAATTCATCTTTATACTACAGGCCAAAGATATTCATCAAGTATCACCTATTAATGACTGAGAATGATGAAAAACATTTTAGAGAATGAATCAAGTGAGACAGAAGGACAAATATTAGGAATTCATATTTCAGTTTATCCAAGTTCAATAATACTCCATAATAAACTATAGTGGAGTAAAATTCAAGAATGAAGATCAAAACATGGATTAAATTTCAAGAATAAGGGTCACAACAGATAACTTGGAAGAAAAAAAAATAATTTTTTTTTGTGAACAATACCCATGAAAAGTAACCGTGACTAGTAACCGTGAACAGTACCCGTGAACAGTAACTGTGAACAGTACCCGTGAACAGTACCTAGTCATGAAAAGTTCTAAATTTGATAAAAAATTCAGACCAATATTCCTATAAAATGATATTAGATGAATCAAAATTTTTAATCATTTCAGGAATTATAGAAGCAATACTTACCATCGTAATTTCAAATTTAAGAATACGAGACGAAATAATATCGCTTACGTAATATGGAGTATGAAAGAAAATAATATTTCTTACGAGTGTTGCAATAAAATAATATCTTTTACCTTAGTAGAAGTTGGATTTGACTGTAATATCAGATATTATTCTGAGAAAATCTTACAGAAAATTACGCTCAAAGTATTCTTATACTCAAGAAAATACTCACAATACTATAAAATAAGAATGTCTGATTATGAATTGGTGTGTTGAGGAAGGAGCGGTTACCCCCTATTTATAGCAATGGAAGGAGAAAGCAAACAAGGCATTCTTCCTAACTCTCTTTTTTTCTTCTCTGCCTAATAAGTTGCCTAACTCCTCTTTTTTTCCATATGGGTGGGGGCCACACATTACTTTGCAGGATATCTCACAATTCATTACCTCCAAATTTCTTTACTGCCTAACATGCAATCCTTCATTTCCAAGGCCCCACGCATGAGAACACATAAATTGAAATGCCTTTGCAGACCATTTCCTCCACCCATCAAAACAATGCTATACTTTGAAAACAAAGCATTCAAATACATTTTGTTCACTCATTTCCTTTAATCACATGCTAATATATATATATATATATATATATATATATATAATAATAATAATAATAATAATAATAATAATAATAATAATATATTTGAATGAATATTTTATCGGAGAAATAATTGTAATTCCACAAAAATATGCCAAACTTTCAACAATTATTTCATGCTAAAATTCCTTCATTAATATCCACATAAAATAAACAAATCCATTATTTATATCCACATCAAATAAATATTTACTTATCATATAAATCAATAATTAATTATTCATAAATAATATTATAGAATCACAATTATGACAACCAGGCCGTTCCCAGGAAAGAGGGGGCTTTTCAATAAGGATTTTTCCTTACTGGTGCGTAATTAGGTGACCAAACCTCTCCTTGACAGAACTTTCTAGACATTGTCAATAATGCTATCTAGTAATATTATTCAAATAATATGAATTATTGATCTGATAATGGAAAATATTGTGCAGTGACAATTATTAAAACAACAATAATATAAAATATCAACGCAGCAATTATTGAATCAATAAAATAAAATATTGAACAGTAATTACTGTAACAATTATTGAGTAGTGCTTTCTTACGTAAGAATCCATAATTCAACAATACTGTGCAATACCATGTGCTACTGTGCAACCATGCGTATTACTGTATTTTAACCACCAGGTAATCCAACAGTGTTAACGGTAACAATTACGTCGTTATTTATAAAGCTCAAACTTTGTCGTTTTCTTCATCCGACAGTTATTTCGTTATGGGGCCAACAAATGGTTGCGCCGTCATACGAATATTCGCCGACAACAAGAATATTCCACAACTAAACGAATATTCCCCGACAATAATGAATATTTTATAACCATTTGCTTATTTTGTAAAATTTGCACATTTCACCCATAACCAAAGTATTATATCAAATTATCACCTTATTATTCACAATAATAAATAGAGAAAATTCGATTTTATTTATAATAAGCGGGGGTCTTACATAGTGTCTCCAGATCTTCAATGCGAAAATGACTGCTGCCAACTCCAGATCATGAGTAGGATAATTCCTCTCATATTCTTTGAGTTTTCGCGAGGCATAGGCTATGACTTTCCCATGTTGCATGAGAATACATCCTACCCCTTTGCCTGAAGCATCGCTGTAGATAACAAATCCATCCGAACCAGATGGTATTATTAGAACATGTGCAGAAATGAGTCTCCTCTTGAGCTCTTGGAAACTCTTCTCGCATTCCTCGCTCCATACGAATTTTATATCTTTCCGAGTCAGCTGAGTTAACGGAGTAGCGATTCGAGAAAATCCTTCCACGAATCTCTGATAATAACTAGCTAAGCCCAGAAAGCTACGTACTTCGGTCACTGACTTCGGTTACTCCCAACTTTGTATTACTTCAATCTTCACTGGGTCAACAGATACTCCATGTTTTGACACCACGTGCCCAAGGAATGCTAATTCCTCATGCCAGAACTCGTATTTCTTTAGCTTGACATATAGCTTGTTATCACGAAGTCTTTAAAGGACCAACTTCAAATGGTGCTCATGATCTTCACGGGTTTTGGAATAGATGAGGATGTCATCAATAAAGACAACAATGAACTGATCCAAATATTCTTTGAACACACGATTCATCATATCCATGAAAGCAGCAAGAGCATTAGTCAATCCAAAAGACATGACTAAGAATTCATAATGCACGTACCGAGTTCTGAAGGCAGTCTTCGGAATATCCTAAGTTTTAATCTTCAGCTGATGATATCCAGAACGAAGATCGATCTTTGAAAAGAATTGTGCTCCTTGTAACTGGTCGAACAAGTCATCAATGCGAGGTAGCGGATACCTATTCTTGTTGGTGACATGGTTCAATTCTTGATAGTCAATACAAAGTCGCATACTCCCGTCTTTTTTCTTTACGAATAACACAGGAGCACCCCAAGGAGATGTACTAGGACGAATGAAACCGATGTCCAACAACTCCTGTAGTTGAACCTTTTACTTCTGAAGTTCAATAAGAGCCATTCGATATAGGATTTTAGAAATGGGCTTTATACCAGGTTTAAGGTCAATAAAGAATTCAATTTCACGTTCTAGGGGTAGACCGGGAAGTTCTTCAGGAAATACGTCAGGAAATTCACTAACAACAGAAATATTATTAAAATCTGACGTTATTTTGTTCAAGTCCGTGACATGGACTAAGAAAGCTTGACATCCGTTTTTCAATAAACGAATGGCTTTATGGCTTGATATGACAGTGATTGACTTTAAGGGTTTGGTTGCTTGAATTCGCATAACAGGTTGGTTAGGAATATGAAAACTAACAACCTTACGAAAATAATCAATTTTAGCATGATGAGTGGTTAACCAATTAATCCCTAAAATCACATCAAATGCAAGTATTTTCAACGAAATAAGATCGGCAGGTAATGTGATGGTTCCTGTGACGCCCCCAAAATAGGTATACAACACCCATTCTGAGTCGCCAAATACATGGTACAGAAAGCAAACTACAACTTCAATAATACAATTGTCGTGCAAAATACGACAACACATACTGTGAGTTTAAATACAAATATTGTCTTCTGGACAATATCCATACTCAAATAAATCCTCATTACAATTATTCAAACACTATTTTACAGAAATAGTGAGGACTGCTAATACATCTTTCTAGAACCATCACTCCATACCCCGACTAGATCCTGCTATGTTCTCACCTCCTGAGAAGAAAAATGGAACAAAAAGGAAAAGGGTGAGCTCAACTAGCCCAGTAAAGAATATTATGACTAAGATAATATACAACAAATTATCGTTAGTCTTCAACAGGGAAAAATCTGATAGAATATAATCGACAACAAGTTTTAGATCAACAACTGCAGCGGAAACAGCAAACCATTAGAAGAGTCAAGTAGAGAAAGAATTCTACTATCTTCTAAGATTTAAAAGTCCATCATCAATATTTTATCCCTGTAACATCAATTAATAATCATCTTTATCCAAATATTCATCTTTGCACTACAGGCCAAAGATATTCATTTGTATCACCTGTCAGTCATGTTCATCTCAACACCTGTTCATCTTTGCACTACAGGCCAAAGATATTCATCAAGTAATCATACATCTTTGCACTACAGGCCAAAGATATTCATTAATATCATCATTTAGGACTGAGGATGATGAAAAATATCTTAAAGAGAACGAATCCAATGAGACAGAAGGACAAATAGTAGGGATTCGTATAACAGTTTATCCAAGATCAATAATACTTCATAATAATCAATTGTGAAGCAGAATTCAAAAATAAAGATCAAAACATGGATACAATCAAAGATAGTAACCATAATAGACATCTTGGACAAAAAGGGAAAATTTTATTTTTCGGTGAATAGTGCCGTATACGTGAATAGTGCCGTATACGTGAATAGTAACCCCCGACACAAAAAGTTCCAAATTTGATAAAAACTCATATCAATATTTCAGCATAATGATATTGAAGAAAATAATATCATTTAAGAAGAAAATAATATCCCTTACCTCAAAATATCAGTACTTCTGGTCGGAATACCGGTATAAGGCTGAAAGAAACTTGCTCTGATGAATAGAAACTCTCAAAGTATCTAAATACTCACAAAATACACTCAATAATCTAGAGAGAGAAAGAGAGAAAACTTGTTTCTGGTGTGATTTTCAATTCTAACTTAGCCCTCTATTTATAGGAAAATTTTGGTAGGTTTGACCTGCAACCTGATGGCTTTACCTGCTACTATTCCCACCCACCACATTTGAAATATAATTCAGCACATTTCTTCACCAACCACAAGTGGGGCCCACCAATTCTAGAATTTTCCACCAAAATGATAAACTCCGAAAATTCAACAATTTCTGAACCAGTCATCTTGTAAAATTCGTAATAAATCATACGTTCATTTTTAACGGTTCAAAATTTGTGGACATATACTCAACTTATATATGTATAACATATCCAAAAATTACCACGATCCAACGGTCGGATTAAAAATTATAACCCCCGCAAACTATCTCAAAAACCCTGATTTTTAATACCTCCATTCCGACAAAAATACTGACAAAAACCTCAACATTAACTCCTTCATTTTTAACCACAAAAATATATCCCTCATTTATATCCACATAAAATAAATATATCATATGAATCAATAATTAATTATTCACAAATAATATTACAGAATCACATTTATGACAACCAGGCCGTTCCCAGGAAAGAGGGGGCTTTCCAATAAGGATTTCTCCTTACTGGCGCGCAATTAGATGACCAAACCTCTCCTTAGACAGAACTTTCTAGACATTGCCAATAATGTTATCTAATAATATTATTCAAATAATATGAATTATTGATCTGATAAATGAAAATACTGTGCAGCAACAATTATTGAAACAACAATAATATAAAATATCAACGCAGCAATTATTGAATCAATAAAATAAAATATTGAATAATAACTACTGTAACAATTATTGAGTAGTGCCTTCTTACGTAAGAATCAATAATTGGTGCAATACCGTGTGCTACTGTATTTTAACCACCGGGTATTCCAACAGTATTAACGGTAACAACTACGCCGTTATTTATAAACAACTTATACTTGTCGTTTTCTTCATCCAATCGCTTTCCGTTATGGGGCCCACACAAGGCTGCGTCGTCGTACGAATATTCCCCGACAGCAAGAATATTCCACGACCAACCGAATATTCACCGACCAAAAATAAATATTTTATAACCACTTGCTTATTTTGCAAAATTTGCACATTTCACCCATAACCAAAGTATTATATCAAATTAACCCCTTATTAATATTTAGAGAAAATTTGATTTTATTCATTAATAAGTTGGGGTCTTACAACCTCCCCTCCTTATGAAATTTCGTCCTCGAAATTGACGTACGTACCTGATGTTTCAAAAAGGTGAGGATACCTCGCTTTCATTTCTGATTCCAACTCCCAGGTCATTTCTTCAATAGCATGGTTTCTCCACAAAACCTTAACTTGTGGTATAACCTTCGTGCGTAGGACATGCTCTTTCCTATCCAAGATCTTAACAGGTACCTCCTCGTACGTTAAATCTTCAGCTATCTCGTCTGGTTCTAACTCAATAATGTGGTTCGGGTCTTTAACATATTTACGAAGCATAGATATGTGAAAAACATTATGAACACGAGACATGCTTGGAGGTAATGCGAGTCTATATGCCACATTTCCTATTCGCTCAAGAATCTCAAATGGACCAACAAATCTTGGATTGAGCTTTCCTCTCTTCCCAAATCTTGTAACTCCCTTCCATGGTGCAACACGTAACAATACATGATCCCCAATATTAAATTCCACGTCCTTCCGATGAAGATCCGCATAACTCTTTTGTCGATCCTGTGCCGTTTGTATACGTTGTCGAATCGTTTGGATCTTCTCTGTAGTAATGCGTACCAATTCTGGTCCCAACAATGTTGCTTCACCCACCTCGTCCCAGCATACTGGAGAACGACATTTTCTTCCATACAACGCCTCAAATGGAGCCACACCTATGCTCGCCTGATAACTGTTGTTGTAGGAGAATTCCACCAATGGTAGGTACTTATCCCAACTCCCTTTGAGATCTAGGACACAAAGTCTTAATAGATCTTCAAGAGTTTGAATAGTCCTCTCTGATTGTCCGTCCGTTTGAGGATGGTATGCTGAACTGAATCGTAAATCCGTGCCCATAGCTTTCTGCAAGCTAACCCAAAATCGTGAAGTGAATCTTGGGTCACGATCCGAAACTATGGATACTGGCATGCCATGCAATCTCACAATCTCGTTCACGTACATACTAGCAAGACGTTCAAGGGAATAAGTCTCACGTATCGGCAAGAAATGAGCGGACTTGGTTAATCTATCAACAATAACCCAAATCGCATCTATGCCTTGAGAAACCTTGGGAAGACCTGTAACAAAATCCATAGTAATGTGTTCCCACTTCCATTTCGGAATCTCAAGTGGTTGCAATGGACCCTTTGGTACTTGATGCTCCGCTTTTACACGTTGACAAGTTAAACATCTCGAGATAAACTCCGCGATCTCTCTTTTCATATTGCTCCACCAAAATGTATGTCGAAGATCGTGATACATTTTGGTACTCCCAGGATGGATTGCAAACGGTGTGTTGTGTGCCTCCATCATTATTCTATGCTTCAAGTCAAAATCGTTAGGAACACAAAGTCTGGAGTTGACTCGAAGTATTCCTTCTTCATCGATTCTTGCTTCTGGAATAGCACCTTCTTGCACTTTCTTCTTCATACGCATCAGCTCTATATCCGTAGCTTGAGCAGCTTTAACTTTATCGATTAAAGTCGGTTCTACTCGTATATTTGATATCATCATGTGGGTACTTGGAGCCTTCATCTCTATCTCCATCCTTTGCAAGTCATACAAAATGGGCCTTTGTGTTAAAAACATTGCACTCGTACCCGCATATGATCTTCTACTCAATGCGTCAGCTACTACGTTTGCTTTTCCAGGATGATATTGGATGGTATGATCGTAATCTTTCAACAGCTCGAGCCAACGTCGCTGCCGCATGTTGAGTTCCTTTTGGGTGAAGAAATATTTGAGGCTTTTATGATCTGTATAGATCTCCACTTTCTCCCCATACAGGTAGTGTCTCCAGATCTTCAACGCAAAAACGACTGCTGCCAACTCCAAATCATGAGTAGGATAATTCCTCTCATATTCTTTGAGTTGTCGTGAGGCATAGGCTATGACTTTCCCATGTTGCATGAGAACACATCCTAACCCTTTGCCTGAAGCATCGCTGTAGATAACAAATCCATCCGAACCAGATGGTATTGTCAGAACAGGTGCCGAAATGAGTCTCCTCTTGAGTTCTTGGAAACTCTTCTCGCATTCCTCACTCCATACGAATTTTGTATCTTTCCGAGTCAGCTGAGTTAACGGAGTAGCGATTCGAGAAAATCCTTCCACAAATCTCCGATAATAACCAGCTAAGCCCAGAAAGCTACGTACTTCGGTTACCGACTTCGGTTGCTCCCAACTTTGTATGGCTTCAATCTTCGCCGGGTCGACAGATACTCCATGTTTTGACACCACGTGCCCAAGGAATGCTACTTCCTCAAGCCAGAACTCGCATTTCTTCAGTTTGGCATATAGCTTGTTTTCACGAAGCCTTTGCAGTACCAGCTTCAAATGGCGCTCATGATCTTCACGGCTTTTGGAATAGATGAGGATGTCATCAATAAAGACAACAACGAACTGATCCAAATATTCTTTGAATACACGGTTCATCATATCCATGAAGGCAGCAGGAGCATTAGTCAATCCAAAAGACATTACTAAGAATTCATAATGCCCGTACCGAGTTCTGAAGGCAGTCTTTGGAATATCCTCAGTTTTAATCTTCAGCTGATGATATCCAGAACGAAGATCGATCTTTGAAAAGAATTGTGCTCCTTGCAACTGGTCAAACAGGTCATCAATGCGAGGTAGCGGATACCTATTCTTGATGGTGACATGGTTCAATTCTCGATAGTCAATACAAAGTCGCATACTCCCGTCTTTCTTCTTTACGAATAAAACAGGAGCACCCCAAGGAGACGTACTAGGACGAATAAAACCGATGTCCAACAACTCCTGTAGTTGGACTTTTAACTCCTGAAGTTCAATAGGAGCCATTCGATATGGGGTTTTAGAAATGGGCTTTGTACCGGGTTCAAGGTCAATAAAGAATTCAATTTCTCGTTCCGGGGGTAGACCGGGAAGTTCTTCAGGAAATACATCGGGAAATTCTCTAACAATAGAAATATTATTCAAATCTGACTTGTCTTTGTTCAAATCCATAACATGGGCTAAGAAAGCTTGACATCCGTTTTTCAATAAACGAATAGCTTTGTGGCTTGATATGACAGTGACTGATTTTAGTGGTTTAGTAGTTTGAATTCGTATGACAGGTTGGTTAGGAATATGAAAACTAACAACCTTACGAAAACAATCAATTTTAGCATGATGAGTGGTTAACCAATCAATTCCTAAAATCACATCAAAAGCAAGTATCTTTAAAGAGATAAGATCAACAGGTAATGTGATAGTGCCAACTTGGATCATGCAAGATTTATAAACTGTAGATGTAACGAAGGTTTCACCCAACGGAGTTTCAACAGATAAGTTAAAGTCCAATTTCTCCGGAGTCAAGTTTAAACGTTGAGCACAAGCAGGAGAGATAAAAGAATGGGTAGAACCGGTATCTAGTAAAGTATAAACTTCGCAAGAATTCAAGATTAGCTTACCCGTGATCACCTCGTTCGGGTTTCTCGCGTTTTGGCCAGTCACGACAAACGCCCTTCCAGGAACCGCTGATTTCGACTTATCCGGGATAACTTTTGGAGTCACCATCCCCGCTGAACTTGGTTTTGCTACAGAACACTCTCGAGCTATATGACCTTCCTTTCCACAGTTATAACATACCTTGGATTGTTGTGGGCAGTTTGGGCTGATATGTCCCTCTTTCCCACATTTGTAACATACGACCGGTGGTCGTTCTCCTCCCCTAGAAACAGTTGATGTTTGTGCTGACGTCTTCACGTTATCATTGTTGTACCTTCTCTTCTTGAAATCTCCTCCCGACTCGCTCCTTCTATTATCACGACCACGATTACCACCAGAGTGGTTACCGCTTTTGTCCGAATATTTTCCTCCCTGCTGGTTTTCATTGCTTCGATGACTGCCGCCACCGGTATGACCCTGGTTGTGGTCCCTCGGTTGCACATACTCATTATCTCGCTCTAATAATTGAGCCCTGTTTACAACATCTGAATATAAAGAAAATTTATGAGAGATAAGATATTGCCGAATCTCGGGTTTTAGACCTCTCAGAAACATCCTTGTCATTCGTTCCTCATTTTCGACCAAATGAGGTGCAAACCTGGATAACTCTGCAAACTTCGCCTCGTACTGGGACACCGTCATGTTGTTTTGTTCCAGTCTAATAAACTCAACCTCCTTCATATGACGAATACTTTCAGGAAAGTACTTGTCATTGAACAGTTTTTGAAATGTTTCCCAGGACATGTTGAGTGCGTCAGGCTGGGTACGCTTCACAGACTCCCACCAGTAGTCTGCCTCACCGCGGAACATAAATGTGGCGAATGGAACCTTCTGTTCCTCCGTGCATCCCAAGACATCAAATATCTTGGTAATTTGCTTGACCCACGTTTCCGCCATGATCGGATCCGGCTTTCCCTTAAATTCTGGTGGTCCCAATTCTTTGAACTGCTTAGCTGTGACAAACCGCGCGTTGTTATCATTTCCACCCGTATTCTGCACACGAGTCTCCCTCGTCTGATTTTGCATGAACTGCAAAAAGCTCCTAAACATTCCATCATTCATCGTTTGCTCGGTAACGTTGTTTACAGGAGGAATATTGCCTTCCTGTTGCACGTTCCCCTGGGTAGTGATCAAAGGTGTCTCCACGGTCTGATTTACTCCATTATTAACGTTCTCAGCTGCCATTCTTAAATACTGCCATAAAACAAGGGTTAATAGTCATGTCATATATTATCCCTATACTCTGACCGACCAAATAAACACCAAATAAACTTAGTCAGGTCATACTAGCGAAGGAATTCCCCGTCTCTCCCCTCCTAGTTCTTGTCTCACATCTCAGCCAGGGATCATATCCCTAAGCTCTGATACCAACTGTGACGCCCCCAAAATAGGTATACAACACCCATTCTGAGTCGCCAAATACATGGTACAGAAAGCAAACTACAACTTCAATAATACAATTGTCGTGCAAAATACGACAACACATACTGTGAGTTTAAATACAAATATTGTCTTCTAGACAATATCCACACTCAAATAAATCCTCATTACAATTATTCAAACACTATTTTACAGAAATAGTGAGGACTGCTAATACATCTTTCTAGAACCATCACTCCATACCCCGACTAGATCCTGCTATGTTCTCACCTCCTGAGAAGAAAAATGGAACAAAAAGGAAAAGGGTGAGCTCAACTAGCCCAGTAAAGAATATTATGACTAAGATAATATACAAACAAATTATCGTTAGTCTTCAACAGGGAAAAATCTGATAGAATATAATCGACAACAAGTTTTAGATCAACAACTGCAGCGGAAACAGCAAACCATTAGAAGAGTCAAGTAGAGAAATAATTGTACTATCTTCTAAGATTTAAAAGTCCATCATCAATATTTTATCCCTGTAACATCAATTAATAATCATCTTTATCCAAATATTCATTTGTATCACCTGTCAGTCATGTTCATCTCAACACCTGTTCATCTTTGCACTACAGGCCAAAGATATTCATCAAGTAATCATACATCTTTGCACTACAGGCCAAAGATATTCATTAATATCATCATTTAGGACTGAGGATGATGAAAAATATCTTAAAGAGAACGAATCCAATGAGACAGAAGGACAAATAGTAGGGATTCGTATAACAGTTTATCCAAGATCAATAATACTTCATAATAATCAATTGTGAAGCAGAATTCAAAAATAAAGATCAAAACATGGATACAATCAAAGATAGTAACCATAATAGACATCTTGGACAAAAAGGAAAAATTTTATTTTTCGGTGAATAGTGCCGTATACGTGAATAGTGCCGTATACGTGAATAGTAACCCCCGACACAAAAAGTTCCAAATTTGATAAAAACTCATATCAATATTTCAGCATAATGATATTGAAGAAAATAATATCATTTAAGAAGAAAATAATATCCCTTACCTCAAAATATCAGTACTTCTGGTCGGAATACCGGTATAAGGCTGAAAGAAACTTGCTCTGATGAATAGAAACTCTCAAAGTATCTAAATACTCACAAAATACACTCAATAATCTAGAGAGAGAAAGAGAGAAAACTTGTTTCTGGTGTGATTTTCAATTCTAACTTAGCCCTCTATTTATAGGAAAATTTTGGTAGGTTTGACCTGCAACCTGATGGCTTTACCTGCTACTATTCCCACCCACCACATTTGAAATATAATTCAGCACATTTCTTCACCAACCACAAGTGGGGCCCACCAATTCTAGAATTTTCCACCAAAATGATAAACTCCGAAAATTCAACAATTTCTGAACCAGTCATCTTGTAAAATTCGTAATAAATCATACGTTCATTTTTAACGGTTCAAAATTTGTGGACATATACTCAACTTATATATGTATAACATATCCAAAAATTACCACGATCCAACGGTCGGATTAAAAATTATAACCCCCGCAAACTATCTCAAAAACCCTGATTTTTAATACCTCCATTCCGACAAAAATACTGACAAAAACCTCAACATTAACTCCTTCATTTTTAACCACAAAAATATATCCCTCATTTATATCCACATAAAATAAATATTTCCTTATCATATGAATCAATAATTAATTATTCACAAATAATATTACAGAATCACATTTATGACAACCAGGCCGTTCCCAGGAAAGAGGGGGCTTTCCAATAAGGATTTCTCCTTACTGGCGCGCAATTAGATGACCAAACCTCTCCTTAGACAGAACTTTCTAGACATTGCCAATAATGTTATCTAATAATATTATTCAAATAATATGAATTATTGATCTGATAAATGAAAATACTGTGCAGCAACAATTATTGAAACAACAATAATATAAAATATCAACGCAGCAATTATTGAATCAATAAAATAAAATATTGAATAATAACTACTGTAACAATTATTGAGTAGTGCCTTCTTACGTAAGAATCAATAATTGGTGCAATACCGTGTGCTACTGTATTTTAACCACCGGGTATTCCAACAGTATTAACGGTAACAACTACGCCGTTATTTATAAACAACTTATACTTGTCGTTTTCTTCATCCAATCGCTTTCCGTTATGGGGCCCACACAAGGCTGCGTCGTCGTACGAATATTCCCCGACAGCAAGAATATTCCACGACCAACCGAATATTCACCGACCAAAAATAAATATTTTATAACCACTTGCTTATTTTACAAAATTTGCACATTTCACCCATAACCAAAGTATTATATCAAATTAACCCCTTATTATAATAATATTTAGAGAAAATTTGATTTTATTCATTAATAAGTTGGGGTCTTACAGTTCCCACTTGAATCAAGCAAGATTTATAAATAATAGATGTAATGAAAGTTTCTCCTAACGGAGTCTCAACAGATAAGTCAAGGTCTAATTTCTCCGGAGTCAAGTTCAAACGCTGAGCACAAGCAGGAGAGATAAAAGAATGGGTAGAACCGGTATGTAATAAGGTATAAACTTTGCAAGAGTTTATGATTAACTTACCCTTGATCACCTCGTTCAGATTCCTCTCATTTTGGGCACTCACGACAAACGCCCTTCCATGAATCACCAACTTTGACTTGTTCGAGATAGCCTTTGGAGTCACCATCCCCGTTGGACTTGGTTTCTCTACAAGACAATCTCTAGCTATATGACCTTCCTTCCCACAGTTGTAACACACCTTAGATTGTTGTGGGCAGTTTGGGCAGATGTGTTCCTCTTTCCCGCATTTATAACAAACGACCGGTGCTCGTTCTCCTCCCCTAGAAATATTTGATGTTTATGCTGACGTCTTCACGTTATCATTGTTGTACCTTCTCTTTTTGAAATCTCCCCCCCCATGACTCTCTTTTTCTACCATCATGGCCACGATTACCACCAGAGTGGTTACCGCTTTTGTCTGAATGTTTTCCTCCCCGTTGGTTGTCATTGCTCCGTTGACCGCTGCCACCGGTATGACCCTGGTTGTGGTCCCTTGGTTGAACATACTCATTATCTCGCTCTAATAATTGAGCCCTGTTTACAACATCTGACTATAAAGAAAATTTATGAGAGATAAGATATTGCCGAATCTCGGGTTTTAAACCTCTCAGAAACATCCACGTCATTTGTTCCTCATCCTCTACCAAATGAGGTGCAAACCTAGATAACTCAGTGAACTTAGCCTCATACTGAGACACAGTCATGTTATTTTGTTCCAGTTTGATAAACTCTACCTCCTTCATATGACGGATACTTTCAGGAAAGTACTTGTCATTGAACAATTTCTGAAACGTTTCCCAAGACATGTTGAGTGCGGCAAGCTGGGTACGCTTCACAGATTCTCACCAGTAATCTGCCTCACCACGGAACATAAAGGTGGTGAATGGAACCTTCTTTT
The DNA here is from genome assembly GCA_016801055.1 of Panax notoginseng. Taxonomy (NCBI): domain Eukaryota; kingdom Viridiplantae; phylum Streptophyta; class Magnoliopsida; order Apiales; family Araliaceae; genus Panax; species Panax notoginseng. The sequence goes on along the minus strand of CM029017.1, from coordinate 75,912,792 downwards.
TCTCTGTGCATCCCAAGACATCGAATATCTTGGTAATTTGCTTGACCCACGTTTTCGCCTTAATCAGATACGACTTTCCCACAAATTCTGGTGGTCCTAACTCTTTAAACTGCTTGGCTGTGACAAGCCGCGCATTCTATCATTTCCACCCGTATTTTAAATACGAGTCTCCCTCGTCTAGTTTTGCATGAACTACAAAAAGCTTCTAAACATCCCACCATTCATCATTTGTTTGGTAGTATTATTTACAGGAGGAATATTTCCTTCATGTTGCACGTTCCCCTGGGTGGTGATTAAAGGTGTCTCCATGGTCTCATTCACTCCATTGTTAATATTTCTAGCTACCATTCTCAAATACTGCCACAAAACAAGGGTTAATTAACAAATTAACATATCACATATTAACCATATTCTCCGACTGACCAACCAAATAAGCTTAGGTATGACACACTAGCGACGGATTACTTGTGACGCCCCCAAAATAGGTATACATTACATATTCTGAGTCGCCAAATACATGGTACAGAAACAAATACAACTTCAGTAACACAATTATCGTGCAAAATAAGAACAACACATATATTGTGAGTTTGGATACAAATATTGTCTAATAGACAGTATACAAACTCAAAAGGAGTCCTCATTACAATTATTAATACACTATTTTATAAAATAGTGAGGACTACTAAAAAAACTATCCTGCACCATCACTCCATACCCCGGCTAGTTCCTGATATGTTCTCACCTCCTGAGAAGAAAAATGGAATAAAAAGGAAAAGGGTGAGCTCAAATAGCCCAGTAAAGAATATTATGACTAAGATAATATATAATAAATTATCATTAGTCTTCAACAGGGAAAAATCTGATAGAACAAAATAGACAACAAGTTTTAGATCAACAATTGCAGCGGAAACAACAATCCATTAGAAGAGTCAAGTAGAGAATGAATTCTACTATCTTCTAAGATTTAAAGTCCATCGTCAATATTTTATCCTTGTAACAACAATTAATATACATCTTGAATCAAATATTCATCTTTGCACTATAGGCCAAAGATATTCATTTTTATCACCAGTTGGTCATGTTCATCTCAACACCTGTTCATCTTTGCACTACGGGCCAAAGATATTCATCAGTTAATCATTCATCTTTGCACTATATGCCAAAGATATTCAGTAATATCATCATTAAGGACTGAGGATGATGAAAAATATCTTTAAAAAATGAATCCAATGTGACAAAAGGACAAATATTAGGGATTCATATTACAGTTTATCCAAGTTCAATAATACTCCATAATAACCAATTGTGAAGCAGAATTCAAAAATAAAGATCAAAACATGGATACAATCAAAGATAGTAACCATAATAGACATCTTGGACAAAAAGGGGAAAATTTTATTTTTCGATGAATAGTACCGTATACGTGAATACTAAACCACGACACAAAAAGGTAGAAATTCTACAATAAAATTCATATCAATATTTCGACATAATGATATTGAAGAAAATAATATCATTTACGAAGAAAATAACATCCCTTACCTCAAAATAACAGTACCTCTGACTGGGATATCAGATGTAATGCTAAAGGAAACTTACACTGAATAGCAACTCTCAAAGTTTCTAAATACTCACAAAAATACGCTCGATAATATAGAGAGAAATAAAACTTGTTTCTGGTGTGATTTTCAATTCTAACCTAAGCACCTATTTATAAAAAAATGTTAGAACGCCAAAGTAGACTGAACTAATAAAATATTATTATTATTTTTTTCTTCCACACCTCCTCCTTTGTTGAATAAACAAGCCAGCCATTTTTGAAAATTTTTGCAGCCCACATGTTTAAAAACAAAACAAAAGTGGATCCCACCCATAATTTTAATAAAAATATTTAATTTTCGAAACATCAACAATTCATAATAAATAGCCCTTTTATTAGAAAAATACGAATTTTATGTCCATTACATAGGAAATCAAATTCTCTACAACTTTGTAGAATTTTTTTTTTCAAATTCTAAACAGAAAATGCTCGAAATCCACATACGGACGATTTTAATACCTTCATTCCGACAAAATACTGATAAAATACCTCAACATTAATTTCATCATTTATAACAACAATAAATATATCCATCATTTATATCTACATAAAATAAATATTTCCTCATCATATAAATTAATAATTAATTATTCACAAATAATATTACAGAATCACAATTATGACAACTAGGTCGTTCCTAGGAAAGAGGAGACTTTCCAATAAGGATTTCTCTTTATTGGCGCGTAATTAGGTGACCAAACCCCTTTCCTAGATAGAACTTCCTTAGACATTGCCAATAATGTTATCTAATAATATTATTCAAATAATATAAATTATTGATCTGATAATGGGAAATATTGTGCAATGACAATTATTGAAACAACAATAATATAAAATATCAAAGCAACAATTATTGAATCAATAAAATAAAGTAATGAACAGTAATTACTGTAATAATTATTGAGTAGCGTCTTCTTACGTAAGAATCAATAATTCAAAAATACTGTGCAATACCGTGTGCTACTGTGCAACCACACGTATTACTGTATTTTATCCACCGGGTATTCCAGCAGTGTTAACGGTAACTATTACATCGTTATTTATAAAAACTCAAACTTGTCGTTTTCTTCATCCGACAGTTATCCATTATAGGGCCTACAAATGGTTGCGTCGTCGTAGAAATATTCCCCGACAAAATGAATATTTTATAACCACTTGCTTATTTTGCAAAATTTGCACATTTCACCCATAATAAAAGTATTATATCAAATTAACACCTTATTATTCACAATAATAAATAGAGAAAATTTGATTTTATTTATAAAAAGTTGGGGTCGTACATTACTCGTCTCTCCCCTCCTAGTTCTATTCTCCGAACTCTGCCAGAGACCATATCCCTAAGCTCTGATACCAACTGTGATCCCTCTAAAATAGGTATACATCACCCATTCTAAGTCGTCAAATACATGGTATAGAAACAAATACAACTTCATTAATACAATTGTCGTGCAAAATACGACAACACATATACTGTGAGTTTAAATACAAATATTGTCTAATAGACAGTATTCAAACTCAAAAGGAGTCCTCATTACAATTATTGATACACTATTTTACAAAAATAGTGAGGACTGCTAAAACAACTTTCTAGAATCATCACTCCATACCCCGGCTAGTTCTTGGTAAATTCTCACCTCCTAAGAAGAAAAATGGAACAAAAAGGAAAATAGTGAGCTCAACTAGCCCAATAAAGAATATTATGACTAAGATAATATACAACAAATTATTATTAGCCTTCAACAGGAAAAAATCTGATAGAATATAATAGACAACAAGTTTTAGATCAACAATTGCAACGAAAACAACAATCCATTAGAAGAGTCAAGTAGAGAATGAATTCTACTATCTTCTAAGATTTAAAAGTCCATCATCAATATTTTATCCCTGTAACATCAATCAATATACATCTTGAATCAAATATTCATCTTTGCACTACAAGCCAAAGATATTCATTTGTATCACTAGTTGGTCATGTTCATCTCAACACATGTTCATCTTTGCACTACGAGCCAAAGATATTCATCAGTTAATCATTCTTCTTTGCACTACAGGCCAAAGATATTCAGTAATATCATCATTTAGTACTGAGGATGAAAAAAAATATTTTTAAGAAACAAATCCAGTGAGATAAAAGGTAAAAGATTAGAGATTCGTACTTTAGTTTATCCATGTTCAAAAATACTCCAAAATAAATCATAGTCGAGTAAAATTCAAGAATGAAGATCAAAATATGGATACAATCAAAGATAGTAACCATAATAGACATCTTGGACAAAAAGAGAAAATTTCATTTTTCTATGAATAGTGTCATATTCGTGAATAGTATCGTATACGTGAATAGTGTCGTATACGTGAGTAGTAATCTGGACATAAAAAGGTAGAAATTCCACAATAAAATTCATATCAATATTTTGGCATAATGATATTGAAGAAAATAATATCATTTACAAAGAAAATAACATCTCTTACCTCAAAAGAACAGTACTTCTGACTGAAATATCGGATATAGTGCTGAAGGAAACTTGCACTAAATAGTAACTCACAAAGTATCTAAATACTCACAAAATACGCTCGATAATATAGAGAGAGAGAGAGAGAGAGAAAAAAAACTTGTTTCTGGTGTGATTTTTAATTCTATCTAAGCACCATATTTATAGAAAAATGCTAGAACGCCAAAGTAGACTAAATTAATAAAATATTAATTTTTTCAAAAATTTCTACGTACACATTTTTGACCCAAACTTCAGCCACCACCAGTGGGGCCCACCAAAATTAGATTTTTCACACCAACTAAAAGTGGGGCCCACCCATGTTTTATAAAAAAATATATTTTTTTAAAACTTTAATAATTCATAATAAATAGCCCTTTTATCAGAAAAATATGAATTGTATGTCCATTCCATAGGAAATCGAATTCTCTACAACTTTATAGATTTAAGTTTTTCCAAATTCCAAACAGAAAATACCCGAAATCCACATACGAACGATTTTTAATAACTTCATTATGACAAAATACTGATAAAACACCTCAGCATTAATTCCTTCATTTATATCCACACAAAATAAATATTTCCATATCCATACATATAGAATAAATATTTCCTTATCATATAAATCAATAATTAATTATTCATAAATAATATTACAGAATCACAATTATGACAACCAGGTCGTTCCTATAAAAGAGGGGGCTTTCCGATAAGGATTTCTTCTTATTGGCGCGTAATTAGGTGACCAAACCCCTTTTCTAGACATAACTTCCCTAGACATTGCCAATAATGCTATCTAATAATATTATTCAAATAATATGAATTACTGATCTGATAATGGAAAATACTGTGCAGTGACAATTATTGAAATAACAATAACATAAAATATCAACCTAGCAATTATTGAATCAATAAAATAAAATATTGAACAGTAATTACTGTAACAATTATTAAGTAGTGTTTTCTTACGTAAGAATCAATAATTCAAAAATACTGTGCAATACCATGTGCTATTGTGCAACCACGCGTATTACTGTATTTTAACCACCGGGTATTCCAATAGTGTTAACGGTAACCATTACGTCGTTATTTATAAAAACTCAAACTTGTCGTTTTCTTCATCCGACCGTTTTCCATTATGGGGCCCATAAATGGATGCACCGTCGTACGAATATTCTCCGACAACAAGAATATTCCACCACCAAACGAATATTCCCTAAAAATAATGAATATATTATAACCACTTGCTTATTTTGCAAATTTTGCACATTTCGCCCATAACCAAAGTATTATATTAAATTAACACCTTATTATTCGCAATAATAATTAGAGGAAATTTGATTTTATTTATTAAAATGATGGGGTCTTACATTGATTATGCTACACCTAAGGTGACTGAGCTTCAGTCAAGTATCACTATGCCAGCAATTGCTGCAAATACGTTTGAAATCAAGCCTGAGACTATTCAGATGATCCAAAACTCAGTTCAGTTTGGGGGACATGCAAATGATGATCCAAATGAACATTTGGTTAGCTTTTTGGAGATATCTTATACCTTCAACTACAATGGGGTGGCGGATGAAGCAGTCAGACTTTGCTTGTTCCCATTCACTTTGCGAAACAAGGCGAAGAGTTGGTTACATTTGCTACCGTCGGAATCAATAACTACATGGGAAGACCTCGCTCAAAAATTTCTAGCCAAAATTTTCCCACCAACAAAGACTGCAAAAATGAGAAACGATATTACCATGTTTGAACAGCAGCACAGGGAATCTTTATATGAGGCATGGGAGCGGTACAAGGAATTGGTCATAAAGTGCCCACATCATGGATTACCTAATTGGATGCAGATGAACACATTCTACAATGGGTTAAATGGGAATCTCAGAACCAGTATAGATGTAGCTTCGGGTGGAGCATTTATGGCTAAGACCTATGAGGAGGCATATGAGTTGGTAGAAACTATGGCAGCTAATAACTACTAGTGGCCTACATCGAGGATGACACAACCGAAGGTAGCTGGAGTATAAGAGGTAGACGTGGTAACAACATTGGCACTATAGATTTCTGCTTTATCAAAGAAAATGGATGATTTGACGAGTGCACAGCCACAACAAGTGGCATATGTTTACGAATTATGTGCCAGTGAACATCCTACGGAGTAGTGTGCCATCAACCCAGCGTCATTTCAGTTTTTGGGCATCTATAATAGAATTCTGCAGAACACGTATCAAAATGCCTATAACCCGGGGAATAGAAACCATCTTAATTTTTCATGGAGCAATAATCAAAATCAACAAGCTCCATAATCTTCTTATCCCCCGGGGTTCCAAAATCATAATCAACATCCAGCTTCGCAGCATGAGAAAAAGTCTAAGTTGGAAGAGATACTGATGAAGTACATAGAGGGAAACGAGGCGGCCATGAAAATGCAAGCGATAGTGATTAAGAACTTAGAGAATCAGATGGGACAACTTGCATTGGCTTTAAACAACAGGCCTCAAGGGACGTTATCTAGCGATACATAAAAGAATCCAAGAAGAAATCACGAGCAATGTAATGTAATTACACAGAGGAGTGGTAAAGCCTTAGGTGCTAGCTGTGATGGGAAAGCAAGTATAGAAGAGATTTGTGAGAATGAAGAGAATGATTTGACAAGGAAAACTGAGGAAAAATTTATGGAAACGCTAAAAGGAGATAAACAGAAGATAATTACACCACCGGTACTTTTTCCCCAAAGATTAGAAAGTCAAAAGATAAAGGACCAGTTTTCAAGGTTTATGTATATATTCAAACAATTGCACATCAATATTCTATTTGCCAAAGCACTTGAGCAGATGCCACGTTATGTCAAATTTATGAAGGAAATACTTTTGAAGAAACCCAAGCTCAAGGACTTCGAAACAATGGCGTTGACTGAGCAATGCAGTGCAATACTACAGAAAAAGCTCCCTCCTAAATTAAAAGATCCGAGAAGCATTACAAATATGTGCGCAATTGGCAATCATGATGTGGGGAGAGCTCTATGTGATCTAGGAGCAAGTATAAATCTTATGCCACTATTCATTTACCAAAAGTTGGGGTTAAAGGAGGCAAAGCCAACAAACATCAGTCTACAACTCGCAGATAGATCTATTACTTATCCACTGGGGATAGTAGAAGATGTGTTGGTAAAGGTTGACTCATTAATTTTTCCAACTGATTTCGTGGTCTTAGATTTTGAAGAAGATAAGAATATCCCTAGCATATTAGGATGACCATTCCTTGCAACTGGACGAACATTAATTGATGTACCTAACAGAGAATTGATCATGAAAGAATTCGATCAGGTAGTTACAGTGAAAGTATTCAAGGAAATTCCAATTCCAAGTGAAGAGGAGGAAAGGGATGTGAACATGGTATCTACACATGTAAAGTACAAAGATTGCAAAGAGGTTGGTGGTCTAAAAGCTTTGATCGTGGATATAAAGTCAAATTCAATCTCAGAAACGCAGTTGACCGGGCATGTAATAAATCATTGTTGTTGTGCAATAAATAAACAACACGCTGAGAAGATTCCATCTGATCCAGGTAGCACAGGGAGTAGTCAGGCTGAAAGACTTAAAATCAAGCGCTACTTGGGAGGCAACCCAATTTTACTGTTATTTTCAATATTTTTTAAGCATGTTAAGTAATTCATAGTTTAAAGTATAAGTTTAGCGATTTATTAGATAGCTAGTCGAGTCTTGTTCTCTAGTGAATTCAACCTTCAATGTTAAAATTTTTATGTTGTTATGTTAAGATTGTCATTTTTTGGTGTTTTAGGTACTTAAAAAGCTCATGTATATGTGAAGGATGCAAAGAATGGGAAAAATCAAGTGCAATTACAGAAGCCTAGCCCACTGGGGCGGACTTTATAAGAAGGAAACCCCATCGGGGTGGGGGTCTTGATTCAATAACAGAACACATGCCCGCTAGGGCGGGCCTCTACAATATATTACCCCCCTCGCCGGGGTGGGGGTACAAAACCTGAAGAGTGCAAAGATTCGGCAGTTACACCAGTTGAACCATTCTTCTCCACTTCCACTTTCTTCAACCACAAGTCAAACCCACGTTTTCATTAGTTACTACCCATTACCTTACTTAATCCACACTTCCTCACTACATTAACCCACTACATATATACACTATCTAACCCTCTATAAATTAAACCCTCACTCCACAACATCCTCACTTCATTCCATATAATTTTCAGTTATTCAAAGTAAGGGTTCTTAGAGTGCGATTTTTGATAGCAAAAAGGAGAGGGGAAATTCAACAATTTGTCCATACACTTAGGGTAAGTGATTGTTCATACAATTTCTCATCACATACCACCACACTTGAAGTCCAATTACTAAGTTTGGGAGAATTGTGAGTTAAGCACGCCAAGTGTTCGACGATTTGTTTAAGTGAAGTTTGGGGGAGAAATTGGCTTGAAGCTCATCAATTCAAATCCAATGGCACCAAAACCAGCAGCAAAACGACAACGTGGCAAGAGTTCAGGGTCCACACCACAAACCTGGACCTTTGACAGGCTAAAATTCATAAGTGTCACCACCGCCGACCGCTATGATTATCTTGTGACAAAGGCACTCACACCAGAGCGCGTCTTGGCACTTGACCACGTTGACGGCAAAATGATGCAACAAATCTATGAAAAAGGATGGAATAGGTTCATGGAAGAGCCCGAGCCAGCAATTGTTTATGTGGTTAAAGAATTCTATGCCAACGTAGAGGATAAGGCCCCATTCACAGCATTTGTGCTGGGAAAGCAGGTTCCTTTCAGTGCCGATGCCATCAACTCGTACTACCAATTACGAGTTCCTAGAGAGTGTCAGTATGCATATTTGCGTTACCATGATCCCGACTATGATGCCATTCTAACCGAAATAACAAAGCTGGGCACCACATCGGTCAAGGGGCGAAAAGGGGACACCATATTCCGTAGTAAGGATCTCAGTCGGTATAGTAAGATATGGTATGCGTTCATGTGCGCCAAGCTATTTCCATCTACACACTTGACAGAGGTGACCAAGGAGAATATACTCCCCTTATATGTCATTGTCCAAGACTTTCTCATCGACGTAGGTGCTATCATCAGTTTTTTTATCCATAGATGCCTGCGAGGACCATTTTCGGGCAGTTTGCCACACCCATCGCTCATTTGTGGGTTGTGTAGACAGGCGGGAGTTAGATGGTCCGATGATGAGACCACCCAGATGCCATTTCAAACTTTAGACACGAGGATAATTGCGCGGTATTCGGTGTTACCCGGGGGCGAGTCACACCCAAGAGGAGTCGGGTTCATATTTCCACCAGCCTCGAAGGATGAGGCTGACACTGAGGACACCCCTGATGACGACCTCCAAGTGGATGAGACGATGTGAGAGCAGGCTACTGAGGGGATGCAGCAAACCGACGATACATTTAGCCCTCAATTTTGGAGCCTCTAACAACAAATGGATAGGTACAACAAGGATGCTAGCAGACAAACGAGGAGGCTCGCAGCCAGAGAGGACCACATGTTTGAGGCTATGAACATGACCTTCGCCTCCTTAAATGCGACGCTCCAGAGATTCAATCCAACTGCATAATTTATATACCAGCAACTAGCCCCAATGCCAAGGTTTTCACCGTCCGATTCTGATAATGAAGAGCAACAACCACCACTACCTCCAGCTTAGACATTACAGGGACATCCTCTTACACTTATTGCATTATCTTTACAATGAGGACATTGTAATTATCTAGGTTAGGGGATTTAGTTTAATTTTTATGTGTTTGTTTACATGTTTAATTTTATTAGTTAGATTTGCATATATTAGTTTCATGTTAGTTTAGGTTCATTATATGTTTGCATGAATGTAGTGTAATAGTTGCATAGTAGTTTGTAAATAGTTTTTAGTAGTTTTTAATTATGTTATGTTTATTCCATATAAAATTTTTTTTAATTAAGTTTTGTGTTATTTTGCATGAATCCAATTGTTAGATAGTATAGTTTATTTTGGCCAATAATAAGAATGGAATTAAGTAGACAAGTACAATACCGACTTTTAGAACTTTGACGTGATTCTCTGTTATGAATTGGATATTTGTCTGTTTGAAACTGGTTTAAATAAGGTTAGCCTGTTAGAGACAACTATGTTGACTGATAAAGTTTAAATTGATACATAATGGACTTCTTAAGGATAATACTAGTTTGAATGAATGAGAGACATGAATAGGCGGAGATGGCTAAATTTAGACAAAAACATAAGTTTAGGGGAAAATCTGAGATATATATATATATATATATATATATATATATATATATATATAACGAATAAATAACGTGGTATGTCTTGTTTCGAGGCCTTTGTTACTTGAGCAAATACGCCCGAGGGAGTGTCTTTACACCTAGTACCCTAAGGTCTTTTATGGTATGGGAGTCGTTAGTCGAAAGCTCGCCAAGGGGTACCACTATTAGCCTAATGGAATGAGATATTGCACAGTCATGGTTTTTTTTTTTAAAAAAGAGAAAAATAATAAAGCAGGAAAAGAGCAAAAAGCCCCCATAATGAAAAATAAAGCATAAGTATCCCGGATTGTACTCTTAAATTTAATGGATGTTTGACTTTAGTTGGATTTATCTTATTCATGAATTTTGTGAGTTTACGATGTATGATGCTTTTAAAGAGATCTAATATGTGTTGTATTTAGCATTATATCATTTAGCATGGTTGTTGAGCACACACGCACTATACCGGTAATAACAGTTTAAGATTTGATGATTGACTAGGAAATTGTTAATTGGTTTTAATATGAAGTATTGTCATGTTTGCTTGATTTCTCTGAGGCTGGTTGAACAGACTGGACTCTATCACGACTACTAGATTTGTAGGCATGTAGACTAGTTGCATTTCATTCCATTGCCACTACTACAAAACAGTAAATAGATAACGCGGAAAAAACGTTGTGGTGTCAGTCAGAAAAATATCGTGGTTAAGGGTGTCATCTATTTGACACCCTTACACAACGTTTTTAAAACGTTATAGTTAAGCACAATACACAACGTTTTTTAGAAAAAAAATGTTGTAGATTTATTTTCCAAAAATTAGTAGATGCTTAAAAACGTTGTAGAAGGTATGATTCCACAACGTTTTTTGAATAAAAATGTTGTTGTTTATACAAATCTACAACATTTTTAAAATGTTGTAGATAAAAAAGAAAAAGAAAAAAAAGGTTGTGATTCACCTATATTACCAATGCACCTGCAATATGCTAATGCCATGATATATAGCTAAAATTACAAAGAATATTAATACCATACAATACGTTGACATCCCAATAATTCTTTGTAATGTCAATTATAAAGAATATTAACACCATACAATACGTTTACATCCCAATAATACCAAACTATCCATACATCTCAAATTTACTTTTCAATATAATTACTACTATATTGAATTGTGAATTTGACTACATCCACAAAATATACCAAACTATCCATAAAATTAAACTACTACCTAATTAAACTATCCATAAAATATAATACTTCTAATGTACAAAAAACCCCAACCAAATTGCAAGGCAAAAGCTTAAATAGGCCTTCTTGCTCTCAGCCAGAAGTTCTTCTGCAGCAAGGAAGCAACACCATTGTTTCCAAGTGAAATTCCTGCACAAGGTCCAATTATTCTTTTATGTTTTCCTAACTATTGTATATTTTTCTCAATAATATCTACCCAAACTAAAATTTATCTGAAGAACAAAAGTACCTTCTGCCACATAATTTCAGAAGCCCTTTTGTTTCCAGCACTTGCAATTTTTAAGATGTCCATATCTTTTGTGAACTTGTACAACTCCTTGCAGCTGTAAGCATGAAAAACAAAACATTTGATAATCATATGAAATTGAAATTTAAGATGCTACTTGTTGTTTACCATCACATAAAGTAGAAAAAGAAAACTTTGTGCAGACCTGCTCTACTAGAATGCACCACTAAAATTGGATTTTTGAACAATTTAAACTTTTGGGCCAGCGGCTCAGAAACAAAATTGTGACACTTGTAGTACAGTATGAACCTAAGAAAACACGTAATACAGAAAAGCAATCGCGTAATACAGAGGAACAAATTGCAATCAGCATGAATGATTCTTGTTTCTCAGAAGACTACCCGACAAAACAAATTTGCATAATTATTCACAATTATTTACATATTGCGTGGTCAAAGAGAGAGAGGGGAACAAAAAACACTAAAACAGGCAGCTCCTTAATGAACATATAATAAATTGTTTTACTGAAAGAGATATAAAAATTTACCATCACTAGATGAGTAACATTCTTCAACAGAATAGAATTTAAACGTACCAAGAACATAGAGAACTTACCATACAATGTATCTCCTTTTTCAGCATTATCTCAAATATAGCATTATGATAGACTGTAGCTTAACTTTCGCAAGCAAGGCTTCCAATAAGTGGATTTAGTATTGAACGCCATCCATTTAAGAGCCACAACATGCCGATTTTTGAGCAAGTTGGCCATTTCCAGCCGCTGGATCTAGTTGATTAATTTTTAGTGTAGTAGGCTGCAACAATACAAACAAACAGCTACTCTCAACCATTTTTTCAGTTAATTAGAGTATGCAATCTTTGAAAGGTATTTCAATATGATTGTTTTTTTAGATTCAATTTACAACAGATGGGTGATTACCTCAGCCTTTGAGTCGGTGTCTGCAAGCCTTTGCTTTATATCCCTTGCAATAGAAAAGAAAACTTCCTCCACGTTGAGATTTGTTTTTGCGCTCTGCAGTAGAAAATTAATTTTAACCTTGAGAAAAATGTAACCAACAACATGATATGAATAAATTCTCAGCATACTCACAGTTTCAAAGAATTTGATGCTATACTCATCAGCAAGTGCTTGGCCCTTGGAGGTAGGTACAGCCTACAAAGTTTTTAGTACAGAAATCACAATAGTGAAGATACTCTTTAAAAAATTCAACTAATGTACCCAAATTGAGGTTCAGGTACTAGCGGCATACCCTTTTGCTTTCATCCATGTCGGCCTTGTTTCTAATCAGTACATTGTTGACATTGTCCGAAGCATGCTGCTCAATGTTGCGAATCCAGTTCTTGATGTCTGTGAGGGGTAGAAATGCAAGATCCTTAGAAATCAAGACAAACTGTAAACTATAATTGTTGTTCGACTCCATGAGACATTTTTTACCATACATGTTTGTAATACTAAATAAGATATCTTTTAAAAGCACTTATGAATCTTTTAGTGTTAGGTGTCTATTTGTTTACATTATTTACATACAAATCCATCTAAATCCTGGATAACTGAAGGTTGAAAAAGGAAAACTAACTGTTGAAAGATGATTCATCAGTAACATCGTAAACCAGTAAAATACCCATGGCTCCACGGTAGTAAGCTAGAAATATGTGTGGGAAAAGTAAAGTTAATTACTGGAAGATGTAAACATATAAACATGAAGAGACTGTTATCTACAAAAAATTGTAATAAACTCTTTAATTAATATATATAAACACTAATAACAAAAAAATATATTTGTTCAACCAACCCAAAAAAAATAAGCAACAAGGAAAATGCACAGAAAGTTGAAAAAAAAAACAAAAAGAAGTTACTTACCATCTTGACAGCGATTGTCAAAGAATAAAGAGGGAAAAACCATCAGGCTATCAATAACAGCAGAGGTCGCATATCAGCTCAAACATGTATCTCGAATAGAACTCAATAACAGAAAACATAAGATAGTCATGCACGCACCAATGATTTTTAATTGTTCAATGTTCAGATACAAAGAGTATAACTCACAGATAAGTAAAATAGAGAATAAAACTATTACCACTATCAGAATTCAATGGCCAAATATGCTTAGCTAGGGCCTTATTCATTTGAAACATATTTATAGAATCCACGCTGAAGAGCGGAAATTGAAATTAATTCACTCATAAAATTTCCTCTGATAGAAACAGAACTTAAGGACAAAGCATGCAAGAGGAGAATGAATGAAAGGCAAGAAACCTACATATTAATAAATGCATAAAAATTATACTTCCCATTGAACAAAAATAGGGCCGCTGCATCACCAAATGAGAACTTGTAAACACTGCAGAAGTAACATAATAAACCCACATTATTACATACAAGAGCAGTTAAATCTTCAGCCTCAGATAGCAGAACATAATAAACACACAAAATTTTTAGAAATGTGTTCATATATGAATAAGTTATATATCTATCACTGACTTTCAAATTCTGTCAACCATAACAGCTGAATCTAAAAAATCAAGATTAAAATTTAAAATTCTAAAATTAATTTTAAAGGCTGACTACAGTCCATTAAACCACGTTCATGCAAATAGAATAATTTCAAACCCTAGATAGAGTATCAGAACAAACACAAATACACATATATAGAGATATAGGGACAGAAATTGGTACCGGCAAGAGAGAGAAGGCCATAGAAGGTTGTGATTCGCCAGCCAATCATACAGAACGGGGACAAGATTCTTCCAATGCGTGTACTTCTCGTTTACTGCAACCTTTTTATCACCGACGTCGCTGCCTCTCGTCTTCGCTGCTACTCCTTTTGTGTCGCTTTCTCTATCCTACTTGGTTTTCGAACTCTTCGGTATGCCTTAGAACTGCTGCAGTAACGGGAAGGCTAGTGGTGGGCATGCCTTGGAACTCAATTGGGTGTGAAATTAAAGTCAGAATATGTGTCTTAGGCATAGAATTGAAAAGATACAACAAGGGAGAAATATAAAATAATTAATTAACAATCTGAAGACCAATTTTGAGCAAAAGCATTGGAGGGAAGATTCAAAGAGGAAATTCACGATAATTACATATTGAAGCGAAGGAGAAGGGTGGTTCTGGATTCATTCTTTTTCCTTGATTCAATTATTGTAATTGGGATGATGTTTACTTTAATTATTTCAGTTTTTATTTCGTCTATGATGAACTAAAATCTTTATTAGGAATGATACTCAACTCATCATTATATTACTTGTTGACCACGTACATTTGCGTGTGAGCATATATAGATTTTACCGAACACTAGCCTACAGAACGTTAATGCGCACTTCTACTAGGGCTACCCCTTACTCATTGGCCTATGGCATGGAAGCAGTACTCATTGTAGAAGTAGAAATGGAGTCATTGAGAGCGTTAATAGATGCTCAAAATGAGGAAGACCGGTGGTTGCAAGACCGGTACCACCAATTATCCATGATAGATAAGAGGAGGGCCACAACTATAATTCATGGTCAATTATATCGGCAGAGGATTACTCGTTCATACAACAAGAAAGTTCAGCTTCAGGAATTTAAAGAAAATGACTTGGTATTAAAGAAAGTCCTTGATAATCAAGATCAATCTAAAGGAAAATTCACCCCGAACTTGGAAGGCCCTTTCATTGTTGAGGAAGTATTGAGGGGAATAGCCCTCAAACTGCAAAAAATGGATGGCGAAGAATTTCTCCAACTTATCAATTCAAGCACCGTGAAAAGGTATTATGTCTGAAATCATCTGCAAGCCAACATCCTGGTTCTGAAAAAAAAAATCAAATCAAATCAATCAAGTCAATTCAGGTTTTCATGCCAGAGCTGGAACTATGAAAGACCTGATCTCCCCTAATCAATAGGAGTACGTAGACAGCCAACTATGGTGCGGTCTAACCCCTACAAAAATTACAAAACCCTACAATGATATAGCAATCACAAGATATAACTCTTCAACTTTTCAAACTGTTCAGCTCATCAAGCTGGAAACTATGAAAGACCTGATCTCCCCTTATCAATGGGAGTATGTAGGCAACTATCTATGGTGCAGTTAAACCAAAGACAAACCCAAACAAACACTTCTCAACATGTTCAGCTCATCAAGCTGGAACTATGAAAGACCTTATCTCCCCTCACCAATGGGAGTACGTAGGCAGCCATCTATGGTGCAGTCGAACCAAACAAAAAATCCACAAACCCTTTAACCCAAGGTCAAACTCAAAACTATTCAAGCCAAGCCTGAACTACGTAAGACCTGATCTCTCATCCAGGGGAGTACATAGGCAACCATCTATAGTGCGGTCGAACCATAAAAAAGAAAGCCAAACACTTTACTTAAACCTTAACCACATCAAAAGACCAGTCCCAAGACACCAAAAGCTGGTACACCATAAAACACTAAAACCCATTCTGAAAGATCCTAGGACATCTCAATGTCAATCCATCAAGGAGAAGTTCGGGACGCATCAAGATAGCAAGTCATAAAGAAAATGGAAAATATCAAGCAAGTGATAAGACATATCAAAAATGGAACTGAATCAAAATATATTTCTTTGCCAAATAATATTGTTTGATATATACAATGTATCATATGCATGAATAAAATTGTTAACCTAGTCTATGCAGGAAAATGAAAGCTAGTCCATAAACCCGTAGATAAACGTGCCAGCAAGTCCAACATGGCGTCCCTCTCAGAAGATAGAGGTGAATCTATAAGCTCCTGCCCTAAGGTATCCATGCGAGCTAAAGATCCACGGCCATCTACATAGTGCTACCATAATCATCTATGAATACACTCATATCCGCAACAATGCTAGCCGTGTGAGATATAAGTGAAGTACCATCAACAGTGGAAGCGTCTCGGGTAGCTCGAGAGTCATCCCTCTCAACAAAAGAAGCATTTTAACCAGAAAGAGCTGTCAACATCAAGGCCTTTGCCTAATCCCTCTCAAAAGTCATCAGATGTAACCTCTGCTCCAAATACTCTACAGAAGGTGTGGAGCCATAGCAGTGGGAATACTGAGGGAATCATCGACTAGAGCTGCTGTCAAACCAACAAATAGCTCGTCCTCAGTAAGAGAATCAGGGTCCTCCATAGGCTCCTCATCATCAGAATCAGTACTCGGCTCTGAGTGTCAACCATAGACGATGCAATATCTGCCTCCAGCCATGCAAAATACTCTGAAGAGCGACCAGAATGACTAGTCAAAAAATCATCCCTCTCTCGACGAGTTCAACAATCATAAATTGTGATAACCCAAATTTTTGGGTGATTTTTAAAATAAGAATTTAATAAAGAAAATTCTTATTAAATGATATTTTATGTGATATTGTAGTACACAAAGGATTATGTGCCATGCAATATGTGATGTTGTGTATAATAAATATATTAAAATTATATATTTAAGTAAAGTGTAAGAGTAAATTACTAAAGAAAATTAGATGGTTAAAATTAAAATAATTTATAATATTAAATTATTTTAATGTGGTAAATTGGTGGCATTAAATATACTTCATGTATAGCCACTATTTTATTAAAGAAATCATATATTACCTTATTTTGAGTGTAATGTATGCATGTATTTAATGGGGGTGAATATATTAATATATTTACTACAGTTAAATAAATTGTGAAGACAATTTATAGAAAGAGAAAAAAATAATTGGATATATGATATTAGGTTATATGGATAATGGTATAATCTATACAATAAAATAGAACCCATTTTAAATCTTTCATTTGACAAAGCACA
Source organism: Panax notoginseng (assembly GCA_016801055.1). Taxonomy (NCBI): domain Eukaryota; kingdom Viridiplantae; phylum Streptophyta; class Magnoliopsida; order Apiales; family Araliaceae; genus Panax; species Panax notoginseng. The sequence goes on along the minus strand of CM029017.1, from coordinate 75,895,133 downwards.
AGAACGGTTCAGATTTAATCTCAATTCTTACAACTTAATCTAAAGGCTCACATTTCATCTCACACTTAAAATTCCCGCCCATATCAAATTCACCACTAAAAATTCCAGCCCAAATCAAATAACAATAACGACAATAATTATAATAATAATAGTTATTATAATAATAGGAATAATAATAATTACTATTATAATAATAATAATAATAATAATAATAATAATAATAATAATAATAATAATAATAATAATAATAATAATAATAATAATTATGATAATAGTAATAATAACAACAACAACAACAACAATAATAATAATAATAATAATAATAATAATAATAGTAATAATAATTATAATAATTATTATTATAAATATAATAGTAATAATAATAATAATATTAATAATATAATAATAATAATAATAATAGTAATAATTATAAGAATAATTATGATTATAGTAATAATAATAACAACAATAATAACACTAATAATAGCAACAATAACAACAACAACAACAACAACAACAACAACAACAACAACAACAACAATAATAATAATAATAATAATAATAATAGTAATTATAATAATAGAAATAATTATAATAATTATAATAACAATAATTTTAATAATTATAATAATAATAATTATTATTATAGTAATAATATTTATGATATTAATATTAAGAATATAATAATAATAATAATAATAATAATAATAATAATAATAATAATAATAATAATAATAATAATAATAATAATAATAATAATAATGATAATTATGACAATACTAATAATAATAAAAACAATAACAACAACAATAATAACAATAATAATAATAACAATAGTTATTATAATTCTAATAATAATAGAAATTATAATAATAGTAATAATTATAATCATAATTAATAATAATAATAATAATAATAATAATAATAATTAATAATTATTATTATATTATTATTATAATAGTAATATTAATAATAATATAATAATAATAATAGTAATAATTATAATAATAAGTATGATAATAGTAATAATAATAACAACAATAACAGTAACAACAATAATAATAATAGTAACAATAATAATAACAATAATAATAATAATAATAATAATAATAATTATAGTAATAATAATTATAATAAAATAATAATAATTATTATAACTATAATAGTAATAATAACAACAACAATAATAATAACAATAATAATAATAATAATAATAATAATAATAATAATAATAATAATAATAATAATAATAATAATAATAATAATAATAATAATAATAATAATAATAATAATAATAATTGTTATTGTGGTCGTGTGATGAATTATAAAAATTGTTATTGATGATTTGTAAGTTTTGGAGAGAGGTTTAAATTTTTCTGGATATCTATTTTTAAAGGAAAATTAATTATTGTGATGGTGTAATGAATTATGATAATTGTTATGTGTGATTGTAAATTATTTTAGGTTGTAAAAAAGTCATTAGGTAATGTAGTATTTTAATATATTTCAAATTTTAACCTAATTTTTCGTTACGTCGTGCCTTCAGGCACGAGCAATTACTAGTATTTAATATTATACCAAATGATGTAAAATAAAAATATGAGATGAGATCCAATATCTAAATATGTATATTGGTATCAACTAGTTAGTAAATTAAATTCATATGTGAATAAATGATTGAATATATTAAATTATACATTTAATATATAAATAAATTGTTTGAAAACAATTTATGGAGAGAATGAGGAAATTAAATTAAATTATAAAATATAAATTGTATAATTTAAATAAGATATTTAAATTTGGTATGAGTCTTAAATAACCTAAATGGTTATTGTTATTTAATGGTCCTAGTATTTTAATTATATACTAATGACATAATCTAAGAGAATTATGGTATTTAAAATATATATACTAATTCGAAGAGATTTATTTTATATATCTCAATTAATTAATTTTATAACCTAATTAAGGTAAGTTTAATTGGGTTAAGAAATTAAATGTACTTGAGTAATAATTTTTATTTCACTTGAGTACATGGAAACTTTAATTTAATGATTAGGGTATGATAGAATTTAATATAATGGACCATATTAATTTTTATGGCCCAAAAATTTTAGTTTGGAAGTCCAAATATTTTATTTGGAAAGCCAAAGGAATAAAGTGTTTAACCCAAGTGAGCTCAATTGTTAAGGAACATGTGAGAGAATAATAATATTACAAATTATATTAAGTCAAGAGATATATATTTACTATCTCAAATTTATTAATTTTATAACTTAAAGTAAGATTAATTTGGTTATAAAATTTAATGTACTAGACTAATAATTTTAAATTCTAAATGTATAGAATGGAAACTCTAATTAAATATTTAGGGTGAGATAAGACGGAAATGATTGGACTATGTTAAATTACATGGCCCAAAGAATTAATTTGAAAGTCCAAAAGATTAAATAAATTGTTAGACCAATTTTTAAACCTAAATTAACGAAGGGCATATTGGACAATTGTTATATTAGAAATAATTATAATAATAATAATATGTGGCCATAAGAAGGCCAAGTGATCGACAATTAGAAAAAAATACAAGAGGATCGACTAAATAAAGAAAAGGACAAGGAGAGGAGAGAGGATAAGAAGGAAAGAAGGAAAGAAGGAAAAGAAAAAGAGAACGGGAGAGAGAGAGAGAGAGAGAGAGAGAGAAGAAGAAGAAGTGGCCGAAGCCATGAGAGAAGGAGGAGGGGGGCGGTAGACCCCATGAGGGAGAAGAAGAGGAGAGAGAAGGTTCTCCAAGGAAGAAGAAGAAGAAGAAGAAGAAGGAAGGCTTGAGAAAAATGTATAATTCTAAAACTAGTTTATGTAATTGATTTTGGTTATTCCAAATTAAAGTTTAGATTTATATTTCTAAACTCAAAAACTATGGATATACATGTTGATGAGTGTTTTATATTTAGATTTACCCATATTGGGTGTTGATTTGGTTGGAATCAAAAGGAAAAGAAAAATACTTTTTCTAGTTTAGAAACCCAAATTTCTTTGTACTTTGAAAACCCACCGTTTTAAATCTATAACTCTTTTTTGCGATCCGTCAAAGAGGGTGCTAGATATATAATTTGTGTATTAAACCCAAGTGGTAGCACTCAAAAAGGATGAGTTTACAAGTTATAGTGACTGATTTTCCTAATATAGTCCCGTTTTTGTAAAGGAAATAAAAACTGTTTTGGGACAGTTTCTGGTAGGGGCATTTTCATAATTTTTCTGATCCTCAAATATTCTGGAAAACTTTGAGATGATGATTTGATGAGTTTTCTAGATTGTGTCCAAAAATGGCTATTTTTAGATGCATAGATTAAGAGTTATGAATTTTATGGAAAAAGACTATTGTAAAAGTAAACCCTTATAACTCCTTGTGGTTAACTCTAAAATTGGTGAAATATTTTTTGGGAGTATATGTGTCGACGTCGGGATTTTTTAATTGTCCCTTTCTGTTACTTGTCCTTTGGTGTTCTCATTTTAGGTGAGATTTGTTTGAAAAAATAAGTGAAAAAGGTCCGACATGTATAATGTCGACGATGGACTGTTAAGAGTCGCCAGTTGGTTTTTTAAATGGTTGTACCGACACAACTAAGAAAAGGTTTGCACATTGACCCAGTGATGTGACACTGCTAAACGGGTCGGTGAAACCGAGATTCACTAGGGTCCGGGGACTTGGTTATGCGGAGGGAAGGTGTTAGGCACCCCCCGACATCCGTGTTACACGGTGAGCGCCTCTTTTCAAGAAACTACTATCTGAATGTGTGTGTGTGTGGGTCAATGTGCTGTTATTTAGAAGTAGTGCGAGGCCTCGTTCGCACCTATATACACATGGTTTGAATTTTATGTAAAATTCAATTTTAAGCAAGATATGGCAGTGATGTTTTATAAAAGAGGTTTTTCAAACCCTGATGCTTAATAGTAATTGAGACATTTTATACTCCCATTTTATTCCGTATTCGGCTGGATTAATTTTATTTGACAGATGCGAAGCACCCGTACGAAAATACTTTACAAAAAAGTGCTGAATTCCTCGTGGGTATGAAAACCATATGAGAGAATCCAAACATCACATATATATTTACAAGCTGCTTACAGCTGAAAATATCCATCATGGGAACCGAACCTAGATTCAGAGGACTGAATCTGTGATCACATGATTCCTAGGCTCACATGATGCCGCAATTGATATAAACGCAGTAAGCAGATATATATATATATATATATATATATATATATATATATATAAAAGCTATAAATATATATATACAGACATGATCACCAACCACGAAGTACCTCCATGGGGGATCAGAAATGTAAATAAAGCTGTAAAAGCTATCAACCGCCACGGAGGAAACTCCAGGCGGGACGAAATGCACAGAAAGCTGTAAAAACGATCAACCACCACGAAGTAAACTCCATGTGGGATGAAATGTATAGAGAGCTGTAAAAACGATCAACCACCACGAAGTAAACTCAAGGTGGGACGAAATGTAAAGATATATATATATATATATATATATATATATATATATATATATGTATATATATATAAGCATATAAACGCACCGGATGTAAAATCCAGGCTCATCGAATAGAGTTCGACCACAGTTAATATATATAAGTATATATATATAGGAAAGCAAGTAAACGCACCAAACCGAAGTTTAGGCTCATCAAACAAAGTTCGACACACAGTTAATATATATAAGTATATATATATATATATATATATATATATATAGGAAAGTAAGTAAACGCACCAAACCGAAGTTTAGGCTCATTGAACAAAGTTCGATATACAGTTCATATATATAAATATATATATAGAAAAGCAAATAAACGCTCCAGACCGAAGTCTAGGCTCAATCGAGGCATAACTCGATAATGTTAGTCCATATATATAAATATATATATAAATATATATGTATATACAAACTGAAAATAAACCACAGACCGAAGTCCGGGCAAAATGTGTAACACGACTCTCAACGTGTAGAAGGGTGTGTGCAAAGATGAAGATAAAAACTTTAAAGTGTAAAAGAAGGCTTACAGTGGGCTGCCAAAGAAAACTTCTATATCTTTAGAGTGAGTAAACACTGGCTTTTGTAGGTACAAAATAAGCTATATATGATCTCACAAGTGTTTAAAATGAGAAAGCACTCAGTCTGGGGTGAGTACAAAGCAAATTAGGCAGGGCTTCCTCGCCGTTTTCTCTTACAAAATGGCCACCCTAAGCCCTGTATTTATAGAGGGTGGAGCCGCAGGTGTACCAAAGGCTGAGCCGCAGGTGTACCAGAGGCAACCCGGGTGGGCCCAGGTTTTTCGTCTCGGGTCGTCTCGAAGTACGTGCACTCAGGCACTGTAATGCCCACTCGAACTTTCAGAAGTGCAAGTCGGGTATCCGTTTGAGGTATATAGGACCTATTTCGGACCGCCGTTGTCGAGAGTTGTACGATGGCATGGGATTAGAGTTTGTGCGAAGTCATTGAAGATGGGACGGTGCCCTCTGGTCTTCAAGCTTCAACTTTCATCCGTTACCCCGCACAATAGTCACTGGGGATTGATTAATCTTGTGGGACATTGTTGCGTAGATATGTTGAGGCGACGTGGCGTGACATCGTGTTGGTCAGATGACGATGTTGCCCCTCACTAGTGTTATCGCCGGATTGGGCTGATAAAGAAGACGTTGCTCAGCTTCGCTGAGATTGGACTGCTGTAATTTGTTGAAGGTCCTCATTGTCATCTTTGAGGTGTGTCTGTCTTCCCGATGTTATCGCCGGGCTGGTACAGTGGATCTCGTTGTGAGCACCGAGATTGAAGCTGGTTGCAATTATAATAAGCATTTTCGGGGTTATCGCCGAAATTGCCTTCCTTGGGGTTATCACCAAGGTTAGTGGCTATTTCCATGGTTGGGACTGAGACTGGATACCTCGGGGTTGTCTCCGAGATTAATCGGTCTTCTTCAGTGTGTGTTCCGATATTGTATCTGCATGCCTCGAGGTTATTTCTGAGATTATTACTCCCAAATTGCGATCCGGGGTTGATGCTGAACTTTCGGTAGTATTCGGTACGGATATGGATCGTCTTTCAGGGTTCCCTCTTAAAAGACGAATCTACTCTCCTGCAATGTTAGTGACAGGTGTACAGAAAATTTCGAGTGTCTACAGATGCCCCTCTTTATCATACTCATGTATGGCGATGCATGGGTAAGATAAAGAATTCTAGACACTTGAAATGCAACAAGATAAATATGATACTATGGATAGCAACATTATGCAAATGTATGATGCGTGTGTACGGGGTTGTAGCCCAACACGCTGGGGATGATTGTTGGCTCCCTGTTACTTCAACTGGGGGCTGGCAATGATGACCAGGTTTGATGTGTAATCCGAATCTGTTAGGACGTTGATGTTGGAGTTATCACCAACTTCCTGGATATTGACTTGATCCTGCAGATGTACCTCTTTTGTGTAAGAGATCTCTGGGGATAAAGCTTGATCTGTTTGAGGATGTGTATAACATATTACATCATCTATCCTCTTTGATGACATTGATCTCTCCTGGTTAGTATCGCCAGAATATGCCAAGATTCTGTTGGGTTTACTGCCAACAACAAATGCTGTCAGGGATACCTGACCTTCGTTGATGTGTACTTCATCAACATGTGAATCAACGGCTAAAAAATCCTCTAGGATATACTGTCAAGGCTGCTTGACTTCCGCTGACGTGTGAATAAACGGGACATTGCGTTGTGACCCCCGTCGGGGATCTGAGCTGTCGGGTGTGAAAACCTCGAATAGCTCTAGAGCACTGATAGGTTTAAATCGCTATCGACTGTAATACTGTCAAGGCTGCTTGACCTTCGTTGATTTATGTGTCAACGAATGAGCATGCGTTGTAACCCCCACCGGGGATTTCACGTTGTAACCCCCGTCGGGGATTGTGTGAAAAGATCGGCATCAGACCTCTGTACGGTATTGCCGAATGTGGTATGCAAAGACTTGAATCATCGGTATAGTAAACCCTGTGTTCAGGCAAATACCAATGGATGAAAAGAAAGCCACAGTTGGATCCAAAAAAACCAAGGTTTCAGGCTATTCTGCTCAATCGCGTAGCGTTTTTATCTCGGGTTTGGCCTTTTCAGCTTGTAAGAACTCCTTTGCAACTCAAATTGGACCGAGCAGGAGTGATGGGACCTGCATGGGAGTGCCGCAGGTGCACCTGCTGCAGCCACAGATGGGCCTACGGCCAACCGTGGATGATAAATTCCAGCTGGTTGGTCTCACAAGTCACTTTCAACTTGTTACGCGAAGGAAAATACGTGAGCCTCTTTCAGATCTGCTGAGTTCGGGCTGCTTTCTGCAAATTCTGTCATCGTACAAGTGTTCTGCACTATCCTGGTAACATATGCCTGTATTTTCTCTCATTTCTGTCCGTTGGATTTTGCGTTATCGCATGAAATGCATCTAAACACATAGTAGTGATTATGTATGCACAAACGACTAGATAAAAAATATTCAACATAGTAAATGTTTGTATTAAACCATGCTAAACATAATGATGTGAAAAAATTTGACTTTTGAGACGGTCAAATTGGCACCTTTTCTGCTTTTTTTTTTATCCTATTTGAGGTCCAATAAGCATAAGGTAGCAAGGCAAAATACTCCTGATATTGAGGTTGGCCTGATGCATGATGATTTTAATTTTTAATGCATATATTATGTATATGACTTTGGGGCAGGTGTGCTACTGAATGGCCACCTAGACATGCCTGTATGCATGTTGATAGTCCTATTTTCAGAGAGGACTATGGCAAAATTTTTCCAAATGTAGGCATTGGGTAGTCATGCATTTTAACTCTACTACATATGTTAAAGTAAATACATGCATGCATATAGTCATAAAATGCATTCTAAAAAGCTCCACGTAAGGAAATACCACACCCTTTCTGAGGTGATTTGGAGACTTCTTGTCCAGATACTATGGATCCAGATCAGCCGAGCAGTTCCTATAGGACCACTTCTGGTGTACGACGGAGGGCTTCTGAAGTACCTCGTCCCCGTTTTGTCAGACAGCCTCGTCGGTTGGTGGAGGTCGTGATACGTCCTGTCCAGGTAGGTGTTCCAGATGTTGAGGATGAAGAGGCGAATATTCCGATAGAGGATCCCGCTCCTGCTGCACATGTCCCTCGCAGGGAGCTTCCGAGCATTCAGGTGGTGAACCCAGAGTTGCTGGGTGACTTGGGTAGACATCCATCGATGTATTTGCATGCTAACGAGGTATGGCGTTAGACTTTGATCTTCCTTCTTTCCTATTGATGAGGATTAAAGGGTTTTGATGTTGATCTGTATTTCATGTAGGTTCCTGGTTTTACATAGCCTCGAGGGAACTGGTTCAGCATTCACTCCATGTATCAGGTGCTTCATCCTGACTATAGAGTGGTAGTGCATGAGTGGGGATTTGGGGCATTTTTCTCCATCCTTCCCCGTCGTTGTCCCTGGGGTTATCTCAGGGCATTGTCTGAGCGATGGTTTCATCAGACTCAGTCACTCCATCTGCTAGATTGCGAGGTCATGATGACGCCTATGGATTGGCAATTTATCACAGGTATGGAGTTTGGAGGGGAGCCAGTGCCTTGTATGGCAAATATTACCCCTACTACCGTTAGATCCTTATTAGGAGTTCCGGCGGCGGCGGCGCTGAAAGGCAGGACCGTCCATTCAGGTCCTTTGAGCGTAGATGCTATGAGCGGGCTATTGAGTGAGCCTATGCCTGATGATGTCAGAATCAGGGATCGCATTCTGCGGCGATTGTTCCTGATGATCATTCGAGGCTGCTTCATAGCAGATAACTCTTCTACGGTATCTTTCACTTTGATCAGCGCTACGCGTGATATGGACCGTATTGTAGAGTATGATTGGTGCTCCTACACCTTCGCCTATTTCCTCCGGGGTATGCGTATGCGCTCACATGGTTTGACCGAGGCTTGGCTAGGATTTTACCCATTTTTGCTGGTGAGTATTTCTCTTGTCATTTAACATATATAGGTTAAGAGTGTTAACTGCGAGCAGATGTTTGCCTTTGTGTGGTAGTTCTGGGCCTGTGAGAGGCTTCCATGCTTGCGTCCCGTGAGTGTGTTAGGTTTAGACACCTATCCACGAGGACGACGATGGCATCATTCGATTCTGCCAGAGGTCCCTGTAGCTGAGGGATTCACTCATTACCGTATGCAGCTGGAGTTGCTGACGGCCGACACCATCACATGGCTTCCCTATTCCGGGGAACACCTGACCGTGGGTTTTGAGGATGGATACCCGACTGGAGTCGAGTATGTGATTTCCACCAGGAGAGTTCCTCTCTTCACAAATGGAGGCTGGGAGCTCTATTTAGGAGAGCGTGCTATTAGGAGCACCACAGGGGAGATTCGTATACCGATCTTGCCTCCTGCCAGGCGTTATTGGCCTATATCGTAGTCACCCGTCACTGATATCCCCTTGTTAGGGGTTGACGGTTTTGCATTGTCAGAGGGTCTATGTACTCAGGAGACGTTCCATCGGTGGTGGTCCCCTTGCATTATTAGAGCTCAGTCCCGCGCCACACAATTTATGGGGGATATGGTTCCAGGATCTTTGATGATGATGGACTGGATAGCTTATGTCCGAGATTCGACTCATATGACCCAGATTGATAGTTTGACCCGGCAGTTGGACCAGGCACATATATTTATCTGGTATTTGGGTAGAGACCCGATAGAGGCGGCTTCATTTGATCCTTCTAGCTCCGGCGCTGGCCCCTCAGGTGACCCATTCAATTTTGTCGGCACAGATCCTCCTCTATATAGGCCTGACATCCCTGTTGATAGAAATCCAGTGACTCAGGAAGAGTTACATCAGGTGGACAGGATTGATGATGTGGACATTGACACCATTGTCTTCTTTTGATGTATATTCTCGTTATATCTTTTGATAGGCCTCTGTTAGATATTGGGTGGCTGTGCCCCATTCTCGCTATATCTTTTGATAGGCCTATGTTAGTAGTAGGGCGTCTGTGCCCCATTTGCCTGTATTTGTAGCTGTACAGAGATGATGTATTAGATGATGATATACTTAGGAATGTATGCACTATTTTTTTCATCCCTTTATCATATTGCCATCTATTATCTGTTATGCATGTATCATGTTATGCATATGTATGTATGTCTAGAGATATTTGGTATTGACTCCTGGATGGTCTTATGACACGGCCCGCACAGATGTCTTCTTCGATAGTTAGCCACATAGATCATACTCCACCGTCATTGGTGGCATCGGGTATGAGATCGTGGTATGATAGCATGTCACCACCGGACAGGGTGACTGTAGATCATTTATTGCAGCATACCATGACCTTTTTGACTTTTTAGGTTCCCGCAGGATTTGTGGACGGGATGATAGAGCATTGGCTACCGGATAGGCAGGTATTCCGATTTGGCACCCATGAGTTGACTCCTACTCTGGAGGAGTATGCACGATTGACGATGCTGCCTCTAGACAGACCTTACATGCATCTGGCTTTGGGAGACATGAGCAGACGATTCATGACTCTCATAGGATTGAGGCGCAGAGTGGTACATGATGAGTTGACATCTGGCCACGTGATATCCCAGCATTTTCTGTAAGACAGATTTGGCTTGGAGGATAGCTATTCACGACATTCCGGGGATTTCACCACATCGGAGGCTCATTGGCGCTTGGCCAGAGTTGACGTATTGATGCTATGTGTATTGCCATATGTGTGTATACCGCGGTATATGGATGAGATAGATATAGGCGTTATCATAGTCGTGAGAGCTCTCAGGGAGGGTCGTACCATTGTACCTATGATTGTAGTAAAGACCCTGCGGTCGACATCATATTGTTGCACGTATCCTACAGGAGTGTTCACAGGTAGCTCAATTATGCTATATGTGTGGTTCATATCACACTTGAGACCGATTGGCACTTTTATACGGCATGGGTACTACTTCACCCATGATGTAGCTATGTCATACTCTTTTCAGCCATCAGAGTGTATAGATGCTCTGTCCTGGTCCACATTCTTGGCAGATATCAGAGATCCATTCAACATATTACTATGTTCGGGGCTTAGCTCACCATACAGCTTCATTACTCATGCTCCGGGCATTGACTATCTCCCTATGGCTAGTTTGAGGGGAGTGACCACTTATCACCCATTGGTCGTGATGTCGCAGTTTGACCAGTTCTAGGATTTTCATCCTTTTGAGGGGGCGATAGGTCAACATTCAGCTTCTCGGTACCTCTCAGCAGAGAACCGATCTCAGGTATATGCCTGCTGGGATCGGCATGAGATAACGGCTGTAACAACCCCAAAATCCATACAATTTAAAATCTCAACTTCGGTCGTTAACCATACATTAAATCTCTAATTTTACATCATTATTCGATATTAAAAACACTAAAATAGCGGAATATTTAAAACGTTTATACATATCCTTCTTTCTTGCCCTGAATCGCAACCTTTACACTACATCTCTTTGATTCAATCTTATATCATAAATCGTTACAACAAAATGACTATACAAAGTCTTACATCATAACTAAATATTCATATACATTGGATAGCTCAACTTACAATTTAACAACATATTACGTTCAAAATATGAAATACATTTCTCATAAAACATAAGTAATCTTCGTGAATATAGATCTCTATAACTCACTTAGCACATATCTTTACCTTAAAATCTTGACCTGCAAAAGTAGTTATTTGTAAGAGTGAGCTCGACAGCCCAACAAAGTCTAACAGTTTTCATGCATCACATAACACATAATAACATGCTCGATATACATCTCATTAAAGTAACATGGCATACATGCTTTTAATTCACATAGCAAATATAAAGATTGAGTTCCTTACTCAATCATCATTACTTAGCCAAAACAATGCAGTCATATATTGACTTTAACATTTCATGATTCAACATACATAACATATCATGCAATTTAAAATAGTTCATCAAGTCCACGTAAAAAAATAGGAACCGAAAGACTTGTCTTGATCGTTGTTTACCAATAACAGTTTAACAGTTTACAGCTATCTGCACTTCACGTGCCCTATGCAATTATATAATCATACACATCAAATATTAGTCACATAACAACACATAGTAATTGTAATGTAAACTCTACTATATGTCTCGTAATCTTTCCTATTAATAAATACACAATGTTCAACTTAATTGTGTTAACTTTCAACTTATATCTCACTGTATTTCATATTCGCAGTTCATTCAAGTGCTTAAGTCATGCTAGGACTACTTATTAGCTTTATATTAAATCTACTCCATATCTTATAATATTCATTTCAATTGAATTGAAACACTTTTTAAGTTCATTAACACTTGGCACGACGTTTCGACGTTCATTCGTCACACGCCCGATTTGCCTCTCTTGTGTATGCTTACTATGCTTCTATAACTCATCTAATACATTATTTATTAATGTTAAGCATCATTATATTTACTATTATTCATGTTTTTTAACTTAGGACAACATCTTTTATGGTCAGGAGCACTACACATGTATATGTGCATGCCCAACGCCCTCCGATTGCCTCCGAAAACACAATAGTTCTAACGATGACCATTTTGACCCATCCTAATGACCTCAAATTGAAAAACTTAAAGAATAAAAGTTGTAGGTCTACTCGTCCTCGTTCCGGATCATCTTGAATCACCTCAATCGGAGTTCGTATGAGGACGTTATGGCCATTTTACTACAAGAGGTCAAAACTGTCCAAGTCAGACTACAAATCCGGCGCTGGGGCGCGAGGACTAGGCTATACAGTGGCGCTGGGGTGCGAAATTGGCGCTGGGGAGCGAATTTCAGCGCTGGGGCGCGAACTTCTGGCGTTGGGGCGCGAATTTTGGCGCTGGGGCTCAAATTTGGCGCTGGGGCGCTGAAACTTGCTGAACCCAAACACGAAGAACATAACAAAGCTACTGTCTTTATATTTAACAGCAATTAACCCCAATTAACATGTATAACTTATATAAATTACACATATACACACTACCCAACATGCATATACTAGTTTAAATTACTAAACAATAATCACAGAAAACTAAATTCCTTGAAAACCTTATTTTAAAACAAAACTCCATGTTTGACATTTGTTAAACATAGTGAATATTGTAATCTCTAATAACCACCAATTTGATTACTTTTAAACTACAATTCTCTGTAGTTCATATCCAATTAACATACCCGACTTTCAATTCTACAATTAGAATACAATCAATTACTAATTTTGTTACCCTACAAAACATGTTCATACTCAAATGTTTTTACTGTAAAAACTCATTTCTTTCTTTTTTTTGATCGTAATTCACATAATCACGTACATGTATATCCTCTTTATACAATCACCTATATATATATATATATATATATATATATATATATATATATAGGATATTTATACTATTACAACTTCATAATTTTATACTCAACTATAATATATGAATTACCAAACTTTATACTATAAAACACAGTGAATTTCAAAAACACAGAGACTAAGGAATTATACTATAAAAGATATATGTTAAGATTATAATACATACCTTTTGTTAAGAAATTCGTGTTAAACTCTAATAATAACTTGAAGAACTCAGCTCTTGTTGCTTTTCTTTCTCAGACTCTCTCAAACCTTTCTGAACATTTCCTTTCTCTGACAAAACTTCTTCTCTTTTCTTACTTAGGCTAGCCAAATAGAATATACGTAAAATAAAAACACAAACAACGTACGATTTTTAAAACGGCTAAACCGACGCTATACTTAATATACTAATAAATTATCAGTTACCAAAATAATATATATATATATATATATATATATATATTATTTATATTTTATTTAATTTAATTTATATTACTAATAAATCAAATTTAAAAATCCAAAAGCCATAGGGCTTTGTTTGGCAAAATTATTTAAATTTAAAGACTTAATATATTTAAGCCTTGTTTGGCAAAATAAATTACAACTACTTTAATTTATTTTAATAACCACTTATAATATAGTTATTTGTCACACTTCTAATTAATTAAATTTTCATACTTAATTTAATTAATTCTAATAACAATTCATTGCATAATATAATAATTTATTTAATCATTATAAATTCTCTAACTTAATTATTATATTAAATTAGATTACTATTTCAAAATAATTACTTTCCTTAACTCATTAATTATTTATTAAACAAATAAATAATCAAATCACATCAAATCAATTAAACAAATACTTATTCAACAATAAACACATCCATTAAATATTTATATAATTCAATAAATATTTAAATATTATAATAAAAATCTGGATTGTTACATCATTCCCTCCTTACAAGAATTCTGTCCTCAGAATCACAACTAAAGCCACTCATTCGTTACAATCTTCCCTACTTACAAAGATTTTGTCCCCAGAATCGAAGACACAAATTATACAAATAACTCAGAAAAATCTTTCATTATTTTATCTAAATATAGATTTTATATTTCCTACTGCATTCATTACCTAACAAATTCTAGGTTTTTTCATAACTTTCATTTGAACTCAATTATATTTTGAGTATTATATATCTTTTAACCCATTCATTTCCTTTTCTAAGGATCGTTATCATAAACACTCGGGAATCGCTATCATAAACATTCGGGATATTACATTCACCCTTTCTTCTAAGAATTTCGTCCTCGAAATTTTATTTATTAATTTTCATTCATTCATTATATCAAAGTAGATTTTACATCACTACTTCATTCATTCATTGGTTTCTATAACCACTTTCTTTCCACAAAGATCATTCTACAATTATTAACTTTTCTATTAAAAGTTTCACATTATTCTTTGATAACTCATCTACTTCTCACTTCAAAATATCTTTTCTCACTTATTCAACATACTCATCATTCAGTGTCGCATTATACGACTTACTTCTTTCTAAGGAATATTTTCCTTTTTCACTTCCATCTTGCAGAATAACAAGAATCTTCCACAATTGTTCAATAATTGGGAAGTAGTATGAATAACTCAGGAATAAAAAAGATTCCAAATCATGCTGAGGGTCACAAGACCATGAACTCTATTCTCTAGGGTTAATAGTGCTTCACCCCCGGTTCTTCACACTTTAAACCCTCTTTGGCAGAATGTTTATCAATCACAAAGACTGAAATAGGGTTGTTCATCTCAGTATTTTGAGTACAAGTCCGTCCCAAAGATAGTTTGGTTTGGATACACTTTAAGATAATTTGGAGTTCAACGGACATCAACTAAGGATAAGTTGAATAAAAGATAATAACACTATGTTATTGAATAATCATAACTGAATAAGTATTTCATTCTAAGTTCATGCTTTAGGGATAATCTAATAGCATAACTATTGAATAACACATCATACCTTGCTTTGAATAACATTAAGCTAAGGTTACATCTTAGAATTTAATGTCAAGCATGCACAACAAATAATAGCTTGAACGATAAAATAAAGGTACTTGCATGCTAATATAACAAGTTTAGAGTTAAGAAAACTTGCATAATCATAATAACTATCTCAACAAAAGTGCAGAGATGAGAAACTTGTATCATCATGAATAACTGGATATAATGAAGTTGCTTAATGGAAATACTTTACTCAATAAAGTATAACATATGAATTTTGCATAAAGAAACTTTAGAATTAGAAAACTTGCTTAAGTATAACATAACAGTGAAAAGCAACCTTGCTGAATAATAAAGTAGCAAAGGTTAGGGAACTTGCCTCGTGCGTAGGTTAAATAATTACTATTCACGTTCAGCCCAAGTCCTACACATACCATATGTATTGACAATACACATTAGTTACACTAACATTACCTTTATGAGTTACTTTATTACTCTTAGTATAGCTACTAACTAAGTTTAAGTTGAAAGATTACTTATAACTGTGAACAAGGTTCGTGGTCATTAGACCCTCAGTGAATGTTTAAAGTATTATTAGAACTTATTGTTCAGTTCTGTTGAGCCCCTGAATAGGCAAGGAATGTTTAAGATGTTAATTGAACTTATTATTCAGTTCTATTGAGCCCCTGAATGGGCAGAGAATGTAAAAGTTATTCATTGTTATTTCAAGTGAGCCTTGTTTGCTCACTCTTGCCTGTAAAATCCTTACAGCTAAAGATGGAAAGGGTGACGTACCTAGCACCAGTAAAGGAAAGGGAAAGACGAACAAGTACTGAAGACTTGTAATAGTTTTGATAGTTTTATTATCAGACTTTGGTTTAAAGAATGTAATAAAGTTTATTTAAATTTTCCGCATGAATGATTGTATGTAAAGGTTAGATAACCTGGGAGATATTATTTTATGTAATTCCTGTATGGGAAGGTTTATTATCCAATTTTATTTATGATTGGGTAGTTATAAATGAATGTTTTGATTACGTGAACACCAAATCTTGAGGTAATGAAGTACCGAGATTTTGGGGTGTCACAGCGGCTTTTTCTGTCAGTCATCCTGGTTATTCTGCAGAGTATTCCGCGTGGATGGAGACAGAGATTTTATCGGCTGCAGCAGTATTTGCAGTACCGGAGAGCGAGTTAGATGATGTAAAGCCCATGGAGGACATTGATACCTACATCGAGGAGGAGCCTACTGCTGGGTTGCCATCATTTCTTTCGGATTCTCCTAGTACCAGTACTTAGAGCAGAGTCTTCATCTGATGACCTTTGAGAGAGATCAGATTCTATCTATGATGTCGACTGCTCTTGATGGGAGGGAGGCCACTCTATTGGTGAGAGACGAGGCCTTGGCTCGTAGAGATGCCGCCGTCGTTGAGCGGGATGAGGCTATATCAGCCAGAGATGCAGTGATAGTTGAGCGGGATATCGCCATATCTGCCCGGGACGTAGCCGTCACAGATAGTACTGCAGTGAGGTCCCTTACCACTGGCATGATCGCAGAGATGAGCGCATATATTGATGATCATATGGTCACCATGCAGATGGCTATAGATCTGTTGGGTCGTATGGATATTCTCATATAGGAGACCACAACTTTACCTCCATCTTCTGAGAAGGACGCCATGTTGGGCTTGTTAGCTCGCATATACCCTGACTTGTAGGTGATCTTGTCTTTTCCTGCACAGACTAGCTTAGCCATTTTATCATGTACAGTTCACATTGTGTATATCAAACAGCATTATATATATGACAGGGAAATATATTTTTGATCACTTCCCTTTTAGATATGCCTTGCTGCTTGCTTGATATTTTGCCTGCTGCTTCAGGGCTTGTGATCGTGGTGTATTCTGAATTCCTTCTCGGTGGATGGACATTGAGTTGTCTCTGGATAGTTCAGAATGGATCATCGATCTATATGTATCCCTACCATCTCTTAGTGTCTTGGGACTGGTTTCTGTATGAAAATAAGGAGAGGAGTGTGGCTTTCCTCTTTGAGATTGACTGCACCACAGATGGTCGCCAGCACTTCTATTCAGGAGAAGCCTAGTTAATTCCATCTCTTATGGATTGGTGTTGCTTTTCGAGGTACAATGACCGCTTAGATGGTCGCCGAATCTCCTATTTAGGAGGAGTTCAGGTAATTCCATCCCTTTGGTCTGAAGCCAAATGAAATGTAGTGGATTGAAGGATGATCCTAGTACCAACTGACAAGGGTTTGTGTTTTGGTAGGGGGTGAGACCGCACCATGAATGGCTGCCTACGTACTCCTATTGAAGAGGAGATCAGGTCAACGCTGTATGTGGCAGGAATGGTGTGGGAATGTTTTTGTTGTTTTTGTTTTATTGCGACCGGGCCATATGAAATGGTTGCCTACGTACTCCTATTGAAGAGGAGATCAGGTCGACGTAGTTCGCCCCTCAGGGCGAGATGAAAAGAGTAATCCCATGTGCAGGTCAGAGTGCGGGGAAGAGAGAGTTTAACCCTAGGTTGAGGATAAACTGCAGGTGAAAAGTTTGATCCCATGTATGGGTAGCCAAACTGTATACGCAAGAGGTTCAATCCACGGTGGGATGACCTAAGTTTTAGGAACGCAAAGGATAAAGCCAGGATGCTGGCTTGAAAGGTATGTTTCCCTAAGGGGCAAAGTGTAACAAAGTTGTTTGTGGTAAAGGTTTAAAGAACCGAAATGACTGGTGACCTGATGGTCTACCACCAGGATGTTTACTTGATGGTAACTTCAGACATAGTACCGTTTCACGGCGCCTGAGTTGATGAGTTGCGGAAATTCGTCGCCGTCCATTTCTTGCAATCTAAGAGCGCCTCCTGTCAATACTTCCTTGACAATAAACGGGCCTTCCCAGTTAGGAGCGAATTTTCCCTTAGACTGATCTTGGTTGTCCAGGATTTTCTTCAAAACCAAGTCATGTTGTTTGAATTGCCGTAGCTGGATTTTTTTGTTATAGGATCGGGCGATTTTTTGCTGATATAACTGACCATGGAAGATAGCTGCGGTTTGCCTTTCGTCTATTAGAGACAATTGGTGATACCTATCTTGTACCCATTGGTCTTCAACCAACTGAGCATCTATCAATACTCTGAGGGATTCTATCTCAACTTCTATGGGGAGCACTGCTTCCATCCCATAGGTTAATGCGTAGGGGGTTGCCCCAGTGGAAGTGCACATTGAGGTTTTATAGGCTAACAGAGCCAGAGGCAATAGGTCAGCCTAATTTTTGCGATTGGTGGACATCTTTTGCATAATCTTCTTGATATTCTTGTTAGCCGCTTCAATAACACCATTCATCTTCGGAATATAGATGACTGAGTTGAGGTGTTTGATGTGGAATTTACTACATAATTCCCCCATCATTTTGTTATTGAGGTTCTTGGCATTGTCAGACACAATCACCTCTGGTTGTCTATATCGACAAATAACATTATTTATGATGAAAGCAATGATGACTTCTTTAGTAACCCTGGGGAAGGAGGCTGCTTCTACCCACTTGGTGAAGTAGTCGATCATGGTAAAGATAAATCGATGACCATTACCGGCTTTAGGCTCAATGGGCCCGATAACGTCCATTCCCCACATTGAGAAGGGCCAAGGTGAACTCATATTGTGAAGTTCCCGTGGAGGGGCGTGTATAGCATTCCCATGAATCTGGCATAGATAGCATCTCCTGACATGGTCATTGCAATCAGCTTTGAAAGATAGCTAATAATGTCCCGTCCTGAGGACTTTCTAAACAAGGAGGGGGCCACTCATGTGGGGGCCACAGACTCCGCCATGGATTTCATCCATAAGCCATTGGGCTTGATCTTTGTCTAAACATCTGAGGAGACCCAATCCTGCATCTCTTTTGTAAAGCGCATCTCCACTCAGGTAGAATTTCATAGCCAGTCGATGGATCCGCCTTTGTTCAGTCAGGCTTGCCTCAGCGGGTGTAGATCCATCTCGCAGATATTCCTTGATATGCTGATACCAAGGATGTTGGATGGGAGGTAGCTCTTCCGATACTTCTCCAACATAATTTTTGTAGGCTGGGGCCTTGTGCATGGAAATTGTGACGCTTGGCAAGTGTTCCTTGTCTGATATGCGAATCAAGGAGGCCAAAGTTGCTAACGCGTCTGCAAATTCCAAAGCCATCTTTAAAACCTGCCGATGGTAAGGCAGCAAATGTAGTTCCTTGGTCTGATAGATTTTGGTGGATTGTTTGATTACTAACTCTGAATCTCCAAGGACAGTTAACCTCCTGATGCCCATTGAACGGGAAAGTTTTAGCCCCATAAGACAGCCTTCATATTCAGCCGTATTGTTGGTGCTGACAAACTGTAATTTGACGGCGACGGGATACTGCTCCCCCGTATCAGATACTAGAACTGCTCCAGCTCCAGAACCTTCTATATTGACAGCTCCATCAAAATACATCTTCCACGTTTAGCATGTATCGTACTGATGGTGTTGCTGAATTATCATTACTCCATCAGGGAAGTAGGTTTCCAAGGGTTTGAAAACTCCTGATGGTGCGGCGGCCAGTTGATCCGCAATTCCTTGACCTTTGATGGACTTTTAAGTCACATATACGATGTCAAATTATTGTAGGATCAACTGTCATTTGGACAGCCGACAATTCAGTATGAGTTTACTGAATACGTACTTGAGAGGATCCACGCGGGATATGAGATGGGTTGTGTGACCATGAAGATAATGATGTAACCTCATGGCAGCCCATGTTAAAGCACAACACGTCTTTTCGATCAGAGTGTACTTGTGTTCACTGCTGCTGAATCTTTTGCTAAGGAGATAGCTCGTTCTAGGCCTCTATAGTCCTTCTGTCCCAGCATGCAGCCCATGGCATTGTCACTTACGGACAGATACATAAACAGGGGAACATCATCCTTGGGTGGTACCAAGATGGGAGCTTTAATTAGTTATTTCTTGATTGTAAGGAAGGCATTCTGGCACTCCTCATTCCATCTCATTGAGGAGTTCTTCCTTAATAGCTTGAAGATTGGCTCACAGGTTGCTGTGAGTTGAGAAATAAATTTGCTAATGAAGTTGATTCTTCCCAAAAATCCCTGTATTTCCTTTTCTGTCTGAGGAATGGGCATTTCAGTGATGGCTTAGATTTTGGCAGGATCCAGCTCTATCCCTTTCTGGCTGACTAGAAATCCTAGCAACTTGCCTAATTTAATGCCAAAGGCGCACTTAGCTAGATTCATCTTCAAGTTGTACTTACGCAACCTGTTGAACAATTTCCTGAGATGGTGTATATGGTCATCCTCCTTCCGGGATTTGACAATAATGTCATCCACGTAGATCTCAATCTCTTTATGCATTAAGTCATGGAAAAGAGCCATCATAGCTCGTTGATAGATGTGGCCGAATGACAACCGTTTATAGCAAAAAGTTCCCCAAGGAGTGATGAAAGCAGTTTTTTCACGATCTTCCTCGGCAACCATGATCTGATGATACCCCGCAAAGCAATCTGCAAAGGAGCACATGTCGTATTACGCCATATTGTCAATGAGAATGTGGATAAATGGCACGGGAAAGCTATCTTTTAAGTAAGCTTTGTTCAAGTCCCGGTAGTCCACGCAAACTCGCACCTTTCCTCAAGGTTTAGGTACGGGCACGATGTTGGATATCCACTCAGGATATGTAGACATCATTATGATGCCAGCTTGAAATTGTTTCACAATTTCTTCTTTCACCTTTAAACTCCATTCAGGTTTCAATCGCCGGAGCTTTTGCTTGACTGGTTTGAATCCCTCTTTGATGGGAATGCGATGAAGGACAATGTCAGTGGAAAAACCCACCATATCTTTATGAGACCATGCAAACACATCCTGGAACTCGGTTAGTAGAATAACCATGTCATTCCGTTGGTTTGGGGTAAGGTCTGAACCAATCTAGATTAACTTAGGGTTTTCTAAGGTTTCGAGATTGAAAGGAGTGGTTTGATCAAGGTTGTGTTTAGGTTTGTCTTTGACCCATTCTTGAATTTTTGGAGGCACCTCAATGTCATCCGGTATATCCACCAAGGCTGAATTCATCCCTACATCAAAGGTACAATCCTTGTGGAGAAGAGGCACCGTATCAGCAGGTACATGCATATCTAAATTCAGAGTCCTCAAATAAAATATGCTTTCACTTAGTATATATGAAATGTGTTGATCATACACAGTTTTAGCATATACTGGCAAAATAAACCGCTAATACTCTACAGAAAAGTAAGCAGTTATTATATCTACAGGACAGAAAGAGTTTCCGCCCGCTTTACCCTTGACGACTAATGCAAGGAATGTTGTTCCAATTGGCAAGAGCAAATTTCGGGTGAACCGCAGTGATAGAGGGATTATAATCATCTTCCCTGTCCCGAATGATAGCCATTACGTCTGGGCAATCATTGTCTGGGGTGTATCTGTTGGTATGCTCATCATGAACGATGATGCGTATGCCGGACATCATCCTGATGACATCTTTCTTGATTCTTCGTTCCTCTTCCTCCACTGCGGGATCTGGAACAAAGATTTCTTTCTCCTTCACCGGTACCGGCTTGGGAAATAACATCGCCATTATATTGGCTGGCACCTTTACGGGAGGTTGTGTAGTTCCGAGGATGACCATATAGACCATCTCAGGAAATTGTTCAACAGGTTGCGTAAGTACACCTTCTCAATAATTCCATGGAACTGCACGCAAGCTAACAATAGGATATTGTGCTCTGCATGGCAAGTTGATTAGCTCGGGAGTGGCCACTTTCAAAGGATTGTTGATTCCCTTGAGTTGAATTACTGGCATGACAAGTGATTTGTTAACCCCATCACTTTCAGTGGATATGACTGCTACTACACTCTTCCACTTAGTAGGACACGAATCCTCACTTGCCCGTAACACAGTGTCGTTATCTGCCAGACGCAGTACGCCATTGTCAATTAAATTTTGAATAAGGTGGCGGAGTGCCCAACATTCTTCTGTGTTGTGACCGCTAGATTGAGAATGATATTGACATACTCCCTCAAAGTTGTATCGTCCTGAATGGGGGTTGATTAGAGGTAGAAGGGAACTAATCCTTCCTTCATTGATTAACATATGAAGGATTTCCTCCATAGGTTGGCCCAAATATGTGAATTCCCTTTTGTTGGCAAAATCCCGACGGGCCTTAGCATTCGCTCTCTTCGTCACTTTGTCTTCCAGCATTTCATTTTCTGAAGGTGAAGAGGGAATATTCATGACAATAGGTAGGAGACTGGTATGCTCCTGGCTGATTAGCTGACGAGTCACTTGATGCTGATAAGTCACCAGTTCCGCCAATTGCTCAATTTGTTTACAGAGAGCTTTCATCTTTCGCTCCATTGTGAATTGGAACTTGGCATAATCCCATCTGTTATCACCATCTTTGGGGGTCTGGGAGGATTCACAGCTGAAATTGGAATTTTGTCCACTGCTCTAATTGATCATATTGACCTCTTCTTCTTTGTGTTGAGGAAGAGGGTTGTCTTGAACGTGAGGCTGATCGGGTTTGGTGACCAAGATTTCCCCGTTGTCTATCAGGTCTTGGATTTTGTGTTTCAAGGCCCAACAATCCTGAGTATCATGTCCAGGTGCCCCGGCATGATAAGCACATTTTCGAGCAGCATTAGAACCCCGACCATTAGGGCTGGCTGGTGGAAGAAGATGCGTGATTTTCTTCTGTGTTGTTAGAAGATTGAGAATGTTCTCGAGGGTGTCCCCTAAGGGTGTGAATACTCGAGGTCGTTTGACTTCTCCACCTTTTGGTACTGGAGGGTTTGAAGACTGTGCTTGAAATGGAGTGTAATTTCTCCTCTGGATAGGCATGTTTTGACTGCCTTTTTGACCCTGTAGTATCAGGGAAACATCCTCTTCTTTCTTTTTATGGACCCTCCGGGGGTTGTTCCCATAATTTTTAGATTGGATGTGATCAGCAACAACTTTGAGTGCAGCTAGGTCTTGAATCTTTCCGGATTTCAATCCCATTTCAGCCATCTCCCCATGTTTGACCATTTCAGAAAATGGTTTGCCGATGCCGACTAAAACTCTTTCATGGAAAGGTGCTTCTTGTATGTCTATGAAAGTCATGACCATATCTGATTCTGTCATGGAAGGACTAACTTGGGCAGCTAGGCGTCTCTACCTCTGAGCATACTCTCTGAAAGACTCATTAGACTGTTTCTTGATCTTGGTAATTTGATACCGATCAGGAGCCATTTGAGATTGAAAGTTGTATTGGGTGAGGAAAGCGTGTGCTAGCTCTTCCCAACTATGGATCTTTGAATTGTCTAATCTTGTGTAGCATGAACGGGCTTCTCCAGTTAGAATTTTTTGGAAAAGTTGCATTCTGAGTTTTTCATCCTCTGCATAAGATCCCAGTTCTCCAATAAACACCTTTAGATGTGTGTAAGGATCTCCTAACCCATCATATTTTTCAAAGTCAGGAGTCTTAAACTTTTCTGGATAATGAATACCAGGGAAAATACACAAATCAGCATATGAAACACTCCCGTGTGTTCCAATTCCTTTGATAGTACGAAGAGTCTCTTCCATTTGGAGGACTTTCTTTTTGATGTCACCAGTGTCTCGGTCTCCAGTGGGATGGGCAACATCATGAGTTTTGTTGGTCGGATCCAACTGCAGTTCAGGTATTGTAACGACCTGGGTTCCTCCTTGTGTGGAGGATTCAGCATGAATGGGTATTTTCTGACCCTGTGTAGACTGGTGTAATTCTTTTAGTAGAACAGCCAAATCTGTAATCTGTTTGCTTAATCCGTCGAATTCTTTGTGAGAAACTAGATTAAGTTCAGTCTGGTCGAATGACGACATGATTGACTGTAGGCCTGTTGCCTTTTTGGACTTTGAATGGGTGGTAGGTCCGATTGATTCCCTGCAAAAGACTTGCATAGTTTAGTCTTTAGGGTGGATAATAACATGCTATGCGATGTGTCCAGTTTAGGAATTTTATCCTGTAAAATGGATGTCAGCTATTTATAGCATGTATGTGTACACATTTCTTCATATTTCTCATTACATGGAGATAGATATGGAAGATAATTACAAGTAATTGTACTTTACAAGTAATTTGAAATGAGAGCAAGAAGAGACTTTCCTCCATTTTGGGTTTATCAGAGGCTGGCCTATCTTCGGTTACTCTCGCGGCTTTTTGGCATGAAGGTTCCCAAATCATTGCAATCTACTTGACGGGAAGTTAATCCGGTCTTTCAACTGGAGCGAATTTGGGTGGTGCCTTTCCTGAGCCTCGGAGAATTAGTCTTCTTACGAGTTCAGTAATCAAACACCGACGGGATCGCCTCCTGGTGGAGGGACCACACAACATACATTCACATACATCGCGTCTCACCGTATGAAATGATGACATGTGCGAAGCAGTAATATCACAAGCAGATATGGTGCGAAGCACTAATATCACAAGCAGTTTATAGTGCGAAGCACTAATATCACAGGCAGTTTATAGTACGAAGCACGAAGTAAGGAAATGCATTCGTACACATTCATCACAAAATGTAAATGCAACATCCACACATAAGCAGATAACAATTTTAAAAAAATTGTAATAGCGGCTTAAGTCCTCTTACTAGAGTCCCCAGTAGAGTCACCACCTGTCGACGTCGGGATTTTTTAATTGTCCCTTTCCGTTACTTGTCCTTTGGTGTTCTCATTTTAGGTGAGATTTGTTTGAAAAAACAAGTGAAAAAGGTCCGACATGTATAATGTC
Source organism: Panax notoginseng (assembly GCA_016801055.1). NCBI lineage: Eukaryota > Viridiplantae > Streptophyta > Magnoliopsida > Apiales > Araliaceae > Panax > Panax notoginseng. The sequence goes on along the minus strand of CM029017.1, from coordinate 75,869,853 downwards.
GACGATGGACTGTTAAGAGTCTCCAGTTGGTTTTTTAAATGGTTGTACCAACACAACCGAGAAAAGGTTTGCACATTGACCCAGTGATGTGACACTGCTAAACGGGTCGGTGAAACTGAGATTCATTAGGGTCCGGGGACTTGGTTATGCGGAGGGAAGGTGTTAGGCACCACCCGACATCCGTGTTACCACGGTGACCGCCTCTTTTCAAGAAACTACTATCTGAATGTGTGTGTGTGTATGGGTCAATGTTCTATTATTTGGAAGTAGTGCGAGGCCTCGTTCGCACCTATATACACAGGGTTTGAATTTTATGTAAAATTCAATTTTAAGCAAGATATGGAAGTGATGTTTTATAAAAGAGGTTTTTCAAACCCTGATGCTCAATAGTAATTGAGACCTTTTACACTCCCATTTTATTCCGTATTCGGCTGGATTGATTTTATTTGACAGATGCGAAGCACCCGTACAAAAATACTTTACAAAAAAGTGCTGAATTCCTCGTGGGTATGAAAACCATCTGAGGGAATCCAAACATCACAGATATATTTACAAGCTACTTATAGCTGAAAATGTCCATCACGGGAACCGAATCTAGATTCAAAGGACTGAATCTGTGATCACAAGATTCCTAGGCTCAGATGATGCCGTAATTGAGAAAAACGCAATAAGCAGGTATATATATAAAAGCTGTAAATATATATATACAGACATGACCACCAACCACGAAGTACCTCCATGTGGGATCAGAAATGTAAATAAAGCTGTAAAACATATCAATCGCCACGGAGGAAACTCCAGGCGGGACGAAATATATAGAAAGTTGTAAAAACGATCAACCACCATGAAGTAAATTCCAGGTGGGACGAAATGTACAAAAAGCTGTAAAAATGATCAACCACCACGAAGTAAACTCCAGGTGGGACGAAATGTAAAGATATATATATATATATATATATATATATATATATATATATATATATAAGCATATAAACGCACCGGATGTAAAATTCAGGCTCATCGAACAGAGTTCGACCACAGTTAATATATGTAAGTATATATATATAGGAAAGTAAGTAAACTCACCAAACCGAAGTTTAGGCTCATCGAACAAAGTTCGACACACATTTAATATATATAATATATATATATATATATATATATATATATATATATATATATATATATATATATATATAGGAAAGCAAGTAAACGCACCAAACCGAAGTTTAGGCTCATCGAACAAAGTTCGACACACATATATATATATATATATATATATATATATATATATATATATTAAAGCAGTAAACGCTCCAGATCGAAGTCTAGGCTCATCGAACAAAGTTCGACATACAGTTCATATATATAAATATATATATAGAAAAGTAAATAAACACTCCAGACCGAAGTATAGGCTCAATCGAGGCATAACTCGATAATGTTAGTCCATATATATAAATATATATGTATATACAAACAAAAAATAAACCACGAACCGAAGTCCGGGAAAAATGTGCAACACGACTCTCAACGTGTAGAAGGGTGTGTGCAAAGATGAAGAGAAAAACTTTAAAGTGTGAAAGAAGGCTTACAGTGGGCTGCCAAAGAAGACTTCTATATCTTTAGAGTGAGTAAACACTGGCTTTTGTAGGTAAAAAATAAGCTATATATGAGCTCACAAGCGTTTAAAATGAGAAAGCACTCAGTCTGGGGTGAGTACAGAGCAAATTGGGCAGGGTTTCCTCGTCGTTTTCTCTTACAAAATGGTCGCCCCAAGCCCTCTATTTATAGAGGGTGGAGCCGCAGGTGTACCAGAGGTAACCCGAGTGGGCCCAGGTTTTTTGTCTCGGGTCATCTCGAAGTACATGCACTCAGGCACTGTAATGTTCACTCGAACTTTCAGAAGTGCTATCCGGGCATCCATTTGAGGTATACAGGACCAATTTTGGACCGCCGTTGTCGAGAGTTGTACGATGGCATGGGATTAGAGTTTTTGCGAAGTCATTGAAGATGGGACGGTGCCCTCCGGTCTTCAAGCTTCAACTTTCATCCGTTATCCCACACAATAGTCACTCGGGATTGATTAGTCTTGTGAAACATTGTTGCGTAGATATGTTAAGGCGACGTGGCGTGACATCGTGTTGGTCAGATGACGATGTTGCCCCTCGCCGATGTTATCGCCGAATTGGGCTGATAAAGCAGACGTTGCTTAGCTTCGCTGAGATTGGACTGCTGCAATTTGTTGAAGGTCCTCATTGTCATCTTTGAGGTGTGTCTATCTTCCCGATGTTATCGCCGGGCTGGTACAGTGGATATCGTTGTGAGCGTCGAGATTGAAGCTGGTTGCATTTGTAACAAGCATTTCTGGGGTTATTGCTGAAATTGCCTTTCTTGGGGTTATCACCAAGGTTAGTGGCTATTCCCATGGTTGGGATTGAGATTGGATACCTCGGGGTTATCTCCGAGATTAATTGGTCTTCTCCGGGGTGTGTTCCGGTATTGTATCTGCATGCCTCGGGGTTATTTCCGAGATTATTACTCCAGATTGCGATCCGGGGTTGATGCTGAACTTCCGGTAGTATCCAGTACGGATATGGATCTTCTTTCAGGGTTCTCTCTTAAAAGACGAATATGCTCTCCTACAATGTTAGTGACAGGTGTACAGAAAATTTCGAGTGTCTACAATATGTTTATAACTGGAGTATACCCTGTAAGTTTCGGAATTTTTGGACAAAAGCATAGTTTATGATAAATGTCTCAAGATTTGGCAGTTTTGATCATTTAAAAATTAATAAATGAATTTTAAAAATTTCAAGAAAAATATATGTTCAATATGGGATTATATTCTGCCAAATCCCAAAAAGAAAAGCTTTTGGAGCTGATTTGGTATTTTTTATGAAAATAGTTTAGTTATGAACATATGAATTAAATATGTTATGTGAAGTTGAAAATTGGAAAATAGGATTTTATGGCTTGGAAATCCTATATAAGGTATATGCAGATTTTTTATGGAGGTTTTGATCATTGGTGATGAAATCTTATGTGTATGGTATTTTAGAATGATTAAATGCATTAATTAGTAAAGTGTAAACAATTAAAATAAAGTATTTATAAGTTTAAGAAATGATTAAAATATTGTTAAAATATTAATACTATTAGATTATGATATTATTAAGTGATTGATAACATTTGGATTAAAGTGTTATTAAATCATTGATTTAAAATATTATTTAATGATTAATAATATTAGTGAATGAATTTAATGTTATTTAATATGTAGGATTTAGAATCCAGCTTGCTGGATTAAAGGATAATGAATCCAGCTTGCTGGATTGAAGGATTGGTGAATCCAGGCTTGCTGGTTTGGAAATCTGTTGAATTCAGGTCGCTGGATTTGGAATCCAGTTTGCTGGATTGCAATCTGATTTGCTGGATTGCAAATCTGGGTTGCTGGATTGATATGTTTAAATAATCCATATTATAATATTAGTATTTGGCCTACTAGATTATAGAAAAGAACTTATAATTTGAAAGATTAAATGTTAAATCATAATATATATGATATAGTGATTAAAGAATTATCAAAGGACGATAATAATACTGATGTGTTATGATGTTATCTAATATTTGATTTTTGTGATTAAGTGTTAGATAATTTATGGATTAAAAAATAGTATTATGAGCTAACAAGTATGTTACGCTGACTGAAAGATCAATCTTATAATTGATAGGTCTTTCATAAGAGATTACATTAGATTGCTTAGCGCTAATCAATGATACAGACAAGTTTCCCTAACTCAAACTTGAGTTGTATGTTCAAAGCATGTTAGTGAATAATTGTTGTTGATTATTCACGTCTATGCTGATTATTGATTTGCACTTAGTGCATGTTGCATATGTTCATCAGGTATGAAAGGTTGATCACCTTCATTACCATAAGGTTCAGTTAAATTGTTCATGGTCATTGTTGACCTTCAAACATTATTGATTCAGTCATGCAATTATTGAAATTTGATTCATGTTATTTCACAATTATTATATTGTTGAAAACTTGAAAGCTTATTCATTCTTTTCAATCATGATATATCTTCATTGTATTTAAAACTTGCTGGGCAAATTTATTGCTCACCCTTGCTATATCATGATAAAAATTTTCAGATTAAGATGAAAGCTCGTGTAAAGACAGAGGCAAAGACAAAGTGCAAGATTAAATTATGGTGCAGTTAGATCTATTAAATTTTCTGACGAAAATAGCATTGTAAAACTTTCTAGATATTGAAGGTATGTATTTAGTTAAGGTTGTAGACCTTGGAAATGATGTGTAAAAGTTTAATGTATAAACAATTTATGTTTATATCTTCTACAATAGTTATAGAAATGATGTACCAGATCTGAGGTAAAAATTACTCGAATTTTGGGGGCGTTGTTGGGAGATTGCATATTTAAATTTGATGTTGAAAGTAAATATTCATGATTATATGTAAAGTCCTTCAAGGATATGTACAAGGACTTAGTAGCAGATCAAGTTTGTTAGAGCATCAAGAATCGTAGTGTTTCTACCTTGTAGGGGCTCTCCTACAATCGTAGAGTGATCCAAACGTTTGCTGAGCCAACTCAGAGATCGTAGTGTGCTCTTGGAAATGTAGAGTCTACAAGTTAAGCAAGTGAAGATCGTAGTGTGCCATCCTTAACAGAAATCGTAGTGTTCTCATCTGCCAGTATCAGATCAAGCACCAAGGTGGCAAGACACCACGATCAGAATCATAGAGCATCATCTAAATGTGTCAGAAGCATTGAGCCTTGCCCATTTTTTTAAGAATAAAACCTAACAAATGTGGAATGGATTATAAACGTTGAAGCCGTCGGCAGTCCCAATGTCACAACAATCATCCTTAGTGTACAACAAGGAAACATATTGAAGAAGCTAAGGAATGTACTTTGGGTCAGCAGAAAACACCTTTTCAGGTGTTAGGTGAGATAGCAGTCTGTTGTGTCAGTGGGCCAGACTGTTAATCAGAAGATGTGTAGAAAGTCTCCATCAAAGCTAAGAAATGTCAAATGCATTTAATGCTTCAACGGATACATTTCAAAGACCTATTATATGCAAAACATCAGCAGATGAAAGAATCAAGCAATCATTGAATAAAAACGATGAAGAACACTCAACGCTCAACTCTACGATCTGAAAAGAGAAAGCTTGCTCAGCTACTCAGTTCTTTCGAATAAAAGCTTAACGGCAACTGAGTAACACCATTCAAGAACTAATCAACTATTATCAAGTGAAGTAAGAAGTTCCAAGTCAGAAGGATTTGAAGAGTTCTAAGTGAACTGTGAAAAACCAAGTCTGCTGGACTTGAAGAGTTCAAAAGTGAACTGAGAAGCGCCAAGACTGCTAGTCTTGAAGGAATCTGTGAGATTCAGAAAGTGTAAAGATATCCTTAGTGGATTTCCTACTCGAGAAGTGGAAGAGTGGACTAGGAGTTTTAAGTGCTCTGAACCACTTAAAATTTTCGTGTCTCTTACACTCTTATTATAACTGCTATAATTGTTATAATTGCCTCACTCTCATTAACTCACTATATCTAAAAGGGAGAATAAACAAATCTTAATTCCATTGTGTTTGAATCATTAACAAAACTAACAAAGTATTTTGAAAAGAATTTAAAATATCTATTCAACCCCCCTTCTAGATAACTATTGTGCCTCCGGGAACTAACAATTGGTATCAGAGTAGGTTCTATCAAATAGCCCACAAAGCTTAAGTAGATCCAATGGCACATCTGATAAGCGAATCAAAGACTGGAGGAGGCAGCAAGCCACCTATGTGCAACAAAAATAAATTTACCAACTGGAAAGTTCGGATGCAAGCATACATGGATTCAATAGATGAAGATCTATTTGAAACTGTTCAGAATGGGCCCTACGTTCCTACAAAACTTGCACCAACTACAGACGACCCAAACAGAATTCAGATCAAGGTCAAAGAAGAATGGACAAACAACAAAAAGAAAGTTGTTCAACTCGTCAAAAAGGCCAAGAACATTTTGTTCCAATCTTTAGAAGACGATCTGTTCAAAAATGTGGTCAATAGCAAAACATCCAAGGAGGTATGGGAAACATTGCTCATCATGCATGAAGGAACGTAAGAAGTCAGAGAAAACAAGCAATCGCTCCTGACTCAGCAATATGAGATGTTTGCACACGTTCAAGGAGAAAATGTCACTTCCACCTATGAAAGATTCAATGTACTGCTCAACTCTCTTCGAGCCTATGGTAAGATCTATCCAAATAAAGATCTAATCATAAAGTTCATGAGAGCTTTACCTAGCAAGTGGGATGCCAAAACCACTGCCATCAGAGAATCAAAGAATCTCGATGAAATGACTATTCAACAGTTATATAGTAACCTCCTTACATATGAACTGGAGCTGACTCAGCGAGCAGAAACTCTATCTGAAGGAAGAAAGAAGGATAAAAGTGTTGCTCTCAAAGAAACTGATAGAATCTCCAAAGCCAATACTGAAAATGACTCTGACTATGATGAAGATGATGATGAGGACTTTGCAATGCTGATGAAAAGACTCAGAAGGTTCATGCGTCAAGGCAGAATCAGCAAACCAAAGAAAGTTAACAACTACAGCAGCCAGGAGCAGATAAATGACCTATGCTACAATTGTAAGAAGCCTGGCCATTTCATTACAAACTGCAGCAAACCTCTTAGAGAAGAACTGAAGAAGAAATCAAATTCAAAGAAGGAATTCAAAGGCAACAAAAGGCCTCAGAAGAAAGACAAAGGTCTTGTAGCTTGAGGATCGTGAAGTGACTCAGACAATGACTCAACTCCCGAATCTGGAGATGATGAAGATCCTCAAATGGCAAATCTTTGCCTAATGGCCAAGCATGCTAAGGATAAAAAGAACTCCAACATTCATGAAGTAAGTATAGATGAGGTATTTGACTTTAACTCTCTGGATGTAGACATTGATGATTTAAGAATTGCACTACATAGCATAACATCTGATCTGCATCAATACATGAAATGGTTCAGAGTTCTATCCAAAGATTATTTGTGAGACCCCGAATTTTATGAAATAAAAGTATTCAATTTTTGTATTTTGGTAAATAGTTAAATTGATAAAAGTTGAAAGTTATGAGTAATATGTGAATTTTTTTTTTTACAAAGTAAGCAAGTTGATATAAAATATTCGATTAGTCGGGGAATATTCTTTTTATCGGGAAATATTCGTACAACGGTACAATCATTGGTGGACCCCACAATAGAATTATTGTCGGATTAAAAAAATGACAAAAATATTTTTATGAAAATAACGGCGGAAGTTTTACCGTTAACTGTTGAAACACCCAGTGTTAAAAGTACAGTAATACGCATGGTTGCATAGTAGTATACAGTATTGATTATCGATGCTTACATGATAAGTCACTCAGTTTTGTTTTATTAATATTATTAATGTAATAAAACAGAAAAGCTTTTTATATAAAACAGAATACTTTTATAAAGTTATTCGTTTTATTAGGCTAATAGTAAAATCTTTTTATATAAAATAAAATACTTTTATAAAGTTATCTATTTTATTAGATAATAATTAGAATATATACTATATTTTATTCTGCATAGTGTTTGCATAGTGCATGCATAGCGTTTGCATAGTAAAATCTTTTATAAAGTTATTCATTTTATTAGATTATAAATAAAATATATTATATTTTATTTAAAAGATTTTGCTTTAAATATGGACCGTCCGATTAAAAGTAAATCAATCTGGACCGTTCATGAATTAGTTACTATTCAGTCCATTCTTCTATAAATAGAAGCTCATTCCTTCATTATTTCTAACGAATTTACTGAAACTCTAGAGAGAGAAACTATAGAGAGAGTTCTTCTTTTATAATTTTGAGCGTATTTATTTAGAGTTTAAGAAAGCTTTGAGCGTAGTGCAAGTTTTCTTTGAGTATATCCTCGCCCTACCAGTCGAAATACTCTTCTTTCAAAGATAAGGGATATTATTTGTTGTACTCGTAAAGGGTATTCTTTCTTTCTTATTCATGAAGAGAACTTCTGTTATTCCATTCTTTATTATTCTGTTGGAATAACATGTATACGCGGGCTACCCTATACCTGGTGAAATTCTTCTGTTATTACATTTTTATTATTCTGTTAGAACATCCTGTCTGTGCTTTACGCCGGACCTGGTTACATTATTTATTATTCTATCGGAATATCTTGTCTGTGCATTACACTGGACCTGGTTCCATTATTTATTATTCTGCCAGAATATCCTGTCTGTGCTTTATGCCAGACCTGTTTCTATTATTTATTATTCAGTATGAATATCCTGTCTGTGCATTTACGCCGGACCTGGTTCCATTATTTATTATTCTGTCGAAATATCCTGTCGGCGCATTTACGCATGACCTGGTTCCACTATTTATTTTTCTATTGTAATAACCTGTCTGTGCGGTCTACCGCATGCCTGATGATTTCTTTTGTTATTTCATTCTTTATTATACTCAGTTGGTTAAAGTTTTGGCTTTTATACTCCATGAAATTAGTGGAATTTCTTTGATATTTGCGCTTCATCCAGTATCTTTTCATGGAAGTATTCTTCTGAGCATTTTTGAATTTTACTCTACAAAGCAGTATCATGTTGACAATTTGGACGTTATTGATTCCTGGATAAATTAATTCCTGAACTTGTTTTATTGAATTATTATGTCATTGTCATCATCCTCATGTTTATATTATGTTGAAAGTCATCTGTGGCCTGCAGTGCATAGATGGACTTGGTATGATTATGACCAGGGATTATTCGGTATAATCATGACCGTAATGTTACAAATGATGTGAAAAAGTCCTTATTGGCCCGTAGTGCATTGATGGACAATTTTTGGTATGATTATGTCTATGGATTCTCTTCGGCCAAGGGTGCAAAGATGAATTATTTTATGGCATGATCAGGACCGTTGACGAAAACACGATTATCGTTGGCCCGTAGTGCATGGATAATTCGTGGTCGTGATACTAATGAATATCCTTGGCCTGTAGTGCAGGGATGATTTGATGATGTGGATTAATTATTGAGCTGAATCTCAGCGATGAAATATTAATTCATGGATGTGATAATAATGAATATCTTTGGCCGTAGTGCATAGATAATTCATGGATGTGATACTAACGAATATCATTGGCCGTAGTGCATGGATAATTCGAAGGTGTGGATTATTTATTAAGCTGAGTCTCAGCGATAAAATATTGGTTATACACTTTTAATTTGTAGAAGATAGTAGATATCATGCTCTACTTAACTCTTCTAAAATACAGTTGTATGTCTTTGGTCGTAGTACAAAGATGAATTTATTAGTATGATTATGAACAAGAATTGTGATTTGGTATAACTATGATTTTTGATGTTTCAGGTGAATATAGGTGATAAAAATTATCTTCGTCCTGGGTGCGAAGAGGAATTTAGAATCACAATTATGATTATGAGTTATTCATATGATTGTGGACATGAATGGTTGATTGATGTTACAGGGATGAAACATTATTGGTGGACTTTTAACATGGAGAAGATAATAGACCTAATGGTCTATTTGACTCTTCTAATGGATTGCTCGTTCCGCTGCAACTATGGTTGAAAAGTTTTATCAGCTACCATATGTTCTAAATCTCTGATTTATTAATGATGAAGGCTATTGATGATGTAAATTAGCTTTAATTATGATATTCTTTACTGGGCTAGTTGAGCTCACCCTTTTGCTTTCATTGTTCTCTTCAGGAAGTGAGAACGCAGCAGGGACTAGTCGAGGAACAGAGTGATGGTCCAGATGATATCATTAGTAGTCCTCACTATTCTATGAAATAGTGTGATAGCTGTGGAGGTTCTCCCTAATCAGTATAGAAAAGTCTGTTGTATTCTATACATCATTTAGTAGTTATATTTGTTGAATCCAATAGGGTGAGGCGAACCCAACTTTGGAAGGGTGTTTTGCCACTATCATACAAGATGTCTAATGATATACAACCTCGTGTTCTTATAAGACATGGTTGTGCACGTCCACTTGCTGAATATATCTACGAGCACTATCTATATGATCTTGGAGTTTATTTGAAGTATAATTTTCACTTGGAGACAACAGAGATATTTATATGTCAAGAGAAGACTCACCATTGGAAAGAAGATGATAGTAATCTTCTTGTTTTTATTTGGGGACTTTTGGGTCAACCAAGGATAATTCTGTGGACATATGATATCTATCATAACCTAGACGCATGGCCTCCCATGTACGAAGGTTTTCTTGAGCACTTCCCAAATATTTTAATTTCTAAAATAATTTTTGACTATACTTTTATGTAAAGTATCATTGTAAGGTTGTGGTCGAGGTACCATAAGAGTTACATACATTTGTATTAAAACTCATAGTTAACTGTGGTAGTATTCTTTACGACAGCTCAACAGTTGTATGAAAAGAAGTTGTATTTGAATTTTGTACCATGTATCTGGCGACTCAGAATGGGTGATGTATACCTAATTTTAGGGGCGTCACATTATTCACTTCTTGAAAAGGAGAAAAAGAAAGTCCAAGAAGAACTGGAAACAACCCTTCTAAGTACTGACTCTCTCTCTCCAAGTTTGAAGCTGAGAGTAAGCTCTTAAAACAGACCAATGAGCTCAATACACAAATAGAGTCAAGTCTAACCGCTAAAATTGAGGAACTGGAAAGGACAATCTCTACATGGAATAAATCCTTTTCATCTATGGACTCCCTGATCTCTAGTCAGAGAAGTGCATCTGACAGAACAGGTTTAGGCTTTGGGAAATCCACTTCAGAGCCATATGTGGAAAAGATAAAGGAAACTAGCCCTAATAATGCTCCAAGTTTCAGTAGAAGCATTATATTTGTGAAATCCTCACAGAAGGAAGAACCAGTCTAATCCTGCTCTTTTGATTCAATCCATATTCCAAGGAATAAATGATCTTATGCTGGCCTGGGTTTCAAAAAAGAGAAGAGTAACCTAGCCACTACTTTCCAACCTTGAAGGATCGTAGTGTCGAGTAAAATCAACTCCACGGGCCAACTGGGAAGGAACAGTAGAGGAAAGGTATACTCCTCACAAATCATGGAACACAAGGATACATGGAAGAAGGAGAACAAGGTTAAAAGAAGGATGGTTGAGAACCCACATAAGTCCAAATGGAGGAAGTATCCACATACACATACAAGCATGCATCATATTAGATGTTTTGTGTGCAATAAGGTTGGTCACAAGGCTACAATACGCTATCATAATCCTATGCATGTGAGACCCAAAATCAAGCAGATTTGGGTTCCCAAGGGTACTAACAAAGTAGGACCCATGCAAGTATGGGTACCGAAATGAAAGTTTAATATTACCACAAGGACAGAGCTCCACGATCACAACCTGGTATCTAGATAATTGATTCTCAAGGCACATGACTAGGAACAAAGTCCTTATGTCTAACTACATAGAGAAGGAGGGTCCTTCGGTCATCTTTGGAGACAATGGCTCTGGCAAGACAAGACTTCAGTAAAGTAGCCTATGCGGAAGGACTACAACACAATCTTCTGAGCATAAGCCAACTCTGCGACAAGGGTCATCAAGTCACATTCTTTAACAATCAATGTCAAGTCAGAGATCTGAAGACATCTGCTATAAAGCTGACCAGAATAAGAGAAGGAAATGTCTACACTATAAATCTTGGTCAACTAAGCTCAGACGAGACGATATGCTTTCTGGCTAAAGCATCTGAAGAAATGAGCTGGCTATGTCATAGAAGACTGTCTCATCTTAACTTCAAAAGCATGTCTAAACTGGCCTCAAAAGATCTAGTTGCAGGCTTACCCAAGTTCAGCTTCGTCAAAGAAAGACTGTGCAATGCCTATCAGCTTGGAAAGCAAACTAGAAGCTCATTTAAGAGCAAAACTGTCAACTCAATTGACAAGTCCCTGTAGCTGCTTCACATGGATCTATTTGGGCCAATTCCAACAACAAGCCTTAGAGGGAAAAGATACTCTTTAGTCATAGTGCAGAACTATACTAGGTTCACATGGGTATTTTTTCTAAACTCAAAAGATGAAACAAGCTTCCAACTAATCAAGATATTCATACTAGTGATGAACGAGAAATGGGAGAAAATCAAGGCTATACGGAGTGATCATGGCAGAGAATTCGACTTCTTGGAGATGGACCAGTTCTGCACAGACAATGGCATCAATCACAACTTCTCAGATCCACGAGCTCCTCAACAAAATGGAGTAGCTGAGAGAAATAACAGAACGTTGAGAGAGGCTGGAAGAACTCTACTAGCAGCAGCCTATCTGCCTGAATACTTCTGTGCAGAAGCTGTCAACACGGCATGCTACACTCAGAACAGATCGTTGATTCACTCTACGATAAAGAAAACTCCCTATAAATTGTGGAAAGGAAGAAAGCCAAACATCAGCTACTTCCATGTATTCGGCTGTACATGCTACATTTTCAACAATGGGAAGCAGTATCTTATAAAGTTCCAACCCAAGTCAGACGAAGGAATCTTTCTCGGATATGCCATAGACAGTAAGGCTTATAGAGTGTTCAACAAAAAGACACTAAGTGTTGAAGTCTCGATCCACATCATATTTGATGAAACACACTTGGACAAATAGTGTCTCAAGACATTACGAACGATAGTTCAGACACTATGAACGAGGTCATCGAGCTCAACACCACTATCGTAGTTCCAGACAATGAAATCGTTGAGCAAGAAAATGAGATCGTAGAGAGGTCTACACAAGACAACAAACCTCCACATCAAGAAGCAGAAATTAATCTTGAAGATCTTAGACAAGAAGGCATTAGGACAGATGTTCCAACTTAATCATTGGAGACCCAAATACAAGAGTCAAAATAAGAGCCACCACCCAAAATAAGTGTTTTTATCTGAGTTTTCTGTCACAAATTGAACCAAAGAAGATAGAAGATGCCATGGAAGACTCCAGCTGGATAGAAGCCATGCAGGAAGAACTAAATCAGTTTGAAAGAAGCAAAGTATGGAGATTAGTTCCAAGACCAAAGAGTCATCCTATCATTGGGACCAAGTAGGTCTTCAGAAATAAGATGGATAAAGATGGAGTAATTACCAGGAATAAGGCAAGACTAGTGGCCAAGGGTTACTCTCAGGAAGAAGGCATTCACTACGATGAGACCTTTGCACCTGTTGCCAGATTAGAAGCAATCAGAATATTCCTTGCCTTTGCTGCTCACATGAAATTCAAAGTCTTTTAGATGGATGTCAAAAGTGCATTCCTGAATGGTGAACTTCAAGAAGAAGTATATGTAGAGCAATCTCCAAGTTTCATCAATCCATCTCTCTCTAATTATGTCTATAGATTAGACAAAGCCTTATATGGTCTTAAATAAGCACCTAGAGCATGGTATGAAACACTAACTAACTTCCTTAAAAAATGGGTTCACTAGAGGTAGAGTAGATACCACATAATTTCTTAGAAAGCATAAAGACAAAGTCTTATTAGTTCAAATATATGTTGATGACATTATCTTTGGCTCTACTGATGAAAAATTATGTAAGAGATTTACCAAGCTTATGCAGAGCAAGTTTAAAATGAGCATGATGGGTGAGCTGAACTTCTTCCTTGGACTGCAAGTAAAGCAAACTGATGAAGGAATCTTCATAAACCAAGCCAAGTACATTAAAGACTTACTTAAAAAGTATGGCATGGAATTAGCCTCTCCCATGAAAACCCCAATTGCTCCAGCAACCAAGCTTGACAAAGATGAAAAAGGTAAAAGTATTGATATAACTCAATATAGAGGTATGATAGGCTCTCTTCTATATCTAACTGCCAGTAGACTAGACATAATATTTGCAACATGTATATGTGCTAGATTTCAAGCTAATCCTAAGGAATCACATTTAACTGCTGTAAAAAGGATTTTCAGGTACCTCAAAAGCATACCTCATTTGGGGCTTTGGTATCCCAAGGAGTCCTTGTTTGAAGTAACATGATATACAGATGCTGACTTTGGACGTTGCAAAATAGACAAAAAAAGAACCAGTGGCACCTGTCAGTTGTTAGGAAACAGACTTGTGTTCTGTGTCGTCGTCGGGATTTTTATTTGTCTTTTTTCATTTCTTGTTCTTTGGTGTTCTCATGTTAGGTGAGATTTGTTTGAAAAAATAACTGAAAAAGGTCCGACATGTATCATGTCGACGATGGGCTGTTAAGAGTCGCCAGTTGGTTTTTTATATTGTTGTACCAACACAACCGAGAAAAGGTTTGTACATTGACCCAGTGATGTGACACTGCTAAACGGGTCGATAAAACCGAGATTCATTTAGAGTCCGGGGAATTGATTATGCAGAGGGAAGGTGTTATGCACCCCCGACATCCGTGTTACCACGGCGACCGTCACTTTTCCATAAACTATTATATGAATATGTGTGTGTGTGTGTGGGTCAATGTGCTGTTATTTGAAAGTAGTGCGAGGCCTTGTTCGCACCTATATATATAGGGTTTGAATTTGTGTAAAAATTTAGTTTTAAACAAGATATGACAGTGATGTTTTATAGAAGAGGTTTTTCAAACCCTTTTGCTCAATAGTAATTGAGATATTTTATACTCCAATTTTTTATTAAGTGTTCGGCTGGATTGCTTTTTAATTTTTGAGATGCAAAGCATCTTCGATAAAATAATATACAAATCAGTGCCAAACTCCTCGTGGGCAAGAAAATCATATCAGGAAATCCAAACACCGTGAATAAATTTACAAGCTGTTTACAGTTGAAAATGTCCATCACGGGAACCGAATCTAGATCCAGTAGACTGATTCTGCGATCACATGATTCCTAGGCTCACATGATATCACGATTGATAAAAAAGCAGTAAGCAGGTATATATATAAAAGCTGTAAATATATATATACAGACATGATCAGCCACCACGAAGCACCTCCATGGGGGATCAAAAATGTAAATAAAACTGTAAAAGCAATCAACCACCATGGAGAGACTCCAGGCAGGACGCAAGGTAAAGAAAGCTGTAAAGACGATCAACCGCCACGAAGTAAACTTCAGGCGGGGTTAAATGCTCCAGACATAAGTCTAGGCTCAATCGAGGCATAACTCGATAATGTTAGTCCATATATATATATATATATATATATATATATATATATACACACACACAAATTGAAATGAAACCACGGACCGAAGTCTGGACATACACACGCAACACGACTCTCAACGTGAAGAATATTGTGTGCAAAGATGAAGAGAAGACTTTAAAGTGTGTAAGAAGGCTTACAATGGGCTGCCAAAGAAGACTTTTATAACTTTAAGTGGATGAACACTCAGCTCTCGCCGGTACAAATAGAAGCTATATGTGAGTTCACAAGTGTTTAAAATGAGAAAACACTCAGTTTAGGGTGTGTACAGAGCAAATTTGACAGGGCTTCCTCGCCTTTTTCTCTTATAAAATGGCCACTCCAAGCCCTCTATTTATAGAGGGGGGAGCCGCAGGAGTCGTAGATGTACCTGCCATTTCCTGGGGTGCCCCGGGCTTCGCGGGTCACGCCGTCTCGAAGTACGTACATGTATGCACTGTGATGTTTGCTCGAACTTTTAGAATTACAATCTGGGCATCCGACTGAGGTATGTAAGACCTATTTCAGACCGTCATTGTCGAGAGTTGCACAATGACATTGGATTAGAGGTTGTATAAAGTCAGGAAGATGGGACCATGCCCTCTGGTCTTCAAGCTTCAAATTCTATATGTTGTCATGCGTTATAGTCACTCGGGATTGGACCTCATTGGTTCTTGTGGGACATTGTTGTATAGAAATGTATGTATAAAATGTTGAGATGGTGCGATGTGGCGTCAAGGTGGCAAGATGACGACTTTTCCCCTCACCGGGGTTATCTCCGGTTTAGCATGATAGAGCAGACGTTGCTCAGGGTTATCTCTGAGATTGGACTGCTGTAAATATTGAAGGTCCTTAGTGTCATCTCTGAGGTGTACCTATCTTCCCGGTGTTATCTCTGGGTCTTTGTACTGAGTGCCTCGGTGTGAGTGCTGAGGTTGAAGCTGATTGCATGCATTTAAAACAAGCATTTCTAGGGTTATCTCCGGAACTGCAATTGCATTCCTTGGGGTTATCTCCAAGGATGATAACTGCTACTCCCAGTGTTAGGACTGAGACTGAATATCTTGGGGTTATCTCCGAGATGAATCGGCCTTCTCTGGTGGAATTTTCGGTATTTGAACTGCATGCCTCGGGGTTATCTCGAGGTTGGAACTGATACTCCCGGTGTGTGTTCTGGGGTTGAGACTGAACTTCTGGTAGTATCTGGACTGGATATAAGCTGTCTTCCAGGGTTATCTCTGAAAGACAAATCTGCCCTCCTGTAATGTCAGTGACAGGTGTGCAAAAAATTTTGAGTGTCTACAGATGCCCCACTTTATCATATTCATGCAATGCAATGGCATGGATACGATAAAGAATCCTAGACACTTGAAATGCAACAAAATAAACATGATGCTATGTGCAGAAACATGATGAAAATGCATGATGCATATGGATTGTTGGATTGCTCTCCAACATGTTGGGATGATTGCTGACTCTCTGTTGCTTTGGCCTGGGATTGGCAACGATGCCTTTACCGACAAGATTGGACGTGTGATCCAAATCTTTTAGGATGTTGGCGTTGGGGCTATCACCAAAGTCCTTAATCCTTGATACAGACTTTACTTCGAAGATGTGCCTCTCGTATACAAGAGATCTGTGGGGATAAAGCTTTGTCTGTTTGAGGATATGTATAACATATTCCATCATCGATCCTCCCCGATGATGTTGATCCTTCCTGGTTTGTATTGCCAGGACATTTCAATGTTCTGTTGGATATACTACCAATAGTATGTGTTGTCAGGGCTGCCTGACCTTCGCTGATGTGTAAATCAACGGATAAACACCCCTGTAGGGCAGACTTCCAAGGCTGCTTGACCTTCGCTGGCGTGTGAATCAACGAAAAATACCTCTGTTGGGAAAACTGTCAAGGCTGCTACGTCAGGTATTGTCGAGTGTGACTTGTAACAGCTAATATCATTGGTATAGTGTATCCTGTACTCAGAATACCAATGAGTGATGTGTAGAACCACGACTCGGTCTATGAAAACCAGGATTATAAGCCATTTTGCTCAATCGCGTAGCGTTTTTATTCTTGATTTGGCTTCTTCAGCTTATGAGAACTCCGTTATAACTCAAACTGGACTGAGACGGAGGGGTGAGACCCATGTAGGGATGTCACAGGTACACTTGCATCAGCCGCAGATGGACCTGCGGCTAGCCGTGTCTATTAAATGCATGCAGGTTGCTTTCATAAGTCATTTTCAAGTTACGCCGCGAAGGAAATCCGAGAGCTCTTCTTCAGATCTGCTGAGTTCGGGCGATTTCCTGCAAATTCTATCATCGTACCAGTGTTCTACATTGTCCTGGTAACATATGCATGTATTCTTTTCCAGTTTTTATCCATTGGAAAATTACTTATCACATAAAATGCATCTAAACACATAGTAGTGAATATGCATGCTCAAATGACTTAATAAAACATATTCAACATAGTAAATGTTAGTATTAAACCATGCTGAACATAATGATGTAAAAAAAATTAACTTTTAAAATAGTCAAATTGGCACCTTTTTCTGCTATTTCTTATCATATTTGAGGACAAATGAGCAAAAGGTAAAAATGCAAAGTAATCCTGGTAATTAAACTACCCTTATGGATTGATGACTTTGACTTTTAATGCATATAGTATGTCTATGACTGTGGGCAGGTGTGCTACTGAATGGCCACCTAGTCATGCCTATATGCATGTTGATAGTCCTATTTACAGAGGGGACTATGACAAAAATTTTCCAAAATGTAGGCATTGAATAGTCATGCATTTTTAACTCTACTTTAGATGTACAATAAAGTAATGCATGCATGCATGTAGTCATAAAAGTGCATTTTGAAAAGAAAGCTCCAGGTTAAAATTACCACACCCTTTCTAAGGTGATTTGGAGACTTTTGTCCAGATATTTATGGATCTAGATCAGCCGAGTAGTTCCCGCAGGACCACTTCTGGTGTACGGAGGAGGGCGTCTGAAGTGCCTTGACCCCGTTTGGTCAGACAGCCTCGTCGGTTGGTAGAAGCGGTAATACGTCCAGTCCAGGTTGATGTGCTGGATGTCGAGGACGAGGAGAAGGATGTTCCAGTAGCGAATTATGCTCCTACTGCACATGCTCCCCGAGTATTTGGGAATGCAAATGCTAGTATAACGTTTAAACGTTATTGATTATAACATAATTAGGGAAAACCTAAATGATTTTCTTGAAATCCTAATAATTAGAAAACCTAATTATTAGAAACCCTAATTTTGAATTTAAAACCCTAATTGCTAAATTAACAATTTTAATTAGGAAATATTAATCCTAATTAGCAAGCTTGAGTTATGATTAAGAAATTTTAATATAATTAGGAAACCCTAATTATAATTTAGAAATATTAATTTTCTATTTTGAAAGCCGAAATTTGGAAATCTTGGAAATTTAATTGCAAAATTTAAGGGTTAAACCCTAAACCCTAAGGGTTAGGGCAAATGTCAAATTTGCCACTAAATTTATAATTTAAATGACCATTTTGCCCTTTTTGTATTCTTTAATGGTTGGAGTGTAGATCTAGCCATGATAATGGGTTAGTGAACCACCATAGCCCTAGCATATGACTTATATCTCAATTATTAGCCAAATTTGCCAGCCATTTACATTACATACAACATTTATATAAATTAAAGAGAGAGAAATGGCCATTTTATTTCTCATTCTAGCCAAATCACTTCTCTCTCTAAAATCCGAAAATGGGGAGTAAGAGAGAGTAAGATACAAAGCCAAGATCATGTGTTAGAATACCAAAATCAGATCACAAAGTCAAAATCAAGGATCAAAGCAAGAAAAGGTATAAAAACCCTAAACCTAGAAATCCTTAGATTTGATGTTAGATGTTATGATTTATTATTTTAAGTTGTGTTAGAGGGTGTCCTTTAGTGATCTAGGTTGTTAAATCCCAGATCCATAACATCAAAGTGCTTGAAATTGGAGTTTTTAGAACTCTAGAAAAAGATGGAAAAATGGCCTGACAACCATATGTCAGAGGCCTTAGATCTTTACATGTTAATGTTTTGGTGTATTTTATGTTATAGATCTGTTCTTTGTTGTAAGGTCTTTGATCTGCAACTTGAATCAAGCCCAGATCTTGTTTAGATTGCAAGTTATTAGTGGTCAAAGGTCGTTGACTGATAATTTGATTTAATATACACGAATTGATGTTCATTTCAAGTTTAAATTCGTAGTTATCTTCTTGTTTTGTGTTCGTTTTCACATGTTTTATGTTCCTTTATGTGTAGGGTGGTCATGGAGGCAAGTGGTGAAGAAAGGCAGACTTTTGGAGCAAAGTTGGAAAAATGCATGAAGTCACAATATTTCTTTAGCAGTGGACATGCCCGCCGGGACGGGCTATATTAGACTTCTACCCCCCGCAGGGGCAGGGGTGCCGAAACCTGAAGACTCATGCTGCCTTTTGAAGACTGCTGCGACATGGATTTTAGATGTTTTGTTAGGTGCCTGGACTCTAATAAAGGGTGACCTCGGCCAGAACATAAGGGGAGATATATATTACGTTGCTAACAACAAATCAAGTACGACGAAAAGCATTATACAGAGAAAAATTCTAGGATTTGAGTGCAACCTTTGGAGGAGTAATTTGAAGAGTTTTTTGTGACGATTGCAATTCTAGGCTACGTGAAGGGTGTTCATCATTCTTCTTCTCTTTAGTCTTTTATTTGTAATTGCAAGGATGTTTTCGTTAGATTATTCATTTTTTAATTCATTCATTATGAACTAATTCGCTTATTAGGCTTGTGATGGATCCTTGGGTGAAACGATGAATTTATAACTTTGATTTCCAGTTCAATAAAATATTTTCAGTTTATCTATGTTAATTCGAGCGTGAATTTATGAATTGCTTGATCAACAATTCTTTGTGGATTTGTATGGAATCGAGAGAGGATATTCAAATCTAGACTTAGTTAATATAGAATGTGTCATGAATTTTGTGAATAACAGATTCTTGATTATTGTTAAGGCAGAGATATGCTTGACATCGCATGTAATTGGATAGAGAACTTAAGCTTAAACCTTCTTTAATTGCAGTTCACATATAGATATAGTGAGTTGGTTGATTTAGGTGTTTAACTTGTTTCTATCTTAATTGTGGATTTAAGTTAATATGGTATTAGTGCATCGAGAGGTGGCTAGTATTACATTAGTGTTCTTAATTAATAAACTGGTATATTGAATTGAATTGAAATAAAGGTTTGAAAATCAGAGTGAAGCTTAGGGTGAAATCATAAGTCTAATTATCCATTAATTGTTTGAACTCCGAATTTTGATATTTGTGATTGTTTTGTGATAATTTAATTAATTGTTAATTTAGTTTCTATAATTAAAAACCATTGAATTTAGTAGTTTAATAGAATTAGGATTAATAGAAAATTGATAATTGTGAAGTTAAATTTCTTGCTAATTTGTCTTCATGGAAATGTTACTTTATTCACTACTATATTACTTGTTGACCACGTACACTTGCGTATTTTGTGTACATAGATTTTACCCAACAAGTTTTTGGCGCCGTTGCCGGGGACAATTTAGCCTAGATTTTAATATTTTTACGATATCAGTTTAATTAGTCCTGTTTTACTTAAACATTTTTGTTTTTTTTTTGTTTTTTTTCTTCCTATTTCAGGTTTTTGACATTGGTTTATGCAAAGACGATCCAAACATCCAGACTTGCTTCCTTTTGAGGACGACATTGAAAGAAGATTTCAGAGGTTAAGTAAGTGGATAAAAAAAATGAGGAACGAATTCGAAAATTCTGATAAGGAAGAAACAATAGCTACCGAAGACCAAAAAACGTTGAGGGATTTTGGAACACCTAAGGTGACTGATCTGCAGTCGAGCATCACTAGGCCTGCAATAGCTATGAATACTTTTGAAATCAAGCCTGGGACCATTCAGATGATGCAGAATTCAGTTCAGCTTGGGGGAATAGCAAATGACGATCCGAATGAACATTTAATCAGTTTTTTGGAAATGTACGACACTTTCAAGTACAATGGGGTGTCGGATGAGGCAGTGAGACTTCTCTTGTTCCTGTTCACTTTACGGGACAAGACGAAGAGTTGGTTACATTCTGTGCCGCCGGGATCGATTACTACGTGGGAAGACTTGGCTCAAAAATTTCTTGCCAAATTTTTCCCACCGGTGAAAACTGCTAAAATGAGGAATGACATAACGATGTTTGAGCAGCAAAATGGGGAGTCGCTATATGAGGCATGGGAGAGGTACAAGGAATTATTTAGAAAGTGCCCACATTATGGATTACCCAAGTGGTTGAAAATGAATACCTTTTATAACGGACTACATGGGAATGTCAGAACCAGTATTGACGCAGCGTCGGGTGGAGCATTCATGGCTAAGAGTTACGAGGAAGCCTACAATTTGATTGAAACCATGGCGGCAAATAACTACCAGTGGCCCACAGCAAGAATGACACGGGCAAAGGCGGTTGGGATTTTGGAAGTAGATGGGGTGACAGCTATACAAGCACAGATTTCTGCACTGTCCAAGAAGTTGGATGCTATGACAAGGGCTCAAGTACAGCAGGTTGCGGTAGTATGCGAATTGTGTGCGGGTGATCATCCTACAGATCTGTGCACAATTAATCCAGCATCCGTCCAGTTCATAGGTAACTATAACAGAATTTCGCAAAATACATACCAAAACACCTACAACGAGGGGAATAGGAACCACCCAAACTTCTAATGGAGCAATAACCAGCAAAATCAAGCTCCACAACCATCATATCCCCCAGGTTTTTAGAGTAACCAACAATCGATTCAAAATCAGGAAAGAAAATCAGATTTCGAGGAAATGGTGTCGAAGTACATAACTGGCAATGAGGCATCAATGAAAAATCAAGCAATGATAATGAAAAATCAAGAGATGGCTATCAAGAATTTAGAAAATTAGATAGGACAGATGGCGTTAGCATTGAATAATAGACCACAAGGAACGTTACCAAGCGACACTGAGAAAAATTCGAAGGCTAGTCATGAGCAATGTCAAGCAGTTATGTTGAGAAGTGGAAAACATCTCGGGGGTAATAATGCAGAAAATTCAGCGATATCGGAGGAAAAAGTTGATGACAATAACGTGGTTGATGGTAACAAGGGTGAGGATAAGCAATGTGAGGACATAAAAGTAAACAATAAGTCAATTGTTTATCCTCCACCACCGTTTCAGCAGAGGGTTCAAAAATAGAAATCAGATAAGTAGTTCGCAAAGTTTTTAGAAATGTTCAAGAAACTCCAGATTAACATCCCATTCGCAGAGGCCCTAGAGCAAATGTTGAGTTATGCGAAGTTCATGAAAGGAATTCTGTCGAGGAAAAAGAAATGGGAAGAATTTGAAACAGTGGCACTAACGGAGGAGTGTAGTGCAGTGTTACAGCAGAAGCTACCACCAAAACTTAAAGACCCGGGGAGCTTTACTATCCCATGCACAATCAGAAAAATGTCGTTTAACAAATGTTTATGTGATTTGGGGGCGAGTGTGAACCTTATGCCATTGTCAGTATACACAAAATTGGGTTTGCCCGCACCAAAACCTACGAATATTTTATTGCAGTTGGCGAATAGGTCAGTCACATATCCGAGAGGCATAGTAAAGGACATTCTGGTCAAAGTGGATAAGTTTATATTCCCTACGGACTTTATCATTCTGGACTTCGAGGAGGATATGAGCATCCCGATTATCCTAGGGAGACCTTTCTTGGCCACGGGAAGGGCACTCATAGACGTGCAAAAAGGAGAACTTACTATGAGAATCCAAGATCAAGAAATCATATACATAGGAAGAATGTTTTTGGATGGATTTAATTGAGCAAATCATCAGTGAAGATATGAGCAAGAGTTTGGTCAACGATCCATTAGAAACAACCTTATTGGGGGATGAAGAAAATGACAACCTAGACTTTGTGGACTACTTACAGATGTTAGACTCATTGCCACTAGTTAGCCGATTCAGAGCACCGTTTGAACCTTTGCACACTAAGGAGATAGCTGCAGAAAAACTTAAACCGTCATTGGAGGAGCCACCAACATTGGAACTTAAACCACTCCCTAAACATCTCAGGTATGCGTACTTAGGCAATTCAAATTCTTTACCTATAATTATTTATGCTGCACTTAACGAATTACAGGAAGAAAAGTTGCTGAGGGTGCTTAGGGAACACAAATCAGCGATTGGTTGGACGATTACGGATATAAAAGGAATTAGCCCGTCATTTTGCATGCACAAGATTCTGATGAAAGATGATGCAAAACCGTCGGTGGAGCATCAACGTCGACTTAACCCCATTATGAAGGAAGTGATAAAGAAGGAAATCCTAAAATTATTAAATGCTGGTATCATATATCTGATTCTCGACAGTAAGTGGGTTAGTCCGGTTCATTGTGTGCCGAAAAAGGGGAGAATGACTGTGGTGCAAAATGAGGATAATGAGTTAATTCCAACAAGAACAGTGACAGGTTGGAGGGTGTGCATTGATTATAGGAGATTGAATAAGGCAACCTGAAAAGATCACTTCTCGCTACCCTTTATCGATCAAATGTTAAACAGATTAGCGGGACATGAGTACTATTGTTTATTGGATGGATACTCGAGCTATAACCAGATTGTAATCGCTCCTGAGGATCAAGAAAAGACAACATTTAAATGCCCTTACGACACATTTATATTCAGGAGGATGTCATTCGGGTTATGCAATGAACCTGCAACTTTCCAACGGTGTATGATGGCTATTTTTTTAAATATGGTGGAGAAAAACGTTGAAGTCTTCATGGATGATTTTTCAGTCTATGGAGACAACTTTGATACTTGCATGAGGAATCTGGTCATGGTATTGCAGCGATGTAAGGATACAAACCTTGTACTCAATTGAGAAAAATGCCACTTCATGGTTGAAGAAGGCATAATTTTGGGCCATAAGGTGTCGGCGCAAGGATTGGAGGTGGACAAAGCAAAGCTGGAAACACTCAAGAAACTGCCTCCACCGAGCTCAGTTAAGGGTATTAAAAGTTTTCTGGGGCATGTTAGGTTCTACAGAAGGTTCATAAAAGATTTCTCTAAGATTGAAAAACCTCTATGCAATCTTTTAGAGAAGGATGCTACTTTCAGTTTTACTGCAGAATGCAAGTCAGCGTTTGAAATTGAAGAAGAAATTAACTACAGCCCCCGTGATAGTCGCACCGGACTAGAATATGTCATTCGAGCTTATGTGTGATGCGAGCGACTATGTGATTGGGGATGTTTTGTGCCAAAGACGAGACAAGGTGTTTCACGCCTATACTATGCAAGCAAAACACTCACAGAGACTCAAATAAATTATATAACCACGAAAAAGGAGTTGCTTGCAGTAGTGTTCGCGTTTGACAAATTTCAGACATACTTGATCGGGACTAATGTGATAGTCTACACGGACCATTCGACGATTCGGTACCTAATAGCGAGAAAAGATGCTAAGCCACGCCTTATCTGTAAGACCCCGAATTTTATGAAATAAAAGTATTCAATTTTTCTATTTAGTAAATGGTTAAATTGATAAAAAGTTAAAGTTAAGGGTGATATATGAATTTTTTTCAAAAATAAGCAAGTGGTTATAAAATAATCATTGATGTCGGGGAATATTCGTTTGGTCGTGGAATATTCTTTCAGTCGGGGAATATTCGTACGACGGCGCAGCTATTTGTGGGCCCTATAACTGAAAACGGTCGGATTAAGATAACGACAAAAAAATTGAGTTTTTTTCAAATAACGGCGTAGTTGTTACCGTTAATACTGTTGAAATACCCGGTGGTTAAAACACAGTAATACGCGTTGTTACACAGTAATACGCATTGTTACACCAATTATTGACTCTTACGTAAGAAGGCACTACTCAATAATAGTTACAGTAATTACTGTTCAGTATTTTATTGATTTCATAATTGCTACGTGGATATTTTATATTACTGTTGTTTCAATAATTGTCACGGCACAGTATTTTCTATTATCGGAGCAATAATTCATATTATCTGAATAATATTATTAGATAACATTATTGGCAATGTCTAGAAAGTTCTGTCTAAGGAGAGGTTTAGTCATCTAATTGCGCGCCAGTAAGGAAGAGATCCTTATTGGAAAGCCCCCTCTTTCCTGGGAACGGCCTGGTTGCCAGTACTGTGATTCTGTAATATTATTTGTGTATAATTAATTATTAATTTATATGATGAGAAAAATATTGATTTTATGTGGATATAGATGGAGAAAATTTTTAATGTGACAATTGTTGAAAATTAATATTTTATCTTTTTTTGATAAAATAATTCATTTAAATATATTATTTTAATAATATATTGATGGTGATATTTTTATAATGAATGTGGGATATATGAGTATATGAGGAGGAAGAGTATTTTTGTGGCATTAAATGATTAACACATGTTTGGTGTGTTGGTGGACACAATTCTTGACCGAAAAAAATATTATTAACTGTAAAATCGTCCGTTTATGGATTTCGGTCAATTTTTGTTTGGAATTTCGAAAAACTTTCTTCTGCAAAGTTGTAGAGAATTGAATTTTCTATAAAAACTCGCGAGATTCGAATTTTCTGATCAAAGGGCTATTTATTGTGAATTATTGAAGTTTCGAAGTTCCGAAACAATTGATTTTTGGAAGTTTTAATTATTTTTATTAAGAAAAACGTTTTTTTGGCATTTAAGTGGGCTAACATGTGATAAGAATGGGCTGAATTCAGATCTCCCAAGGTGGGCTTGACAATTTTATAAATATAATATTATTATATTCAATTTTCTGCTTTGGTGTTCTAAGCATTTTCCTATAAATAGGGTGCTTAGGTTAGAATTGAAAATCACACCAGAAACTGAAGTTTTCTCTCTATTTCTCTCTCTATATTATCGAATGTATTCTTGTGAGTATTTTGATATCTTGAGTGTTGCTATACGGTGCAAGTTCGTTCAGCGTTATTCCAGTCAGGAGTACTGCTCTTTTGAGGTAAGGGATAGTAAGGGATAGTAAGGGATGGTAAGGGATAATAAGGAATGTATTTTTTTTAAAATGATATTATTTCTTTCAATATCATTATACCGGAATATTGGTAAGATTTTTCTTGTGAAATTCTTATCTTTTCATGTCGGGGTTACTATTCACGAGTTACTATTCACGAGTTACTATTCATAAGTTACTATTCATGAGTTACTATTCACGAGTTATTATTCATGAGTTAGTATTCACTAGTTACTATTCACGAGTTACTATTCATGAGTTACTATTCACGAGTTACTATTCACGAGTTACTATTCATGGGTTACTATTTACGAGTTACTATTCATGACAAAATTGGTTTCTTTTTCTAACTAAATTAAAGTTGATTTATAAATATTACTCTGGAGATTAAAACTATGTATTGATTATATTGATTTTATTATCATATATAACATTTTTATAACCCTGATGTTGAAATTCTCTTTCACTGGAGTGTAAAGATGGGTAGATTATTGGTATGATCATGACTAGGGTTCTCTTTGTCCAGTAGTGAAAAGTTGAATTGTGACTGGTATGATCATGACCATTGAATTTATAATTGAATATCTTTAGCTTAAGTGCAAAGGTAAAATGATCAACATGGTTATAATTATTGGTTATATAAATTCTGAAATGATTATATATTTCTTTGAGATAATAATATATTTGGCCTGTAGTGCAAATATGAACTATTGAGGAATATCATTGGCCTGTAGTGCAAAGATGAGTTGTTGATGAATATCTTTGGCCTGTAGTGCAAAGATGACTTGTTGTTGAATATCTTTGGCATGTAGTGTAAAGATGAACTGTTGATGAATATCTTTGGCCCGTGGTGCAAAGATGAATTTATTAGTATGATTAAAACAGGAACTGTGATTTGGTATAACCATGATCTTTGATGTTTCAGGTAAAGACAGGTGATGAAAATTATCTTCATCTTGGATGCGAAATTTAGAATCACAATTATGATTATGAATTATTCATATGATTGTGGAAAGGAATTGTTGATTGATGTTACAGGGATAAAACATTGTTGGTGGACTTTTAACGTGGAGAAGATAATAGACTTTATAGTCTATTTGACTCTTCTAATGGATTGCTCGTTCCGCTGCAACTATGGTTGAAATTTTTTATCATCTACCATATGTTCTAAATCTCTGATTTATTACTGATGAATGCTATTGATAATTTAATTATCTTTAGTCATGATATTCTTTACTGGGCTAGTTGTGCTCACCCTTCTATTTCACAATTCCTTTCAGGTAATAAGAGTATAGCTGGGTCGAGCGGGGGTAACAGGGGAATAGAACGGTGGTCATCATGTAGTAGTTATATTTGGTGAATCATCTAGGGTGAAGCGAACCTAACGTTGGAAGGGTGTTTTGCCACTATCATACAAGATGTCTAACGACACACAACCTCGTGTCATCATAAGACATGGTTGTGCACATCCACTTGTTGAGTATATCTACAAGCACTACCTATATGATCTTGGAGTTTGGTTGAAGTATAATTCTCAATTAGAGACAGTGGAGATAATGATATGTCAAGAGAAGACTCGCCATTGGGAAGAATATGATAGTAATCTTTTCATTTTTCTTTGGGATCTATTGGGTCAACCAAGGATAATTCTGTGGCCATATGATGTCTATCATAACCTAGAAGCATGGCCTCCCATGTATGAGGGTTTCCTTGAGCACTTCCCAAAGATTCTAATTTTTAAAACAGTTTTTGACTATACCTTTATGTAAGGTGTCATTGTGACATGCTATCCAAGGTTGGGACATGAGTCACAGTTGGTATATATTTGTACCCAAACTCATAGCATATGTGTTGTTGTATTTTGCACGACAATTGTTGTAATAAAATTGTAGTTGTTATCTGTACCATGTATTTGGCGACTCAAAATGGGTTGGATGGAATGGACCTGTTTTGGGGGCGTCACATTATCCGATGGATTCTCCTACTTCCAGAGTTTGACTTAGAAATTAAAGATAGAAAGGGGACAGAGAATCAAGTTGCAGACCATTTATCACGGCTGGAAAATTTGGAGAAAAAGGAAGAAGATAGATGTGCAATCAACGAGTCATTCCCAGATGAGCAACTATATGGGGTAAATGCAGAATTTCTATGGTATGCGGATTTCGCGAATTATCTGGTGAGTAACATGCTTCCCCCTGATCTTACATGACAACAGAAAAAGAAGTTTCTTCATGACGTCAAGTGGTACATGTGGGATGAGCCTTATTTATTCAAACAGTGCACCGACAAGATGATTAGAAGGTGTATCCCCTACAGTGAAGTGCACAACATACTATAGGAATGCTACTCATCGGCATATGGGGGACATTATGGGAGTGAGCGCACGGCAGCAAAAGTACTTCAAGCCGGGTTTTATTGGCCGACATTGTTCAAAGACGCCCACCAATTTGTGAAAACATATGATAGATGTCAAAGGGTGGGAAACATCTCTAAACGGAATGAGATGCCCCTACAAACAATTCTTGAAGTGGAAATCTTTGATGTATGGGGCATCGATTTCATGGGACCATTCCCTTCGTCTTTGAACAATTAGTATATTCTACTCGCGGTGGATTACGTTGCGAAGTGGGTTGAAGCTGCAGCACTACCATCCAACGATGCCAAGGTGGTCCTCAAATTCCTACAGAAAAACATTTTCACGAGGTTTGGCATGCCAAGAGCAATAATTAGTGACGAAGGTAGTCACTTCTACAATAAGTCTTTTACAGCTCTTTTGGCTAAGTATGGGGTTAACCACAAGGTGGCTACAGCGTATCACCCTCAAACAAGTGGACAGGCTGAGGTATCAAACAGAGAAGTTAAGAAGATATTGGAAAAAGTCATAAATCCGAGTCGGAAAGATTAGTCACTTCAGTTGGATGATCCATTATGGGCTTATCGGACTGCATACAAAACACTAATTGGGATGTCACCATATCAACTCTTGTATGGGAAAACATGTCATCTACCGGTGGAACTACATCACAAGGCCTACTGGGCAATTCAGAAATTGAACTTTGATCAAGTCGTTGTAGGAGAAAAGAGGCTACTCCAACTAAATGAGCTCAATGAATTTCGATTTCATGCATACGAGAAAGCCAAGTTATACAAAGAAAAGGTCAAAAGATGGCACGACCAGAAAATTATGCATCGAACATTCGAGCTGGGTCAATCAGTCCTCTTGTTCAACTCCCGGCTGCGATTGTTCCCAGGAAAGCTTAGGTCGAGATGGTCGGGACCATTCACCATAAAGCGGGTATTTCCTCATGGCGTCGTTGAACTCTACAGTCGTAATCCATTAGAGACATTCAAGGTCAATGGTCAATGGATAAAGCATTACTGGGGTGGTGAGTCAAACTGGGATGTCATCAACATCACCCTCACCGATACACAGTGAAACAGGGAGTAGTCAGGTTGAATGACTTAAAATTAAGCGCTAATTGGGAGGCAACCCAATATTTCATTATTATTTTTCGTAAATTCATTATAATTGTTAAAATGTAGTTTTTATTAAGTATTAGGTAGGTATTATAGAGTAAAAGTTTTGTTAAAACTCTCAATCATACTCCAAGTCATCAATAATCTAACATCTTGCATGTTTATGGTTGCAGAAGGTGTCAAAAGTGAGTAAGAGCAACAACGGGCAAGAAAAGGAGGAAAATAGGATAATTTTGATCTGCACTATTGGTAGCCAAAAATCCGAAGTCAGGGGACTAGCCCGCCGGGGCGGGGGTCCTTGATTCTGGGCAGACACGTTCAATATACACACACGCTGTTTTCTTATTTCCCCACTGCACGTTTTTTGTTTATCTCATTCACCCTTACCCAAACTACCCAACCTCCATTACAACACCACCTAGCCCACTCCTTCTACCCACGAATACACGAGAACTCCACCCTCTCACCCCATTACCAAACATATATCCACTAATCACATCATCAATTACCACCAATTCCTCTACCCTACATCACCTCTATATAAATCCTACCACATACCTCCCATATTCATCTAAAAAAAATACAAATTCATCAAGAAATTGGGGTACAGATAGAGCAATTGAGTGTAAGTTACCTTTCTATTAGGTTTTCATCTTCTCTCAACGGAATTACCATAGAAAAAACCTAGTTTTGGGGGAAGAACGGACTGTGCACGCCACGTGTTCGACAGTTTGGGTAAACCAAGTTTGGGTTAAATTAGTGTGTCTACAACAATCAATGGCTTCTCAACCTACACCGAAATGCCAAAGGGGAGAGAGTTCAAGGCCAACTCCACTACCCCGTACATTTGACCGTCAAAAATTTAAAAGTGCCGCCGTGGCCGACCTGTACGATTATATGGTTACCAAGGCTCTTACACCGAAGCGGGGGTTGGCTCCCGAGGCCCATGACGGTGAGATGATGCAACAAATTTATCAGCAAGGGTGGGTCAAATTCACGGAGGAACCCATGCCAGCTATTGTGAATGTCGTCAAGGAATTCTATGCGAACGCCGAGGATAAGGCACCGTTCAATGCCTTTGTGCGGGGTCGCATGGTCCCGTTCAGTGCTGATGCAATAAATGCATATTATCAGTTGAGGGTGCCTATCTAGTGTTAGTACGCCTATTTGAGGGATTTTGACCCAGATTTTGAGGAGGTTATCAAGAAATGACCAAGCCGGGTACAACATGGATAAAAGGTCGGAAGGGCGGCACAGTGTTTCACAGCAAAGACCTCAGTCGGTAAGGGAAAATCCGGTATGCTTTCCTATGTGCCAAATTGCTACCGTCCATACACACCTCGGATGTGACCAAGGAAAAGGCACTTCTCCTGTATGCCATCGTGCATGACATCATCATAGACATCAGGGCCATTATTAGTTTCTCTATTTGACGATGTCTGAGGGGCAACTTTTCAGGCGGCTTACCATACCCATCACTCATTTGTGTGTTGTGTCGTCAAACAGGAGTGCGATGGTTAGACGATGAGCCCACTCAGATGCCGCTGCAGTTGCTAGATAATAGAATGATAGCATGATACTCAGTTTGGCCCAGAGGCGACTTGCATCCTAGAGGTTTAGGATTTGTTTTTCCATCAGCTTGCGAGGACGAAGCTGATGCAGACGATACCTCGGAGGATGAGGCGATGGGAGATCAAGGGGCTGAGCAGGTACCACAAACTGAGGTAATTTCCAGTCCTCAATTCCTTGAGTTCCAAAATCAGATGACTGTACACAACAAAGCAGCACGTCAAGAAATGCGGCAATTGGCAATGCGACAAGATCACATGTTTGATGCTATGAATGCATCTTTTGCCTCACTCAACACAACCCTTCAAAGTTTCAACTCGACGGCTCAATTTTTATATCAAAAACCAGGACCACTGCCGACGTTTCCACCAAGTGATTCTGATGAAGAAGAGCAACAACCACCTCCCCTGACTTAGGCGATTGCAGGGAAGTCCTCATGCACTTAATTTTTATTTTTATCCAATGAGGGCATTGTGTTACTTAAGTTTAGGGGATTTGTTATTCTTGTTTGCATGCATATGTTATTTTTTTTTGCATTGTAGTCTAGGTTTGCATTCTAGTTTGCATAGTAGCTTAGGTTTTTGCATTGTAGTCTAGGTTATTATTTTGGATATTGCATTTCTGTTAATACCATAAAAAAAATTTAAAATTTTTTTTAGTTAAATATTTTGTTTGCAAATGTCCAATAGTACTACAATTTATGTTATTTGTGGGCCAATGATGAGATTGTGAACAACTTAACCAATACAACATTGATTATTAGAACTGTGATATAATTTATGTTATGAATCGAATCTTGCACTTGTTTGAAACTGTTATAAAAAGGTTAGCACGTTAATAACATCTTTGCCGACCAGTCAGTTCCAATTGATACATAAATAGTTTCTAAAGGATAATGCTAGGGTAAATGAGAAGACGACAAGGATAGGCAGTAAAGGCTAAAATTAGGCAAGAACTTAAGTTTGGGGGAGTATATGTGGGGTACATAATGTTAAAAAAAAAGAGAAAAAGATAAAAAAAAGAAAAAAGAAAAGGGTATACATTGTGACTAGTCTTGTTTTGGGGCCTTTGTTGCTTGAGCAAGTACGCCTGAGGGGATTGTCTTTACACCTAGCGCCCTAAGGTCTTTTATGGTCTGGGAGTCGTTGGTCGAAAGCTCGCTAAGGGGTAGCACTGTTAGCCTAATGGGATGAGACATTGCACAGTCACTTATGTATATAAAACAAAAACAATAAAACGGGAAAAGAGCAAAAAGCCCCCGTGGAAAAAAAATGAAATAAATGAAGTATCGGTACCCTGCATGAACCCTTAAATTTGGTATTGCGTAGTTTTAGTTTTAGTTAGAATATGCCTATTTTTGACATTTTTAAGTTTGCACTGTATGATTCCTTCTAAGAAATTACTTATGTATTGAATTGGAGTCCGTATCAGTTTTCATAGATGTTGAACACACACGCACACTATATCAGTGATAATTGTTCAAGATTTGAGAATTAATATGAAATTGTGGATTGGTTTTGGTAATTCATATTGTAGAGTTACTTGTTTTCTCTAGGGTCGATGGGATAATTTTGTTTCTGCGTTATTGTTGGATTCGAAGGCATTTAGATTTTATTTATTTCATCTTATTGCATTGCATAGCATGTAGTTTATTTTGTGCTCGAGGACTAGCACGGTTTAAGTTTGGGGGATTTTGATAAGTGGATTTAATATACACGAATCGATGTTCATTTCAAGTTTAAATTCGTAGTTATCTTCTTATTTTGTGTTCGTTTTCACTTGTTTTATGTTCTTTTATGTGTAGGTGGTCATGGAGGCAAGTGGTGAAGAAAGGCGGAATTTTGGAGCAAAGTTGGAAAAATGCATAAAGTCGCAATATTTCTTTAGCAGTGGACATGCCCGCCGAGGCGGGCTATATTAGACTTGTACCCCCGCTGGGGAGGGGGTGCCTAAACCTGAAGACTCCTGCTGCCTTTTGAAGACTACTGCGACATGGATTTTAGATGTTTTGGTAGGCGCCTGGACTCTAATAAAGGGGGACCTCGGCCAAAACATAAGGGGAGAAATATATTACGTTGCTAACAACAAATCAAGCACGACGAAAAGCATTATACAGAGAAAAATTACAGGATTTGAGTGCAACCTTCGGAGGAGTAATTTGAAGAGATTTTCGTGATGATTGCAATTCTAGGCTACGTGAAGGGTGTTCATCATTCTTCTTCTCTTTAGTCTTTTATTTGTAATTTCAAGGATGTTTTCGTTAGATTATTCAGTTTTTAATTCATTCGTTATGAACTAATTCGCTTATTAGGCTTGTGATGGATCCTTGGGTGAAACGATGAATTTATAACTTTGATTTCCAATTCAATAAAATATTTTTAGTTTATCTATGTTAATTCGAGCATGAATTTATGAATTGTTTGATCAACAATTCTTTGTGGATTTGTATGGAATCGAGAGAGGATATTCAAATCTAGACTTAGTTAATATAGCATGTGTCATGAATTTTGTGAATAACAGATTCTTGATTATTGTTAAGGTAGAGATATGCTTGACATCGCATGTAATTGGATAGAGAACTTAACCTTAAACATTCTTTAATTGCAGTTCACATAGAGATATAGTGAGTTAGTTGATTTAGGTGTTTAACTTGTTTCTATCTTAATTGTGGATTTAAATTAATATGGTATTAGTGCATCGAGAGGTGGCTAGTATTACATTAGTGTTCTTGATTAATAAACTGGGATATTGAATTGAATTGGAATAAAAGTTTGAAAATCAGAGTGAAGCTTAGGGTGAAATCATAAGTCTAATTCTCCATTAATTGTTTGAACTCCGGATTTTGATATTTGTGATTGTTTTGTGATAATTTAATTAATTGTTAATTTAGTTTCTATAATTAAAAACCATTGAATTTAGTAGTTTAATAGAATTAGGATTAATAGAAAATTGATAATTGTGAAGTTAAATTTCTTACTAATTTGTCTTCGTGGGAACGATACTTTATTCACTACTATATTACTTGTTGACCACGTACACTTACGTGTTTTGCGTACATAGATTTTACCCAACATTGACCGACCATGACCGGACGAATCTTGGTAACCCAGATTTCCTAGAAAAGTCTGACAACGTTTTTGAGACCCTAGATCTTGCTGTGGTTTAATGTTTTGGCCAAGTTGTTGTATTAAGGTTGAAGTATCATATATGGACTACATATCTAAGCTTTTAGATTACCCAGTTAACTAGTAGAATCGATTTTTGGTAATGGTCATGTCGACGTCGGGATTTTTAATTGTCCCTTTCCGTTACTTGTTCTTTGGTGTTCTCATTTAGGTGAGATTTGTTTGAAAAAATAAGTGAAAAAGGTCCGACATGTATAATGTCGACGATGGACTGTTAAGAGTCGCTAGTTGGTTTTTTAAATGGTTGTACCAACACAACCGAGAAAAGGTTTGCACATTGACCCAGTGATGTGACACTGCTAAACGGGTCGGTGAAACAGAGATTCATTAGGGTCCGGGGACTTGGTTATGCGGAGGGAAGGTGTTAGGCACCCCCCGACATCCGTGTTACCACGATGACCGCCTCTTTTCAAGAAACTGTTATCTGAATGTGTGTGTGTGTGTGTGGGTCAATATGCTGTTATTTAGAAGTAGTGCGAGGCCTCGTTCGCACCTATCTAGACAGGGTTTGAATTTTTTGTAAAAATTCAATTTTAAGCAAGATATGGCAGTGATGTTTTATAAAAGAGGTTTTTCAAACCCTGATGCTCAATAGTAATTGAGACCTTTTACACTCCCATTTTATTCCGTATTCGGCTAGATTGATTTTATTTGACAGATGCGAGGCATCCGTACGAAAATAATGTACAAGAAGGTGCTGAATTCCTCGTGGGTATGTAAACCATCTGAGGAAATTCAGACACCGCAGAATAATTTTCAAGCTGCTTACAGCTGAAAATGTCCATCACGGGAACCGAATCTAGATCCAATGGGACGAATCTGTGATCACATGATTCCTAGGCGCACAGAAGACTGCAATTTATATGAAAGCAGTAAGCAGGTATATATATAAAAGCTGTAAATATATATATACAGACATGATCACCAACCACGAAGTACATCCATGGGGGATCAGAAATATAAATAAAGCTGTAAAAGCTATCAACCACCACGAAGTAAACTCCAGGTGGGACGAAATATACAAAAGCTGTAAAAACGATCAGCCACCACGAAGTAAACTCTAGGTGGGACGAAATGTACAGAAAGCTGTAAAAACGGTCAACCACTAGGAAGTAAACTCCAGGTGGGACGAAATGTATATATATATATATATATATATAAGCATATAAACGCACTGGATGTAAAATCCAGGCTCATCGAACAGAGTTCGACCACAGTTAATATTATATAATATATATATATATATATATATATATATATATATATATATATATATATATATATATATATAAACGCACGCTCCGGATGTAAAATCCAGGCTCATCGAACAGAGTTCGACCACAGATAATATATATAAGTATATATATATATATATATATATATATATATATATATATATATATATATATCGATATATAGTTAAAGCACGTAAACGCTCGGATATAAAATATAGGCTCATCGAATATATTCGACCATATATAATATATATAAGTATATATATAGGAAACAAATAAACGCTCCAGACCGAAGTCTAGGCTCATCGAACATAAGTTCGATATATAGTTATATATATATATATATATATATATAGATTGAAATGAAACCACGGACCGAAGTCCGGGCAAAAGCAAGCAACACGACTCTCAATGTGTAGAAGGGTGTGTGCAAAAATGAAGAGAAAGACTCTAAAATGTGTGAGAAGACTTACAGTGGGCTGCCAAAGAAGACTTCTATATCTTTAGAGTGAGTAAACACAGACTTTTGTAGGTATAAAAGGGTTATATATGAGCTCACATGTGTTTAAAAGGACAAAGTACACTACCTGGGATGAGTGCAGAGCAAATTGGGCAGGGCTTCTTCGCCGTTTTCTCTTCCAAAATGGCCACCCCAAGCCCTCTATTTATAGGGGGTGGAGCCGCAGGTGTACCAGAGGTAACCCGGGTGGGCCCGGGTTTTTCGTCTCGGGTCGTCTCGAAGTACGTGCACTTAGGCACTATAATGTCCACTCGAACTTTCAAAAGTGCAATCCGGGCATCTGTTTGAGGTATGCAAGACCTATTTCGGATCGCCGTTGTCGAGAGTTGTACGATGGCATGAGATTAGAGTTTATGCGAAGTCATTGAAGATGGGACGGTGCCCTCTGGTCTTCAAGCTTCAACTTTCATCCGTTACCCCGCACAGTAGTCACTCGGGATTGATTATTCTTATGGGACATTGTTGGGTAGATATGTTGAGGCGACGTGGCGTAACATCGTGTTGGTCAGATGACGATGTTTCCCTTCACCGGTGTTATCGCCAGATTGGGCTGATAAAGCAGACGTTGCTCAGCTTCGCTGAGATTGGACTGCTGCAATTTGTTGAAGGTCCTCATTGTCATCTTTGAGGTGTGTATGTCTTCCCGATGTTATCGCCGGGCTGGTACAGTGGATCTCGTTGTGAGCGCCGAGATTAAAGCTGGTTGCATTTGTAACAAGCATTTTCGGGGTTATCGCCGAAATTACCTTCCTTGGGGTTATCACCAAGGTTGGTGGCTATTTTCGTGGTTGGGACTGAGACTGGATACCTCGGGGTTATCTCCAAGATTAATCGATCTTCTCCGGTGTGTGTTCCGGTATTGTATCTGCATGCCTCGAGGTTATTTTCGAGAATGGAATTGTTACTCCTAGATTACGATCCGGGGTTAATGTTGAACTTTCGGTAGTATCCGGTACGGTTATGGATCGTCTTTCAGGGTTCCCTCTTAAAAGACAAATATGCTCTCCTGCAATGTTAGTGACAGGTGTATAGAAAATTTTGAGTGTCTACAGATGCCCCTCTTTATCATACTCATGCATAGGAATGCATGGGTAGGATAAAGAATCCTAGACACTTGAAATGCAACAAGATAAACATGATACTAGGGATAGCAACATGATGCAAATGTATGATGCATGTGTACGGGGTTGTAGCCCAACACGCTGGGGATGATTGCTGGCTCCCTGTTACTTTAACTGGGGATTGGCAACGATGACTAGATTTGATGTGTAATCCGAATCTGTTAGGACATTGATGTTGGAGTTATCACCAAATTCCTGGATAATGACTTGATCCTATAGATGTACCTCTTATGTGTAAGAGATCTCTGGGATAAAGCTTAATCTGTTTGAGGGTGTGTATAACATATTACATCATCTATCCTCTTTGATGACATTGACCTCTCCTGGTTAGCATTGCCAGGATATGCCAAGATTCTGTTGGGTTTACTGCCAACAACAAATGTTGTCAGGGATGCCTGACCTTCGTTGACGTGTACTTCACCAACATATGAATCAATGGCTGAAAAATCCTGTAGGATATACTGCCAAGGCTGCTTGACCCCCGCTGATGTGTGAATCAACGAAACATTGCTTTGTGACCCCCGCTGGGGATCTGAGTGGTCGGGTGTGAAAACCTCGAACAGCTTCAGAGCTCTGATAGGTTTGAATCACTATCGGCTATAATAATGTCAAGGCTGCTTGACCTTCGTTGATGTGTACTTCACCAACATATGAATCAATGGCTGAAAAATCCTGTAGGATATATTCCAAGGCTGCTTGACCCCCGCTGAGGTGTGAATCAACGAAACATTGCTTTGTGACCCCCGCTGGGGATCTGAGTGGTCGGGTGTGAAAACCTCGAACAGCTTCAGAGCTCTGATAGGTTTGAATCACTATCGGCTGTAATAATGTCAAGGCTGCTTGACCTTCATTGATTTATGTGTCAACGGATGAGCATGTGTTGTAATCCCCGCCGGGGATCTCACGTTGTAACCCCCATCGGGGATTTTACATTGTAACCCCCGTCGGGGATTACTTGTGTGAAAAGATGGTGTGACAACCTTACGCTGACGACATTGGACCTCTGTACGGTATTGCCGAATGTGGTATGCAAAAACTTAAATCATCGGTATAGTAAATCCTGTGTTCTGGCGAATACCAATGGATGAAAAGAAAGCCATAGTTGGATCCAGAAAAACCAAGGTTTTAGGCTATTCTACTCAATCGCGTAGCATTTTTGTCCCGAGTTTGGCCTTTTCAGCTTGTAAGAACTCCTTTGCAACCAGAACTGGACCGAGCCGGAGTGATGGGACCCACATGGGAGTGCCTCAAGTGTACCCGCTACAGCTGCAGATGGGCCTACGGCCAACCGTGGATGATATAATCCAGCAGGTTGGTCTCACAAGTCACTTTCAACTTGTCGCGCGAAGGAAAATACGTGAGTCTCTTTCAAATCTGCTGAGTTCGGGCTGCTTTCTGCAAATTCTGTCACCGTACAAGTGTTCTACACTATCCTGGTAACATATGCCTGTATTTTCTCTCATTTCTGTCTGTTGGATTTTGAGTTATCGCATGACATGCATCTAAACACATAGTAGTGATTATGTATGCACAAATGACTAGATAAAAAATATTCAACATAGTAAATGTTATTATTAAACCATGCTGAACATAATGATGTGAAAAAATTTAACTTTTGAGACAGTCAAATTGGCACCTTTTCTGCTATGTTTTTGTCCTATTTGAGGTCCAATGAGCATAAGGTAGCAAGGCAAAGTACTCCTAGTATTGAGGTTGGCCTGATGCATGATGAATTTAATTTTTAATGCATATATTATGTATATGACTTTGGGGCTGGGGTGCTACTGAATGGCAACCTAGACATGCATGTATGCATGTGGATAGTCCTATTTTCAGAGAGGACTATGGCAAAAATTTTCCAAATATAGGGATTGGGTAGTCATGCATTTTAACTCTACTATATATGTTAAAGTAAATGCATGCATGCATATAGTCATAAAATGCATTCTAGAAAGCTCCAGGAAACGAAATACCACACCCTTTCTGAGGTGATTTGGAGACTTGTTGTCCAGATACTATGGATCCAAATCAGCCGAACAGTTCCTATAAGACCACTTCTGGTGTACGGCGGAGGGCTTCTGAAGTACCTCATCCCCATTTTGTCAGACAGCCTCGTCAGTTGGTGGAGGCCGTGATACGTCCTGTCCAGGTAGATGTTCCAGACGTTGAGGACGAGGAGGCGGATATTCCGATAGAAAATCCCGCTCCTGCTGCACATGTCCCTCGCAGGGAGCTTTCGAGCATTCAGATGGTGAACCTAGAGTTGCTGGGTGACTTGGGCAGACATCCATCGATGTATTTGCATGCTAGCAAGGTATGGCGTTAGAATTTGATCTTCCTTCTTTCCTATTGATGAGGATTAAAGGGTTTTGAGGTTGATCTGCATTTCATGCAGGTTCCTAGTTTTACATAGCCTCGAGGGAACTGGTTCAGCATTCACTCCATGTATCAGGCGCTTCATCCTGACTATAGAGCGGTAGTGCATGAGTGGGGATTTTGGGCATTTTTCTCCACCCTTCCCCGTCGTTGTCCCTGGGGTTATCTCGGGGTATTGTCTGAGCGATGGTTTCATCAGACTCAGTCACTCCATCTGCTGGATTGCGAGGTGATGATGATGCCTATGGATTGGCAATTTATCACAGGTATGGAGTTTGGAGGGGAGCCAGTGCCTTGCATGGCAAATATTACCCCTACTGTCGTTAGATCCTTATTAGGAGTTTCGGCAACGGCGCTCAAAGGCAGGACTGTCCGTTCAGGTCCTTTGAGCGTAGATGCTATGAGCAGGCTATTGAATGAGCCTATGCCTGATGATGTCAGAATCAGGGATCTTGTTCTGCGGCGATTGTTCCGAGGCTGCTTCATATCAGATAACTCTTCCACGGTATCTTTTGCTTTGATCAGCGCTACGCGTGCTGTGGACCGTATTGGAGAGTATGATTGGGGCTCCTACACCTTTACCTATTTCTTTGGGGCATGCGTATGCGCTCACAGGGTTTGACCGAGGCTTGGCTAGGATTTTACCCATTTCTGCTGGTGAGTATTTCTCTTGTCATTTACCATGTATAGGTTAAGAGTACTAACTGATAGCAGATGTTTGCCTTTGTGTTGGCAGTTTTGGGCCTATGAGAGACTTCCATGCTTGTGTCCCGTGAGTGTGTTAGGTTTAGACACCTATCCATGATGACGACGATGGCATCATTCGATTATGCCAGAGGTCCCTGTAGCTAAGGGATTCACTCATTGTCGTATGCAGCTGGAGTTGCTGATGGCCGACACCATCACATGGCTTCCCTATTCCGGGGAATACCTGACCGTGGGTTTTGAGGATGGATACCCGACTGGAGTCCAGTATGTGATTTCCACCAGGAGAATTCCTTTCTTCACAGATGGAGGCTGGGAGCTCTATTTAGGAGAGCGTGCTATTAGGAGCACCACAGGGGAGATTCGTATACCGATCTTGCCTCCTACCAGGTGTTATTGGCCTGTATCGCAGTCACCCGTCATTGATATCCCATTGTTGGGGGTTGACGATTTTGCATTGTTAGAGGGTCCATGTACTCAAGAGACGTTCCATCGGTGGTGGTTCCCTCGCACTATTGGAGCTCAGTCCTGCGCCACACAGTTTATGGGGGATATGGTTCCATGATCTTTGATGATGACGGATTGGATAGCTTGTGTCCGAGATCTGACTCATATGACCCAGATTGATAGTTTGACCCGGCAGTTGGACCAGGCACATATATTTATCCATCATTTGGGCAGAGATCCGGCAGAGGCGGCTTCATTTGATCCTTCAAGCTCCGGCGCTGGCCCCTCAGGTGACCCATTCGGTTTTGCCGGCACAGATCCTCCTCTATATAGGCCTGACATCCCTGTTGATAGAGATCCAGTGACTCAGGAGGAGTTACATCAGGTGAACAGGATTGATGATGTGGACATCGACATCATTATCTTCTTCTGATGTATATTCTCGTTATATCTTTTGATAGGCCTCTGTTAGATATTGCGTGGCTGTGCCCCATTCTCGTTATATCTTTTGATAGGTCTTTGTTAGATATTGGGTGGCTGTGCCCCATTTCCCTGTATTTGTAGCTATACAGAGATGATGTATTAGATGATGATATACTTAGGAATGTATGCACTATTTTTTTCATTAGCTATATCATATTGCCATCTATTATCTGTTATGCATGTATCATGTTATGCATATGTATGTATGTCCAGAGATATTCGGCATTGACCCCTGGATGGTCTTATGACACGGCCCACACAGATGTCTTCTTCGACAATTAGCCGCATAGATCATACCCCACCGTCAGTGGCGATGTATGAGATCGTGGTATGATAGCATGTCACTACCAGACAGGGTGACTGTAGATCATTTATTGCAGCATACCATGACCTTTTTGACTTTTCAGGTTCCCGCAGGATTTGTGGACGGGATGATAGAGCATTGGCTACCGGATAGGCAGGTACTCCGATTCGGCACCCATGAGTTGACTCCTACTCTGGAGGAGTATGCACGATTGACGATGCTGCCTCTAGACAGACCTTGCGTGCATCTGGCTTTGGGAGACATGAGTAGACGATTCATGACTCTCATAGGATTGAGGCGCAGAGTGGTACAGGATGAGTTGACATCTGGCCACGTGATATCCCAGCGTTTTCTGTACGATAGATTTGGCTCGGAGGATAGCTATTCACGACATTCTGGGGATTTCACCACACCAGAGGCTCATTGGCGTTTGGCCAGAGTTGACGTACTGATGCTATGTGTATTGTCATATGTGTATATGCCACGGTATATGGATGAGATAAATATAGGCGTTATCATGGTCGTGAGAGCTCTCAGGGAGGGTCGTACCATTGTACCTATGATTGTAGCAAAGACCATGCGGTCGGCATCATATTGTTGCACGTATCCTATAGGAGTGTTCACAGGTAGCTCAATCATGCTATATGTGTGGTTCATGTCACACTTGAGACCGATTGACACTTTTAGACGGCATGGGTATTGATTCACCCATGATGTAGCTCTGTCATACTATTTTCAGTCATCAGAATGTATAGATGCTCTGTCCTGGTCCATATTCTTGGCAGATATTAGAGATCCATTCAGCATATTACTGTGTTCGAGGCTTAGCTCACCATACAGCTTCATTACTCATGCTCAGGGCATGGACTATCTCCCTCTGGCTGGTTTGAGGGGAGTGACCACTTATCACCCATTGGTCGTGATGTCGCAGTTCGACCAGTTCTAGGATTTTCATCCTTTTGAGGGGGCGACAGGTCAGTGTTTAGCTTCTCGGTACCTCTCAGCAGAGGACCGATCTCGGGTATACGCCTATTGGGATCGGCGTGAGATAGCGGCTTTTTCTGTCAGTCATTCTGGTTATTCCGCAGAGTATTCCGCGTGGATGGAGACAGAGATTTTATCGGCTGCAGCAGTATTTGCAGTACCGGAGAGTGAGTTAGATGATGTAGAGCCCATGGAGTACATTGATACCTACATCGAGGAGGAGCCTACTGCTGGGTTGCCAGCATTTCTTCCGGATTCTCCTAGTACCAGTACTGTTGTGATTCAGCACTCGGCACAGTACTTAGAGCAAAGTCTTCATCTGATGACCTTTGAGAGAGATCAGATTCGATCGATGATGTCGACTACTCTTGATGGGAGGGAGGCCGCTCTATTGGAGAGAGACGAGGCCTTGTCTCATAGAGATGTCGTCGTCGTTGAGCGGGATGAGGCTATATCAGCCAAAGATGCAGTGATAGTTGAGCGGGATATCGCCATATCTGCCCGGGATGTAGCTGTCACAGATAGTACTGCAGTGAGGTCCCTTACCACTGGCATGATCGCAGAAATGAGCGCCTATATTGATGATCATATGGTCACCATGCAGATGGCTACAGATCTGTTGAGTCGTGTGGATATTCTCATACAGGAGACCACAACTTTACCTCCATCATCTGAGAGGAACGCCATGTTGGGCTCGTAAGCTCGTATATACCCTGACTTGTAGGTGATCTTGTATTTTCTTGCATAGACTAGCTTAGCCATTTTGTCATGTACAGTTTACATTGTGTATATCAAAGAGCATTATATATATGACAGTGAAATATATTTTTGATCACTTCCCTTTTAGATATGCCTTGTTGTTTGCTTGATATTTTGCCTGCTACTTCAGGGCTTGTGATCATGATGTATTTTGAATTCCTTCTCGGTGGATGGATATTGAGTTGTCTTTGGATAGTTCAGAATGGATCATCGATCTGTATGTATCCCAACCATCTCTCGGTGTCTTGGGACTGATTTCTGTATGGAAATGAATAGAGGAGTGTGGCTTTCCTCTCTGAGATTGACCGAACCACAGATGGTCGCCAGTACTTCTATTCAGGAGAAGCCTAGTTAATTCCATCTCTTATGGATTGGTATTGCTCTTCGAGGTACAACCGCCGCTTAGATGGTCGCCGAATCTCCTATTTGGGAGGAGTTCAGGTAATTCCATCCCTTTGGTCTGAAGCCGAATGAAATGTAGTGGATTGAAGGATGATCCCAGTACCAACTGGCTAGGGTTTATGTTTTGGTAAGAGGTGAGATCGCACCATGAATGGCTGCCTACGTACTCCTATTGAAGAGGAGATCAGGTCTGCGTAGTTCAAATCTGGTGTAAGATATTCAACGCTATATGTGGCAGAAATGGTGTGGGAATGTTTTTGTAGTTTTTATTTTATTGCAATCGGGCCATATGAAATGGTTGCCTACGTACTCCTATTAAAGAGGAGATCAGGTCGACATAGTTCACCCCACAGGGCGAGATGAAAAGCGTAATCCCATGTGCAGGTCAGAGTGCGGGGAGGAGAAAGTTTAATCCTAGGTTGAGGATAAACTTCAGGTGAAAAGTTTGATCCCAGATATGGGTAGCCAAACTGCATACGCAAGAGGTTCAATCCACGGTGGGATGACCTAAGTTGTAGTAACACAAAGGAGAAAGCCAGGCTGCTGGCTTGAAAGGTA
This sequence comes from Panax notoginseng, assembly GCA_016801055.1. Classification (NCBI taxonomy): domain Eukaryota; kingdom Viridiplantae; phylum Streptophyta; class Magnoliopsida; order Apiales; family Araliaceae; genus Panax; species Panax notoginseng. The sequence goes on along the minus strand of CM029017.1, from coordinate 75,825,462 downwards.
TGTTTCCTGAGGGGCAAAGTGTGGAAAAGTTGTTTGTGGTAAAGGTTTAAAGAACCGGAATGACTGGTGACCTGATGGTCTACCACCAGGATGTTTACTTGATGGTAACTTCAGACATAATACCGTTTCACAGCGTCTAAGTTGATGAGTTGTGGAAATTCATCGTCGTCCATTTCTTGCAATCTGAGAGTGTCTCCTGTCAATACTTCCTTGACAATAAACGGGCCTTCCCAGTTAGGAGCGAATTTTCCCTTAGACTGATCTTGGTTATCAAGTATTTTCTTTAAAACCAAGTCATGTTGTCTGAATTGCCGTAGGCGGACTTTTTTGTTATAGGATCGGGCGATCCTTTGCTGATATAACTGACCATGGAAGATAGCCGCGGTTCGCCTTTCATCTATTAGAGACAATTGGTGATATCTATCTTGTACCCATTGGTATTCATCCAACTGAGCGTCTATCAATACTCTGAGGGATTCCATCTCAACTTCTATGGGGAGCACTGCTTCCATCCCATAGGTTAATGCGTAGGGGGTTGCCCCAGTATAAGTGCGCATTGAGGTTCTGTAGGCTAACAGAGTCAGAGGCAATAGGTCAGGCCAATTTTTGTGATTGGCAGACATCTTTTGTATAATCTTCTTGATGTTCTTGTTAGCCGCTTCAACAGCACCATTCATCTTCGAACGATAGATGACTGAGTTGAGATGTTTGATGTGGAATTTACTGCATAATTCCTCCATAGTTTTGTTGTTGAGGTTCTTGGCATTGTCGGACACAATCACCTCTCGTAATCCATATCGACAAATAACATTATTTCTGATGAAAGCAATGATGACTTCTTTAGTAACCCTGGGGAAGGAGGCTGCTTCTACCCACTTGGTGAAGTAGTCGATCATGGTACAGATAAATCGATGACCATTACTGACTTTAGGCTCAATGGGCCCGATAACGTCCATTCCCCACATTGAGAAGGGCCAAGGTGAACTCATATTGTGAAGTTCTCGTGGAGGGGCGTGTATAGCATTCCCATGAATCTGGCACTGATAGCATCTCCTAACGTGGTCATTGCAATCAGCTTTGAGAGATAGCCAATAATGTCCTGTCCTGAGGACTTCTTGGCAAGGAGGGGGGCACTCATGTGGGGGCCACAGACTACGCCATGGATTTTATCCATAAGCCTTTGGGCTTGATCTTTGTCTAAACATCTGAGGAGACCTAATCCTGCATCTCTTTTGTAGAGCGCATCTCCACTCAGGTAGAATTTCATAGCAAATCGATGGATCCGACTTTTCTAAGTCGGGCTCGCCTCAGCTGGTGTAGATCCATCTCGCAGATATTCCTTGATATGCTGATACCAAGGATGTTGGATGGGAGGTAGCTCATCTGATACTTCTCCAACGTAATTCCCGTAGGCTGGGGCCTTGTGCAGGGAAATTGTGACGCTTGGCAAGTGTCCCTTGTCTGATATGCGAATCAAGGAGGCCAAAGTTGCTAACGCATCCACGAAATCATTTCTATTACGAGAAATGTGTAGAAAGGATATTTCTTCGAATCCCAAAGCCATCTTTAAAACCTGCCGATGGTAAGGCAACAAATGTAGTTCCTTGGTTTGATAGATTCCGGTGTATTGTCTGATTACCAACTCCGAATCTCCAAGGACAGTTAACCGCCTGATTCCCATTGAATGGGCAAGTTTTAGCCCCATAAGACAGCCTTCATACTCAGCCGTATTGTTGGTTCTGACAAACTATAATTTGACGGCGACGGGATACTGCTCCCCCGTATCAGATACTAGAACTGCTCCAGCTCTAGAACCTTCCACATTAACACCTCCATCGAAATACATCGTCCACGTTTGGCGTGTATCGTACTGATGGTGTTGCTGAATTGTCATTACTCCTTCATCAGGGAAGTATGTGTCTAAGGGTTTGAAATCCTCTGATGGTGCGACGGCCAGTTGATCCGCAATTCCTTGACCTTTGATGGACTTTTGAGTCACATATACGATGTCAAATTGTTGTAGGATCAACTGCCATCTGGACAGTTGACAATTCAGTATAGGTTTACTAAATACGTACTTGAGAGGATCCACGCGGGATATGAGATGGGTTGTGTGACCATGGAGGTAATTTTTTAACCTCATGGCAACCCATGCTAAAGCATAACACGTCTTTTCGATCAGAGTGTAATTATGTTCACTGCTGCTGAATCTTTTGCTGAGGTAATAGATAGCTCGTTCTAGGCCTCTATCATCCTTCTGTCCCAGAATGCAGCCCATGGCATTGTCACTTACGGATAGATACATAAACAGGGGAACATCATCCCTGGGTGGTACCAAGATGGGAGCTTTAATTAGCTGTTTCTTGATTGTAAGGAAGGCATCCTGGCACTCCTCATTCCATTTCATGGAGGAGTTCTTCCTTAATAGCTTGAAGATTGGCTCACAGGTTGCTGTGAGTTGAGAAATAAATCTGCTAATGAAGTTGATTCTTCCCAAAAATCCCTGTATTTCCTTTTCTGTCTGAGGAATGGGCATTTCAGTGATGGCTTGGATTTTGGCAGGATCCAGCTCTATCCCTTTGTGGTTGACTAGAAATCCTAGCAACTTGCCTGATTTAACTCCAAAGGCGCACTTAGCTGGATTCAACTTCAAGTTGTACTTATGCAACCTATTGAACAACTTCCTGAGATGGTCTATATGGTCATCCTCCTTCCGGGACTTGACAATAATGTCATCCACATAGATCTCGATCTCTTTATGCATTAAGTCATGGAAAAGAGCCATCATAGCTCGTTGATAGGTAGCTCCAGCATTGATGAGGCCGAATGACAACCTTCAATAGCAAAAAGTTCCCCAAGGAGTGATGAAAGCAGTTTTTTCACGATCTTCTTCAACAACCATGATCTGATGATACCCCACAAAGCAATCTGCAAAGGAGTACATGTCGTATTGCGCAGTATTGTCAATGAGAATGTGGATAAATGGCACGAGAAAGCTATCTTTTAAGCAAGCTTTGTTCAAGTCTCGGTAGTCCACACAAACTCGCACCTTTCCTCCAGGTTTAGGTACAGGTACGATGTTGGATATCCACTCAGGATATGTAGACACCATTTTGATGCCAGCTTGAAATTATTTCACAATTTCTTCTTTCACCTTTAAACTCCATTCAGGTTTCAATCGTCTGAGCTTTTGCTTGACTGGCTTGAATCCCTCTTTGATGGGAATGCGATGAAGGACAATGTCAGTGGACAAACGCACCATATCTTTATAAGACCATGCAAACACATCCTGGAACTGGGTTAGTAGTATAACCATGTCATTCTGTTGGTTTGGGGTAAGGTCTGAACCAATCTGGATTAACTTAGGGTTTTCTAAGGTTTCGAGATTGAAAGGAGTGGTTTAATCAATGTTGGGTTTGGATTTGTCTTTGACCCATTCTTGAATTTCTGGGGGCACCTCAATGTTATCCGGTATATCCACCAAGGCTGAATTCATCTCTACATCAAAGGTACAATCCTTGTGGAGAAGAGGCACCGTATCAGCAAGTACAGGCACATCTAAATTCAGAGTCCTGAAACAAAATATGCTTTCACTTAGTATATATGAAATGTGTTGATCATACACGGTGTTAGCATATACTGGCAAAATAAACCGCTATTACTATACAGAAAAGTAAGCAGTTATTATATCTACAGGGCAGAAAGAGTTTCTGCCCGCTTTACCCTTGACAACCAATGCAAGGAATGTTGTTCCAATTGGCAAGAGCAAATTTCGGGTGAACCGCAGTGATAGAGGGATTATCATCATCCTCCCTGTCCCGAATGATAGCCATTAGGTCTGGGCAATCATCGTTTGGGATATATCTGTTGGTATGCTCATCATGAACGATGATACGTATGCCGGACATCATCCTGATGACATCTTGCTTGATTCTTCGTTCCTCTTCCTCCACTGCGGGATCTGGAACAAAGATTTCTTTACAAAGATTTCTTTCTCCTTCACCGGTACTGGCTTGGGAAATAACATCACCATTATATTGGCTGGCACCCTTACGGGAGGTTGTGCAGACTCGAAGCTTGATGGTGAAGCTAAACGCCGCACGGTTGAAGCTGCAGGAATCTGCTGATGCTTATGAGGATTCCTATGACTAGATCTGGCAGAATAGCCTAGTCCAGCTGTCCCAATTTGCTGGGTTAAGCGAATAGGGTACTTGACACCCTGACAATCTTTACCCAACCCTTGTCCCGGTTTATGACCCAACAACATCATTTCTTGTGTGGCCGACATTACCTCGGCAGAAATCTGGGGTTCGGGTAGTGGCGTTCCAATAGCATGGTATTGGGTATTGCTTATTTCCAAAGCATGAAAACTAATTGGCTCAACATCCTTATTGGCATTGATGAGCGGCATGTCCCCATGCTGAGGAATCTCCAGTTCAGCGTTGACTGTGACCAGGCTATTGTTGATGATGTATTTCAACTGTTGGTGAAGAGTGGAGGGGACTTCCCCTGCCATGTGAATCCGTGGTCGTCCCAAGAGCAAGTTGTATCTCGAATCTATCTTGAGCACATGGAAGGATACGCAGAATGTATGAGGACCAATCTCAATTTGTAGCTCAACTACTCCGACCGAGTTACGGCGGGCTACATCAAAAGCTTTGATGATGGTATGGCTACTCCAAATTCGATTGGGATTGATATTCATCTTCACCAAGGTAGCATATGGGCAGATACTTAGAGAGGAACCTCCATCTATTAAAACTCCTGCCACCATATATCATGAAGAAAAGACCGCAATGTGCAACAGTTTACAATGACTAGTCCCTTCGGGCGGTATGTCATCATCAGTGAAGGATATCACATTGTTGTTGAAAATGTGATCAACCAGATGTTGAAACTTTTCCGTATCAACTGATGTCGGTAGATAGGCTTCTTCTAAAACCTTTAACAAGACCTTCCGGTGATTCTCAGAGGTCAGTACCAAGTCCAAGATTGATATCTGTTGTGGATCTTCTTTCAAGCTTAAAACCACCTTGGCTTCGCTGTGACCCATAGTGCGGAGGAAATTTTTAATCTTCTCAATGGGTACTTTCCCCTTAGGATTAATGACAGGCTTTATTACCCGTTGGGGAAGATACAGTGGATTCTCCTTCGACACTGCAGCAGTTATATGCGAGGTGGATCCTTCACCTTCTCCATAATTCCATGGAACTGCGCGCAAGCTAACAATAGGATATTGTGCTCTGTACGGTAAGTTGATTGGCTCGGGAGCGGCCACTTTCAAAGGATTGTTGATTCCCTTGAGTTGAATTACTGGCATGACAAGTGATTTGTTAACCCCATCATTTTCAGTGGATATGACTGCTACTACACTCTTCCACTTAGTAGGACACGAATCCTCACTTGCCCATAATACAGTGTCGTTATCTGCCAGACGCAGTACGCCACTGTCAATTAAATTTTGAATAAGGTGGCGGAGTGCCCAGCATTCTTCTGTGCTGTGACCACGAGATTGAGAATGATATTGACATACTCCCTCAGAGATGTATCGTCCTAAACGGGGGTTGATTGGAGGTAGAATGGAACTAATCCTTCCATCATTGATTAACATATGAAGGATTTCCTTCATAGGTTGGCCTAAATATGTGAATTCCTTTTTGTTGGCAAAATCCCGACGGGCCTTAGCATTCGCTCTCTTCGTCACTTTGTCTTCCAGCATTTCATTTTCTGAAAGTGAAGAGGGAATATTCATGACAATAGGTAGGAGACTGGCATGCTCCTGGCTGATTAGCTGACGAGTCACTTGATGCTGATAAGTCACCAGTTCCGCCAATTACTCAATTTGTTTACAGAGAGCTTTCATCTTTCGTTCCATTGTGAATTGGAACTTGGCATAATCCCATCTGTCATCACCATCTTTGGGGGTCTGGGAGGATTCACAGCTGAAATTGGAACTCTGTCCACTGCTCCAATTGATCATATTGACCTCTTCTTCTTTGTGTTGAGGAAGAGGGTTATCAAGAACGTGAGGTTGATCGGGTTTGGTTACCACGATTTCACCATTGTCTATCAGGTCTTGGATTTTGTGTTTCAAGGCCCAACAATCCTGAGTATCATGTCCAGGTGCCCCAGCATGATAAGCACATTTTCGAGCAGCATTAAAACCCTGACCATTAGGGCTGGCTGGTGGAAGAAGATGCGTGACTTTCTTCTATGTTGTTAGAAGATTGAGAATGTTCTCGAGGGCGTCCCCTAAGGGTGTGAATACTCGAGGTCGATTGACTTCTCCACCTTTTGGTACTGGAGGATTTGAAGACTGTGCTTAAAAGAGAGTGTAATTTCTCCTCTGGATAGGCATGTTTTGACAGCCTTTTTGACCCTGTAGTATCAGGGAAACATCCTCTTCTTTCTTTTTATGGACCCTCCGGGGGTTGTTCCCATAATTTCCAGATTGGATGTGATCAGCAACAGCTTTGAGTGCATCTAGGTCTTGAATCTTTTCGGATTTCAATCCCATTTCAGCCATCTCCCCATGTTTGACCATTTCAGAAAATGGTTTGCCAATGATGCTAAAACTCTTTCATAGAAAGGTGCTTCTTGTATGTCTATAAAAGTCATGACCATCTCTGATTCTGTCATGGAAGGACTAACTTGGGCAGCTAGGCATCTCCACCTCTGAGCATACTCTCTGAAAGACTCATTAGACTGTTTCTTGATCTTGGTAATTTGATACCGATCAGGAGCCATTTGAGATTGAAAGTTGTATTGGGTGAGGAAAGCGTGTGCTAGCTCTTCCCAACTATGGATCTTTGAATTGTCTAATCTTGTGTACCACGAACGGGCTTCTCCAGTTAGACTTTTTTGGAACAGTTGCATTCTGAGTTTTTCATCCTCTGCATAAGATCCAAGTTCTCCAATAAACACCTTTAGATGTGTATAAGGATCTCCTAACCCGTCATATTTTTCAAAGTTAGGAGTCTTAAACTTTTCTGGATAATGAATACCAGGGAAAATACACAAATCAGCATATGAAACACTCTCGTGTGTTCCAATTCCTTTGATAGTGTGAAGAGTCTCTTCCATTTAGAGGACTTTCTTTTTTATGTCACCAGTGTCTGGGTCTCCAGTGGGATGGGTAGCATCATGAGTTTTGTTGGTTGGATCCAACTGCAGTTCAGGTATTGTAATGACCTGGGTTCCTCCTTGTGTGGAGGATTTAGAATGTACGGGTATTTTCTGACCCTGTGTAGACTGGTGTAATTCTTTTAGTAGAACAGCCAAATCTGTAATCTGTTTGCTTAATCCGTCGAATTCTTTGCGAGAAACTGGATTAAGTTCAGTCTGGTCGGATGACGACATGATTGACTGTAGGCCTGTTGCCTTTTGGACTTTGAACGGGTGGTAGGTCCGATTGATTCCCTGCAAAAGACTTGCATAGTTTAGTCTTTAGGGTGGATAATAACATGCTATGCGATGTGTCCAGTTTAGGAATTTTATCCTGCAAAACGGATGTTAGCTATTTATAGCACGTATGTGTACACATTTCTTCATATTTCTCATTACATGGAGATAGATATGGAAGATAATTACAAGTAATTGTACTTTATAAGTAATTTGAAATGAGAGCATGAAGAGACTTTCCTCCGTTTTGGGTTTATCAGAGGCTGACCTATCTTAGGTTACTCTCGCGGCTTTTTGGCATGAAAGTTCCCAAATCATCGCAATCTACTTGACGGGAAGTTAATCCGGTCTTTCAACTAGAGCGAATTTGGGTGGTGCCTTTCCTGAGCCTCGGAGAATTAGTCTTCTCACGAGTCCAGTAATCAAACACCGACGGGATAGCCTCTTGGTAGAGGGACCACACAACATACATTCACATACATCGCATCTTACCGTGTGAAAATGATGACATGTTCGAAGCACTAATATCACAAGCAGATATGGTGCGAAGCAGTAATATCATGAGCAGTTTATAGTGCGAAGCACTAATATCACATGCAGTTTATAGTGCGAAGCACTAAGTAAGGAAATGCATTCATACACATTCATCATAAAATGTAAATGCAACATCCACACACAAGCAGATAACAATTTTAAAAAAATTGTAATAGCGGCTTAAGTCCCCTTATGTGAGACCCCAGATTTTATGAATAAATATTTAATTTTTTTCTCGAAATAATTTTTTTTTATATTATGGTGTGGATTTGATATAATAGTTATGGGTAGTATTTATAAATTTTGCAAAGTATGCAAGTTGTCATATAATATTCGATTGGTCGGCGAATATTCGTTTTAACAGGGAATATTCGTACAATGACACAATCATTGGTGGACCCCACAACGGAATTATTGTCGGATTGAGAAAACGACAAAAATATTTTATTAAAAATAACGGCGGAAGTTTTACCATTGTTACTGTTGAACTACTCGGTAGTAAAAGTACAGTAATACGCGTGGTTACATAGTAGCACACGGTATTGATTATTGATGCTTACGTGAGAATTCACTTAGTTTTGCTTATTATTTGGATTCCTATTTTGCCCATTTTTCAAAAGAATTGGTAGAAATTTTTTAATAAGGGTGGGGCCCACAGGTGGGGGCCACATATGGGGCCCACATGTGAAGTATGAAACCTCAAAATAGGGGTGGGAGAAAGTTTACGTAAATGAGGGGTAAAATATAAGAGTATGTAATGTGTGTGTATATATATATATATAATGTGAGTGGAAAGTGGTGGAAAAGTGATAGTATGAGAGTGATGGATGTAAGATGTGTGTGTGTGATAGTGATGTGTGTATTTGTAGTGTTAGTGGAGGATGTTGGAAAAGGAAGAGTGTATTATTTATATATTATATGTGGTGTGAATAATTATATATATTTATAATGGGTGTGGTAAGTGGTGAATGTGGTGGATGGTGATATGTTGGTGGAGGAAACATGTGGGGCCATGTTGGTAGAAAAGAAAAAAAATGAATGGGGATGGAGGGAAGAAGAATGAGATGGGAGAAAGAAAGAATTGGACGGAAGGTGTATATATATATATATATATATATATATATATATATATATATATATATATATATATATATATATATAGGTAAGTTTAAAAAATTGGGTAGAGGGAGTAAGATGGATAATCACGGGTCTTCCACCCGTGATTTTTTTTTCTTGCACATGTTATATATATATAATATATATTATATTTTATTTAAAAGATTTTGTTTTAATTATGGACCGTCCGATTAAAGTAAATCAATCTGGACCGTTCATGAGTTAGTTACTATGCAGTCCATTTTCCTATAAATAGCAGCTCATTCCTTCATTATTTCTTACGAATTCACTGAACTCTAGAGAGAGAAACTATAGAGAGAATCTATAGAGAGAGAGAAGAAGAGTATTCTGCTACTTAACTACTTCCTTATTTCAGCTCTTCTTTAAAACGGTAAGGGGTGTTATTCTTTCTTATTCATGAAGAGAACTGTTGTTATTCCATTTCTTATTATTCTGTTGGAATAACCTGTATACGCGGTCTAACCTATACTTGGTGACATTCTTCTATTATTCTGTTGGAACATCCTGTCTGTGTGTTTTACACCGGACCTGATTTCGTCTTTATTATTATTCTGTTGGAACTTCCTGTCTGTGTGTTTTACACCGTACCTGGTTCCGTTTTTATTATTATTCTGTTGGAACATCTTGTCTGTGTGTTTTACACCGGTCCTGGTTCCGTCTTGTTATTATTCTGTTGGAACATCCTGTCTGTGTGTTTTACACCGGACCTGGTTCCATTATTTATTATTCTGTCGGAATATCCTGTCTGTGCGTTTACGCCGGACCTGGTTCCATTATTTATTATTCTGTTGGAATAACCTGTCTGTGCGGTCTATCGCATGCATGGTGATTTCTTTTGTTATTCCATTCTTTATTGTACTCAATTGGTTAAGTTTTGACTTCTATACTCCATGAAATTTGTGGAATATCCTTGATAATTGCGGTTCATCCAGTATCTTTTCATGAAAATATTCTTCTAAGTATTCTTGAATTTTACTCCACAAAGTAGTATCATGTTGACAATTTGGACGTTGTTAATTCTTGGATAAATTAATTCTTGAACTTATTTTATTGAATTCTTATATCATTGTCATCATCCTCATGTTTATAAAATGTTGAAAGTCATCTGTGGCATGTAGTGCGTAGATGGACTTGGTATGATTATGACCAGGGATTATTCGGTATAATCATGACCGTAATGTTACAAATGATGTGGTAAAAGTCATCATTGGCCCGTAGTGCATTGATGGACAGTTGTTGGCATGATCATGACCATTAATGAATGCACGAATATCCTTGCCCGTAGTGCAGGGGTGATTCGATGATGTGGATTATTTTATTAAGCTGAGTCTCAGCGATAGCAGTGTTGAAAAACCTTTTAAATCATAAAAGATAGTAGAGTTTATTTTCTACTTGACTCTTTTAATGGATTGCTTGTTCCGCTGCAGTTAAACTTGATGTCTATTATATTTTATCAGTTTAACATTGTTGAAGGCTAATGATAATTTATTCTGCATTATCTTAGTCATAATATTTCTTACTGGGCTAGTTGAGCTCACCCTTTCTTTCACTGTTCTCTTCAGGAAATGAGAACGTAGCTGGGGCAAGTCGGGGAACGGAGTGATGGTTCGAATGATAGTATTAGTTAGTAGTCCTCATTATTCTATGTAATAGTGTGTTAATAAATGTAATGAGGACTCCTTTTGAGTATGAATACTCTCTAAAAGATAATATTTGTATTCAAACTCACAGTTTATGTTTTGTCGTATTGTACACGACAGTTGTAATAGTAAGTTGTATTTGTATTCTGTACTATGTATCTGACGACCCAAGATGGGTGATGTATACCTAATTTTGGGGGCGTCACACCTTACTGGAGTCCCCAGCAGAGTCGCCACCTGTCGACGTCGAGATTTTTAATTATCCCTTTCCGTTACTTGTTCTTTGGTGTTCTCATTTTAGGTGAGATTTGTTTGAAAAAACAAGTGAAAAAGGTCCGACATGTATAATGTCGACAATGGACTGTTAAGAGTCGCTAGTTGGTTTTTTAAATGGTTGTACCAACACAACCAAGAAAAGGTTTGCACATTGACCCAATGATGAGACACTGCTAAACGGGTCTGTGAAACCGAGAATCATTAGGGTCCGGGGACTTGGTTATGCGGAGGGAAGGTATTAGGCACCCCCCGACATCTGTGTTACCACGGTGACCGCCTCTTTTCAAGAAATTGTTATCTGAATATGTGTGTGTGTGGGTCAATGCGTTGTTATTTGGTAGTAGTGCGAGGCCTCGTTCGCACCTATATACACAAGGTTTGAATTTTATGTAAAAAATCAATTTTAAGCAAGATATGGCAATGATGTTTTATAAAAGAGGTTTTTCAAACCCTGATGCTCAATAGTAATTGAGACCTTTTATACTCCCATTTTGTTCCGTATTCGGCTGGATTGATTTTATTTGATAGATGCGAGGCATCCGTACGAAAATAATGTACAAAAAGGTACTAAATTCCTCGTGGGTATGTAAACCATCTGAGGAAATTCAAACACCGCAGAATAATTTACAAGCTGCTTACAGCTGAAAATGTCCATCACGGGAACCGAATCTAGATCCAATGGGATGAAATTGTGATCATATGAATCCTAGGGGCACAGAATACTGCAATTTATATGAAAGCAGTAAGTAGGTATATATATAAAAGCTGCAAATATATATATACAGAAATGATCACCAACCACGAAGTACATCCATGGGAGATCAGAAATGAAAATAAAGCTGTAAAAGCTATCAACCGCAACGGAGGAAACTCTAGGAGGGACGAAATGTACAGAAAGCTGTAAAAACGATCAACCACCACGAAGTAAACTCCAGGTGGGACGAAATGTACAGAAAGCTGTAAAAACGGTCAACCACCACGAAGTAAACTCCAGGTGGGAAGAAATGTAAATAAATAAATATATATATAAGCATATAAACGCACCGGATGTAAAATCCAGGCTCATCGAACAGAGTTCGACCACTGTTAATATATATAAGTATATATATATATATATATATATATATATATATATATATATATATATATAGGAAAGCAAATAAACGCTCCAGACCGAAGTCTAGGCTCAATCGAGGCATAACTCGATAATGTTAGTCAATATATATGTAAATATATATATAATATATACATATATATAGACTGAAATGAAACCACGGACAGAAGTCCGGGCAAAAGCAAGCAACACGACTCTCATTGTGTAGAAGGGTGTGTGCAAAAATGAAGAGAAAGACTCTAAAGTGTGTGAGAAGGCTTACAGTGGGCTACCAAAGAAGACTTCTATATCTTTAGAGTGAGTAAACACAGACTTTTGTAGGTACAAAAGGGCTATATATGAGCTCACAGGTGTTTAATAGGGGAAAGTACACTGCCTGGGATGAGTGCAGAGCAAATTGGGCAGGGCTTCCTCGCCGTTTTCTCTTCCAAAATGGCCACCCCAAGCCCTCTATTTATAGAGGGTGGAGCCGCAGGTGTACCAGCGGCTCAGCCGCAGGTGTACCAGAGGCAACCTGGGTGGGCCCGAGTTTTTTGTCTCGGGTCGTCTCGAAGTACGTGCCCTCAGGCACTGTAATGTCCACTCGAACTTTCAGAAGTGCAATCCGGGCATCTGTTTGAGGTATACAGGACCTATTTCAGACCGCCGTTGTCGAGAGTTGTACGATGGCATGGGATTAGAGTTTGTGTGAAGTCATTGAAGATGGGACGGTGCCCTCCGGTCTTCAAGCTTCAACTTTCATCCGTTACCCTGCACAATAGTCACTCGGGATGGATTAGTCTTGTGGGACATTGTTGCGTAGATATGTTGAGGCGACGTGGTGTGACATCGTGTCGGTCAGATGACGATGCTGCCCCTCAACGGTGTTATCGCCGGATTGGGCTGATAAAGTAGACGTTGCTCAGCTTCGCTGAGATTGGACTGCTGCAATTTGTTGAAGGTCCTCATTGTCATCTTTGAGGTTTGTCTGTCTTCCCGATGTTATCGCCGGGCTGGTACAGTGGATCTCGTTGTGAGCACCGAGATTGAAGTTGGTTGCATTTGTAACAAGCATTTTCGGGGTTATCGCCGAAATTGCCTTCCTTGGGGTTATCACCAAGGTTGGTGGCTATTCCCATGGTTGGGACTGAGGCTGGATACCTCGGGGTTATCTCCGAGATTAATCGGTCTTCTCCGGTGTGTGTTACGGTATTGTATCTGCATGCCTCGGGGTTATTTTCGAGATTGGAATTGTTACTCCCAGATTGCGATCCGGGGTTGATGTTGAACTTCCGGTAGTATCCTGTACGGATATGAATCGTCTTTCAGGGTTCCCTCTTAAAAGACGAATCTGCTCTCCTGCAATGTTAGTGACAGGTGTACAGAAAATTTCGAGTGTCTGCAGGTCAAACGTGGGATGACCAACTACTCAAGAACATTATTGGGTAACCTAGAAATGTTCAAGAACCGTTTTTTTGGGCTACTTTGATCGGCCCAGATCTTACATAGGTGATGTTGTTATGATGATCTAATGTTATATACTTGTACCCTGACGTCTCGTCTACAGTTGTGAACCTTTATAATATCATTATCAAGTCCATAATGCAAATCATACGGATCTAAACCTAGCACCCTCGACTGTTCTTTATTTTCTGGAAAACCCAGAAATGAAGAACAGTGTTGTCAGATAGTTTGGAGACTTGAATCTCTCAATTGTGATATGTTCTGACCATGACAATTGTTTGTGGTTGTAGTATTACATCCGGTCTACAACATTAAAGTAATTACCAGCCCAGAAACTTACGGATCAAATAATTGAAACCGGTCAAAGTAGGCACTGTGTAAACTGACATGCATACCTGGGTTTTTGCTCAAGAACACCAATAGCGACGAATTTGTCGCCTATAGCTCCTTTAACGACAGTTTCTTAGAAAAAAATAATTATTTTTATTAAATAAATTGAAATAAATAGTTTTTAATTATTAAAAATACAAAATGAATTCCTAAAAATTATTTTAAAGTCCGAAAATTAGTTTTTAATTATTCTGAATATACTTCATAAATATTTAATATTTTTAGAATAATAATGGTATTTAATTTATTTAATTATAATATTAAATTAATTATTTAAAAATAATTTTTATACATGAAAAATTATATTATGGTATAAGAAAATATTTTAAGTTATTTTTAGTGACTTTTAATATTTTATGATGAATTTCATTAATTAATTAATATTAATGATAATTAATTTATTTAATAAATATATTAAATAAATTATGAAAAATAGAATTAATGATTTAAAAATCATATAAAAATAATTTAAGTGTTATAAAAATATTTTAAGTTATAAAATATAACTTTTGATATTTTGTCATGAAAATATTAATATTTTAATATTAATAGCAATTACCGGATAATAAATTTAACGGTTTAAAAATTATATTTATATGATTTTAAGGTATTAAAAATACTTTGATATATTATAAATATATTATAATACTATGTTATGATTTTCATTAATATTTAGTATTAAATAAATATTAATGATAAATGAATTGTGTGATATTTAATTCATATAAATATGATATTAATGATTGAAAATTCATGATAAATGATAATAATTATTTAAAAATTATTACGAGCTTATGAAAAATATCTTAACTGATAATAAAATTATCTAAGATAATTGTTAAGTGTTTAGCCAGGGTTTAATTGAACTTAAACTCGATAATGGTCCGAATAAGCCGTTGGGATGTCAGAATTGTACCGAACTCGACTCAAACTATAAACGTTTGATTTGAGGTTAAGTCTTATGTGTGTTATAGACGGATAGGTGTGACGCCCCCAAAACAGGTATACATCACCCATCTTGAGTCGCCAGATATCACACTACAGAAATCAAATACAAACTTCTTTAATACAACTGTCGTGTAAAAAATAAGACAAAACATAGGTGAGTTTTTAAACGAATATTGCCTTCTAGACAATATCCACACTCAATGAAGTTCTCATTACAATTATTATCACACTATTTTACAGAATAGTGAGGACTACTAAAGCCACTTATCCTAGACCATCACTCCATTCCCCGACTCGTCCCAGCTATATTCTCATTTCCTGAAGAGAACAACGAAAGAAAAGGGTGAGCTCAACTAGCCCAGTAAGAAATATTATAACTAAGATAATGCAGAATAAATTATCCTTAGCCTTTAACAGTATAATAACTGATAGAATACATTAGACAACAAGTTTTAGATCAACAACTGCAGCGAAAATAAGCAATCCATTAGAAGAGTCAAGTAGAGCATAAAATCTACTATCTTCTATGATTTAAAAAGTTTTTCATCAACTTTATCGCTGAGACTTAGCTTAATAAATAAACCACATTATCGAATCATCCCTGCACTACGGCCAAGGATATTCATGTAATCATCAATGGTCATGATTATTGTGACGCCCCCAAATTTTGACCTCCACTTGGTCACCCGAATTCGGTTCATCACTTTCTCAAAGTATTACCATAATAACTAAAATTATACATTTGCAATGAAAGATCTAATTTAGAATAATATACAACGATTTATTATAATTATTCTCCCAAGTCTCGCAACGTACATTACTTAATAGATTACATAATAATATTGAATAAAGACTTATTACATAATCCTACTTAAGTTTAAACGTTGACTACAAATAGTCTTAATACAACATGAGTAATTTAAACATAAAGGGACAAGCTAGTCGGTAGCCTTGCCCTTGCCCTTGCCCTTGCCCTTGCCCTTGCCCTTCCCAGATACACCTCCCTGTTCTGCCTTAACTGAAAGGTTTTAAATAAGCAAGAATGCGCACAAATTACCCAGTAAGTAATATTTCATAAGGGTAATAGTTTTATAACACGAGTGTAAAATATCGAAGTATAATTTCTAAGATAGTTCCGAATTTCAGAATAATATTCTAAACAATGAATATCAACAATTATTGGAATAAGAACGATAATTCAATATAATCGACAGATATATATGAACTCAAAGGCTATCGAAGTATCCAACTGGATAACAAGTTATACTGAGCAGTCACTAAGGACTATTGAACATCTACTAGAATCACCAATATTAAATTGATAACCCAAAAGAATAATTATTATAGAGGATCAGTCTACAATACTCCACGTTATGAATAACACCACAGTAATAATATACTAATGTGTTGGGGTTTCCAACAACATACAATCCCCTTACCTTAAGGGTTGTTCGACTAAGTTCTCAAGATTTCCGCACCAATCAATTGGTTTGGATAGTTTTATAAACATGCATATAGTCTAGCCGAATCAAATGGCCTTGACTCTTTCACAATATTCAAGGACGATACAAATTTTAACATGAATAATAGCTTTCACAAGGGTTTAACATACTAGCTCATTTGAACGAGAAGGTAATCTAACTTGTATTCAAAAGGGATAAGCTTACAGTATTTGTCGAATAATATAATGCAATAATAGTAGGGTTCAGATACTTGCTTAATATAATTTGAGTAAGGTTAGAGAAACTTGCTCAATAGTAATTGGAGTAAGTTTAGGAAACTTGCCTCAAGCGTAGTTTACCAAAATATCGCTTAATACACTTCCGAATCCTAACATAATATGAAACACATATAGGACATTCATTAGCTAATCATATTCAATAAACAATCTTGATAAATATAGTCCAAGTGTACACGCACGACTCAATCAAGAACCTTATACGTATGTTATTACATAGCTCGGATCTATCGTTAGACTTCATCATTTTAAAATACTTTGTTAATTCAAGCTAAGGTAGGTGTTAACATGCAAAGCTACCTTTATCAGTGTATCATGAACATAAATAAACATAATGAAGTTACACTAGCATGCTTCATACTTCAGAATCACAGAAGTCACTTTCCAACTCTGCAGAATGGCGCGACCGCGCCTGATTTGCACTAAGGAAACGCGCGGCTCCCAGTTTAAACCAGGGCTGAGCAGTTATTTGATTGGCCTAGCTTGTCCATCCTTACATACATAAACATATATTAACATGTTAAGGGTCCTTTCGCATCTTCCTAGTTTAATCTAGGTCCCGTCTTGCACAATACGACTCAAAGTTGGACGTCTCACAATTTAAGGTCATTTAAGGTTAGGAAATCACAAAGTCCAACATGCTTGATTCTTAAACATATAAAGTAGTCATATAACTCATATTAGACATGCTTGTGAGTATTCATACTACATATGTGCATTTAACATCGTTTTGTTTTGAAATATGATTCGTTTATGATTTCCTTAAATTACAATACCTAAGCGTGGTATATATACATTTACGATACATGAGTGCATCTAAGGGTATCATCTAACATGCTCATAATCATCAGATTCTAACTTTCCAAGTTGCACAACAACATTCATGTTCAAAGTTAGCATTTTCATTAGCAAAGCTTACTAATAAGTCTAACATGCGCATGCTTTAATATGAAACTCATATACTTAAGTTAGTATGTCTGACATGCATTTCAAAACCATACATGCTTGCAAGATCAGAATATACATTATTCAAGTTTACCATTTCTCGTTTTTCCAAAACTTGAAGTTTCCTTGAAAACTTAGCTCAAATCAAGTTAAAACAACATAACATGTTCAAAACAATATCTAACCCTATGATAGGGTCATTTATAGGCTTAACCTAACTATCATAGCATGCTCAAAACAAATCAAAAACCTCAAATCAGTATCTAATAAAAGTACCAAGCGTGGCCGCACGGTATTAGCCTATGGAAATGGCGCGGCCGCGCCACTTCGAACAGATTGAAAAAAATGGCTCTGCAGAAGCAGAGCCTTAACACAAGAGATGCTACACCTACAACTAGACCAGCTACCATGTTCCAAAACATGTGTACCAACTCAGATAACACAATATCATGCTATTCTTCATTAATTAACCGAGGAACCAACAAATTCTAGAATTTGACAACACTCAAACTCAAGAATATTTGTAAACATTCAAAATTTCCTGTACACCTGTCACTAACATTTGCAGGAGGACAGATTCGTCTTTCAAGAGGGAACCATGGAAGACAATCTATTCTGGATACTATCGAAAGTTCGGCATTAACCCCGGAACACACACTGGGAGTAACAATTCCAACCTCGGATAGCCCTGAGGCGTGCAGATCCAATACCGGAACACACACCGGAGAAGACCGATTAATCTCAGAGATAACCCCAAGGTATCCAGTCTCAGTCCCAACCATGGGAATAGCCCCAACCTTGGTGATAACCCCAAGGAATGCAGTTCCGACGATAACCCCAGAAATACTTATTTCAAATGCAACCAGCTTCAATCTCGGCGCTCACAACGAGATACTCAGTACAAACCCGGAGATAACACCGGGAGGATAGGCACACATTAGAGATGACACTGAGAACCTTCAACAATTGTAGCAGTCCAATCTCAGCGAAGCCCTGAGCAACGTCTGCTTTATCAGCCTAAACCGGTAATAACACCGGTGAGGGGCAACATCGTCATCTTGCCAACACGATGCCACATCACGTCGTCTCAACATTTATACACATCTCTACACAACGATGTCCCACAAGAATGAAGGAGAACCAATCCTGAGTGTCTATTATGCGGGGTAACGGATACAATTTGAAGCTGGAAGACCGGAGGGCATCGTCCCATCTTCAATGACTTCGTACAAACTCTAATCCCATGCTATTGTACAACTCTCGACAAAGGCAGTCCGAAATAGGTCATGTATACCTCAATGGGATGCCCGGATTACACTTTTGAAAGTTTGAGTGGACGTTACAGTGCCTGAGTGCACGTACTACGAGACGACCCGACCCGAGAAACCCGGGGCAACCCGGTAGCCTCTAGTACACCTGAGGCTCAGCCACAGGTACACCTGCGGCTCCACCCTCTATAAATAGAGGGCTTGGGGTGGCCATTTTGCAAGAGAAAATGGCGAAGAAGCCCTGCCCAATTTGCTCTGTACTCACACTATACTGAATGCTTTCTCATTTTAAACACATGTGAGCTCATATATAGCTACTTTTGTACCTATAAAAGCCAGTGTTTATCCACTTTAAAGATATAGAAGTCTTCTTTGGCAGCCCACTTTAAGCTTTCTCACACATTAAAGCCTTTCTCTTCATATTTGCACACACCTTTCTTCACGTTGAGAGTCGTGTTACGTGCGTTTGCCAGGACTTCGGTCCGTGATTTTATTTTAGTTTGTATATATATATATATATATATATATATATATATATATATATGGACTAACATTATCGAGTTATGCCTCGATTGAGCCTAGACTTCGGTCTGGTGCGTTTACTTGCTTTAATATATATATAGTTATATATATTAATTGTGTGTCGAACTTTGTTCGATGAGCCTAGACTTCGGTCAGGATCATTTACTGCTTTAATATATATATATATATATATATATATATATATATATATATATATATATATACTTATATATATATCGTCCCACCTGGAGTTTACTTCATGGTGGTTGATCGCTTTTATAGCTTTCTTTACGATTTGTCCTGCCTGGAGTTCACTTCGTGGCAGTTGATTGCTTTGTACAGTTTTATTTACGTTTCGTCCCGCCTGGAGTTTCCTCCGTAGTGGTTGATAGCTTTTACAGCTTTATTTACATTTATGATCCCCCATGGAGGTGCTTCGTGGTTGGTGATCACGTCTGTATATATATATTTACAGCTTTTATATATATACCTGCTTACTACTTTCATACAAATTATGGTATCATGTGCGCCTAGGAATCATGTGATCCCAGATTCAGCCTATTGGATCTAGATTCGGTTCCCGTGATGGACATTTTCAGCTGTAAGCAGTTTGTAAATTATTCTGCGGTGTCTAAATATCCTCAGATGGTTTTTATACCCACGTGGAAATCGGCATTATTTTGTACATTATTTTCTTATAGATGCTTCGCATCTCGGAAATAAAATCAATCAAGCCAAACACTTAATAAAATGGAAGTGTAAAAGGTCTCAATTACTATTGAGCATCAGGGTTTGAAAAACCTCTTTTATAAAACATCACTGCCATATCTTGCTAAAAACTGAATTTTTACATAAATTCAAACCTTGTGTATATAGGTGCGAACGAGGCCTCGCACTATTTCCAAATAACAGCACATTGACCCACACACACACACACATTCATATAATAGTTTCTTGAAAAGAGGCAGTCACCGTGGTAACACGGATTTCGGGGGTTGCCTAACACCTTCCCTCTGCATAACCAAGTCCCCGGACCCTAATGAATCTCGGTTTCACCGACCCTTTTGGCAGTGTCACATCACTGGGTCAATGTGCAAACCTTTTCTTGCTTGTGTTGGTATAACCATTTAAAAAACCAATTGGCGACTCTTAACAGTCCATCGTCGACATTATACATGTCGGACCTTTTTCACTTGTTTTTTCAAACAAATCTCACCTAAAATGAGAACACCAAAGAACAAGTAACGGAAAGGGACATTTAAAAATCCCGACGTCGACAGGTGGCGACTCTGCTGGGGACTCTAGTAAGAGGACTTAAGCCGCTATTTCAATCTTTTCAAAACTGTTATCTGCTTGTGTGTGGATGTTACATTTAAATTTATGATGAATGTGTACGAATACATTTCCTTATTGCACTTAGTGCTTCGCACCATATCTGCTTGTGATATTAGTGCTTCGCACATGTCATCATTTTCATACAGTGAGACACGATGTATGTGAATGTATGTTGTGTGGTCCCTCCATCAGGAGGCTATCCCGTCGGTGTTTGATTACTGGACTCGTGGGAAGACTGATTCCCCGAGGCTCAGGAAAGGCACCACCTAAATTCGCTCCAGTAGAAAGACCGGATTAATTTCCCGTTGAGTAAATTGCGATGATTTGGGAACCTTCATGCCAAAAAGCCGCGAGAGTTACCTAAGATAGGTCAGCCTCTGATAAACCCAAAACGGAGGAAAGTCTCTTCATACTCTCTCATTTCAATTACTTGTAAACACAATTATTTGTAATTTCATTCCATATCTATCTCGATGTAATGAGAAATATGAAGAAATGTGTACACATACATAATTTAATTAAACATGTTACAAACAACTAACATCCATTTTTCAGGATAAAATTCCTAAAATGGACACATCACATAGCATGTTACTATACACATTCCCTAAAGACTAAACTATGCAAGTCTTTCGCAGGGAACCAATCGGACCTATTACCCGGTCAAAATCCAAAAAGGCTACAGGCCTACAGTCAATCATGTCATCATCTGACCAGACTGACCTTAATCCAGTTTCTAGCAAAGACTTCGACGGATTAAGCAAACAAATTATAGATTTGGCTGTTCTACTCAGAGAACTACACCAATCTACTCAGGGTCCAAAAATACCCATACATGATGAATCCTCCACACAAGGGGGAACCCAGGTCATTACAATACCTAAACTGTAGTTGGATACGACCAACAAAACTCATGATGCTGCCCATCCCACTGGAGATCCAGATACCAGTGACATCAAAAAGAAAGTCCTCTAAATGGAAGAGACCCTTCGTGCTATCAAGGGAATTGGAACACGCGGAAGTGTTTAATATGCTGATCTTTGCATTTTCCCTAGTGTTCATTATCCAGAAAAGTTTAAAACTCTTGACTTTGAAAAATATGACGGGTTAGGAGATCCTTATACACATTTGAAGGTGTTTATTGGAGAACTTGGATCTTATGCAGAGGACGAAAAGCTCAGAATGCAATTGTTCCAAAAAAGTCTAACTAGAGAAGCCCGTTCGTGGTACACAAGATTAGAAAACTCAAAGATCCATAGCTGGGAAGTGCTAGCACACGCTTTCCTCACTCAATACAGGTTTCAGTCTCAGATGGCTCCTGATCGGTATCAAAATACCAAGATCAAGAAATAGTTTAACGAGTCTTTCAGAGAGTATGCTCAAAGGTGGAGACGCCTGGCTGCCCAAGTTAATCCTTCCATGACAGAATTAGAGATGGTCATGACTTTTATAGACATACAAGAAGCTCCTTTCTATGAAAGAATTTTAACCGGCATCGGTAAACCATTTTTTGAAATGGTCAAGCATGGGGAGATGGCTGAGATGGGTTTGAAGTCCGGAAAGATTCAAGGCCTAGCTTCCCTTAAAGCTATTACTGATCACATCTAATCCAGAAATTATGGAAACAACCCCCGGAGGGTCCATAAAAAGAAAGAGGAAGATGTTTCCCTGATACTACAGGGTCAAAAAGGCAATCGTAGAATGCCTATTCAAAGGAGAAACTACACTCCCTTTCAAGCACCGTCTACAAACCCTCTAATACCAAAAGGTGAAGAAGTCAAACGCCCTCGAGTGTTCAGACCCTTAAGGGACACCCACGAGAACATTCTCAATCTTCTAACAACACAGAAGAAAATTACACATCTTCTTCCACTAGTCAGCCCTAATGGACAGGGTTTCAATGCTGTTCAGAAATGTGCTTATCATGTCGGGGCACCTAGACATGATACTCAGGATTGTTGGGCCTTGAAACACAAGATCCAAGACCTGATAGACAACGATGAGATCGTGGTCACCAAACCAGATCAGCCTCACATTCAAGATAATCCTCTTCCTTAACACAAAGAAGATGAGGTCAACATGATCAATTGGAGCAATGGACAGAATTCTAATTTCAACTGTGAATCCTCCCAGACCCTCAAAGACGGTGTTGACAAATGGGATTATGCCAAGTTCCAGTTCACAATGGAACGAAAGATGAAAGCTCTATTCAAGCAAATTGAGCAATTGGCAGAATTGGTGACTTATCAGCATCAAGTGACACGTCAATTAATCAGCCAGGAGCATGCCAGTCTCCTACCTATTGTCATGAATATTCCCTCGTCACTTTCAAAAAATGAAATGCTGGAAGACAAAGTGACAAAGAGAGCAAATGCCAAAGCCCGTCGGGATTTTGCCAACAAAAGGGAATTCACCTATTTAGGCCAACCTATGGAGGAAATCCTTCAGATGTTAATCAATAAAGGAAGGATCAGTTCCCTTCTACCTCCAATCAACCCCCGTTTAGGATGGTATAACTCTGATGGAGTATGCCAATATCACTCCCATTCTCGCGATCACAGCACAGAAGAATGTTGGGCACTCCGCCACCTTATCCAAAATCTAATTGACAGTGGTGTCCTACACCTAGCAAACGATAATATTTTGTTACATGCAAGTGAGAATACAGGTCCTACTAAGTGGAAGAGTTTGGTAGCAGTCATATCCACTGAAACTGATAGGGCTAACAAATCACTCACAATGCCAACAATTCAACTCAAGGGAAGCAACAATCCTTTGAAAGTGGCCGCTCCCGAGCCAATCAACTTGCCCTGTAGAGCACAATATCCTATTGTTAGCCTGCGCAAAGTTCCGTGGAATTATGGAAAAGGTGATGAATCCACCTCACATACAACTGCTACAGTGTCGAAGGAAAATCCACTGTATCTTCCCCAATGGGTGATGAAGTCTACCACTAAATCAAAGGGGAAAATACCCATAGAAAAGATTGAAAAATTCCTCCGCACTATGGGTCATAACGAAGCCAAGGTGGTTTTAAGCTTAAAAGAAGCTCCATAACAAATATTAATTTTGGACTTGGTCCTAACTTCCGAGAATCACCGGAAGATCTTGTTGAAGGTTTTAGAAGAAGCCTATCTACCAACATCAGTTGATACGAAAAAATTTCAACATCTGGTTGATCACATTTTCAACAACAATATGATATCCTTTACTGATGATGACATACCGCCTGAGGGGACCGGTCATTGCAAGCCGTTGCACATTGCGGTCATGTCTTGCGGATACATGCTAGCTGAAGTCTTGATAGATGGAGGTTCATCTCTAAATATCTGTCCATATGCTACCTTGGTGAAGATGAATATCAATCTCAACCGACTCTGGAGTAGCCATACCGTCATCAAAGCTTTTAAAGGAGCCCGTCGGAATTCGGTCGGAGTAATTGAACTGCCAATCAAAATTGGTCCCCACACATTCTGCGTATCCTTCCACGTACTCAAGATAGATTCGGGATACAACCTACTCTTGGGACGACCATGGATCCATATGGCAGGGGCAGTCCCCTCCACCCTTCATCAGCAACTGAAATATATTATCAATAATAGCCTAGTCATGGTCAACGCTGAACCAAAGTGTCCTCAACACGGGGACATGCCATTCATCAATGCCAATGCAGATGTTGAACCTATCAGTTTTTATGCCTTGGAAGTAAGCAATACCCAATAGCATGCTATTGGAATGCCATTTCCTGAACCCAAAATTTCTGCCGAGGAAATGTCGGCTACTCAAGAAATGATGTCATTGGGTCATAAGCCGGGACAAGGGTTGGGTAAAGATTGCCAGGGTATCAAGTACCCAATTCAATTAACCAGACAAACTGGAATAACTGGACTAGGCTATTCTGCCAGTTCTAGTCATAGGAATCCTCATAAGCATCAACAGATTCCTTCAGCTTCAAGCGCGTGGCGTTTATCTTTGCCTTCAAACTCTAAGTCCGCACAACCTCCTGTAAAGGTGCCAGCCAGTATCATGGCTATGTTATTTCCCAAGCCGGTACCGATGAAGGAGAAAGAAGTCTTTGTTCCAAATCCTGCAGTGGAAGAGGAGGAACGAAGAATCAAGCAAGACGTCATTCGAATGATGTCAGGCATACGCATCATCGTTCATGATGAACATACCAACAGATACACCCCAGACGATGATTGCCCAGACGTAATGGCCATCATTCGGGACGTGGAGGATGATGACAATCCCTCCATTACTGCAGCCCATCCGGACTTTGCCCTTGCCAATTGGAACAACACTCCTTACATTGGTCGTCAAGGGTAAAACGGGCAGAACTCTTTCTACCCTGTAGATATCATTACTGCTTACTTTTCTGTATAGTATTAGCAGTTTATTTTGCCAATATATGCTAACAGTGTGTATGATCAAAACATTTCATATATACTAAGTGAAAGTATATTTTGTTTCAGGACCCTAAATTTAGATGTGCATTACTTGCTGATACGGTGCCTCTTCTCCACAAGGATTGTACCTTTGATGTAGAGATGAATTCAGCCTTGATGGAAATACATCCAGAAATTCAAGAATGGGTCAAAGACAAACCTAAACCCAACCTTGACCAAACCACTTCTTTCAATCTCAGAACCTTAGAAAGCCCTAAGTTAATCCAGAATGGATCAGACCTTACCCCAAACCAACGGAATGACATGGTTATACTATTAACCCAATTCTAGGATATGTTTCCATGGTCTCATAAAGACATGGTGGGTTTGTCCACTGACATTGTCCTTCATCGCCTTCCTATTAAAGAGGGATTTAAGCCAGTCAAGCAAAAGCTCAGGCAATTGAAACCTGAGTGGAGTTTAAAGGTGAAAGAAGAAAATGTGAAATAATTTCAAGATGGCATCATCATGGTGTCCACATATCCTGAGTGGATATCCAACATTGTCCCCGTGCCTAAACCCGGAGGGAAGGTGCGAGTTTGCGTGGATTACCGGGACTTGAACAAAGCTTGCTTAAAAGATAGCTTTCCCGTGCCATTTATCCACATTCTTCTTGACAATACTGCGCAATACGACACATACTCCTTTGCTGATTACTTTGCAGGGTACCATCAGATCATGGTTGCTGAGGAAGATCGTGAGAAAACTGCTTTCATCACGCCTTGGGGAACCTTTTGCTATAGACGGTTGTCATTCTGCCTCATCAATGTCGGAGCCACCTATCAGCGAGTTATGATGGTTCTCTTCCACGACTTAATGCACAAAGAGGTAGAGATCTATATGGATGACATCATTGTTAAATCCCAGAAGGAGGATGACCATCTATACCATCTCAGAAAGTTGTTCAACAGGCTGCGTAAGTACAACTTGAAGTTGAATCCAGCTAAATGCGCCTTTGGCGTTAAATCAGGCAAGTTGCTAGGATTTCTAGTCAACCATAAAGGGATTGAGCTAGATCCTGCCAAAATCCAAGCCATCACGAAAATGCCCATTCCTCAGACAGAAAAGGAAATACGGGGATTTTTGGGAAGAATCAACTTCATTAGCAGGTTTATCTCTCAACTCACAGCAACCTGTGAGCCAATCTTCAAGCTGTTAAGGAAGAACTCCTCCATGAAATGGAATGATGAGTGCCAAAATGCCTTCCTCACAATCAAGAAACAGCTAGTCAAAGCTCCCGTGTTGGTACCACCTAGGGATGATGTTTCCCTGTTCAATTACCTATCCATAACTTACAATGCCATGGGCTGCATACTGGGACAGAAAGACGATAGAGGCCAAGAACGAGCTATCTATTACCTCAGCAAAAGATTCAGCAGTAGTGAACATAAGTACACTCTGATCGAAAAGACGTGTTGTGCTTTAGCATGGGCTTCCATAAGATCACAGCATTACGTCCATGGTCACACAACCCATCTCATATCCCGCGTGGATCCTCTCAAATATGTGTTCAATAAACCCATGTTAAATTGCTGGCTGTCCAGATGGCAGTTGATCCTACAACAATTTGACATCGTATATGTGACTCAAAAGTCCATCAAAGGTCAAGGAATTACGGATCAACTGGCTGCTGCACCTTCAGGGGATTTCAAATCCTTGGAAATATACTTCCCCGATGAAGGGGTAATGATAGTTCAGCAACACCATCAGTACGATACACGCCAAGCATGGAAGATGTATTTCGATGGAGCTGTTAATATGGAAGGTGTTGGAGCTAGAGCAGTTCTAGTATCTGGTACGGGTGAGCAGTATCCCGTCGTCGTCAAGTTGTAGTTTGGCAGCACCAACAACACAGCTGAGTATGAAGGCTGTCTCATGGGGCTAAAACTTGTCCGTTCAATGGGCATCAGGCGGTTAACTATCTTTGGAGATTCAGAATTGGTAATCAGACAATCCACCGGAATCTATCAAACCAAGGAACTACATTTGCTGCCTTACCATCGATAAGTTTTACCTGGTTTTGGAGTTCGAAGAAATCTCCTTTCTACACGTTCCTCGTAATAGGAATGACTTTGCGGACGCATTAGCAACTTTGGCCTCCTTGATTCGCATATCAGATAAGGGACACTTTCAAAGCGTCACAATTTCCCTGCACAAGGCCCCAGCCTACGGGAATTACGTTGGAGAAGTATCAGATGAGTTACCTCCCATCTAGCATCCTTGGTATCAGCATATCAAGGAATACCTATGAGATGGATCTACACCCGCGGAAGCGAGCCCGACTGAGAAAAGGTGGATTCATCGAATTGCTATGAAATTCTACCTGAGTGGAGATGCGCTCTACAAAAGAGATGCAGGACTAGATCTCCTCAGATGTTTAGACAAAGATCAAGCCCAAAGGCTTATGGATGAAATCCATGGTGGAGTCTGTGGCCCCCATATGAGTGGCCCCTCCTTGTCAAGAAAGTCCTCAGGACAGGACATTATTGGCTATCTCTCAAAGCTAATTGCAATGACCACGTCAGGAGATGCTATCAGTGCCAGATTCATGGGAATGCTATAGACGCCCCTCCAAGGGAACTCCACAACATGAGTTCACCTTGGCCCTTCTCAATGTGGGGAATGGACGTTATCGGGCCTATTGAGCCTAAACCCAGTAATGGACATCGATTTATATTCACCATGATCGACTACTTCACCAAGTGGGTAGAGGCAGCCTCCTTCCCCAGGGTTACCAAAGAAGTCATCATTGCTTTCATCAGAAACAATGTTGTTTGTCGATATGGACAACCAGAGGTGATTGTGTCAGACAATGCTAAGAACCTCAACAACAAAATGATGGAGGAATTATGGAGTAAATTCCACATCAAACATCTTAACTCTATCATCTATCATCCGAAGATGAATGGTGCTGTTGAAGCGGCTAACAAAAACATCAAGAAGATCATGCAAAAGATGTCCGCCAACCACAATGATTGGCCTGACTTATTGCCTCTTACTCTGTTAGCCTACAGAACCTTAATGCGCACTTCCACTGGGGCAACCCCCTACGCATTAACCTATGGGA
The DNA here is from genome assembly GCA_016801055.1 of Panax notoginseng. Taxonomy (NCBI): domain Eukaryota; kingdom Viridiplantae; phylum Streptophyta; class Magnoliopsida; order Apiales; family Araliaceae; genus Panax; species Panax notoginseng. Next base: position 75,797,259 of record CM029017.1, on the reverse strand, counting down.
TGGAAGCAGTGCTCCCCATAGAAGTTGAAATGGAATCCCTCAGAGTGTTGATAGACGCTCAGCTGGATGAAGACCAATGGGCACAAGACAGGTATCACCAATTGTCTCTAATAGATGAAAGGCGAACCACGACTATCTTCCATGGTCAGTTATATCAGCAAAGGATCGCCAGATCCTACAACAAAAAAGTCCAGCTACGGCAGTTTAAACAACATGACTTGGTTTTGAAGAAGATCATTGGCAACCAAGATTAATCTAAGGGAAAATTCACTCCTAACTGGGAAGGCCCGTTTGTTGTCAAGGAAGTATTGACATGAGGCACTCTCAGATTACAAGAAATGGACGGCGATGAATTTCCGCAACTCATCAACTCGGACGCCGTGAAACGGTACTATGTCTGAAGTAACCAGCAAACACCCTGATGTTGAATCATCAGATCACCAGTCATTCCAGTTCTTTAACCCTTTACCACATACAACTCTTCCACACTTTTCCCCTCAGGAAAACATACTTTTCAAGCCAGCAGCCTGGCTTCTCTGCGTTCATACGACTTAGGTCATCCAACTACGGATTGAACCTCTTGCGTTTGTAGTTTGGCTACCCATACATGGGATCAAACTTCTCATACCTACAGTTTAAACTCAACCTAGGATTAAACTTTCTCCTCCCTGCACATGGGATCACACTTTTCCACTCGCCCTGAGGGGTGAACTACGTCGACTTGATCTCCTCTTCAATAGGAGTACGTAGGCAACCATTTCATATGGCCCGGTTGCAATAAAACAAAAATAACAAAAACATTTACACCCTTTTCCTTACAAAAACAAAAACAACAAAAGCATTCCTACACCATTCCTGCAACATACAGCATTGAACCTCTTACACCAGGTTTGAACTATGCAAACCTGATCTCCTCTTCAATAGGAGTACGTAGGCAGCCATTCATAGTGCGGTCTCACCCCCTACCAAAACACAAACCCTTGTCAGTTGGTACTGGGATCAAACATCAATCCACTACACTTCATTGGCTTCAGACCAAAGGGATGGAATTACCAGAACTCTTCCCAAATAGGAGATTCGGCAACCATCTAAGCTGCGGTCATACCTTGAAGAGCAACACCAATCCATAAGAGATGGAATTAATTAGGCTTCTCTTAAATAGAAGTACTGGCGACCATCTGTGGTGCAGTCAATCTCAGAGAGGAAAGCCACATTCCTCTCTACATTTCCATACAGAAACCAGTCCCAAGACACCAAAGATGGTAGGGATACATAGAGATCAATGATCCATTCTGAACTGTCCAGAGACAACTCAATGTCCATCCACCTAGGAGGAATTTAGAATGCATCAAGATCGCAAGCCCTGAAGCAGCAGGTAAAATATCAAGCAAGTAAAAAAGCATATCTAAAACGGAAGTGATCCAAAAATATATTTTCCTGTCATATATATATAATGTTGTTTCATATATACAATGTAAATTGTATATGACAAAATGGCTAAGCTAGTCTGTGTAGGAAAATACAAGCTCATCTACAAGTCAGGGTATATGCGAGCTAACAAGCCCAACATGGCATCCCTCTCAGAAAAAAGAGGTGAAGCTGTGGTCTCCTGTATGAGAATATCCACACGACCCAACAAATCTGCAGCCATCTGCATGGTGACCATATGATCATCAATATATGCGCTCATCTCTGAGATCATGCCAGTGGTAAGGGACCTCAGTGCAATACTATTTGTGACGGCTACATCTAGGGCAGATATAGCACTATCCCGCTCAACTATCACTGCATCTCTAGCTAATCTGGCCTCATCCTGCTCAATAATAGTGATATCTCTGCGAGCTAATGCCTCTTCTCTCTCTAACAGAGCTGCGTCTCTCCCATCAAGGGCAGTCATCATCAAAGATCAAGCTTGATCTCTCTCAAAGGTCATCAGATGAAGACTCTGCTCAAGGTACTGTGCTGAGTGCTGAATCATAACAGTACTTGTACTGGGAGAATATAGAGGAAATGCTGGCAACCCAGCAATGGCCTCCTCCTCGATGTGGGAATCAATGTCCTCCATGGGCTCTACATCATCTGACTCACTGTCCGATACTGTGGATACTACCGTAGCTGATAAAATCTATGTCTCCATCCATGCGGAATACTCTGCAGAACAACCTGGATGACTAATAGAAAAATTAGCTATCTCACGCTGATCGCAACATGCATACACACGAGATCGGTCCTTTGCTGAAAGATAGCGAGAAGCTGAACGCTGACCTATCGCCCCCTCAAAAGGATGAAAATCCTAAAACTGATCAAACTGCGACATCACGACCAGCGGGTGATAAGTAGTCACGCCCCTCAAACCAGCCATAGGGAGGTAGTCCATGCCCGGAGTATGAGTATTAAAGCTGTATGGTGAGCTGAGCCCCGAGCACGATAATATGACAAATGGATCTCTGATATCCGCCAAAAATATGGACCAAGACATAGCATCTATACACTCAGATGGCTGAAAAGAGTACGACATGGCTATATCATACGTGAACCAGTACCAATGATGTCTAAGAGTGCCAATCGGTCTCAAATATGACATAAACCACACATATAGCATGACCGAGCTGCCCGTGAACACTTCTGTCGGATAAGTGCAGCAGTAGGAGGATGACCGCAAAGTCTCTGCTATAACCATCGGTATAATGGTACGACCCTCCCTAAGAGCTCTCACCGCCATGGTGACTTCGATGTCTATCTTATCCATGTATCGTGGCATATAGACATACGACAGTACGCACAACAGCAGTACATCAACCCTGGCTAGACGCCAATGATCCTCCGGTGCTTTGAAATCCCCGGAATGTCGTGAATAACTATCCTCAGAGCCAAATCTGTCAAACAAAAAATACTGGGATATAACGTGGCTCGATGTAAGCTCATCCTACACCACTCTGCGCCTCAATCCAGTGAGGGTCATGAACCGTCGACTCATGTCCCCCAAAGCCATATGCACGCAAGGTCTGTCCAGCAGCAGCATCGTCAACCGTGCATACTCCTCCAGAGTAGGAGTCAACTCATTGGTCCCAAATCAGAAAACCTGCCTCTCCGATACCCAATGCTCCAGCTTGCCATCCACAAATCATGTGGGAACCTGAAACATTAACAAGGTCATAGTATGTTGTAACAAATGATCTACGGTCACCCTGTCTGATGGTGACATGCTATCATACCACGATCGCATACCCGATGCCACCAATGATGGTGGGGCATGATCAATATGGCTAATTGTCGAAGAAGACTTCTGTACGGGCCGTGTCATAAGACCATCCAGGGGTCAATGCTGAATATCTCTGGACATACATACATATGCATAATATGATACATACATTACAGATAATAGATGGCAATATGATATAGGAAATGAAAAACTGTGCATACATTCCTAAGTATATCAACATCTAATACATCATCTCTGTACAGCTACAAATACAAGGAAATGGGGCACAGATGCCCTACTACTAACAAAGGCCTACCAAAAGATATAGCAATAACGGGCCCCATCCCACCGGCTCGGTCCAGTTTGAGTTGAAAAGGAGTTCTTGCAGACTGAAAAAGTCAAATCGAGAATATAAACAATACGCGATTGAGCAAAATAGCCTACAATCTTGGTCTTCTCAGATGGAACTTTGAGCATGTACATCACTCATTGGTAGTCACCCGAACACGAGGTATACCCTACCAATGATCTCATTTGTTACAAATCACATCCGGCAATACCTTGTACAGGTCCAATGACGCCAACTCCGGGTCATTACCCTAAAATATCAACGTGATCCCCAACGGGGGTTACAACGTAGATCCCCAATGGGGGTTACAACGTAGATCCCCGGCGGGGGTTACAACGTAGATCCCCAACGGGGGTTACAACGTGAAGCCCCGGTGGGGGATTAAAATGCACATTCAGCCGTTGACACACATATCAACGAAGGTCAAGCAGCCTTGACGTTATCTCAGTCGATGGCGATTAAACCTATTGGATCTCTAGAGCTATTCGAGGATTTCATACTCGATTACTCATATTCCCCAGCGAATCCCCGGTGGGGGTCACAACACAATCTTCTGTTGATTCACACGTCAGCAAAGGTCAAGCAACCTTGGCAATCTACCCACAGAGTATCATCCGTTGATTCACATGTCGGTGAAGTACACGTCAACAAAGGTCAGGCATCCCTGACAGCATTTGTTGTTGGCAGTAAATCTAACAGAATCTTGACATGTCCTGGAGATACCAACCAGGAAAGGTCAATGTTATCAAGGAGGATCGATGATGGAATATGTTATACACATCCTCAAACAGACCAAGCTTTATCCCCACAGATCTCTTACATATAAGAGGTACCTCTTCAGGATCAAGTCATTATCAAGGACCCAGGAATTTGGTATAACCCCAACATCAACATCCTAACATATTCGAATTACACATCAAATCTGGTCATCATTGCCAATCCCCAGTTGAAGCAATAGGGAGCCAGCAATCATCCCCAGCATGTTGGGGCTACAACCCTGTACACATGTATCATACATTTGCATCATGTTGCTACATATAGTACCATGTTTGTCGTGTTGCATTTCAAGTGTCTAGGATTCTTTATCCTACCCATGCATTGCCTTGCATGAGTATGATAAAGAGGGGCATCTGTAGACACTCAAAATTTTTTGTACACCTGTCACTAACATTGCAGGAGGACAGATTCGTCTTTCAAGAGGAAACCCTGGAAGACAGTCTATTTCGGATACTACCAGAAGTTCGGCATCAACCCCGGAACACACACTGGGAGTAACAATTCTAACCTCGGATAGCCCCGAGGCGTGCAGATCCAATACTGGAACATACACCGAAGAAGACCGATTAATCTCGGAGATAACCCTGAGGTATCAAGTCTCTGTCCCAACCATGGGAATAGCCATAACCTTGGTGATAACCCCAAGGAATGCAGTTCCGACAATAACCCCGAAAATGCTTGTTTCAAATGCAACTAGCTTCAATCTCGGCGCTCACAACGAGATACTCAGTACCAACCCGGAGATAACACTGGGAGGACAGGCACACCTCAGAGATGACACTGAGAACCTTCAACAATTACAGCAGTCCAATCTCAACAAAGCCCTATGCAACGTTTACTTTATCAGCCCAAACTGGCGATAACACCGGTGAAGGGCAACATCGTCATCTCGCCAACACGATGCTACGTCACGTCATCTCAACATTTCATACACATCTCTACACAACGATGTCCCACAAGAATCAAGGAGAACCAATCCCGAGTAATTATTGTGCGGGGTAACGGATAGAATTTGAAGCTTGAAGACCAGAGGGCATCGTCCCATCTTCAATAACTTCATACAAACTCTAATCCCATTCCATTATACAACTCTCGACAAAGGCGGTCCGAATAGAGTCCGACAACAGTTCATATATATAAGTATATATATATAAGTATATATATATATATATATATATATATATTAATTGTGTGTCGGACTCTGTTCGATGAGCCTGGACTCTCATCGAACAGAGTCCGACAACAGTTCATATATATAAGTATATATATATATACATATATATATATATATATATATATTTCGTCCCACCTGGAGTTTACTTCGTGGTGGTTGATCGCTTTTATAGCTTTCTTTACGATTTGTCCTGCCTGGAGTTCACTTTGTGGAAGTTGATTGCTTTGTACAGTTTTATTTACGTTTCGTCCCGCCTGGAGTTTCCTCCATGGCGGTTGATAGCTTTTATATCTTTATTTACATTTCTGATCCCCCATGGAGGTGCTTCGTGGTTTGTGATCACGTCTGTATATATATATTTATAGCTTTTATATATATACCTGCTTACTGCTTTCATACAAATTATGGTATCATGTGCGCCTAGGAATCATGTGATCATAGATTTAGCCTATTGGATCTAGATTCGGTTCCCGTGATGGATATTTTCAGCTGTAAGCAGTTTGTAAATTATTCTGCGGTGTCTAAATTTCCTCAAATGGTTTTCATACCCACGAGGAAAACGGTATTGTTTTGTACATTATTTTCTTATAGATGCTTCGCATCTTGGAAATAAAATCAATCAAGCCGAATACTTAATAAAATAGAAGTGTAAAATGTCTCAATTACTATTGAGCATCAGGGTTTGAAAAACCTCTTTTATAAAACATCACTGCCATATCTTGCTAAAAACTGAATTTTTACATAAATTCAAACCCTGTGTATATAGGTGCGAACGAGGCCTCGCACTACTTTCGAATAACAGCACATTGACCCACACACACACGCATTTAGATAATAGTTTCTTGAAAAGAGGCGGTCACCATGGTAACACGGATGTCGGGGGGTGCCTAACACCTTCCTTCCGCATAACCAAGTCCCGGACCCTAATGAATCTCGGTTTCACCGACCCGTTTAGCAGTGTCACATCACTAGGTCAATGTGCAAACCTTTTCTCGGTTGTGTTGGTACAACCATTTAAAAAACCAACTGGCGACTCTTAACAGTCCATCGTCGACATTATACATGTTGGACCTTTTTCACTTATTTTTTCAAACAAATCTCACCTAAAATGAGAACACCAAAGAACAAGTAACGGAAAGGGACATTTAAAAATCCCGACGTTGACAATATTAAAGTAGAATTATACCTCTTAAAGCTTAAATGGAATTCTTCAATACAATGATTCCACTCCCTCAATTTCTCAGTAGCTCACACTCCCTATTGCACCTCTCAAACAATTCAAGCAACCCAAAGAATGAAAGGAAGTGTTTAATTTATAGAAAATCTCTTGACCATGCCAAGCTATTATCCAAGAACTCAATCCAAAGGATTAAGGTATTGCATAAAGTATAAGAAGGAGTTGGTAGATTGGTTGTTGGAACTCATCATGATCACCACTCCCCCATGATCATGAGCTAGAGAGTTGGAAGAAAATGAAGAACATAGGCTAGCCTTTTTCTAGTACACATGAATGAGAAATGAGGGGTAAATGGGACACTCAATTTGGGACAAACAACATAACTAGCATTCTTGTATACTCCTACACATTCTCACTCTTATGTCATATGTTTATTACCCATCTCAACCATGTATTATAATCTAATGTCACAACATGACCCAACATTTCAAGGTAGTAGATGTTATGCAACATACATATAATCCACGTACATTTTATCAAAATGATAGTTTACAATGTGTTCATGGTATATTCATGGTATATTATTTTAATACACCTAAATACATATTGTCACATAGATAATTGTTTATGCAACTTATAATTCCTTACACTTTATTATATAGTTTATATATATTACATAGTCATACTAATGTGTCACACCACATCTTCTTATTAATTGTAAGAATCATATAATATCACATGTCTTTATAAATTAAATAAATCATACCATTCTATTCATTGATTACTGTATATAGTCATTAATCCTTATTACATTTGCTAGCAATAATAATCATATATTATTAATTAACTACCATTATTAATTAGTCAATATTCTACCACAACCATTATCAATTAATTACCATAACAATTAATAATCATTAATTAATCCTCATTATCAAATAATTAATATACCACACATCAATAAACAACTAATAGTATACTACAACAACAATTAATAATTAATATTACCTAATTGCTCATTTTATAATTTCTTCGCCGATTAACATTACTATTAATATTTCCCATCACTATGTCACACAAGGCTTTCAACGAGTTTACCACAATTTTCATATATTCTCAATTATATAATTGAGTTAACTCATCATATAACACAAACATCATTTTAATTCAAATAAGTATTCATTTTCATTAATATATTTATTTATTAAATACGTGGAAATTCTCGGGTATTACATCCTCCCCCCCCCCACCTTATAAAAATTTCGTCACAGAATTGCTACAAGGTTACACAAATAGATGGGGATAATCCCTCATCATCATATCTCCTGACTCCCACGTTGTCTCCTCGACATCTTGGTTACGCCAAAGTACTTTTATAGAGGAAATAATTTTATTTCTCAAGGTTTTCTCTTTCCTATCAAGAATTTGGACAGGAATTTCTTCGTACGCTAAGTTCTTCTCCATTTGAATGGGTTCATAAGAAATCACGTGCTTGTAGTCAAGCTTGTACGGACGCAACACGGATATGTGAAACACGTTATGGATGTGCTCCAACTCAAGTGGTAGTGCAACTTTGTATGCTACTTTGCCCACTCGCTCGAGTATCTCGAACGGTCCTATGAATCTTGGACTCAGCTTCCCTTTCTTACCGAAACGGATCTTTCCCTTCCATGGAGATACCTTCAGGAATACAAAACTCTCGATTTCAAAATCTCGGTCTTGCCGATGCAAATCTGTATACTTTTTCTGGCGATCTTGAGCAGCAACAAGTCTAGCCCTTATTACCGTCACCACGTTCGCGGTTTGTTGTACTAACTCTGGTCTGAGTATTCGTCGTTCTCCGACTTTATCCCAACATAATGGCGTTCTGCACTTTCTTTCGTAAAGAGCATTGTACGGTGGCATGCCGATACTCGCATGGTAACTATTATTATAAGCAAATTCGACTAAGGGTAGGTGGTCATCCCAATTTCCCTTGAAGTCCATCACGCAATTCCTAAGCATGTCCTCTAGCGTTTGTATGGTTCTCTCACTTTGTTCATCTGTTTGAGGATGATAAGCAGTACTTAACCTTAACTGAGTTCCCATCCTCTCTTGCCAGCTTTTCCAGAATTTTGGCGTGAAACGCGGGTCTCGGTCAGAAATAATCGATATCGGCACTCCATGTCGTGAAACAATATCCTTTACGTACAGACTTGCTAACTCACTCAAACTGTAGCGGATCTTGATTGGTAGAAAATGTGCGGTCTTTATAAGTAGATCCACGATAACCCAAATGGCATCCAACCCTTTTTGTGTGACCGAAAGTCCTACCACGAAATCCATTATAATATGCTCCCATTTCCACTCTAGTATTTCCAATGGTTGTAGCAACCCACTCGGCCGCTGATACTCTGCTTTTACGCATTGACAAGTCAAACATCCACTAACGCACTCTGCGACTTCCCATTTCAAATTGGGCCACCAGAAATGTTGTCTCAAGTCTCGATACATCGTAGTGCCTCCTGGATGAACGGAATACGTCGTATTGTGTGCTTCGTGCAAAATCCCCTCTTTCAACTTGGTTACCGCCGGTACCCACACTCTCCCTTCGAATCTTAAAATACTGTCTTTATCTATTCAAAATTTTTCTTCCTCATTTTTCGTAACTCTTTTCCTGATTTTCTCGCATTCTTTATCTTTCTCTTGTGCTTCCTTTACTCTATCCAACAATGTCGGACAAGCTTCCATTACAAATAATTTCTCCGCAGACCCCTCGGGTCCCTTCACTTCTATTTCCAACTTCTCTATATCTCTTATTAACTCCTCCTGAGTCGTCAGTTGAAACAATTTCTCCCTTCCTTTCCTGCTCAGGGCGTCGACAACTATGTTTGCCTTTCCCAGGTGATAAAGAATCTCACAGTCATAATCTTTGATTAGTTCTAACCACCTCCTCTGACGCATATTCAACTCCTTCTGTGTGAAGATATATTTCAAACTTTTGTGGTCCGTGTATATCTCACATTTCTCTCCTTACAAATAATGTCTCCAGATCTTTAACGCAAAAACTATTGTCGCTAACTCCAAGTCATGAGTAGGGTATCATTTTTCGAAATCCTATAATTGCCATGACGCATACGCAATGACTTTGCCATGCTGCATCAGCACACAATCCAGTCCTCTATGTGATGCATCACTATACACTACAAATCCTCCCGTATCGTCTAGTAAGGATAATACAGGTGCCTCGCTTAACCTCCTCTTTAACTCCTGAAAACTCTCCTCACATTTGTCAGTCCATACGAATTTCACCGTCTTTCTCATCCGATTGGTCAACGGGGTCGCTATCTTAGAAAAATCTTGGATGAATCTTCGATAGTACCCTGCTAACCCTAGAAAACTACTCACCTCCGTCGGTGTTCTCGGTTGTTCCCAACTACTTACTGCTTCAACCTTTTCGGGGTCTACTGAGATTCCATTCTCATCCACCATAAGGCATAAGAATTGAACCTTCTTCATCCAAAATTTGTATTTTGAAAACTTCGCATACATCTCCTCCCTTTGCAGTGCCTCCAAAACAATCTTCAGATGTTCGGCGTGTTCTTCCTCTGTCTTTGAGTAGATTAAAATGTCGTCGATGAAAACTACTACGAATTTATCCATCTATGGCTTGAAAACTTGATTCATCAAGTCCATGAATGCTGCCGGAGCATTAGTTAAACCGAATGACATTACCCAAAACTCGTAATGTCCCTAACGGGTTCGAAACACAGTCTTTGGTATGTCCTCATCCCGCACTTTTAGTTAATGATATCCTGTCCGTAAGTCGATTTTCTAGAAACATTTTGCTCCCTTTAGTTGATTAAACAAGTCGTCTATCCTTGGTAATGGATATCGATTCTTGATTGTTACTCTGTTCAATTCTCGATAATCGATACAGAGCCTCATCGATCCGTCCTTTTTCTTCACGAATAACACTGGTGCTCCCCAAGGAGACACACTTGGTCGAATGTAACCCTTATCTAATAGCTCTTGAAGTTGTATCATTAATTCCTTTATTTCTACTGGCGCCATACGATATGGAGCCTTCAAAATTGGTGTCGTTCTCGGTGCTAAGTCTATTACAAATTTGATTTCTCTGTCTGGCGGAAGACCAGGCAGATCGTCCAGAAACACATCGTGAAATTCATTCACTACGGGTATATCTTTAATCTCTACTCCCTTTTTCTAAGTATCTACAATGTAAGCTAAATAACCTACACATCCTTTCCTTAACAACTTCTTGGCCTGCATCATCGTAACGCAACACGATTGCTTAAGCAATGAGCTACCATGAAACACTACTTTAGACTTACTCGGAGTCTGAAGGTTCACACACTTATTTTGACAGTCAATTATCGCTGCATGGTTATATAACCAATCCATTCCCATTATTACGTCAAATTCTCCCAGTCTAATAGGAATCAAGTCTATGCTCAGTTCATGTTCTCAAACGTTTGCGCGATAATTTTGATAAACGTATTCTACAGGGATTATTTCCTTATTCGCAACCTCTATGTTCAAGGAATCTTCTAAACGTTCTCGGGGTGTACTAAATTTACTAGCAAATTCTTCAGATACAAAAGAACAAGTGGCACCCGAATCAAATAATACATAAGCATTTATATTATTGATTGGGATTATACCTGACACCACGTCCTTCGCAGCCACTGCGTCCTGGACAGTCATGTTAAAGGTTCGAGCAGTCGATCAGTTGGGTTGTACAGGTCCACCAATCATTAACTTGCTCCCTCCTCCCTGGCCTCCGCCAGCTCCACTGCTTCCTTTCTTCGGGCAATCCTTTATCTGGTGCTCTGTTGATCCACGAGAAAAACATCCTTTGATCTTCTTTGGCTTTGGGCAACTTGGCGATATGTGCCCCTCTTGACCGCAATTATAGCAAGTTGTCTTCCCTTTCCAGCACTCCCCATGATGGCTCCTTCCGCACTTGTTACAAGTTTTGGTCCTCCTCTTGAAATATCCCTGGTGACTCCCACCTTGGTTATTATTTTGGTTGTTGCTGTTGTGGTTGTTGTTGTTGTTTTCCCATTTTCTTTTTCCCGAATTACTTCCTCCGCTGCTGCTTCCTCCACGATGCTCACTACCAGTGTTCTTATTTTTCTTTTCCTTATAATATAGACTTAAGGCCTCACTGCCACCTTCTACAATGACTTCCTTTTCCAACAAAGTTGTAAAGGAATCAATCTGAAAGACGGATACCTTATTATACAACCACGGCTTCAATCCTTGCTCGAAGCATCTTGCCTTCCTTTCTTCATCTCTAACTTGATGCTCCGCAAATCGCACTAGTTCATTAAACTTAGCAGCGTATTGCACCATCGTCATATCTGCTTATTTCAACTCTAGAAACTTCTCTTCCATCCTACTCTTCATACTTTTCGGGAAGTAGTTCTCGAATAACAACGTCGTAAACCTCTCCTAAGTTATCGTTCCTTCCCTCGCTCTTTGTTGATTAGTTTCCCACCAATAGTTTTCTTCGGCCCTCATCATGTATGTGGCAAATACAGTCTTCTGGTCTTCACCCACGCGTGCTATAGTGAAGGCCTTCTTAATCTCCTTGATCCAGGTTTGCTCAACTATCGGGTCAGTAGTTCCTGTGAACTCTGGGGGCCCTACACTCTTAAAGTCTTTGAAGGTTGTTACTGGGACAGCTCGGGGAACGGGTGGTACAGGTTCGTTTCTTCCCCTCAAAGCTTCTCCCAATAAATCTACCAGTCGCTGTATCGGATCTACTGGACCTCTTTCATCGTTAACTGACTCTTCTGGGACAGGTATTCTACGTTTGGGCGGCATTTTCTGCATCATAAAATTTTCATCTTATTATCTAACTATCATATTTAGACATTTCTCAATTGAAAAGAACTAAAAGTTTATAACACGTTTCTGAAATAAGATCATTTATATTCGTATGCCAAATGGTTACAATTCACGTTCTAATCTAGCATACTGTTATAAATGAAAACACATATCCTCTAATATCATAAAAGACGGGGACAACATTAGCTTACTACCCCTCAAACATTTTTCAAAAGATTGGGGTTACCATCCTCTCGCATTTTCCACAAAAGATTGAGATTACAACAACATATTAACAACACATAAATAAAACTACTATACTACTGAGATTTCCCCTCTAGACTCAATCTAACATTCCACGCTCCACGGCGCTCTCATACTCCTTATGTGTGATGTGTGCTACCATATCTCGACTTATGGTATTCCGGGTCTGTCCCTGCTCAGCTAGGTAGTGATTTACCCCATCGATCAATCTCTCCATGGTCGTGCGTATAGCATAGCCCATCTTGTTCATCTTCCTCCTCTTGCAACGCACCTCATCTTCAAGATCACCTACTCTGTCATTAGAATCCTCCCACTTCTCTTCGAAGTGGATTTTATCCATCACTTCCATCTCTAACTGAGTTCGGAGAGCCTCCTTCTCCGCCTTCTCACTCAACACCCTCTGTTCCAATTCTTCTAATTTCCCTGCTAACTCAACATTCCTTGCCACCGATCGGTGAAACAAGCCACCAATCTGGATCCCTGCCTCCATACGGTGAGCAATTTCTACCTCCATCTTCTGCATCACTAGTTGCCTTTCAAGAGTCTCAGTCTCTAACTCTTCGACTCTACATCCTAACTCCAAAATCTGCTCCTCATACTCTCCTAGCATCCGATCTTCAAAAGTAGTTCCGTCGGAGTCCTCCATGGACTCGAGTTCCTCTTCCACAAGTTCCTCCTCCATAGGCTCCTCCTCCGGATCAGATTCCTCAGGTAGAGGCACCATCTCCTCCTCCTCATCATCATCACTAATTGGGACAACTACTGATATAGGCTCTGCTATCACGGGTGCCTCATAGACTACGTGAATATCACGCGACTCCTTCTCAACTACTCGGCTAGGTCCTCCCATGTCAGTCATCCTACAATCATCAACATAAGACAAGACAAACAACAACTCCATCAGAATGTTAAATAATATAAGTTCATTGTATAGAATGAAGTTACATTTCATAACACACTAAGTCTCTCAAGGAAAACTCTACATGAGTTTTATCCCCTTCCTAACTTCTAAGTTTCTTAAGTTATAATCTAACGATTCTCGTTCCTAAAGTTTATAACTATAGCTTTGATGCCAACCTGTGACTCCCCCAAATTCTGACCTCCACTTGGTCACCCGAATTCGGTTCGTCACTTTCTCAAAGTATTACCATAATAACTAAAATTATACATTTACAACAAAAGATCTAATTTAGAATAATATACAACGATTTATTATAATTATTACCCCAAGTCTCGCAACCTACAGTACTTAATAGATTACATAATAATATCGAATAAAGACTTATTACATAATCCTACTTAAGTTTAAACATAGTCTACAAATAGTCTTAATACAACATGACTAACTTAAACATAAAGGGACAAGCTAGTCGGTAGCCTTGCCCTTGCCCTTGTCCTTCCCAGATACACCTCCCTGTTCTGCCTTAACTGAAAGGTTTTAAATAAGCAAGAATGAGAAAAAATTGCCCAGCAAGTAATGTATCATAAGGGTAATAGTTTTATAACACGAGTGTGAAATATCGAAGTATAATTTGTAAGATAGTTCCGAATTTCAGAATAATATTCTAAACAATGAATATCAGCAATTATTGGAATAAGAATGATAATTCAATATAATCGACAGATATATATGAACTCAAAGGCTATCGAAGTATCCAACTGGATAACAAGTTATACTGAGCAGCCACTAAGGACTATTGAACATCTACTAGAATCACCAATATTAAATTGATAACCCAAAAGAACAAGTATTATAGAGGATCAGTCTACAATACTCCATGTTATGCATAACACCACAGTAATAATATACTCATATATTGGGGTTTCCAACAACATACAATCCCCTTACCTTAAGGGTTGTTCGACTCAGTTTTTAAGATTTCTGCACCAATCAATTGGTTTGGATAGTTTTAGAAACATGCATATAGTCTAGCCGAATCAAATGGCCACGACTCTTTCACAATATTCAAGGACAATACAAATTTTAACATGAATAATAGCTTTCACAAGGGTTTAACATACTAGTTCATTTGAACGAGAAGGTAATCTAACTTGTATTCAAAAGGGATAAGCTTACAGTATTTGTCGAATAATATAATGCAATAATAGTAGGGTTCGGATACTTGCTTAATATAATTTGAGTAAGGTTAGAGAAACTTGCTCAATAGTAATTGGAGTAAGTTTAGGAAACTTGCCTCAAGCGTAGTTTACCAAAATATAGCTTAATACACTTCTGAATCATAACATAATATTATACGCATATAGGACATTCGTTAGCTAATCATATTCGATAAACAATCTTGATAAATATAGTCTAAGTGTACACGCACGACTCAATCAAGAACCTTATGCGTATGTTATTACGCTAAGATCTATCGTTAGACTTCATCATTTTAAAATACTTTGTTAATTCAAGCTAAGGTAGGTGTTAACATGCAAAGCTACCTTTATCAGTGTATCATGAACAAAAATAAACATAATGAAGTTACACTAGCATGCTTCATACTTCAGAATCACAGAAGTCACTTTCCAACTCTGCAGAATGGCGCGGCCGCGCCTGATTTGCACTAAGGAGACGCGCGGTCGCGCGGCTCCCAGCTCAAACCAGGGCTGAGCAGTTATTTTCTTGGCCTAGCTTGTCCATCCTTACATACATAACATATATTAACATGTTAAGGGTCCTTTCGCATCTTCCTAGTTTAATCTAGGTCCCGTTTTGCACAATACGGCTCTAAGTTGGACATCTCACAATTTAAGGCCATTTAAGGTTAGGAAATCACAAAGTCCAACATGCTTGATTCTTAAACATATAAAGTAGTCATATAACTCATATTAGACATGCTTGTGAGTATTCATACCACATATGTGCATTTAACATTGTTTTGTTTTGAAATATGCTTCGTTTATGATTTCCTTGAATTACAATACCTAAGCATGGTATATATACATTTACGATACATGAGTGCATCTAAGGGTATGCGAAACATGCTCATGCTTCAATATGAAACTCATATTGACGTTCAAAGTTAGCATTTTCATTAGCAAAGCTTACTAATAAGTCTAACATGCTCATGCTTCAATATGAAACTCATATACTTAAGTTAGTATGTCTGACATGCATTTCAAAACCATACTAACATGCTTGCAAGATCAGAATATGCATTATTCAAGTTTACCATTTCTCGTTTTTCCAAAACTTGAAGTTTCCTTGAAAACTTAGCTCAAATCAAGCTAAAACAACATAACATGTTCAAAACAATATCTAACCCTATGATAGGGTCATTTATAGGATTAACCTAACTATCATAGCATGCTCAAAACAAATCAGAAATCTCAAATCGGTATCTAATAAAAGTACCACACGCGGCCACTCGGTATTAGCCTATGGAAGTGGCGCGGCCGCGCCACTTCGAACAGATTGAAAAAAATGGCTCTGTAGAAGTAGAGCCTTAACACAAGAGATGCTACACCTGCAACCAAACCAGCTACCATGCTCCAAAACATGTGTACCAACTCAGATAACACAATAGCATGCTATTCTTCATCAATTAACCGAGGATCCAACAAATTCTAGAATTTGACAAAACTCAAACTCAAGAATATTAAAGTAGAATTATACCTCTTAAAGCTTAAATGGAATTCTTCAATATAATGATTGCACTCCCTCAATTTCTCAGCAGCTCACACTCCCTATTGCACCTCTCAAACAATTCAAGCAACCCAAAGAATGAAAGGAAGTGTTTAATTTATAGAAAATCTCTTGACCATGCCAAGCCATTATCCAAGAACTCAATCCAAAGGATTAAGGTATTGCATGAAGTATAAGAAGGAGTTGGTAGATTAGTTGTTGAAACTCATCATGATCACCACTCCCCCATGATTATGAGCTAGAGAGTTGGAAGAAAATAAAGAACATAGGCTAGCCTTTTTCTAATACACGTGAATGAGAAATGAGGGGTAAATGGGACACTCAATTTGGGACAAACAACATAACTAGCATTCTTGTATACTCCTACACATTCTCACTCTTATGTCATATGTTTAATACCCATCTCAACCATGTATTGTAATCTAATGTCACAACATGACCCAAAATTTCAAGGTAGTAGATATTATGCAACATACATATAATCCATGTACATTTTATCAAAATGATAGTTTACAATGTGTTCATGGTACGTTCATGGTATATTATTTTAATACACCCACATACATATTGTCACATAGATAATTGTTTATGCAACTTATAATTCCTTACACTTTATTATATAGTTTATATATATTACATAGTCATACTTATGTATCACACCACATCTTCTTATTAATTGTAAGAATCATATAATATCACATGTCTTCATAAATTAAATAAATCATACCATTCTATTCATTGATTACTGTATATAGTCATTAATCCTTATTACATTTGCTAGCAATAATAATCATATATTATTAATTAACTACCATTATTAATTAGTCAATATTCTACCACAACCATTATCAATTAATTACCATAACAATTAATAATCATTAATTAATCCTCATTATCAAATAATTAATATACCACACATCAATAAACAACTAATAGTATACTACAACAACAATTAACAATTAATATTACCTAATTGCTCATTTTATAATTTTTTTGCCGATTAACATTACTATTAGTATTTCCCGTCACTATGTCACACAAGGCTTTCAACGAGTTTACCACAATTTCCATATATTCTCAATTATATAATTGAGTTAACTCATCATATAACACAAACATCATTTTAATTCAAATAAGTATTCATTTTCATTAATATATTTATTTATTAAATACGTTAAAATTCTCGGGTATTACAATTATACTGAGTAATCCCTGGTCATAATCATACCAACAACTGTCCATCAATGAACTACAGGCCAATGAGGACTTTTACCACATCATTCATTACATTACCGTCATGATTATACCGAATAATCCCTGGTCATAATCATACCAAGTCCATCTATGCACGTAAGTCAAAGATGACTTTCATCACACTATAAACATGAGGATGATGACAATGACATAATAATTCAATAAAACAAGTTCAAGGATAAATTTTAAAGATTTATAATTTATCTTATCGAGAAATCAATAACGTCTAAATTGTCAACATGATACTGCTTTATAGAGTAAAATTCAAGAATAATATTCATGTACCAAAAATAATTTGGACATAAATGAAAATATATTTTTGGGGTGAATAATACCCCGTGAATAGTATTTCAGGAATAGTACCCCGACACGAAAAGTATCCCGAATACCCTAGTGAATGATACTAGAGTGAATTGTAATCGGGTGAATAGTAACACGTGAATAGTAACTTATGAATAGTACTCTGGCATGAAAATGGTCCGAATACCCGAGTGAATAATACTAGAGTAAATAGTAATCGGGTGAATAGTAACCCGTGAATAATAACTCGTAAAAGAAAAAATACCAAAGAAAATGATATTTCATGACGAGTACAAAAGAAATAATATCTCATACAAGTATAATAGAATATACGAAACTGCAAATGGATTTTTACTCGTCATGCGGTAATCCACGTAGACAAATCATTTTCACAATTTAATAAAGAATGAATACGAAGGATCATTCACTATGCATGTGGTAATCCACATAGACAGGTCATTCCAACAAAATAATAATGAATGGAACCAGGTCATGCGTAATCCACACAGACAGGATATTCCAACAGAATAATAAAGAACAGAACCAGGTCATGCGTAATCCGCACAGACAGGATATTCCAACAAAATAATAAAGAATGGAATAACAACAGAATTCACCAGGCATGCGATAGACCGCACACACAGGTTATTCCAATAGAATAATAAAGGATGGAATAACAGAAGAATTTCACCATGTATGCGGTACTTCGCATAGACAGGTTATTCCAACATAATAATAAAGAATGGAATAACAGAAGAATTTCACCATGTATGCGGTACTTCGCATAGACAGGTTATTCCAACATAATAATAAAGAATGGAATAACAGAAGCTCTCTTCATGAATACGAAAGAAATAATACCCCTTACCTTAGAAGAAACTGGATACTGGAGTAGTGAGGTAGCAGACTTCTCTTCTTTTTTCTCTCTATAATTTTTCTCTATAATAATTGCTTTATAGCTTTAGTGAATTAGTGAGAAATGAAAGAAGAATGAGCTTCAATTTATAGGAAAATATAATTTCGATAATCGCACGTTTTGGGGCTCAAAATATTACAGTATAATACCTTCCTCTTTTCCTTTATTTTTAATTTAGTCATGCAAGTATTATCAAACTTGCACCACCTCCCCTAATAGTAAATCATGTGAATTAATAGTAAATCATGTGACTTAATAGTTGTAAATATGTGAAAAAAATAATTACAGTATAGTACCTTCATCTATACCTCCATTTTTAACTTAGTCATGCAAGTATTATCAATCTTGCACCAACTCCCCTAATAGTAAATGAATGTGAATCAATAGTACACACATGTGAACAAATAGTTATAATCATGTGAATCAATAGCAATTAATTGCTCATTTATCCAGTTAATTACCCGATTGGTCAATATAACCTCCAGACATCAATTATTATCGAAATAAATGTCGATTTTCACTAACACTAATAATTTCAACATAATGGAACTATCAATTTCATCTTTAATCAACACGAACTTATTCATCATTAATATTATACTTCACAATATTTAACAACCAGGTCGTTCCCAAGAAAGTGGGGGCTTTCCGATAAGGATTTCTCCTTATTGGCGCTCAATTAGGTAACCAAACCTCTTCTTGACAGAACTTCTAGACATTGTCAATATTGCAAATAATAATATGATTAACTTTGTCATCTCAATTATTGATTTAATAATATAACATATTATACAGATGATACTGTGACAATAATTGAATCAATAATATGAGAGATATGATGCAGCAATTACTGTAGCAATAATTGAGTATAACTAAGTGATTTCTTACGTAAGTATCAATAATCAATACCGTGTGCTACTATGCAACCACGCGTATTATTGTATTTTTACTACCGGGTAGTTCAACAGTTTTAACGGTAACACTTTCGCCGTTATTTTTATAAAAAGATAATTATGTCGTTATCTAACTACAACAATACTTCCGTTGTGGGGTCTACCAATGATTGTGTTGTCGTACGGATATTCTCCGATAAAAAGAATATTCTCCGACCAAACGAATATTTAATAACAACTTGCATACTTTGTAAAATTTATAAATATTACCCACAACTATAACATTATATCAAATCCACACCATAATATTTAAAAAAATATTTTGAAAAATTTAAATCTTTATTCATAAAATTTGGGGTCTCACAATCTCCCCTCCTTATGAAATTTCGCCCTCAAAATTTATGTACGTACCTAGTATACCGAAGAGATGAGGATACCTTGACTTCATTTCAGATTCTAACTCTTGAGGTATAACCTTTGAGTGTTGAATACGATCCTTCTTATCCAAGATTTTAACACGTATCTCCTTATACATTAAATCTTCTGCTATCTCGTCTAGTTCTAATTTAATAACGTGGTTCAGGTCATCCACATATTTATGTAACATCGATACGTGAAAAAAAATGTTATGAACACGCGACATACTTGGCGGTAAAACGAGTCTATAGGCCACAGTTCCTACTCGATCAAGGATATCAAATGGGCCAATAAAATCGAGGGTTGAGATTTCCTCTCTTCATCGATTCTTGCTTCTAGAATAACGCCCTCTTGAACCTTCTTCTTCACATTCATCAGCTCTGAGTATGTAGCTTGCGCAGGTTTAACTTTATCTATTAAAGTCGATTCTACTCGTATATTTGATATCACCACATGGGTTCTTAGAGTCTTTAACTCTATATTCATCATTTGTAAGTTATACGAAATGGGTTTTTGTGTTAACAACATCGCACTCGTAAACGCATACGATCTTCTACTCAACGCGTTAGCTACCACGTTCGCTTTTCCACGATGATATTGAATGGTATAATCGTAATCTTCAACAGCTCGAGCCAGCGTCTTTGGCGCATAATACGTTCATTTTGGGTGAAGAAAATATTTGAGGATTTAAGAAATGGGTTTTGTACTGGGGTCAATACAAAATTCAATTTCACGCTCTAGGGGTAGGGTAAGAAGTCTTCAGGAATACGTTAAGAAATTTATTAACAATAGAAATATCATTCAAAACCGTGACTCTCATCCAAGATGAAAGTAGTATGCATACAAGCCAATCATGTTTGATGATAAAACATATACTATGTAACAATCTTATTCATTTATTAATAAAAGGTATTAATTTATTAAAGGCTTTTAATTATCTACATGATGTTGTTTTATAATATGTGATAAACCCATAGTTTTAAGCAATGCTTTTAGAATAATGATGATGATCATTCTAATGAGATCTAAATTCTTAGAAAGCTTAAAACTAAAATAGTTCCCAGTCGTTGGATTACTAAATTGGGGATTAGTGAATCCGGATAGATTGGTACATACGTTGCTTGCTCATTGGATGAGGATGATTGATCTCATGATCATTTGTTTGGAGACACTAAAACAAGTATGTAGGTGCTTATTAGAGAATAAGTTCACTGAACGTGGCTCGCTAAGGAATA
Organism: Panax notoginseng; assembly: GCA_016801055.1. Taxonomy (NCBI): domain Eukaryota; kingdom Viridiplantae; phylum Streptophyta; class Magnoliopsida; order Apiales; family Araliaceae; genus Panax; species Panax notoginseng. The sequence continues at coordinate 75,775,817 of CM029017.1, read as the reverse complement.
CCTAATGAAGTTTTACTTGCCTGTCAATACGAATTCCTGTAGTGATAGTAGTACAAGTGATCCTTGGACTTGAGATCATCATAGTATCTTGTGTATGATGAGTTATACTTTGACTTATTCCTTAAGACCCTTAGGGTATATCAAAGGGTATTGTGACGCCCCCAAAATAGGTATACAACACCCATTCTGAGTCGCCAAATACATGGTACAAAAAGCAAACTACAACTTCAATAATACAATTGTTGTTCAAAATACGACAACACATACTGTGAGTTTAAATACAAATATTGTCTTCTAGACAATATCCACACTCAAATAAGTCTTCAATACAATTATTCAAACACTATTTTACAGAAATAGTGAGGACTGATAAAACATCTTTCTAGAACCATCACTCCATACCCCGACTAGATCATGTTATGTTCTCACCTCCTGAGAAGAAAAATGGAACAAAAAGGAAAAGGGTGAGCTCAACTAGCCCAGTAAAGAATATTATGACTACAACAAATTATCATTAGTATTCAACAGGGAAAAATCTGATAGAATATAATCGACAACAAGTTTTAGATCAACAACTGCAGCGGAAACAGCAAACCATTAGAAGAGTCAAGTAGAGAATGAATTCTACTATCTTCTCAGATTTAAAAGTCCATCATCAATATTTTATCCCTGTAACATGAATTAATAATCATCTTTATCCAAACATTCATCTTTGCACTACAGGCCAAAGATATTCATTTGTATCACCTGTCATTCATGTTCATCACAACACCTGATCATCTTTCCACTACAGGCCAAAGATATTCATCAAGTAATCATACATCTTTGCACAGACCAAAGATATTCAGTAATATCATCATTTAGGACTGATGATGATGAAAAATATCTTAAAGAGAACGAATCCAGTGAGACAGAAGGACAAATAGTAGGGATTCATATAACAGTTTATCCAAGATCAATAATACTTCATAATAATCAATTGTGAAGCAGAATTCAAAAATAAAGATCAAAACATGGATACAATCAAAGATAGTAACCATAATAGACATCTTGGACAAAAAGGAAAAATTTTATTTTTCGGTGAATAGTGCCGTATTCGTGAATAGTGTCGTATACGTGAATAGTAACGTATACGTGAATAGTAATCCCGACACAAAAAGTTCTAAATTTGATAAAAACTCATGTTGATATTTCAGCATAATGATATTGAAGAAAATAATATCATTTAAGAAGAAAATAATATCCCTTACCTCAAAATATCAGTACTTCTGGTCGGAATACCGATATAAGGCTGAAAGAAACTTGCTCTGATGAATAGAAACTCTTAAAGTATCTAAATACTCACAAAATACACTCAATAATCTAGAGAGAGAAAGAGAAAAAACTTGTTTCTGGTGTGATTTTTAATTCTAACTTAGCCCTCTATTTATAGGAAAATGTTAGCATGCCAAAGCAGACTTAACCTGCAACCTGATGGCTTTACCTGCTACTATATCCACCCACCACATTTGAATAAAAATCTCAGTACATTTCTTCACCAACCAAGAGTAGGGCCCACCAATTCTAGAATTTTTCACCAAAATGATTAACTCAGAAAATTCAACAATTTCTAAACCAGTCATCTCGTAAAATTCATAATAAATCATACGTTCGTTTTTAACGGTTCAAAATTTGTGGACATATACTCAACTTATATATGTATAACATATCCAAAAATTACCACGATCCAACGGTCGGATTAAAAATTATAACCCCCGCAAAATATCTCAAAAACCCTGATTTTTAATACCTCCATTCCGACAAAAATACTGATAAAAACCTCAACATTAACTCCTTTATTTTTAACCACAAAAATATATCCCTCATTTATATCCACATAAAATAAATATTTCCTTATCATATGAATCAATAATTAATTATTCACAAATAATATTACAGAATCACATTTATGACAACCAGGCCGTTCCCAAGAAAGAGGGGGCTTTCCAATAAGGATTTTTCCTTACTGGCGCGCAATTAGATGACCAAACCTCTCCTTAGACAGAACTTTCTAGACATTGCCAATAATGTTATCTAATAATATTATTCAAATAATATGAATTATTGATCTAATAAAGAAAAATACTGTGCAGCAACAATTATTAAAACAACAATAATATAAAATATCAACGCAGCAATTATTGAATCAATAAAATAAAATATTGAATAATAACAACTGTAACAATTATTGAGTAGTACCTTCTTACGTAAGAATCAATAATTGGTGCAATACCGTGTGCTACTGTATTTTAACCACCGGGTATTCCAACAGTATTAACGGTAACAACTACGCCGTTATTTATAAATAACGTATACTTGTCGTTTTCTTCATCCAATCGCTTTCCGTTATGGGGCCCACACAAGGCTGCGCCGTCATACGAATATTCCCCGACAGCAAGAATATTCCACGACCAAACGAATATTCCCCGACAAAATGAATATTTTATAACCATTTGCTTATTTTGCAAAATTTGCACATTTCACCCATAACCAAAGTATTATATCAAATTAACCCCTTATTATTCACAATAATATTTAGAGAAAATTTAATTTTATTCATTAATAAGCTGGGGTCTTACAACCTCCCCTCCTTATGAAATTTCGTCCTCAAAATTGACGTACGTACCTGATATTTCGAAAAGGTGAGGATACCTCGCTTTCATTTCTGATTCCAACTCCCAGGTCATTTCTTCAATAGCATGGTTTCTCTACAAAACCTTAACTTGTGGTATAACCTTTGTGCGTAGGACATGCTCTTTCCTATCCAAGATCTTAACAGGTACCTCCTCGTACGTTAAATCTTCAACTATCTCGTCTGGTTCTAACTCAATAATGTGGTTCGGGTCTTTAACATATTTACGAAGCATAGATATATGAAAAATATTATAAACACGAGACATGTTTGGAGGTAATGCGAGTCTATATGCCACATTTCCTATTCGCTCAAGAATCTCAAATGGACCAACAAATCTTGGATTGAGCTTTCCTCTCTTCCCAAATCCTGTAACTCCCTTCCATGGTGCAACACGTAATAATACATGATTCCCAATATTAAATTCCACGTCCTTCCGATGAAGATCCGCATAACTCTTTTGTCGATCATGTGCCATTTGTATACATTGTCGAATCGTTTGGATCTTCTCTGTAGTAATGCGTACCAACTCTGGTCCCAACAATGTTGCTTCACCCACCTCATCCCAGCATACTGGAGAACGACATTTTCTTCCATACAACGCCTCGAATGGAGCCATACCTATGCTCGCCTGATAACTGTTGTTGTAGGAGAATTCCACCAATGGTAGGTACTTATCCCAACTCCCTTTGAGATCTAGGACATAGAGTCTTAATAGATCTTAAAGAGTTTGAATAGTCCTCTCTGATTATCCGTCCGTTTAAGGATGGTATGCCGAACTGAATCGTAAATTCGTGCCCATAGCTTTCTGCAAGCTAACCCAAAATCGTGAAGTGAATCTTGGGTCACGATCCGAAACTATGGATACTGGCATGCCATGCAATCTCACAATCTCGTTCACATACATACTAGCAAGACGTTCAAGGGAATAAGTCTCACGTATCGGTAAGAAATGAGCAGACTTGGTTAATCTATCAACAATAACCCATATCGCATCTATGCCTTGAGAAACCTTGGGAAGACCTGTAACGAAATCCATGGTAATGTGTTCCCACTTCCATTTCGGGATCTCAAGTGGTTGCAATGGACCCTTTGGCACTTGATGCTCCGCCTTTACACGTTGACAAGTTAAACACCTCGAGATAAACTCCGCGATCTCTCTTTTCATATTACTCCACCAAAATGTATGTCGAAGATCGTGATACATTTTGGTACTCCCAGGATGGATTGTAAACGGTGTGTTGTGTGCCTCCATCATTATTCTATGCTTCAAGTTAAAATCGTTAGGAACAAAAAGTCTGGAGTTGACTCGAAGTATTCCTTCTTCATCGATTTTTACTTCTGGAATAGCACCTTCTTGCACTTTCTTCTTCATACGCATCAGCTCTATGTCCGTAGCTTGAGCAGCTTTAACTTTATCGATTAAAGTCGGTTCTACTCGTATATTTGATATCATCATGTGGGTACTTGGAGCCTTCATCTCTATCTCCATCCTTTGTAAGTCATACAAAATGGGCCTTTGTGTTAACAACATTGCACTCGTACCCACATATGATCTTCTACTCAATGCGTCAGCTACTACGTTTACTTTTCCATGATGATATTGGATGGTATGATCGTAATCTTTCAACAGCTCGAGCCAACGTCGCTGCCGCATGTTGAGTTCCTTTTGGGTGAAGAAATATTTGAGGCTTTTATGATCTGTATAGATCTCCACTTTCTCCCCCATACAGGTAGTGTCTCCAGATCTTCAATGCGAAAACGACTGCTGCCAACTCCAAATCATGAGTAGGATAATTCCTCTCATATTCTTTGAGTTGTCGCGAGGCATAGGCTATGACTTTCCCATGTTGCATGAGAACGCATCCTAACCCTTTGCCTGAAGCATCGCTGTAGATAACAAATCCATCCGAACCAGATGGTATTGTCAGAACAGGTGCCGAAATGAGTCTCCTCTTGAGTTCTTGGAAACTCTTCTCGCATTCCTTACTCTATACGAATTTTGTATCTTTCCGAGTCAGCTGAGTTAACGGAGTAGCGATTCGAGAAAATCCTTCCACAAATCTCCGATAATAACCAGCTAAGCCCAGAAAGCTACGTACTTCGGTTACTGACTTCGGTTGCTCCCAACTTTGTATGGCTTCAATCTTCATCGGGTCGACAGATACTCCATGTTTTGACACCACGTGCCCAAGGAATGCTACTTTCTCAAGCCAGAACTCGCATTTCTTTAGTTTGGCATATAGCTTATTTTCAAGAAGCCTTTGCAATATCAGCTTCAAATGGCGCTCATGATCTTCACGGCTTTTGGAATAGATGAGGATGTCATCAATAAAGACAACAACGAACTGATCCAAATATTCTTTGAATACACAATTCATCATATCCATGAAGGCAGCAGGAGCATTAGTCAATCTAAAAGACATGACTAAGAATTCATAATGTCCGTACCGAGTTCTGAAGGCAATCTTTGGAATATCCTCAGTTTTAATCTTCAGCTGATGATATCCAGAACGAAGATCAATCTTTGAAAAGAATTGTGCTCCTTGCAACTGGTCAAACAGGTCATCAATGCGAGATAGCGGATACCTATTCTTGATAGTGACATGATTCAATTCTCGATAGTCGATACAAATTCGTATACTCCCGTCTTTCTTCTTTACGAATAAAACAGGAGCACCCCAAGGAGATGTACTAGGACGAATAAAATCGATGTCAAACAACTCCTGTAGTTGGACTTTTAACTCCTGAAGTTCAATAGGAGCCATTAGATATGGGGTTTTAGAAATGGGCTTTGTTCCGGGTTCAAGGTCAATAAAGAATTCAACTTCACGTTCTGGGGGTAGACCAGGAAGTTCTTCAGGAAATACATCGGGAAATTCTCTAACAATAGAAATATTATTCAAATCTGACTTGTCTTTGTTCAAATCCATAACATGGGCTAAGAAAGCTTGACATCCATTTTTTAATAAACGAATAGCTTTATGGCTTGATATGACAGTGACTGATTTTAGTGGTTTAGTAGTTTGAATTCGTATGACAGGTTGGTTAGAAATATGAAAACTAACAACCTAACGAAAACAATCAATTTTAGCATGGTGAGTGGTTAACCAATCAATTCCTAAAATCACATCAAAAGCAAGTATCTTTAAAGAGATAAGATCAACAGGTAATGTGATGGTACCAACTTGGATTAAGCAAGATTTATAAACTGTAGATGTAACAAAGGTTTCACCCAACGGAATTTTAACAGATAAGTCAAAGGTTAATTTCTCCGGAGTCAAGTTCAAACGTTGAGCACAAGCAGGAGAGATAAAAGAATGGGTAGAACCGGTATCTAGTAAAGTATAAACTTCGCAAGAATTCAAGATTAGCTTACCCGTGATCACCTCGTTAGGGTTTCTCGCGTTTTGGCCAGTCACGACAAACGCTCTTCCAGGAACCGCTGATTTTGACTTATCCGGGACAGCTTTTGGAGTCACCATCCCCGCTGAACTTGGTTTTGTTACAGAACACTCTCGAGCTATATGACCCTCCTTTCCACAGTTATAACATACCTTAGATTGTTGTGGGCAGTTTGGGCTGATATGTCCCTCTTTTCCACATTTGTAACATACGACCGGTGGTCGTTCTCCTCCCCTAGAAACAGTTGATGTTTGTGCTGACGTCTTCACATTATCATTGTTGTACCTTCTCTTCTTGAAATCTCCTCCTGACTCGCTCCTTTTATTATCACGACCACAATTACCACCAGAGTGGTTACCGCTTTTGTCCGAATGTTTTCCTCCCTGCTGGTTTTCATTGCTTCGATGACTACCGCCACCGGTATGACCCTGGTTGTGGTCCCTCGGTTGCACATACTCATTATCTCGCTCTAATAATTGAGCCCTGTTTACAACATCTGAATATAAAGAAAATTTATGAGAGATAAGATATTGTCGAATCTCGAGTTTTAGACCTCTCAGAAACATCCTTGTCATTCGTTCCTCATTTTCGACCAAATGAGGTGCAAACTTGGATAACTCTGTAAACTTCGCCTCGTACTGGGACACCGTCATGTTGTTTTATTCCATTCTAATAAACTCCACCTCCTTCATATGACGAATACTTTCAGGAAAGTACTTGTCATTGAACAGTTTTTGAAATGTTTCCCAGGACATGTTGAGTGCGTCAGGCTGGGTACGCTTCACAGACTCCCACCAGTAGTCTGCCTCACCGCGGAACATAAAAGTGGCGAATGGAACCTTCTGTTCCTCCGTGCATCCCAAGACATCGAATATCTTGGTAATTTGCTTGACCCACGTTTCCGCCATGATCGGATCCGACTTTTCCTTAAATTCTGGTGGTCCTAATTCTTTGAATTGCTTGGCTATGACAAACCGCGCGTTGTTATTTTTTTCACCTGTATTCTGCACACGAGTCTCCCTCGTCTGATTTTGCATGAACTGCAAAAAGCTCCTAAACATTCCATCATTCATCGTTTGCTTGCTAACGTTGTTTATAGGAGGAATATTGCCTTCCTGTTGCACGTTCCCCTGGGTGGTGATCAAAGGTGTCTCCACGGTCTGATTTACTCCATTATTAACGTTCTCAGCTGTCATTCTTAAATATTGCCATAAAATAAGGGTTAATAGTCATGTCATATATTATTCCTATACTCTGACCGACCAAATAAATACCAAATAAACTTAGTCAGGTCATACTAGCGAAGGAATTTCCCGTCTCTCCCCTCCTAGTTCTTGTCTCATATCTCAGCCAGAGATCATATCCCTAAGCTCTGATACCAACTGTGATGCCCCCAAAATAGGTATACAACACCCATTCTTAGTCGCCAAATACATGGTACAAAAAGCAAACTACAACTTCAATAATATAATTGTTGTGCAAAATACGACAACACATACTGTGAGTTTAAATACAAATATTGTCTTCTAGACAATATCCACACTCAAATAAGTCCTCAATACAATTATTCAAACACTATTTTACAGAAATAGTGATGACTGCTAAACCATCTTTATAGAACCATCACTCCATACCCCGACTAGATCCTGCTATGTTCTCACCTCCTGAGAAGAAAAATGGAACAAAAAGGAAAAGGGTGAGCTCAACTAGCCCAGTAAAGAATATTATGACTAAGATAATATACAACAAATTATCATTAGTATTCAACAGGGAAAAATCTGATAGAATATAATCGACAACAAGTTTTAGATCAACAACTGCAGCGGAAACAGCAAACCATTAGAAGAGTCAAGTAGAGAATGAATTCTACTATCTTCTAAGATTTAAAAGTCCATCATCAATATTTTATCCCTGTAACATCAATTAATAATCATCTTTATCCAAACATTCATCTTTGCACTACAGGCCAAAGATATTCATTTGTATCACCTGTCAGTCATGTTTATCTCAACACATGTTCATCTTTGCACTACAGGCCAAAGATATTCATCAAGTAATCATACATCTTTGCACTACAGGCCAAAGATATTCAGTAATATCATCATTTAGGGCTGAGGATGATGAAAAATATCTTAAAGAGAACGAATCTAGTGAGACAGAAGGACAAATAGTAGGGATTCGTATAACAGTTTATCCAAGATCAATAATACTTCATAATAATCAATTGTGAAGCAGAATTCAAAAATAAAGATCAAAACATGGATATAATCAAAGACAGTAACCATAATAGACATCTTGGATAAAAAGAAAAAATTTTATTTTTCGGTGAATAATGCCGTATTCGTGAATAGTGCCGTATACGTGAATACTAACGTATACGTGAATAGTAATCCCGACACAAAAAGTTCTAAATTTGATAAAAACTCATGTTGATATTTCAGCATAATGATATTGAAGAAAATAATATCATTTAAGAAGAAAATAATATCCCTTACCTCAAAATATCAGTACTTCTGGTCGGAATACCGGTATAAGGCTGAAAGAAACTTACTCTGATGAATAGAAACTCTCAAAGTATCAAAATACTCACAAAATACAATCAATAATCTAGAGAGAGAAAGAGAGAAAACGTATTTCTGGTGTGATTTTCAATTCTAACTTAGCCCTCTATTTATAGAAAAATGTTAGCACGCCGAAGCAGACTTAACCTGCAACCTGATGGCTTTACCTGCTACTATTCCCACCCACCATATTTGAATAAAAATATCAGCACATTTCTTCACCAACCAAGAGTGGGGCCCACCAATTCTAGAATTTTCCACCAAAATGATTAACTCCGAAAATTCAACAATTTCTGAACCAGTCATCTCGTAAAATTCATAATAAATCATACGTTCATTTTCAACGGTTCAAAATTTGTGGACATATACTCAACTTATATATGTATAACATATCCAAAAATTACCACGATCCAACGGTCGGATTAAAAATTATAACTCCCGTAAAATATCTCAAAAACCCTGATTTTTAATACCTTCATTCTGACAAAAATACTGATAAAAACCTCAACATTAACTCCTTCATTTTTAACCACAAAAATATATCCCTCATTTATATCCACATAAAATAAATATTTCCTTATCATATGAATCAATAATTAATTATTCACAAATAATATTACAGAATCACATTTATGACAACCAGGCCGTTCTTAGGAAAGATGGGGCTTTCCAATAAGGGTTTCTCCTTATTGGCGCGCAATTAGATGACCAAACCTCTCCTTAGACAGAACTTTCTAGACATTACCAATAATGTTATCTAATAATATTATTCAAATAATATGAATTATTGATCTGATAAAGGAAAATAATGTGCAGCAACAATTTTTGAAACAACAATAATATAAAATATCAACGCAGCAATTATTGAATCAATAAAATAAAATATTGAATAATAACAACTGTAACAATTATTGAGTAGTGCCTTCTTACGTAAGAATCAATAATTGGTGCAATACCGTATGCTACTGTATTTTAACCACCGGGTATTCCAACAGTATTAACGGTAACAACTACGCCGTTATTTATAAACAACTTATACTTGTCGTTTTCTCCATCCAATCGCTTTCCGTTATGGGGCCCACACAAGGCTGCGCCGTCGTACGAATATTTCCCGACAGCAAGAATATTCCACGACCAAACGAATATTCCCCGATAAAATGAATATTTTATAACCACTTGCTTATTTTGCAAAATTTGTACATTTCACCCATAACCAAAGTATTATATCAAATTAACCCCTTATTATTCATAATAATATTTAGAGAAAATTAAATTTTACTCATTAATAAGCTGGGGTCTTACAGGTATGCTTGGGTATAATAAGTTGTACATGGAGATAATGTATGATCAATAAAGAATCAACCACTTCTAGTAAAAGAAATGAAATGTCCTATGTGATTCGATAAATGACAACCCAGTAGTCCTTGGCCAAGGTAGAATAAAATTAGAAAGGAGTTTCTAATTTGTATTATTTGAGGTTGTGCATTTAAGAGTTGAAATACATATAATTAAATAAAATAAGACTTGACAGTAATTACATGTCTTATATTTAATTGGGACATTGTATGGTGGAAGGATTGAATTATATGGTAACTATTTACTCAAATGTTCTTTTATGATTAATGTTCAACTCTATATTATCTGAAAAGTCGTTGATCGCTAGGGAGGCTTATCCCTATTGTAACATAAATATTATTTATTTAAATAAATTAATAGTTTAATTTATTTATTTAAATAAGATTAGAATTGTTCTAATTGATTTATTCACAACCGGTTTAATATTAAAAACCTAAAGGGTCACACCATAAAAGGAAGAATAATTATTTAAGAAGTTAATGGCATAATCGTAATAATATGTTAAGTATATTTAATTTAATCTATGGTGATAGAATAAATTAAATAGCTTAATATTTATTATTTAATATTTTAGAAATATTAAATATAAATTAATAAGATGAGTCTTATTAATATTATTACAATTATTATTATTTTATTTTCTAAAAGAGTTTAGAAATTAATTTAATATATGTACTCTCATTTATTCCTAATAGGATTAGGAGAGAAAATTAGTTAAAGGAGTTTAATTAATTATCCCTAATAAGATTATGGAGCCCATTTAATTAAAAGAGTTTAATTAAATAAATAATACATTATTTTTAATAGGGTTACTTGATATCTTTATAAGATGAGTCTTATATCAGATATCTAATATACGTTATTCTAATTGTTGGTGAGTACACTCCTTTTTTATAGAGATAGAAAAAACTAGAGTTTTGTCAAACACCCATCTTCTTGGATCTTTCTTCTTCCTTGGTGGATCACCTCTAGAGGTCAAACACTTGGGTGGCTAACGTTGATCAAAGAAAGGAACCAAACCCGGTAGAATCAAGTTGGACGCGAAAAGGATTAGAGGTTAACTTGTACTTGAGGAAGCTCGGATCTTCAAGGGTATGATTCTTGTTCTTTCTTTTTTGTTTAATTAATAGTTGCACATAAAGGATGATCCTGGTATATGGTTTGTAAAATTTTAAACTCTGATTTTTCTACGTTTCTGCTATTTTGTGCAATTTGGTTGCGTTCATGAATATTACAAACCTAACAGTGGTATCAGAGCCAAACCTTTATGCAAATTATTAATTATTTTAATTTAATATGTATATTGATATGTGTTTAAAATAATTTAAATGGGTATAATTTTATTGTATAAAATTAAAAAAAAAATCGAAATCATTTTCGCGAAACCCGCTTTTATAAATGGTATTGTGATTCACGTGACTCATGTTAAAGTGATGGTACTGTGATTCATGTTAAACCCACTTTATATGATTTCTACAAGATTTCTTTGTTTTCTATATTATATATATATTAACAAGGAATGCCCACTTTTTGTTTTAGTTATCTGAAGTTCTTTCTTCAAGGAAACATGTATATATATATATATATATATATATATATATATATATATATATATATATATATATATATTATTCTTAATAATTTTATTATTAAAATAAAAGTTTATTTTAATCTTAAAATAAAAAGTTTATTTTAATTTTAAAATTAAAATTGCATGCTAACTAATTAGAGTTAGAATTGGATTCCATGATAACTAATTAGAGTTGAAATTAGATTTCATGTTTCCTTAAATAAAGGAGTTTATTTAGATATGAAATAAGATTTCATATTATTCAAAATAAAAGAGTTTATTTGTGAATAGGAAAGAGAATCCTAATTTTCTTAAATAAAGGAGTTTATTTAGATATGGAATAAGATTTCATATTATTCAAAATAAAGGAGTTTATTTATGAATAGGAAAGAAAATCCGTGTTTCCTTTAATAAAGGAGTTTTTTTTTTACATGGAATTGGATTCCATAATTAATTAAAACAAAGGAGTTTATTTTGATTAATGATTTTGATTAAAATAAAATAGTTTATTTTATTCAAAATTGGATAAATTAAAATAAAATAGTATTATTTTGATTAAAATTTGCATTAAAATAAAGGAGTTTATTTTAATTCAAAATTAGATTTTATACTAACTAAATTTGTCCATTAAATGATATCAATATATATATTGAATGTTTATTATTCATGAGATGAATATTATTTATTGATACATATGGTGATGTGTATGATAATAAATGGGATTGATTATGGACTATTGACCAATGTGATTCGATTTTATTTTAGTTGGATGCATGAATGTATGAGTTTTATTAAATGGGGTCTGCGTACCTCGTCTTCTCTAATTTTTTTTAATGTAAATTCTATCTTCCTCTTATGCACTTTCCCTTGACTGCTGATCAAGGTTTCTATTTATTTTAAAATAGTTTTGTAATAGGAATAGTTAGAATTAATTTTGAAGAATTGGAGATCAAGGAGCAAGGAGCACTTAAAGGCCCGTTTGTAATGGAGCCCGGGTTTAAATGTAATAGTTATATTTAAATATTAATTCTTGCACCCCTAGGGTTTGACCTTTTTGTTCACTTGATGGCTCTAGTGAACCAAACTAGAATAAAAATCCATAATCAATCCGGGTAGAATATAGTATTCTATATGTGCATGCTTATACTATATATATATATATATATATATATATATATATATATATATATATATATGCATGCGCGCTAAACAAGATGAGACAAATTAATAACAAACCCCTCAAATATTTTATATTAAGTCCTAAGCGTTCAAAGATATTTGGAATATCGAACGTCGCCTTCTAGCATGATAAAATTAATAGAGTATTAAATATTTAATATGAGTTTGTTGTGTCACCACAAGGCAAGTATTAAGTATTTAAGATGTTAATTTATCACATATGATGCTTATAAAGAAAATTGAATAGTATTATTTTGTTGTGTCACCACAAGGACGATATTTTTCTTTTTTGAATATATGGAGTGCTAGGTTAGACTTAGCTTGGATAATTTTGATTCGGATGTGCCACCACTTGATCAAAATAATCTAAGAGGCAAAATACAAGGAGTTGCATAGTTGATGTAATTGACAAGAGTTGTCTACCTATTTATTTATATATAGTTTTTTGTGTCACCACAAGACTATATACATTTGAAATGAGATCCTTATTCTCACTAGCAAATCTTTAGTTATATTTTGCCGAACTATATATATTGAGGGTAATATAGTTTGAAGAAAATAGTGGGAGATACCAATTTAAAACAATACCTAAATTATTTTGGTAAATAATAAAAGAATGTATGCTAAAATATTGTTAATTACAAATTCATTTATAGAATTTTACAATGTCTAAATTACTATCTCTGCGAAGCATATTAGATGCTATTTAATCGGACCGTATTAAACGGATTGGTTAAGGAATTTGAAAATAGTTCTCATGGCTGAAAAGCTATCTTATGTCCTTAATACGTCTATCCCTACAATGGTTGCAGACAATGCCTCTGAGGAAGAGATTACTACTTTTAGAAAGTGGCAAGATGATGCACAGTTGGCTCAATACATCATGCTCGCATCCATGAGTAATGAGCTTCAGCGTCAGCATGAAACTATGGATGCTCCTACTATATTCCTGCACATCAAGTAGTTAATGGTGAGGAAAGTAGGACAAATAGATATCAGATATCTAAGGAGCTCTTCCAATCTAGAATAACTGATGACACTACAGTACATACACAAGTCCTTAACATAATCAATTTGATTGATCAATTAGGACAACAGGTTTTGTCATGGATGGAGAGTTGAGCCAAGATTTGATCTTGCACTCACTCCCAGACTCCTTTCACAATTGTTGTGAATTTTTCATATGAACAAGCTAGATATCAGCCTCGCTGATTTGCTTAACATGTTGAAAAATGTTGAGAGTCACTTTTCAACCAAGACAGACTATGTCTTACTGCTAGGGGCAAAAGGATCTTCTGAAAAGAAGAACTATTCAAAGAAGGTAAACAGAAAGGCGTAAACAAAAGATAATAAGAACAAAACTGATATGGATAGCAAAGGAGTTTACTTCCACTGCAATAAGCCTGGACACTGGAAAAAACTGTAAGAAGCATCTTGCAGAGGCTAACCAAAGAAGCTTAGTGAAGTTTAGGTTATAAATAGAAATTTGTTCATGATTTAAAATAATTTTTTCTTTAAGTCAAGGTTCTACTTGGGTTTTTGATACCGGCTTTGGTTATCATAAATATAGATTTATGAAGGGACCAAGCAGAAGTAGAAAGCTAAACAAATATAAGTAATCCTATGTGTGGGAAATGAAGCAAAGGTTGCTACATTAGCCATAGAAACTTATAGTTTAGCAATGCCTAAGGGAAAATCTATTAAGTCAATAAGTTGTTATTGTATTCCAGTTCTTGTTAGAAACATTATTTCCATTTTATTGTTGGACAATAAAATCTTTGGTATTATAATTAAGAACAATTGTTATTCTATTTATAATAATAATATTTTATATAGAACTGAAATATTAATTAATGGATTTTGTATACTTGACTTACATGAAAAATAATTTTGCATATTGAACAAATTAGTATAAGAAAAGGAGATGATCATTCAAAGAGTTGAATGTTTGTATTTGATGAAATACAATTGTGAATTGTTTGAAAGGTTCGAAGAATTCAGAAGTAAAATAAATTGGCAAAGTATTAAGATTCTTTGATTAGATCAAGGAATAAATACTTATGCAATAAGTTTTAGATCATCTCAAATGGTTTTCTCACAATGGACGCCTCCTGATACGCAATAATTGATTGATGTATCTGAAAGGAAAAATCGTACCGTGTTGGACATGGTGCGGTCCATAATGATTTTACCGACATTCCAGTATCCTTCTGGGGTCATGCACTAGAAATGGCTGCATATCTACGAAAAGGTAACCTCAAAATCTGGCCCCAAGACTCCATAAAAGTTATGGACAGGGAGGATTACTAATCTTAAGTATGTTAAGATAAGGGGTTGTCCAACTTATATGAAAAGGTTTCAAAGGATAAGCTTGGGACAAAATTTGACAAGTACAGATTTGTGAGACATCCTAAAGTAAGTTTAGGGCATAAGTTCTATAATCCTACTTAGCAAAAGGTGTTTATTGCGAAACACGCTGTCTTCTAAGATAAAAATGTTTATCATTGAAGGGGCTAGTGGGAGGATAATAGATCTTGAAGAGTTCAAGAACCACAAAATACTATAAGTTAAATAAGAGGAACCTGTAGATAGACCTATTGTACTACAACTGAATCGTAAATCTGGAATAGTATTGAACATACCTGGGAGGTATGGATTCATCATGGATGATGATGATGAGGTACGTGTCATAGAAGATGATGATCTAGTTACTTACGATGAGGTAAGAGTTCTAGTGTGTACAAAAGGGTCAGTGGGAGCATCGTGAATTTTCTAGTATTATATGTTGATATACTACGGATGAGGAATAACATACCAATGCTACAATCAGTAAAGATAAAGTTGTCTAAACATTCCTCCATGAATGATTTAGGAAGAGTATCTTAATTGGGGATGCAAATCTATATAGATAGATTTAAAAGGATGCTCGGCTTAACCCAAGGAACGTACATTTATTTGATGCTAAAGTCGTTTAGCATGACAAACTCTAAGAGATATCTCATGTTGATGAGACATGGAGTGTATCTCTCTTAATAGTCCCCAAAGACTCCAAAAAGAGAGATCACATGAGTAATTATCATGTATGCAATGAAATGTACGAGACGTGATGTTGATCAGTCATATTCTGGAGAAGTTCACTGTGAGATAGTGAAAAACATCTTAAATTACTTAACCGACACTAAGGATGTGATCAGATTTATGGTGAGTCTGAATTAAAACTAGAGGGCTTAATAGACTCAAGTTTTTCAAACAGACCCAGACGATAAAAAATCCACTTTAAGGTAAAGGGTTACCTTGAACAGTGGTGCAGTGAATTGGAAAGGTTCCAAACAGTAAAGAGTTGTTGGTTTAGTGATAAAGACAAAGTAAGTAGCTATAAATGAAGCTGCAAGTTGATTATTTGGATAAAAGTTCATTACAGAACTAGAAATAGATCCTAATTCTCATCTTGGATCTAAACATATGTTGTGGCACTTTCATTTGATTATAGGAATCATTGAAAGATAAAAAATCACTATAGAGATAGTGGACTCTCAATAACAACATTACATATCCATTTACTGACGCTTATCCAACAGCAGGATAATCGTCACTTAGAGAAGAAGAGTATGTGATACCATGACGATTGGCTTTAGTGCAAGTGGGAGATTGAAAGTAGTATGCATACAAGCCAATCATGTTTGATGATAAAACATATACTTTGTAACAATCTTATTCATTTATTAATAAAAGGTATTAATTTATTAAAGGCTTTTAATTATCTACATGATGTTGTTTTATAATATATGATGAACTCATAGTTTTAAGCAATGCTTTTAGAATAATGATGATGATCATTCTAATGAGATCTAAATTCTTAGAAAGGTTAAAACTAAAATAGTTCCCAATCGTTGGATTACTAAATTGGAGATTAGTGAATCCGGATAGATTGGTACGTACGTTGCTTGCTCATTAGATGAGGATCATTGATCTCATGATCATTTGTGTGGAGACACTAAAGCAAGTATGTAGGTGCTTATTAGAGAGTAAGTTCACTGAACGTGGCTCGCTAAGGAATACCTAATGGAGTTTTACTTGCCTGTCAATAGGAATTCCTATAGTGATAGTAGTACAAGTGATCCTTGGACTTGAGATCATCATAGTATCTTGTGTATGATGAGTTATACTTTGACTTATTCCTTAAGACCCTTAGGTTATATCAAAGGGTATGCTTGGGTATAATAAGTTGTACATGGAGATAATGTATGATCAATAAAGAATCTACCACTTCTAGTAAAAGAAGAGAAATGTCCTAGGTGATTCGATAAATAACAACCCAGTAGTCCTTGGCCAAGGCAGAATGAAATTAGAAAGGAGTTTCTAATTTACATTATTTGGGGTTGTGCATTTAAGAGTCGAAATACATATAATTAAATAAAATAAGACTTGACAGTAATTACATGTCTTATATTTAATTGGGACATTGTATGGTGGAAGGATTGAATTGTACGGTAACTATTTACTCAAATGTTCTTTTATGATTAATGTTGAAATCTATATTATCTAAAAAGCCGTTGATCGCTAGGGAGGCTTATCCCTATTATAGAATAAATATTATTTATTTAAATAAATTAATAGTTTAATTTATTTATTTAAATAAGATTAGAATTGTTCTAATTGATTTATTCACAACCGGTTTAATATGGAAAACCTAAATGGTCACACCATAAAAGGAAGAATAATTATTTAAGAAGTTAATGGCATAATCGTAATAATATGTTAAGTATATTTAATTTAATCTATGGTGATAGAATAAATTAAATAGCTTAATATTTATTATTTAATATTTTAAAAATATTAAATATAAATTAATAAGAGGAGTCTTATTAATATTATTACAATTATTATTATTTTAATTTCTAAAAGAGTTTAGAAATTAATTTAATATATGTACTCTCATTTATTCCTAATAGGATTAGGAGAGAAAATTAGTTAAAGGAGTTTAATTAATTATCCCTAATAAGATTAGGGAGCCCATTTAATTAAAAGAGTTTAATTAAATAAATAATACCTTATTTTTAATAGGGTTACTTGATACCTTTATAAGATGAGTCTTATATCAGATATCAAACATACGTTATTCCAATTGTTGGAGAGTACGCTCCTTTTCTATAGAGATAGAAAAAACTAGGGTTTTGTCAAACGCCCAGCTTCTTGGATCTTTCTTCTTCCTTGGTGGATCACCTCTTGAGGCCAAACACTTGGGTGGCTAACGTTGATCAAAGGAATGAACCAAACCCGGTAGATTCAAGTTGCACGCGAAAAGGATTGGAGGTGAACTTGTACCTGAGGAAGCTCGGATCTTCAAGGGTATGATTCTTGTTCTTTCTTTTTCGTTTAATTAATAATTACACATAAAGGGTAATCCGGGTATATGGTTTGTAAAATTTAAAACTCTGATTTTTCCACGTTTCTACTATTTTGTGCAATTTGATTGCGTTCATGAATATTACAAACCTAACACAAGACTTGGATAGCACATGTACTGAAGGTTTCTCCTAACGAAGTTTCAACCGATAAGTCAAAGTCTTATTTCTCCGAAGTCAAATTTAAACATTGAGCGCAAGCAAGAGAGATAAAAAAATGGATAAAATCGGTATCTAATAAGGTATAGACTTCGCAAGAATTTATAATTTACTAACCCGTGCTAACTTCGTTTAGGTTACTCGCTTTTTGAGAAGTCACGAAAAATGCTCTTCCTGAAACCACCGAATTTGTTTTGTCCGTATCCGCCTTTGGTACCACCATCCCAGCTGGACTTGACTTTGGTACACGGCAAAATTGGGCTAGGTGACCTTCTCTTCAGCAATTGTAACATGCTTTGGACTGCATCACGCAGTTTGGACTGATATGTCCCTCCGCTCCGCATTTTAAGTATACGACCGGCGGTCGTTCTCCTTCCTTAACAGGTGTTGGTGCTGTTGTCTGTCCATCATTATTGAACCTTCTCTTCTTGAAATTTTCACTTCTATTATCTTGGCCATGATTACTACCGAAGTGGTTACAATTCTTGGCGTGATAATTTCCCCCACGATGGTTATCATTGTTCCGATGGCTGTTGCCACCGGTATGATTATTATTGTGTTGTTGGTCGTTACCTTTTGGTTGAGCTAACTCAACGGTCTCATGTGCTTCATTGCTTATCTCAGCATTTTCAGATGCAATTTTTAAATACTGTCACAAAACAAGGGTTAATTAACATATCACATATTATCCCTATACTCTGACCGACCAATTAAATACCAAATAAACTTAGGTAGGTCATATTAGCGAAGGAATTTCCCGTCTCTCACCTCCTAGTTCTTGTCTCACATCTCAGCCAGGGATCATATCTCTAAGCTTTAATACCAACTGTGACGCCTCTAAAACAGGTATACATCACCCATCTTGAGTCGCCAGATATCACACTATATAAATCAAATACAAACTTAAATATACAACTGTCTTGTAAAAAATACGACAAAACATAGCAGAGAGTTTAAATAAGAATATTGCCTTCTAGACAATATACACACTCAATGGAGTCCTCATTATATTTATTGTCACACTATTTCACATAATAGTGAGGACTACTAATGCCATTTATCCAGGACCGTCACTCCATTCCCCGACTCGTCCCAGCTATATTCTCATTTCCTGAAGAGAACAGTGAAAGAAAAGGGTGAGCTCAACTAGCCCAGTAAGAAATATTATAACTAAGATAATGCAGAATAAATTATCCTTAGCCTTCAACAGTATAACAACTGATAGAATACAATAGACAACAAGTTTTAAATCAACAACTGCAGCGGAAATAAGCAATCCATTATAAGAGTCAAGTAGAGCATAAAATCTACTATCTTCTATGATTTAAAAAGTTTTTCATCAACTTTATCGCTGAGACTCAGCTTAATAAATAAACCACATCATCGAATCATCCCTGCACCACGGCCAAGGATATTCATGTAATCATCAATGGTCATGATTATACCGAATAATCACTAGTCATAATTATACCAACAACTGTTCATCAATGAACTACAGGCCAATGAGGACTTTTACCACATCATTCGTTACATTACGGTAATGATTATACCGAATAATCTCTGGTCATAATCATACCAAGTCCATCGATGCACGTAAGCCAAAGATGACTTTCATCACAATATAAACATGAGGATGATGACAATGACATAATAATTCAATAAAACAAGTTCAAGGATAAATTTTAAAGATTTATAATTTAATTTATCCAGAAATCAATAACGTCCAAATTGTCAACATGATACTGCTTTGTAGAGTAAAATTCAAGAATAATATTCATGTACCAAAAATAATTTGGACATAAAAGAAATATATTTTTCGGGTGAATAATATCCCGACAAGAAAAGTGTCCCGAATACCCTAGTGAATGATACTAGAGTGAATAGTAATTGAGTAAATAGTAACTCGTGAATAGTAACTCATGAATAGTACTCTGACACGAAAAGTGCCCCGAATACCCGAGTGAATAATACTAGAGTGAATAGTAATCGGGTGAATAGTAATCCATGAATAGTAACTCGTAAAAGAAAAAATACCAAAGAAAATGATATTTCATGACGAGTACAAAAGAAATGATATCTCATACAAGTATAATAGAATATACGAAACTGCAAATGGATTTTCACCCGCCATGCGGTAATCCACGTTGACAAATCATTTTCACAATTTAATAAAGAATGAATACGCAGGATCATTCACCATGCATGCGGTAATCCATATAGACAGGTTATTCCAACAAAATAATAAAGAATGAAACCAGGTCATACGTAATCCGCACAGACAGGATATTCTAACAGAATAATAAAGAACGGATTCAGGTAATGCGTAATCCGCACAAACAGGATATTCCAACAGAATAATAAAGAATGGAATAACAACAGAATTCACCAGGCATGTGATAGACCGCACAGACAGGTTATTCCAACAAAATAATAAAAAATAGAATAGCAGAAGAATTTTACCATGTATGCGGTACTTCGCATAGACAGGTTATTCCAACATAATAATAAAGAATGGAATAACATAAGAATTTCACCATGTATGCGGTACTTCGCATAGATAAGTTATTCCATCATAATAATAAAGAATGGAATAACAGAAGCTCTCTTCATGAATACGAAAGAAATAATACCCCTTACCTTAGAAGAAATTGGATACTAGAATAGTGAGGTAGTAGACTTCTCTTCTTCTTTCTCTCTATAATAATTACTCTATAGCTTTAGTGAATTGGTGAGAAATAAAGGAAGAATGAGCTTCAATTTATAGGAAAATATAGTTTCGATAATTGCACTTTTTGGGGCTCGAAATATTACAGTATAATACATTCCTCTTCTCCTTCATTTTAAATTTAGTCCTGCAAATATTATCAAACTTGCACCACCTCCCCTAATAGTAAATCATGTGAATTAATAGTAAATCATGTGACTCAATAGTTCTAAACATGTGAAAAAAATAATTACAGTATAGTACCTTCATCTATACCTCTATTTTTAACTTAGTCATGCAAGTATTATCAATCTTGCACCAACTCCCCTAATAGTAAATAAATGTGAATCAATAGTAAACACATGTGAATAAATTGTTATAATCATGTGAATCAATAACAATTACTTGCTCATTTATCTGGTTAATTACCCGATTGGTCAATATAACCTCCAGACATCAATTATTATCGAAATAAATGTTGATTTTCACTAACACTAATAATTCCAACACAATGGAAGTATCAATTTCATCTTTAATCAACACGAACTTATTCATCATTAATATTATAATTCATAATATTTAACAACCAGGTCATTCCCAGGAAAGTGGGGGCTTTCCGATAAGAATTTTTCCTTTTTGGCGCGCAATTAGTTGACCAAACCTCTCCTTGATAGAACTTATAGACATTGTCAATATTGCAAATAATAATATTTATAACTTGGCCGTCTCAATTATTGATTTAATAATATAACATATTATAGAGATGATACTATGATAATAATTGAATCAATAATATAAGAGATATGATGCAGCAATTACTGTAGCAATAATTGAGTATAACTGAGTGACTTCTTACGTAAACATCAATAATCAATACCGTGTGTTACTATGCAACCACGCGTATTACTGTACTTTTACTACCGGGTAGTTCAACAGTTTTAACGGTAACATTTTTGCCGTTATTTTTATAAAAAGATAATTCTGTCATTTTCTAACTACGACAATACTTCCGTTGTGGGGTCCACCAATGATTGTGTCGTCGTACGGATATTTCTCGACAAAAAGAATATTCTCCGACCAAACAAATATTTTATAACAACTTGCATACTTTACAAAATTTATAAATATTACCCATAATTATAACATTATATCAAATCCACACCATAATATTTAAAAAAAATATTTCGAGAAATTTAAATATTTATTCATAAAATTTGAGGTCTCACAATAGGATTATGTGATAATGTGTTTAGGCTATTTTAAATATTGTGATGATATTATTCTAACTTAGAAATAACTATTATTTATATATTATGTTTAAACAAAGCTTATTAAATTGCCTAGCGGTAATCAATGGTTCAGGCAAGTTTTCCTCAACTCGACCTCGAGTTGTATTTTTGAATTATACTTGTGGTTAATCATTTCTGATTACCATGTCTAAGAATTATTAAATCGCACTCTGTGCATACTGTATGTATTCATCAGGTATGAAAGTCTGATCACCTTCATTACCATTCGGTCAAGATATATATATGTTCATGTTCAATGTTCGTTCAGCTATGAAAATTTGTTCATGCTAGTTCACAATTATATTGTAGAACTTTAGCCAGCTTATTGTTCAATTCTTTCAATCATGATATATCCTTAATTTATTGAACTTAAACTTGCTGGGCAAACTTATTGCTCACCCTTGCTATATCATGATAAATATTACAAATTAAGACGAATACGTCGAACACAGGAAAGGACAAAGCCAAGTTCAACTTAGAATAATATGTGCATCTTAATTGTAACAGTTATGTATGATAATAATGTTATATATTAGATAATTTATGAATTGTGTATAAATTAAGGTTACTCGACCTTGGGGAATAGTGTGTAAAGTTTATTGTATAAACAATTTATGTTTATATCTTCCGCAAATAGAAATAGTGATAGAATGATTAAATCGGATCCGCGGTGATTTGGGACCCGGGTTCGGGGCTCTCACACTTCCGATTACAACGAAAGGGTATAATGCGATTTGGGTAATAGTGGACCGGTTGACGAAGTCAACTCACTTTTTGCCAATACGAGTTAAGTTTAACTTAGACCAGTTACCTAAACTTTATGTTAAGAAAGTTATTTCTAGATATGGAGTACCAGTTTCGATTGTGTCAGATCGTGATCCAAGATTCACGTCAAACTTTTGGAGGAGTCTGCAAGAACATATGGAAATGCAACTAAAGTTGAGTACGGCTTATCATCCACAAATTGATGGGCAGAGCGAGAGAACAATTCAGACGCTAGAAGATATGTTGAGATCTTGCGTCATGGATTTCAAGGGTAGTTGGGATGATCATCTACCATTAGTAAAGTTTGCGTATAACAACAATTATCATGCAAGCATAGGCATGCCGCCTTACGAAGCTCTATACGGACGGAAATGCAAAATACCATTGTGTTGGGATGAAGTGGGAGAACGCCGAGTGCTAGGACCAGAATTGGTGCAGCAGACATCTGATGTAGTCAAGTTAATACGAATGCGTCTTGTCACAGCTCAAGACAGACAGGAGAAGTATGCGGATTCGCATCGAGTGAATAGAGAATTTGAAGTAGGTTCGTACGTATTTCTGAAGGTATCTCCATAGAAAGGAAAGATACGCTTTGGAAAGAAGGAAAAGTTAAGTCCAAGGTTTATAGGACCTTTCGAGGTATTAAAAAGGGTAGGAGAGGTAGCCTATATGGTAGCATTACCTCCAGACTTAGAACGAATACATAATGTATTTCATGTATCTGTGTTACGTCCTTATAAGCCAGATTATAAGCACGTGATTGAATATGAACCTATTCATATCGAGAAGGACTTGACGTATGAAGAAGTGCATATTCAGATTTTTGAAGAAAAGATAAAGAAGAATTACCCTCAGTTATTTGTTTAATGTAAGACGAGATTCTGGGGACAGAATCATTATAAGGGGGGAAGGATGTAACGACCGAGAAATTCGAATTTATTATAAAATAATTTTATTTAATTAAATAGTGAATAAAATTATATTATATGTGTTAGTAAGAAGAATCTTGTTCTATAACCTAGATATGTCGGAACGTCGTAGTATTTTGGCTACGTGAAGGAATTAAAGTGTTTGAATTTCCAAGACGAAAATAAAAGCTTTCCGAGAAATTTTCCAAAAAATACTATTCATTGATTTCTGCTCGGGAATTATTTTTGAACTTCTGAGAAATACGTAACGATAGAATATAAAGGGAAGATGGATTATGTAATAATAATTCGAGTATGGAAAACATAGTTTTTCGCCTACGGACTTAATTCGAGGACGTTAGGGAAAACAAAGCATTAAGGAGATAAATGATGATCATATGATACGTAGGTATTGTACGAGGTAATGAATACGAGTTTGATACGAAGTATTATACGAGTATGTATGAATGATGGTATGTCATATATATTGAATGAGTATACGAGTTAGAATACGAGATAATACGTAGACAATACGTTCTAAAGGCTTTAAGCCATATGTAATGGACTAGTAGGATTGTGTAGGAAGAATAAAGCCAATAGGAATTAATGTGCAAGCCTAAGTGTAAGTAATGTTAAAGCCCAATGTGTTTGTTAAATGCAAGCCCAATGCATAAGTTATGTTAATTGAACCTAAAGCCCAAAGTAAGGATCCAATGGGTAAGCATGACCCATGGGGCAACCCATGTGGGCCCCATAATCACATGGGTAATCTTGGTGGCCAAGTAAGAGTTGTGATGGCCAAGCAAAGGATGTGATGAGCAAGTAAACTTAATGGATAAGTAATGAATAGTAAGGAGGTTTAGTAAGGAGGTGGGATGGTTTATTGACTAAACTACCCTAACCTTGGTTTTCCTATAAATAGAAGGAGTGTTAGATCATTTGTTACTTGTTAACTTTCATCCAACATATAAAGTGCGTATTGGTTAGAGAGAGAAAGCTAGAAAGCTAGAAAAGTTAGTCTTTTATAGTTGAAGAAGAAGAACCAAGTGAACTTGAAAGGTAATGATCCTAGACTATTAATCTTTCATCTCTTCAATTGTAGGTTGATAAGAGAAGTGTTGATTGATAGACATGTATGCTAAGAAGTAATATGAATGGCTAAACAAATGACTTAAATCATAATAAGCCACGAATAAGTAGTTCATATATATATAAGTTATGAACTTATGAAGAACAAGTAAAGAGCTTATTATATATATAAGTTAATGAAATATGTATGTTAAGATGGTAGTATAATGGAATGAATCCATTTGAAATGATGAGCAAATCATAAGTAACGAAGTTATGCCGGAATTCACACGATTA
Source organism: Panax notoginseng (assembly GCA_016801055.1). Taxonomy (NCBI): domain Eukaryota; kingdom Viridiplantae; phylum Streptophyta; class Magnoliopsida; order Apiales; family Araliaceae; genus Panax; species Panax notoginseng. Next base: position 75,750,480 of record CM029017.1, on the reverse strand, counting down.
GACGATAATCGTCGAAATCGTAAAATTCTCAAAATGAAAGTCAAATTTTGATATTGAACTCGGGAACGTTGGTTTTCAATGGAGTTAAGTCTTATTTGGCATTATAGAGTTGCAGACTCGAAAATGACCGAATTCTGACTTAGAACAAAGAAACGAGCGTTGAACCTTCATGAACGTTTATCGTTTTCATTAAAAATGAACTCAAAGGTGAATTTTGAGTTAACGAATTCAAAAATATGAAATTCTTGCATGAACATGTAGAGTATGTGATTTATGAGCTATTGGATTTTGAACGAGCCAATTCGGACTTAAAATGATCAAATTTGGAGTCCGGGAAGTTCACAAAGTTTAAAATCTGTCAAGAGTTTCTGGTGCACAGAGTTGGCGCCGCGGCGCCAACCCAAGGCCAAATAGGTGGCGCTGCAGCGCTGAGCAATGCCATGACCTACTGAAGTTTTGCGCCGCAGCGCGGCCAACATAACTAAGACTCGCGCCGCAGCACCGAGTCCGGACCTTAACTACTGAAGAGTGGCACTGCAGCGCGGCATAGAGAAGGGAAGCTAGCGCCGCAGCGCCAGCACTAGACCAAGCATAATAATGAAAGCTTACAAAGATATAAAGGAAATTGGTTGATTAGTAATATCAATTAGGATGTTGTAAACCTTAAGTAATACACTAAAGGTTGAAGATAACTCGAACGTGAACGTAAGAATAAGATAATGCAATAAGCCGGAACCAATTATAAACAACTAAGGACCAATTAGATTGAGAAGAAGGGTAAGATACATTAGGAACTATGCATGCTTGTTCATTACTTAATGTGGTATGTTATGTGGTTATGTATTATAGAGACCTTAAAGACTCAAAAGGAAAAGTATAATAACAGTAGCAGACACTAAAGGCATGTGTTCTAACCCTTGTCTATGTTCAATCTGGACAAGCTTTGTAATTCATGTACCTTATGCATGAATTGATTCATGATGAAGTCGAAGGCAATTCCTTCGGCTAGACTTATGACGTTTTAAGGATTTCTTATAATCTATTAATGTTGTTAAGCTTTGCCAAACTATTTTGGTGTGGTTTTCAAAAGAAGACTGAGTATGCATAAATAAAAGTTTTGTCGTCAAACGACAGGCACGTGAGGTTGCCAAACCTTAAACGTACATACGTTTAAAGAAAGTAGTGTTGTACAACATAGAGTATTGTTGGGTAAAATCTAATTACGCACAGCACGCAAGTATACGTGGTCAACAAGTAATATAATAGTAAGTAGAGTATCGTTCCCTCAGAGACTGTAATAAGAAATTAAAACTCACAATTACCAATTTCCTATTAATCCTAATTTTATCAAACTAATCAATTTCCAGTTTGTAACTAAAAGTATTAAAAATATTAAAATCACCAAACAATCACCAAATTCTAAAAACTGAATTTTCTAACAAATAATTGAGAATTAGGCTTCCGACTTCACTCTAAGCATCACTCTGATTATTACACCTTTATTCCAGTTTAACTCACTATCCCAGTTTATTAATCAAGAACACTTATGTAGAACTAGCCACCTCTCGATGCACTAATACCGTATCAACTCAAATCCACAATTAAGATAGAATTAAGTTAAACACCTTAATCAACTAACTCACTGTGACACCGCCAAATCCGGGTACTTCATTCCCATAGGATTTGGTGCTCACTATCAAAATAATTACATCTAACTACCCCATAAAAAAAAAGGATAAAAACATCAATTACTTTAAATAATAATCTTCCCCATTAAAGGGTTACATCATCTCATAACAATCCCATGTAATCTAACCTTAAATTATTACATAAGTTTGCGGAATACATCATAAAAGAAAATATGTAACAACCCGATATTTCTATATAAATAAATCAGAAATTTTTCGTATAAATTTTTTTTATATTTTAAAGATGAGGATTTATACAAGATAATGTGTATATGTATTTATGTGGTAAATAAAAATATATTTATTACATAAATATTTACAAATAATTTTATTTTAGAATTATCAATTATTATAAAGTATAGTCTTATAATAATTAATTTTATAGTGGAAATATTTTTATTAATTATTTTCCATGAAAATATAGTTACATATTATTTAAATAATATATGAAATGATTTTCTTTGAATAATTATAATAATTATTTTATTATATGAATTTTAGTACAGATTATTAAGTTAATTATTTTACCTTAATTATTAAGGTTAAATATGAAGAATAAATCAAATATGGAATTCAAACCCTAATTTTTGATTTTTATCGAGGAATGAGAATAATAATATAATAATATTATATTTTGATTTTTCAGTGCTATAAATATGTACTGTAAGTACGTATTAATGATGGTTGGTCAATTATGGTGTTTAATATCAAAATCCTAGCATTAATTTGTTTAACCCTATTTTTAAATTTAAATGGGAAATTCAAATACTGTTATATAACTGGGTATATGATTTATGTTGTGTATTATATAATGATTTGATTAATTAGGTAAACCCTAATTAAAATCTAGAAACCCTAATTAATCTTTAGAAAAGCCTAATTATAAAACCCTAATTTCAGAAATGAGAAAACCCTAATTTGAAACTCAAATTACAGTTCGAGATGGGTTGTAATCGTGATAAGGTGATTAATTTACAATTGTTAGAATTATAATTGTTAATTAGGAAAACCCTAATAATTTTGAAAATCCTAATTAACTAGAAACCCAAAATCTTAAATTAGTAACCCTAATTTGCTAATTTGGCAACCCTAATTTGTTAATTGTAAGCTAAATGCTAATTAGTAGACACTAAAATACTAACGTTCGTGTATAGTGTAATTAGAAAATTAATCATAATTAGGAAACCCTAATTTCAAAATTTTAGAAACTAAAATTTATTTAATTTTATTTTTTGTTCAAATCCTAAATTGGAAATCCTATAATTAATTTGTGCTAAACCCTTAGGGTTAAACCCTAAGGGTCAAACCCTAAGGGTTTGCAAGGATTACAAGATTATCCTTAAAATTCCAAGCCAAAAGACCAAATTGCCCTTGTATGCATTATTGAAGCTAACTTGTTAGATTTGTCAAAACTTTAGTTGGTGAGCTACTCCAACCACCCCAGATGCTTAATAACCCCAGCACATTAGCTTATACTCAACCATACATGCATCTAACATCTATATAAGATTGGAGGAGAGAGAAATGTCATTAGTTATCCTATTTTTGTTCCAACACTCCATCATTTTCTCTCAACCTAAACCCACGAATTTCTAAGGTATATTAGTCCCCAAGATTAGCCCCACGAAATCCCCTAACCAAATCAGTAGCCTTGAATCATCAATTAATCAAAGAAGGTATAAACTCTAGCCATGATTTCTGTCCATAAATCTGTTGTTAGATGTTATGTTTGAGTGTTAGAATATGTTGTTTATGAAGTAAATAGATGATCTGGGTTGCTAGATGTTAGATCCATAACATCTAGAGGCTCGGATTTGAAGTTTTTCAAAATCTGGAAAAATTTTGTTTTGATGTCTGACAACTAATGTCAGGCCTCCTAGATTTCATTCTGTTTATGATTTTGTCTGTTTAAATGTTTAAACTAGTAGTATGTTATGATATCTTTAATCTGGAACTGGAATTGGTGTCATACGATGCACAGGTGTCGTGTTATTAATGGTCAAATACTGTTGACCAGCCATGACCATATGAAATCTGGGTAACCCAGATCAGGCCCAGAAACGTCTGACAATATGTTCTTGGGCTCTGATCTGTCAGGTTGTTGATGATTTAGTCATGCTGTTGTAATACGTTTATAGTTTGCAACATGGACTACATGATTATGCTCTTATATCACTTAATAAGTAAACCGATTGGATTTGGGTAAAGGTCAAACCAAGTAGAAAGCTCACGGTTTGTGTTTTCTGGGTAACCCAGAAAACACAATAGCATGATTTCTGACATAGTTTGACCGGAATGTATCTGCTTTATGTTTTGTTGTTATAATGATGTTTTGTGATACATCTGTAGTACTATATGTGGTCTACAATCTGGAAGTCTTAGATCACTAATACCTCACATGTATGACAAGTAGTGGAAGCCCAAATATGACCATCAGAACTGTTCTTCATTTCTGGGTAACCCAGAAAATGAAGAACAGTTGTGATAGTGTTTTAATTGGCTTAGATCTTTCGATTGATGCATGTTTTTCTCATGGTTGTTCTTGGATCATGTATTCTGACACTATTACTACACGATCTGCTCAACATCTAGCCCAGAAACACATTACACCGTGCACGATTCTTGGTCAAACGAGGCATCTTGAAACTAGCTATGAATGTTCTTGAGTGCTCAAGAACACCTAAGGCGACGGTTTCTGTCGCCAAAGGGCTTTAGCGACAGACTTAATTAAAATTAATTAAATTAATTTCTGAAAATTATTTAAAAATAGTATTTAATTTCTGAAAAATACAAAAATTATTTTAAGTTATAAAAATTAACTTTTAATAATTTGAAATATTTTTCATAAATATTAGTATTTATTTAAATATTATTGATAATTAATTTATTTATTAAATGCATTAAATAAATTAATTAAAAATGATTTTATTATATTAAAAATTATTTTAAATGATAATAAGTTATTCAAAAATATTTTAAGTTATAAAATATAACTTTCAATATTTTAAAGTAAATTTAATTAATTATTTACTATTAATGATATTAAATTTATTTAATAATTATATTAACTAAATTAGTTTAAAAATGATTTTAATATTAGAAAAATCATTTTAAATAAAAATAAAGAGTTTATTAATATTTTAAGTTATAAAATATAACTTTCTATATTTAAAGGTAAATTTCATTAATTAATTATTATTAATGATATTAAAGTTATTTAATAATTATAATTAGTTTAAAAATAATTTTAATATTAGAAAATTTATTTTAAATAAAAATAAAGAGTTTATTAATATTTTAAGTTATAAAATATAACTTTCTATATTTAAAGGTAAATTTCATTAATTAATTATTATTAATGATATTAAAGTTATTTAATAATTATAATTAGTTTAAAAATGATTTTAATATTAGAAAAATTATTTTAAATGAAAATAAAGAGTTTATTAATATTTTAAGTTATAAAATATAACTTTCTATATTTAAAGGTAAATTTTATTAATTAATTATTATTAATGATATTAAAGTTATTTAATAATTAAATTAAATAGTTTAGTTTAAAAATGATTTTAATATTATAAAAATTATTTTAAATGAAAATTAAGTGTTTAAAGATATTTTAAGTTATAAATTATAACTTTTAATATTTAAAGGATAATTTCATTAATAATTTAATATTAATGATTATTAATTTATTATTAATGATATTAAATTTATTTAATAATAATTAGTTTCAAAATGGTTTTACTAATTTAAAAATCATTTAAAAAGGATATAAAGGAATTAAAAATATTTTAAGTTATACTTAATGACTTTTAATATTTTGATAAATAAAACATTAATACTTTAATATTAATAATAATTATTTAAAAATGATTTTAAATGTTTTAAAAATCATTTAAGGATAATATTAATACTTTAAAAGTATTTTGAGTTATTATAAATAACTTTGACATTTTGGCAATGGTTTCATTAATAGTTAAATATTAATGATAATAGAATTGTTTAATATTTAAATCATTTAATAATGATTCCGATGTTTGAAAATTCATGATAAATTATAATAAATATTTTAAAATTATTATAAGTCATTTAAAAATAATATGACTGATACTAAGTTACAGGACAGAGTCTTAGACTCGATAATTACCCGATAAAGCTGTCGGTACACCGACATATTTCAGAAATTGATCTGGACTTAGATAATTTGATTAGATATGTGTTTATTTGTGATTCAATGGTTGTTAAACATGGGTGACAATGTGATTAGGTTATGTGCTGACTGCAAAAAGCAGTATTATGTGTTGGGATATGTTATGCTAATCAGTAAAATGATCTTATTACTGATAGGTGATTACATAAAAGATAAAACTAAGTTGTAAATTGTAAGCAGCGCATCAGGCAAGTATCTTACCTTTGTATTTTTTTATGCAATAGACATGAGTAAGAATGTTTCTAAATTATATTATTACTGTACAGATTAGTAACCATATATTATATACGCTCATTGATTATCAACATGTTAGTTTATGGTAATTCAGATATATATATTCTATTCGTTAATTTTTATAAATGGTTATACAAGTGTCCCCACTTGGATGATCATTGTATTTAATCACATGTTGATACACCTTTGTCAATTACCTGTATATATATATATATATATATATATATATATATATATATATGTATGTTGAATTATAGATTATTGTTGAACAAGATAATACCTTTGATTTGGAACCCAGACAAGTATAAACATCCCTTACACGGAAAAACTTTTTTTTGCACCCAAGGTAGACAGAGTGAACGATCCTATCGTTCTTGCATGTATTATTGATCAATGCAGGGCATAACGGGCTGATCACCCCCGTGCCCGTAAGTTATGACGGTTTGCAGATGAATTTCTGTTTAACCTTTTCGAAAATGAAAACAATGTTCATAGCATGTCACCATAACCTTAGTTATAGTTAATATGTAGCTTCAAAAATTTGAAAGAGAGTTGTTATGTTATTATTATCGATTCAGATTACTTCACAACAATTGACTTGTTGTAAAAGGGTAGTACAAAGAAAATATTTAAATTCTTTCAGCTTATATATATAATTGTTATTACTTGCTAGGCACTCAAATGCTCATCATTGCTTAATTTAAATATTTTCAGCTAAGTGTGAACGACTAGATAGCTCTGCTAAGAACAAGGGAAAGAAAAAGGTTGCTGAATGAAAGAAATGCTATTTTATGTAATAATTAACTTTATTAAGACAAGTATGATATATAGTAACTATCATGGGTTGTAATGAATGTTTAAAGGTTACGTACTTGATATTCAGACTATAATGATATGTAAATTAAGTTGATCTTTATATTATTGTTATTATTATTAGTATTATTCCGCTCATAAAAATGGTATCGTGAAGCACCGAGTTCGGGTTTCAAGTACTCGAATTTAGGGGCTTTACAAAATAAGTCTTATAACATAATGCATTTAAATAAATTCTAATAATTCATCAACACTTGGACATCTTGCCCTTTCTTTTGCTAATGGATGTCTCATTGACTCTTTCAACTTTACCTGCAGTGTTAATTGCAAGAGTGAGCAAATAATTGCTCACTGATATAAAGAGTAGTAATAATAACAACATGTGAATGAACAACGAATGCTGAACAATAATGAACTTGTTCTACGAATCAAAAATAGAAAACAAGTTCGAACTTTAATGTTGAGGGTCTTAAGACCACGAACTATGTCCCTGGTGATTAGGTATTACTACCCTAACCTTAATAGTCATTTATACTATACAGACCCTTCTTAACGTACTTAGAGGGATCAGCCCTTTGTACCATGTGTTGTGCATAAACATCTAAATGTCAGTGGTTCTAAAATTTTAGAACACTATTCATAATAGACTAGTTCAATCAATAAGAGTTTGCTTACTACTTGGAGATTTAATATACTCAATATAGAATTAAACAAGGTTATCAAAGTCAAAGACTGAATAACAACAATGTATAATTGAATAATCATGATATACATGCAAAGTGCTATATCTAAATGTGTTAGAACAATCTCATATGAATCGATGTATTAGAACAATATGTGCTTTGAATAATATTAAGGAAAGTGAAACTTTCTCGATGTAACGAATTAGGTTACAAAAGCTTGTACAATCATACACAAGATAGAATCAATAGGCTTGCTCAACTGTAATATAGGATTTGCATAATGAGAATTTATAAATAGAAAGCTTGCTTGATAATGACAACATAACAGAATTATGGAACTTGCATTCATTATAAAGAGAATGAAGTTAGAGAACTTGCCATAGATGTAAGCAACACAAGTATAATAATGCTCGCCAATTACCCTACACATATCATTGAAACCGCAATAACAATTAGTTGTATTAATATTAGCTTTAGGGATTTAACCCACCATTTAAGGCATAACCTTATCATTTATCTTTAACTTTTGAAAACATCACATTTGATTCATTACACAACTTACTAATTCATAACCTATAGTTTCAACGTTGTGATTACAATGCGTTGTTATGTCTTATAACACGTTTTAGGTTCCTCTACAATCATTAAAATAAGTTAGGTTAACAATTTCACAGTTATGTTGTTAACAGTTCAATTCTGGGTCTGACTGACCACTGGCGCGGCCGCGCCATGGTTAGCTTAGAGTCTGGCGCGGCCGTGCCAAGAGGCAGCGCTCCCGCACTCGGCACCAGAAATAGTTTTGCAGAAACTCGAAATCAGACTCTACTCTAGGCCAAAAAAATTCCAATTCCACAGAAATTCATGAAACCTAGTAACTAAAACTTTGTAATAACATCACTAAACATGGTATTCACCATTCCAACTACATAAACATTATATATATTCAGTTTTGAAGAATTAAAACCACCATTTTCTCAATTTCTTTAATTTTGACACTTTTAACGAATTTGATCGCCACGAATTCGTTTCTTAACCAATTGACATGATTCGAACTACGCCACTTTCGTTTCTTAATATAATAACATAATCCAACATCAATTTACAAATTATCATACATATTAAACATGAAATTTTGTACTTTTTAAAGCCATTTTTCCTGTATAAACACTGATATTACTAACTTATTCCTACAATCCAATTTCTCACGAATTTGATACTCAAACAACACTCATATATGATGACAACAGATTCTACAATATAACCCACATCATTTAATCAACGTTTGAAACCACAAACCAACAAAACCAATTACAGAGAACTTAAATAAAAACTAAAACTTGGAAATTTAGGAATGAATTATACCTTAATCTTTTGATTGTTGGGAAGAAGATGATAAGAACCTTGATACTCCAACTCCTTAGCAAAATCTACAGAGTTCCTCACAACCTCTCTCACAGCCTATGTTTGTATTAAAACTCACAGCCTATGTTTTGTCGTATTTTACACGACTGTTGTATAATTATATTGTATTTGAATTTTGTACCATGTATTTGGCGACTCAAGATGGGTGATGTATACCTATTTTGGGGGCGTCACAGTTAGTATCAAATCTTAGGGATATGATCCCTTGCTGAGATGTGAGACAAGAACTTGGAGGGGAGAGACGGGAAATTCCTTCGCTAGTATGACCTACCTAAGTTTATTTGGTATTTAATTGGTCGGTCAGAGTATAGGGATAATATGTGATATGTTAATTTACCCTTATTTTGTGGCAGTATTTGAGAATGACATCTAAAAATTTTGAGATGTGCAATGGAGCAAAATAATATGAACGTGTCGCATTACGAAGCTAAGTTTGCCGAGTTGTCCTGATTTGCATCCCATTTGGTCGATAATGAGGAGAGAATGACGCGGATGTTTCTAAGAGGTTTGAAACCCGATATACGTCAATACCTCATTTCTCATAAACTTTGTTTAAATTCAAATGTTGTGAATAGGGCTCAGTTATTGGATCGCGATAATGAGTTAGCACAACTAAAAGGTAACGAGCAACAGCATGATAATAATCATACCAGTGGCAACAACCATCGAAACAATGATAACCATCGTGGAGAAAATTATCATGCCATGAATGGTAAATATTTCGGTGGTAATCATGGCCAAGATAATAGAAGTGGAAATTTCAAGAAGAGAGGGTTCAATAATTATGGAAAGACAACAGCACCAGCACCCGTTTCAAAGGAAGAAGAACGACCACCGGTCGTATGTTTCAAATGCGGACAGGAGGGACACATCCGTCCAAACTGTACGCAGTAATTGAAAGCGTGTTTCAATTACGGAAGAGAAGGTCACCTAGGTCGATTTTGTCGTGTAGTGAAGTCAAGTCCCGCTGGGATAGTGATACCAAAGGATGTCAGACAAGTCAAAGCCTGTAGTTTAAGTGAGACCATTTATCAAGGAACTCGAACGAGGTAATTACGGGTAAGTTAATCATAAGCTCTTTCGAAATATATACCTTATTCAATACCAGTTCTACCTATTCTTTCATCTCTTTTGCTTGCGCTCAACATTTAAATTTGACTCCGGAGAAATTAGACTTTGACTTACCTGTTGAAACTCAGTTGGGAGAAACCTTCGTTACCTCCACTATTTATAAATCTTGTTTGATTCAAATCAACACTTTCACGTTACCTGTCAATCTTATCTCTTTGAAAATACTTACTTTTGATGTGATTTTAGGAATTGATTGGTTAACTACTCATGTAAGACCACAGCTTATTAATGAATAAAATTAAATTTTTTCTAAATATTATTGTGAATAATAAGGGGTAAATTAATTTGATATAATACTTTGGTTATGGGTGAAATGTGTAAATTTTGCAAAATAAGCAAGTGGTTATAAAATATTCATTTTGTCGGGGAATATTCGTTTGGTCGTGGAATATTCTTGCTGTCGGGAAATATTCGTACGACGGCGCAGCCTTGTGTGGGCCTCATAACGGAAAGCGATTGGATGAAGAAAACGACAAGTATAAGTTGTTCATAAATAACGGCGTAGTTGTTACCGTTAATACTGTTAGAATTCCCGGTGGTTAAAATACAGTAGCACACGGTAATGCACCAATTATTGATTCTTACGTAAGAAGGCACTACTCAATAATTGTTACAGTTGTTATTATTTAATATTTTATTTTATTGATTCAATAATTGTTGCGTTGATATTTTATATTATTGTTGTTTTAATAATTGTTGCTGCACAGTATTTTCTTTATCAGATCAATAATTCATACTATTTGAATAATATTATTAGATAACATTATTGGCAATGTCTAGAAAGTTCTGTCTAAGGAGACGTTTGGTCATCTAATTGCGCGCCAGTGAGGAGAAATCCTTATTGGAAAGCCCCCTCTTTCCTAGGAACGGCCTGGTTGTCATAAATGTGATTCTGTAATATTATTTGTGAACAATTAATTATTGATTCATATGATAAGGAAATATTTATTTTATGTGGATATAAATGAGGGATATATTTTTGTGGTTAAAAATGAAGGAGTTAATGTTGAGGTTTTTATCAGTATTTTTGTCGGAATGGAGGTATTAAAAATCAGGATTTTTGAGATATTTTGCGGGGGTTATAATTTTTAATCCGACCGTTGGATCGTGGTAATTTTTGGATATGTTATACATATATAAGTTGAGTATATGTCCACAAATTTTGAACCGTTAAAAATGAACGTATGATTTATTATGAATTTTACAAGATGACTGGTTCAAAAATTGTTAAATTTTTGGAGTTAATCATTTTGGTGGAAAATTCTAGAATTGGTGGGCCCCACTCTTGGTTGGTGAAGAAATATGCTGAGATTTTTATTCAAATGTGGTGGGTGAGAATAGTAGCAGGTAAAGCCATCAGGTTGCAGGTGAAGTCTGCTTCGGCGTGCTAACATTTTCCTATAAATAGAGGGCTAAGTTAGAATTGAAAATCACACCAGAAACAAGTTTTCTCTCTTTCTCTCTCTAGATTATTGAGTGTATTTTGTGAGTATTTAGATACTTTGAGAGTTTCTATTCATCAGAGCAAGTTTCTTTCAGCCTTATACCGGTATTCCGACCAGAAGTACTGATATTTTGAGGTAAGGGATATTATTTTCTTCTTAAATGATATTATTTTCTTCAATATCATTATGTTGAAATATTAACATGAGTTTTTATCAAATTTGGAACTTTTTGTGTCGGAGTTACTATTCACGTATACGTTACTATTCACGTATACGGCACTATTCACCGAAAAATAAAATTTTCCCTTTTTGTCCAAGATGTCTATTATGGTTACTATCTTTGATTGTATCCATGTTTTGATCTTTATTTTTGAATTCTGCTTCACAATTGATTATTATAAAGTATTATTGATCCTGGATAAACTATTATACGAATCCCTACTATTTGTCCTTCTGTCTCACTGGATTCGTTCTCTTTAAGATATTTTTCATCATCCTCAGTCCTAAATTATGATATTACTGAATATCTTTGGCATGTAGTGCAAAGATGTATGATTACTTGATGAATATCTTTGGCCTGTAGTGCAAAGATGAACAGGTGTTGAGATGAACATGACTGACAGGTGATACAAATGAATATTTTTGGTCTGTAGTGCAAAGATGAATGTTTGGATAAAGATGATTATTAATTGATGTTACAGGGATAAAATATTGATGATGGACTTTTAAATCTAAGAAGATAGTAGAATTCATTCTCTACTTGACTCTTCTAATGGTTTGTTGTTTCCGCTGCAGTTGTTGATCTAAAACTTGTTGTCGATTATATTCTATCAAATTTTTTCCTGTTGAATACTAATGATAATTTGTTGTATATTATCTTAGTCATAATATTCTTTACTGGGCTAGTTGAGCTCACCCTTTTCCTTTTTGTTCCATTTTTCTTCTCAGGAGGTGAGAACATAGCAGGATCTAGTCGGGGTATGGAGTGATGGTTCTAGAAAGATGTTTTAGCATTCCTCACTATTTCTGTAAAATAGTGTTTGAATAATTGTATTGAGGACTTATTTGAGTGTGGATATTGTCTAGAAGACAATATTTGTATTTAAACTCACAGTATGTGTTGTCGTATTTTGCACAACAATTGTATTATTGAAGTTGTAGTTTGCTTTTTGTACCATGTATTTGGCGACTCAGAATGGGTGTTGTATACCTATTTTGGGGGCATCACAATTGGTATCAGAGCTTAGGGATATGATCCCTGGCTGAGATGTGAGACAAGAACTAGGAGGGGAGAGACGGGGAATTCCTTCGCTAGTATGACCTGACTAAGTTTATTTGGTGTTTATTTGGTCGGTCAGAGTATAGGGATAATATATGACTTGACTATTAACCCTTGTTTTATGGCAGTATTTAAGAATGGCAGCTGAGAACGTTAATAATGGAGTAAATCAGACCGTGGAGACACCTTTGATCACCACCCAGGGGAACGTGCAACAAGAAGACAATATTCCTCCTGTAAACAACGTTACCGAGCAAACGATGAATGATGGAATGTTTAGGAGCTTTTTGCAGTTCATGCAAAATCAGACGAGGGAGACTCGTGTGCAGAATACAGGTGGAAATGATAATAGTGCGCGGTTTGTCACAACCAAGCAGTTCAAAGAATTGGGACCACCAGAATTTAAGGGAAAGCCAGATCCGATCATGGCGAAAACGTGGGTCAAGCAAATTACCAAGATATTCGATATCTTGGGATGCACGGAGGAACAGAAGGTTCCATTCGCCACTTTTATGTTCCGCGGTGAGGCAGACTACTAGTGGGAGTCTGTGAAGTGTACCCAGCCTGACGCACTCAACATGTCCTGGGAAACATTTCAAAAACTGTTTAATGACAAGTACTTTCCTGAAAGTATTCGTCATATGAAGGAGGTGGAGTTTATCAGACTGGAACAAAACAACATGACGGTGTCCCAGTACGAGGCGAAGTTTGCAGAGTTATCTAGGTTTGCACCTCATTTGGTCGAAAATGAGGAACGAATGACAAGGATGTTTATGAGAGGTCTAAAACTCGAGATTCGACAATATCTTATCTCTCATAAATTTTCTTTATATTCAGATATTGTAAACAGGGCTCAATTATTAGAGCGAGATAATGAGTATGTGCAACCGAGGGACCACAACCAGGGTTATACCGGTGGCGGCAGTCATCGAAGCAATGAAAACCAGCAAGGAGGAAAACATTCGGACAAAAGCGGTAACCACTCTGGTGGTAATCGTGGTCGTGATAATAAAAAGAGTGAGTCAGGAGGAGATTTCAAGAAGAGAAGGTACAACAATGATAATGTGAAGACATCAGCACAAACATCAACTGTTTCTAGAGGAGGAGAACGACCACCGATCGTATGTTACAAATATGGGAAAGAGGGACATATCAGCCCAAACTGCCCACAACAATCTAAGGTATGTTCTAACTATGGAAAGGAGGGTCATATAGCTCGAGAGTGTTCTGTAGCAAAACCAAGTTCAGCGGGGATGGTGACTCCAAAAGCTGTCCCGGATAAGTCAAAATCAGCGGTTCCTGGAAGAGCGTTTGTCATGACTGGCCAAAATGCGAGAAACCCAAACGAGGTGATCACGGGTAAGCTAATCTTGAATTCTAGAGAAGTTTATACTTTACTAGATACCGGTTCTACCCATTCTTTTATCTCTCCTGCTTGTGGTCAACGTTTGAACTTGACTCCGGAGAAATTGACCTTTGACTTATCTGTTGAAACTCTGTTGGGTGAAACCTTTGTTACATCTATAGTTTATAAATCTTGCTTAATCCAAGTTGGCACCATCACATTACCTGTTGATCTTATCTCTTTAAAGATACTTGCTTTTGATGTGATTTTAGGAATTGATTGGTTAACCACTCATCATGCTAAAATTGATTGTTTTCGTAAGGTTGTTAGTTTTCATATTCCTAACCAACCTGTCATACGAATTCAAACTACTAAACCACTAAAATCAGTCACTGTCATATCAAGCCATAAAGCTATTCGTTTATTGAAAAACGGATGTCAAGCTTTTTTAGCCCATGTTATGGATTTGAACAAAGACAAGTCAGATTTGAATAATATTTCTATTGTTAGAGAATTTCCCGATGTATTTCCTGAAGAACTTCATGGTCTACCCCCAGAACGTGAAGTTGAATTCTTTATTGACCTTGAACCCGGAACAAAGCCCATTTCTAAAACCCATATCGAATGGCTCCTATTGAACTTCAGGAGTTAAAAGTCCAACTACAGGAGTTGTTGGACATTAGTTTTATTCGTCCTAGTACATCTCCTTAGGGTGCTCCTATTTTATTCGTAAAGAAGAAAGACGGGAGTATGCGACTTTGTATCGACTATCGAGAATTGAATCATGTCACTATCAAGAATAGGTATCCGCTACCTCGCATTGACGACCTGTTTGACCAGTTGCAAGGAGCACAATTCTTTTCAAAGATCGATCTTCGTTCTGGATATCATCAGCTGAAGATTAAAACTGAGGATATTCCAAAGACTGCCTTCAAAACTCGGTACGGGCATTATGAATTCTTAGTCATGTCTTTTGGATTGACTAATGCTCATGCTGCCTTCATGGATATGATGAACCGTGTATTCAAATAATATTTGGATCAGTTCGTTGTTGTCTTTATTGATGACATCTTCATCTATTCCAAAAGCCGTGAAGATCATGAGCGCCATTTGAAGCTGATATTTCAAAGGCTTCGTGAAAATAAGCTATATGACAAACTGAAGAAATGCGAGTTTTGGCTTGAGGAAGTAGCATTCCTTGGGCACGTGGTGTCAAAACATGGAGTATCTGTCGACCCAGCGAAGATTGAAGCCATACAAAGTTGGGAGCAACCGAAGTCGATAACCAAAGTACGTAGCTTTCTGGGCTTAGCTGGTTATTATCGGAGATTTGTGGAAGGATTTTCTCGAATCGCTACTCCGTTAACTCAGCTGACTCGGAAAGATACAAAATTCGTATGGAGTGAGGAATGCGAGAAGAGTTTCCAAGAACTCAAGAGGAGACTCATTTCGGCACCTGTTCTAACAATACCATCTGGTTCGGATGGATTTGTTATCTACAGCGATGCTTCAGGCAAAGGGTTAGGATGTGTTCTCATGCAACATGGGAAAGTCATAGCCTATGCCTCGCGACAACTCAAAGAATATGAGAGGAATTATCCTACTCATGATTTGGAGTTGGCAGCAGTCGTTTTCACGTTGAAGATCTGGAGACACTACCTGTATGGAGAGAAAGTAGAGATCTATACAGATCATAAAAGCCTCAAATATTTCTTCACCCAAAAGGAACTCAATATGCGGCAGCGACGTTGGCTCGAGCGGTTGAAAGATTACGATCATACCATCCAATATCATCCTGGAAAAGCAAACGTAGTAGCTGACGCATTGAGTAGAAGATCATATGCGGGTACGAGTGCAATGTTGTTAACACAAAGGCCCATTTTGTATGACTTGCAAAGGATGGAGATAGAGATGAAGGCTCCAAGTACCCACATGATGATATCAAATATACGAGTAGAACCGACTTTAATCGATAAAGTTAAAGCTGCTCAAACTACGGAAATAGAGCTGATGCGTATGAAGAAGAAAGTGCAAGAAGGTGCTTTTTCAGAAGCAAGAATCGATGAAGAAGGAATACTTCGAGTCAACTCCAGACTTTGTGTTCCTAACGATTTTGACTTGAAGCATAGAATAATAATGGAGGCACACAACACACTATTTGCAATCCATCCTGGGAGTACCAAAATGTATCACGATCTTCGACATACATTTTGGTGGAGCAATATGAAAAGAGAGATCGCGGAGTTTATCTCGAGGTGTTTAACTTGTCAACGTGTAAAGGCGGAGCATCAAGTGCCAAAGGGTCCATTGCAACCACTTGAGATCCCGAAATGGAAGTGGGAACACATTACCATGGATTTCGTTACAGGTCTTTCCAAGGTTTCTCAAGGCATAGATGCGATTTGGGTTATTGTTGATAGATTAACCAAGTCTGCTCATTTCTTACCGATACGTGAGACTTATTCCCTTTAACGTCTTGCTAGTATGTATGTGAACGAGATTGTGAGATTGCATGGCATGCCAGTATCCATAGTTTTGGATCGTGACCCAAGATTCACTTCACGATTTTGGGTTAGCTTACAGAAAGCTATGGGCACGAATTTATGATTCAGTTCGGCATACCATCCTCAAACGGACGGACAATCAGAGAGGACTATTCAAACTCTTGAAGATCTATTAAGACTTTGTGTCCTAGATCTCAAAGGGAGTTGGGATAAGTACCTACCATTGGTGGAATTCTCCTACAACAACAGTTATCAGGCGAGCATAGGTGTGGCACCATTCGAGGCGTTGTATGGAAGAAAATGTCATTCTCCAGTATGCTGGGACGAGGTGGGTGAAGCAACATTGTTGGGATCAGAGTTGGTACGCATGACTATAGAGAAGATCCAAACGATTCGACAACGTATACAAACGGCACAGGATCGACAAAAGAGTTATGCGGATCTTCATCGGAAGGACGTGGAATTTAATATTGGGGATCATGTATTATTACGTGTTGCACCATGGAAGGGAGTTACAAGATTTGGGAAGAGAGGAAAGCTCAATCCAAGATTTGTTGGTCCATTTGAGATTCTTGAGCGAATAGGAAATGTGGCATATAGACTCGCATTACCTCCAAACATGTCTCGTGTTCATAATATTTTTCACATATCTATGCTTCGTAAATATGTTAAAGACCCGAACCACATTATTGAGTTAGAACCAGACGAGATAGCTGAAGATTTAACGTACGAGGAGGTACCTGTTAAGATCTTGGATAGGAAAGAGCATGTCCTACGCACAAAGGTTATACCACAAGTTAAGGTTTTGTGGAGAAACTATGCTATTGAAGAAATGACCTGGGAGTTGAAATCAAAAATGAAAGCGAGGTATCCTCACCTTTTCGAAATATCAGGTACGTACGTCAATTTTGAGGACGAAATTTCATAAGGAGGGGAGGTTGTAAGACCCCAGCTTATTAATAAATAAAATTAAATTTTCTCTAAATATTATTGTGAATAATAATGGGTTAATTTGATATAATACTTTGGTTATGGGTGAAATGTGCAAATTTTGCAAAATAAGCAAGTGGTTATAAAATATTCATTTTGTCGGGGAATATTCGTTTAGTCGTGGAATATTCTTGCTGTCGGAGAATATTCGTACGACGGCGCAGCCTTGTATGGGCCCCATAACGAAAAGCGATTGGATGAAGAAAACGACAAGTATAAGTTGTTTATAAATAACGGCGTAGTTGTTACCGTTAATACTGTTGGAATACCCGGTGGTTAAAATACAGTAGCACACGGTATTGCACCAATTATTGATTCTTACGTAAGAAGGCACTACTCAATAATTGTTACAGTTGTTATTATTCAATATTTTATTTTATGAATTCAATAATTGCTACGTTGATATTTTATATTATTGTTGTTTCAATAATTGTTGATGCACAGTATTTTCCTTTATCAGATCAATAATTTATATTATTTGAATAATATTATTAGATAACATTATTGGCAATGTCTAGAAAGTTCTGTCTAAGGAGAGGTTTAGTCATCTAATTGCGCGCCAGTAAGGAAAAATCCTTATTGGAAAGCCCCCTCTTTCCTGGGAACGGCCTGGTTGTCATAAATGTGATTCTGTAATATTATTTGTGAATAATTAATTATTGATTCATATGATAAGGAAATATTTATTTTATGAGGATATAAATGAGGGATATATTTTTGTGGTTAAAAATGAAGGAGTTAATGTTGAGGTTTTTATCAGTATTTTTGTCGGAATGGAGGTATTAAAAATCAAGGTTTTTGAGATATTTTGCGGAGGTTATTATTTTTAATCCGACCGTTGGATCGTGGTAATTTTTGGATATGTTATACATATATAAGTTGAGTATATGTCCACAAATTTTGAACCGTTAAAAATGAACGTATGATTTATTATGAATTTTACGAGATGACTGGTTCAGAAATTGTTGAATTTTCAGAGTTAATCATTTTGGTAGAAAATTATAGAATTGGTGGGCCCCACTCTTGGTTGTTGAAGAAATGTACTGAGATTTTTATTCAAATGTGGTGGGTGGGAATAGTAGCAGGTAAAGCCATCAGGTTGCAGGTTAAGTCTGCTTCGGCGTGCTAACATTTTCCTATAAATAGAGGGCTAAGTTAGAATTGAAAATCACACCAGAAACAAGTTTTCTCTCTTTCTCTCTCTAGATTATTGAGTATATTTTGTGAGTATTTAGATACTTTGAGAGTTCTATTCATCAGAGCAAGTTTCTTTCAGCCTTATACCGGTATTCCGACCAGAAGTACTGATATTTTGAGGTAAGGGATATTATTTTCTTCTTAAATGATATTATTTTCTTTAATATCATTATGCTGAAATATTAACATGAGTTTTTATCAAATTTGGAACTTTTTATGTCGGGGTTACTATTCACGTATACATTACTATTCACGTATACGGCACTATTCACGAATACGGCACTATTCACCGAAAAATAAAATTTTCCCTTTTTGTCCAAGATGTCTATTATGGTTACTATCTTTGATTGTATCCATGTTTTGATTTTTATTTTTGAATTCTGCTTCACAATTGATTATTATGAAGTATTATTGATCTTGAATAAACTGTTATACGAATCCCTACTATTTGTCCTTCTGTCTCACTGGATTCGTTCTCTTTAAGATATTTTTCATCATCCTCAGTCCTAAATGATGATATTACTTAATATCTTTGGCCTGTAGTGCAAAGATGTATGATTACTTGATGAATATCTTTGGCCTGTATTGCAAAGATGAACAGGCGTTGAGATGAACATGACTGACAGGTGATACAAATGAATATCTTTGGCCTGTAGTACAAAGATGAATGTTTGGATAAAGATGATTATTAATTGATGTTACAGGGATAAAATATTGATGATGGACTTTTAAATCTTAGAAGATAGTAGAATTCATTCTCTACTTGACTCTTCTAATGGTTTGTTGTTTTCGCTGCAGTTGTTGATCTAAAACTTGTTGTCGATTATATTCTATCAGATTTTTTCCTGTTGAATACTAATAATAATTTGTTGTATATTATCTTAGTCATAATATTCTTTACTGGGCTAGTTGAGCTCACCCTTTTCCTTTTTGTTCCATTTTTCTTCTCAGGAGGTGAGAACATAGCAGGATCTAGTCGGGGTATGGAGTGATGGTTCTAGAAAGATGTTTTAGCAGTCCTCACTATTTCTGTAAAATAGTGTTTGAATAATTGTATTGAGGACTTATTTGAGTGTGGATATTGTCTAGAAGACAATATTTGTATTTAAACTCACAGTATGTGTTGTCGTATTTTGCACAACAATTGTATTATTGAAGTTGTAGTTTACTTTTTGTATCATGTATTTGGCGTCTCAAAATAGGTGTTGTACACCTATTTTGGGGGCGTCACAACTCATCATGCTTTTCGTAAGGTTGTTAGCTTTCATATTCCTAACCAACTTGTTATGCGAGTTCAAGGAACCAAACAACTAAAGTTAATCACTGTTATATCAAGCCATAAGTAAATAGCCCCGAGCCTTTATCTGGTGACTTCCTTGTATGAAATGCACCGAAGCCAGACTTTCTGTAGGCAACGTTGTGAATAACGATGGCAAGTTGATAGGTATCAATGTGACGTGTTATCCAAGTCTTGGATGAGGGTCACAGTTTTGAATGATATTTCTATTGTTAATAAATTTCATGACGTATTCTTGAAGACTTCTTAGCCTACCCCTATAGCGTGAAATCAAATTTTGTATTGACCCCAGTACAAAACCCATTTCTTCAACCCTTAGATATTTCTTTAAACAAAACGAACGTATAACGCGCCAAAGACGTTGGCTCGAGCTGTTGAAGATTATGATAATACCATTCAATACCATCGTGGAAGAGCGAACATGGTAGCTGACGCGTTGAGTAGAAGATCGTATGCGGTTACAAGTACGAATATACGAACCCACGTGAAGATAACGAATATACGAGTAGAATTGACTTTAATCGATAAAGTTAAAGCCGCTCAAGCTACAAACCCGGAGTTGATGAATGTGAAGAAGAAGATTCAAAAGGGCGTTATTCTAGAAACAAGAATCGACGAATAGAGAAAATCTCAACCCTCGATTTAATTGGCCCATTTGAAATCCTCGATGAAGTAGGAATTGTGGCCTATAGACTCGTTTTACCGCCAAGTATGTTGCGTGTTCAAAACGTTTTTTTTTTACGTATCGATGTTACGTAAATATGTGGACGACCCGAACCATATTATTAAATTAGAACTAAACGATATAACAGAAGATTTAACGTATGAGGAGATACATGTTAAAATCTTGGATAAGAAGGATCGTATTCAACACTCAAAGGTTATACCTCAATAATTAGAATCTGAAATGAAGTCAAGGTATCCTCACTTCTTCGGAATACCAGGTATGAACGTAAATTTCGAGGGCGAAATTTCATAAGGAGGGGAGATTGTGAGACCCCAGATTTTATGAATAAAGATTTAATTGTCTCGAAATATTTTTTTGAATATTATGGTGTGGATTTGAGATAGTGTTATAGTTGTGGGTAGTATTTATAAATTTTGAAAAGTATGCAAGTTGTTGTATAGTATTCAATTGGTCGGGAAATATTCTTTATGTCGGGGAATATCCGTACGAAGGTACAATAATTGGTGGACCCCACAACAGAATTATTGTCGGATTGAGAAAACGACAAAAATATTTTTATGAAAATAACGGCGAAAGTTTTACCGTTAAAACTGCTGAACTACTCGGTAGTAAAAGTACAGTAATACGCGTGGTTGCATAGTAGCACACGGTATTGATTATTGATGCTTACGTGAGAAGTCACTCAGTTTTGTTCAATTATTGCTACAGTAATTGCTACAAAGTATTTCACGTTATTTGATTCAATTATTGTCAATATTTTATATATTATTAAATCAATAATTGAGACGACGAAGTTATTAATATTATTATTTACAATATTAACGATGTCTAGAAGTTCTGCCAAGGAGAGGTTTGGTCACCTAATTACGCGCCAATAGGGAGAAATCCTTATTGGAAAGCCCCCTCTTTCTTGGGAACTACCTGGTCGATTAATATTGTGAATTATAACAATGATGATAAATGTTTTTAAATATATTGAGATGTCTTTTTATGAAATCACGGAAGTTTATATATATATATATATATATATATATATATATATATATATATTTTTACTAAGACCAATTAACGTCAATAGAATTGTAGGTCAAGTTCAGTTAGAATTCCCTGCTTCTCCTCTCAAGGTTCTCCCAGTCTCTACAGCAGAACCTTCTAGTCAAAAATCAAAAGAGTCAAGTGTCAGTAAAAAATCAAAAGAGTCCAGAGTCAGTCCCACTGGTTCGACTTGTTCCCGTAGCATTTCTGATTTTAAAGATTGTTCCAGAAAAGAGTTAAAATTAATTGCCCAGGCATTAAATAAAAGAATTGATGAATTACATAAAGAAGCATCTACAGGTTCTTCATCAGCTTCCCTCAGTCAGTATGAAGAAGATGATGACCCTTATGGCACCATCAATCTACAGGATGCTCAGGACCCATTTGCCTGACATTTCTTCTCAGTCACATGCACCTGCTCCCTGCAGCCAGTCAAAAGATGCCCTCAGCCGAAAGCAGATTCGTCTTTTCTACTGAAAGCATCTCCTTTCCACTGAAAGCATCTCTCAAGTCAAAAGTTGTGGCCACTTTGTCAAAAGTTGCCAGACGCGTCAATGAATAGTAAAAAAGTTAGCACTGTTCATGAATAGTAACTTTTATCTGTAATCATTTATTTTGTAATAGTAACTTTGTAATAGTTCTTTCCTTATTCTATAAAAGGAAACCGAACTAAGTTATTGAGGCAGACTTCGAAAGACTCTGAGTTCCTTCTTTTTATCACTTAGGCTCAACGTGAAATTTATCCTTCTTGAAAACCAATATGGGAAATGACTCTGAGTTCCTTCTTGCTTCCGCCCTAAATGGTATCAGAGCCATGTTGTTTCTGTTCTAGTTGCCAGTAAGATATTTACAACTGTTCATCTGCAACCGTTTTCAAAATTTCTCTTTTATTCTTATTCAGAAGTCACCTGATTTACTGTAGTTCACCTTGTTCTTGTCAAACCTTTGTAAGTCTCTTGGGTGAGCAGTGTTGGTTTTTGAACATAGGTATGAGTCTGCTTAAGGTAATAGGGTATGAATGGAAGAATAATGAATAAAAATTTATTTTGAACTTGGTAAAAATGAATAGATTGTTTAGTTCTAACTCCTCAACTAGTAACCGGTCGACTTTGCCTCCTGTCCCAGACATAGTTAACCAGGAAACTCACAGTTATGAAAATATCAGTCAAGCCTTGCACAATTGGAATATACCTAGGGTCTCCCCTAAGGAAATTTATCAGTCAACATTTTTGGACAATTTTAAAACAGATTATAATGTCAAAACTGTTGAAAAGGTTTATGCCATTAATAAAGAATACGAAAATTGTAAGTCTTTTGGATCCCGAAGTCATCAAAAAACATAAAAAGAAAGGTTATAATTTTATTCACATCGGATTAGTTCAAGTGGCTGTTAAACCATTAAACATTAAAGGAATTAATTCAAGTATTTATCTCTGCCTTAGAGATGCACGATTCTTGAATTATTATCCTAGCATGATCGGCGCAATGGAATCTAGTCTGCATAATGGACCTATCCATTTCAATTGCTTTCCTAATTTCACGTTGAGCCTAAGTGATAAAAATTTATTAAAAGCCTTGACATTAAATATTAATACTGCTGGAGAAATTATTCAAATGATTGAGGGTTCTCAGCCGATAGCTTTGATTTACCGGATTTATTATAAGACCATGAAAACTAACCTAAACGTTCATGCTCTCAATAAAAGTCCAAAAGATCAAACTGTCTTAATTCAAAGTTCAACTAGTGATGCTAATATTCAGATCCCGAGAACCATTCTCTGAAAAGATATTACTCTCCCTAGTCAATGGACTTTACCCAGTGAAATACCTGAACAACCTGTAGTTAACAATCTAATAAACCTTGAAAATGTTAGACAATTTTTAGATGGAACAGTAAAAATAAGTTTTGAACGCAGTAAAAGACCGATTATTATTGAAGACTCGGCTAGTACTATAGCATATATATATATATATATATATATATATATATATATATATATATATATATATATATATATTGTTTTATTAGTATTATTAATGTAATAAAATAGAAAAGCTTTTTATATAAAACAGAATACTTTTATAAAGTTATTTGTTTTATTAGACAATAATTAAAATATAGTATATTCTATTATGCATAGTGTTTTGTATAGTAAAATCTTTTTATATAAAACAGAATACTTTTATAAAGTTATTAATTTTTTTAGACTATAAATAGAATATATTATATTCTATTATGCATAGTATTTTGCATAGTAAAATTTTTTTATATAAAACAGAATACTTTTATAAAGTTATTTATTTTATTAGACAATAATTAGAATATATTATATTTTATTATGCATAGTATTGCATATTGCCTGCATAGTAAATCAATATGGACCGTCCGTTTAAAAGTAAATCAATCTGGACCGTTCATGAATTAGTTACTATTCCGTCCATTCTCCTATAAATAGAAGCTCATTCCTTCATTACTTCTTACGAATTCACTGAAACTCTAGAGAGAGAAACTATAGAGAGAGTTCTTCTTCTATAATCTTGAGCATATTTCTTTAGAGTTTAAGAAAGCTTTAAGCGTAGTGCAAGTTTTCTTCGAGTATATCCTCGCCCTACCAGTCGGAATACTCTTCTTTCAAAGGTAAGGGATATTATTTATTGTACTCGTAAGGGGTATTATTTTTTTCATAGTCATGAAGAGAACTATTGTTATTCCATTCCTTATTATTCTGTTGGAATAACCTATATACGCGGACTACCGTATACATGGTGAAATTTTTCTGTTATTCCATTCTTTATTATTCTGTTGGAATAATCTGTCTGTGCGGTCTATCGCATGCCTGGTGAATTCTGTTGTTATTCCATTTTTTATTATTCTGTTGGAACATCTTGTCTGTGCGGATTACGCATGACCTGGTTCCATTCTTTATTATTATGTTGGAATATCCTGTCTATGCGGATTACGCATGACCTGGTTCCATTCTTTATTAATCTGTTGGAATAACCTGTTTATGTGGATTACCGCATGCATTATGAATGATCCTTTGTATTCATTCCTTATTAACTTGTGGAAATGATCTGTCTACGTGGATTACCGCATGGAGGGCGAAAATCTATTTGCAGTTTTATATATTCTATTATACTCAGTTGGTTAAAGTTTTGGCTTCTATACTCCATGAAATTAGTAGAATATCCTAGATATGTGCGCTTCATACAGTATCTTTTCATGAAAATATTCTTCTGAGCATTCTTGAATTTTACTCCACAAAGCAGTATCATGTTGACAATTTGGACGTTATTGAGTTCAGGATAAATTAACTTATAAATCTATAAAATTTATTCTTGAACTTGTTTTATTGAATTATCATCATCCTCATGCTTATATTATGTTGAAAGTCATCTGTGGCCTGTAGTGCATAGGTGGACTTGGTGTGATTATGACCAGGGATTATTCGGTATAATCATGACCGTAATGTTACAAATGATGTGGAAAAAGTCCTCATTGGCCCGTAGTGCATAGATGGACAGTTTTTGGTATGATTATGGCTATGAATTCTCTTCGGCTAAGGGTGTAAAGATGAATTATTTTATGGCATGATCAGAACCATTGATGAAAACACGATTATCTTTGGCCCGTAGTGCATGGATAATTCGTGGTCGTGATACTAAAGAATATCATTGGCCTGTAGTGCAGGGATAATTTAATGATGTGGATTATTTATTAAGCTGAGTCTCAGCGATAAAAGTGATGAAAAACTTTTTAAATCATAAAAGATAGTAGAATTTATTCTCTACTTGACTCTTTTAATGGATTGCTTGTTCCGCTGTAGTTAAACTTGATGTTTGTTATATTTTATCAGTTTAACACTGTTGAAGGCTAATAATAATTTATTCTGCATTATCTTAGTCATAATATTTCTTACTGGGCTAGTTGAGCTCACCCTTTCTTTCACTATTCTCTTCAGGAAATGAGAACGTAGCTGGGACTAGTCAGGAAACAGAGTGATGGTCCTAGATGGTGCATTAATAGTCCTCACTATTCTGTGAAATAGTGTGATAATAAATGTAATGAGGACTCCATTAAGTGTGGATATTGTCTAGATGACAATATTTGTATTAAAACTCACATCCTATATTTTGTCGTATTTTACACGACTGTTGTATAATTAAGTTGTATTTGAATTTTGTACCATGTATTTGGCGACTCAAGATGGGTGATGTATATATATTTTGGGGGCGTCACACTCATCATGCTCTATCTCATAGTCTGACTCTGCAGACTCCTTGGCGCCATAGAGATCGTTGATCTCTTCCTTCTGGTGTTGCACCATATTATGCAGTTGCATGTTACGGTCAATCACTGAGAGGTACATTGCCCTCATCATCTCTGCAGGTGTTGACTCTAAGGCAGGCATCACCGTATTAGCCGATGTTACCTCCATATCATCCTCCATATCTATCATCATATTCAAATATGATGCTATTCCCATGGTCTCCTCCGAATAGTCCTCCTCTGAGAAATACTCCTCGGGCTCTGATTCTTCTAGAATCACTAAAGGTATCTCCGCTACAGGCTCTACTCTATTCACGGACTCCTCACTTACCACATGTATATCCCTATACATCAAGCTATCGATTGACATCTACAATAACACATAACAAGTTGATTAGTACATAATACACAATAATATAAGCATAAATCACATTTAATCCATTTAGGATTACTTTCCATCTTTTAAATCTTTCGATACTAAGTTTCCTCAATACCTTATTAACTCATTTGACTTGAATTAAATTTCTTCGGACTTTTCCTTTCCTAACGAGGTTATTAGCCTAAGGTTCTTCCCCCCTTAAGTTTTATAACCTAATGCTCTGATACCAACCTATGACGCCCCCAAATCTGGGTATCTTCCAACCCGACAGATGGTGCTCTACGATACTATAATTCATACAGTCATTCCATTGAGATAACAACAAAATGATTATATTTACTATCTTTGTATTACAATAATTCCATGTCTTATCACAGGTTCATAAACCGAATACATTCTTTGTTCTTCATAAGTATATTACATATAAATACACGAATCTAATACAGGACGATTAACTGTCCATCTTAGCCTTTCCTTTATCTCTCTTAGAAGTCTCAGTTCGTTCAGCTTTAGCTGCAATCATATGGTTCAAGCAAGAATGATCATACTAGCTCAGCAAGTCTAACAAAGATCATATGAATATCACATTGAGAATTACATGCTTAACTTCCATAACTGAACAATTAACTACTAAGAACTATGAAACATTTGACTAGTACTTCTCATTTCATAACAATGATTCCAAAGTATATATAATAACTTAGGAATTCTGAACCGGTCTAAAGACCATGAACATATTCTTTTCGTTTTCATACTTAAAAAGGACATCTGGCACTAAGGCCATCCATCCGTCTTTACTTACGAGCACTTCTAGGTGATAAGCCTATTGTACTCTATGTTGATCAACACTCTTCCGTTAAACGTATTTACGTTTAACATTTGGCAACCTCGCGTGCCCATCAAATAATCGATGAAAATACTTTTTTTTGTGCATAGACAAACTTACCTTTAGATCCGTACCAAATACTTGGCATAGGATAGCGTTAACAGTTCTATTTCGAAAGACTTGTAAACAAATCAATCAATTCTTCAAGACTTGTCTAGCTGAGTTAAAACAGGCATCGACTCTTTCTTTAAAACCACTCATGCATCTTATAACATGAATCATAGAAAACTTGGCTAACACGAAGGTTAGACACGCGTTAAGAAAGACTTGCCTTCAAGCATCTTCGAATATAATATTCAATCAATTCTCAGTCTTTACGGATCTGCATGATATTTTACATAGCACACTGTAATTAGTTTACAAACAACTAACTTTATTGTCTTAACCAACTTCTTTCTCTTCTATGTCTTACTTGAATTTATTTCGTTAATAAAGTCAATTCGACTTACTATGCTTCATTACGGCTCGTTAACGTTCTTACGTTATTAATCGACATTCGATCATCATTGGTGAACTACCAATGTTGAATCATCATTCATGGTTTACTTGCTTATACATTTGCGTTCTCCATTTAATTCTTATTAAACCATACTAAATCTTCTAACGTTATCACTTATAAGTGATTTAAGGTCAGCCTTATCATGTACAATAAGTACATTCATGTCTTACTATTGGTTTCCATTTAATTTAGAAACAAAACCTAACTTAGTCAACCTTTTTACACTGTCGGCGCTGCGGCGCGGCATCTTCTTTGTATAGTGGCGATGAGGCGTCACTTTCTAGGGGTTTTGCCCAGACTCGGCGCTGCGGCGCGAGTCCATGCACTAATTCTCGCGTTGCGGTGCGAGTCTCTAGACATTTCTGGTTTCTCTCGGCCATACCTGGCGCAGTGACGTGACAATTTAACACTCGGTTGGCGTTGCGGCGCCGCCCCTGTGCACCAGATAGTTATGACAGCTGGTTTTTCGAACGAACTTCCCGACTTCATAACTTATTCGTTTTACGTCCGAATTGACTCATTTGAAAGCCCACAACTCACAAACTACATATTCTAGGTGTTCATTTAAGAATTTTACATTTTTAAATTCGTTAACTCGAAATTCACCTTTTGGTTCATTTTGAGCGTTCGTTTATCGTTTTCGAGCGTTCAACACTCGTTTTCTTCGTTATAAGTAGGAATTCGACGATTCTCGAGTCCACAACTCTTGAATACCTTATCTCATGTGTTGACATTGGAAACCAACGTTTTCAAGTTACATGGCAACTTTTGACCTTTAATCCGAGATTTTTACGTTTTCGACGTTTAACGTCTATTTTCGCAAAATTTGCCATAACTTCGTTACTCGTGTTCTATAAGCCAAATAAAATGGAACACTCCGTTGATTCATCATCTACACCCTAACCAAACAATTGGCACATACCTTAGCTATGATGGTTTTCAAATCGTCCTATCATAACTAAGTTCACGTTCATGACTTTCTACGGTTTTTAACTTACGTAAACACTTACGATTTTCATTTGGTCATGACTTATCAATGTTTTCAATATTAATAGACATTCTTATTACTCCTCCCTAAACACGCTCCACCAATTCATGATTCTCTACGAGAAAGAAATCGAAAGAGATGAAGACTAAGGTTTACGAGATATTACCTTTGTCGTTCTTCGCGTTTTTGATAAATGTCTAATGGTTTGCTTAGAAGTAGATTGATTATAAGTTTCTAGCTCTTTCTCTCTCTCAATATAGGTTGGACAACCTTTGTAAAACACTAAATAGCCAACCTAAGCTTTGTATTTATAAACAATCCAAATGGAGGGTAAAATGGTCAAGAGGCCACCTCCTTACTATTCCACCTCCTCTTTAACTTAGCCACCAAGTAATCACTTTACTTGGTGGCCAAGTGGCCAACCCACCTACTTTATAGGTCATCCCATGGGGTGCCCCATGGGTTTTACCCATTTTGTGACCCGCTAGTTCGACCCGCGGTTAGGTTTCTTGGATTGGGCTTGACCTAACTTAAAATTGGGCCTTGACTTGGGCTTGCTTACTTAATTCATTGGGCTTGCTATTAATCCAAGTCCAATTGAATTCTACCAAATCTTTAACTCATAATCCATTAGAACTAATCGTATTCTACGTGTATAACTCACGTATTCCCTTCGTCAAATACTCGTACGATATTCGTATCATACATCATACTATTCTTTCTACCATACTCATATTCAAACAAGTATAATACTCGTATCTCATACGTTATAATAACCTAAATGTTTATACGCATTACATTTCCCTTTCGAAAATCTCTTTCACTAACCCTTAGGTTTTACGTCCGCAAATGAAAACTTCGTTTGCCATAACAAAACTATTATCAGATATTCCATTATATCTTCATATACTATCATTACGCGTTTCTCAGAATTTCAAACCTAAGCTCGGAACGAAATCGGATGAATAGTGTTTTTAGGGAAAAATTCTCGGAAAACATCCCTTTTCATCTTGATAATTCAAAACAATTAATCCTAGCACATAGCCAGAATACTAACCACATCCACACATTCTAGGTCATAGAATGACCTCCAAACATCTTACTCACATAATTAATCAATTAAATTCATTTAATCCACATAATCAAATAAAAATTTAATTCATTCAAAATACTAAATTCTCGGGCGTTACATCCTCTACATTATCCTGTAACTCTATGTTACGGTCGTATAAGCATCATACATCTCAGCCGATATGGAGTTTGGTGGAAACTCCACAGGATCCTCTTCCTCATCATCCTCCTCTATCTCCTCAAAACTATCCTCCTCGGGATCGGTCACAGGCTCATCCTCCTGGATCAACTGTTCCCGCACTACGTGAATATTCCAGGGTTCGTCATCTCTAGGTATCTGAGGTATCACCTCCCTAACTGGACTGGATCCTCCTTTGTTAGACATCCTGACGACAAAATATTTTAAGTTTTACTTAACATTATCGATACTCGCGAGCACATAAGTTATTAACACATAGCACATAATGTCTTTTATTGTTTAGTTTCAATGGATGCCTTAATCCATTCCTTAAAACCCGATAAGAGTTAGACATCACTATGTTTTCTGACTCCTTAAAGGTTACTTCCTAAGATTTTCCCCCACCTAAGGTTCATAACCTAAAGCTTTGATACCAACATGTGACACCCTCAAATCTGGGTACTTCATTCCCATAGGATTTGGTGCTCACTATCAAAATAATTACATCTAACTACCCCATAAAAAAAGGATAAAAACATCAATTAATTTCAATAATAATCTTCCCCATTAAAGGGTTACATCATCTCATAACAATCCCAGATAATCTAACCTTAAATTATTACATAAGTTTGCGAAATACATCATAAAAGAAAACAAGTCTTATAATATAATGCATTTAAATAAATTCTAATAATTCATCAACACTTGGACATCTTGCCCTTTCCTTTGCTAGTAGATGGCTCATCGACTCTTTCAACTTTAGATGAAGTGTTAATTGTAAGAATGAGCAAACAATTGCTCACTGATATAAAGAGTAGTAATAATAACAACATGAGAATGAACAACGAATGTTGAACAATAATGAACTTGTTCTACGAATCAAATATAGAAAACAAGTTTGAACTTTAATGTCTGAAGGTCTTAAGACCACGAACTATGTCCCTGGTGATTAGGTATTACTACCCCAACCTTAACAGTCGTTTAGACTATGCAGACCCTTCTTAAGGTACTTAGGGGGATCAGCCCTTTATACCATGTATTGTGCACAAACATCTAAACGTTACACGTACAAAATCCCCTATGTTAGGGTTGTTCGTCTTAGTTTGAATTTAGAATTTCCGCACTAAAGAAAGTTTAGCTTGGAACTAACTTATCAGTGGTTCTAGAATTTTAGAACACTATTCATAATAGACTAGTTCAATCAATAAGAGTTTGCTTACTACTTAGAGGCTTAATAAACTCAATATAGAATTGAACAAGGTTATCAAAGTCAAAGACCGAATAACAACAATGTATAATTTAATAGCCATGATATACATTCAAAGTTCTATATCTAAAAGAGTTAGAACAATCTCATTTCAATCGATGTATTAGAACAATATGTGCTTCGAATAATATTAAGGAAAGTGAAACTTGCTCGATGTAACGAAATAGGTTACAAAAGCTTGTACAATCATACACAAGATAGAATCAATAGGCTTGCTCAACTATAATATAGGATTTGCATAATGAGAATTTAGAACTAGAAAGCTTGCTTGATAATAACAAAATAACGAAATTATGGAACTTGCATTCATTATAAAGAGAATGAAGTTAGAGAACTTGTCTTGTATGTAAGCTACACAAGTATAATAATGTTCGCCAATTATCCTACACATATCATTGAAATCGCAATAACAATTAGTTGTATTAATATTAGCTTTAGGGATTTAACCCACCATTTAAGGCATAACCTTATCATTTATCTTTAACTTTTAAAAACATCACATTTGGTTCATTACACAACTTACTAATTCATAACCTATAGTTTTAACGTTGTGATTACAACATGTTGTTATGTCTTATAACACATTTTAGGTTCCTCTACAATCATTAAAATAAGTTAGGTTAACAGTTTCCAAGCTATGTTGTTAACAGTTCAATTCTGGGTCTAACTGACCACTGGCGCGGTCGCACCTTGGTTAGCTTAGAGTCCGGCGTGCTGCGCCAAGGGGCAGCGCGCCTGCGCCACGAGGCAGTGCACCCGCACTCGGCACCAGAAATAATTTTGCAGAAACTCGAAATCAGACTCTGATCTAGGCCAAAAAATCCCTATTCCACAGAAATTCATGAAACCTAGTAACTAAAACTTTTTAATAACATCATTAAGCATGTTATTCACCATTCGACTACATAAATATTATATATATTCAGTTTTGAAGAATTAAAACCACCATTTTCTCAATTTCTTTAATTTTGACACTTTTAGCGAATTCGATCGCCACGAATTCGTTTCTTAACCAACTGACATGATTCGAACTACGCCGCTTTTGTTTCCTAACAAGCTAACATAATCCAACATCAATTTACAAATTATCATACATATTAAACATAAAATTTTGTACTTTCTAAAGCCATTTTTCCTGTATAAACACTGATATTACTAACTTCTTCCTACAATCCAATTTCTCACGAATTTGATACTCAAACAACACTCATATATGATGACAACAGATTCTACAATATAACCCACATCATATAATCAACGTTTGAAACCACAAACCAACAAAACCAATTATAGAGAACTTAAATAAAAACTAAAACTTGGAAATTTAGGAATGAATTATACCTTAATCCTTTGATTGTTGGGAAGAGGATGATAAGAACCTTGATACTCCAACTCCTTAGCAAAATCTACAGAGTCTTCCTCACAACCTCTCTCACTCTTTCTCTGTTCTATCTCTATTTCTCTATTATCTAGTTAGCCGTAGAAAAATAGACGCGTTAATATAACTGGCCTCCCTCACCCCAACGTACGTCAGGTAAAAATACAATTCGTCTGTGTCAGTTAAATTAGACCAAAGGCCACAAGGCCTTGTTTGGCCACACACCAATTCCCCCCATTCCCATTTATTTTAATAGTTTTATATTATATAGTTTTCACTTGTCACACTTTAGTTAATTTAAATAACTTTAGTTTAGTTGATTTAAATAACTTATAATAATAATTATAATAATTTCTATTATAATCATATTTATGAATAATAAATAATTATATATCTAATTTAAATTAATAAATTAGACTTAAACATAACTTTATTTAATTTACTTATTTTCCTAAATATTAAACAATTCATTTAATTTAATTATTTCATTAAATTAAATCCTTCAAATAAAATTATCATTATTCAATTTAATTAACATTAATCAATTTAGTTACTAAATTAATGCACCACAATTCATCAATTATTTATTTTTCTCAATAAATAATTTATTTAAAATATTTATTTAATTCAATAAATATTTAAATTAAATTATAAATTTCTCGATCGTTACATCAACCAATGCCTAGGGTTTCCCAACCAAGGTCTGATAAACCTCAATGAAGTTGACATTGAAGAAGGCAAGAGGTTAATGTGTTACAAGAGAAATGCAAATCTGAAGGATATGAAGAAGAAGGAGGTTCCTGAAGAGTTTGAATTTCTGGCTGAGATTACACGAAAATACATCTTGTGCAAGGACACTGCACATAACACTGTAAGTGATCTACAACTGAGAATCATGACTGCAATTGTCATAAAGCAGCAGATGAACTTTGGAGCCCTTCTAATTGATTGGTTGACCAAATGGTTGGAAAATGCAGAGATAAAGAAGTCTATAGATAAACCACTCACAAAGGTTTTTCATAGAAGACTCTTGAGCATTGTAATGAAGAAGAAATTGAAAAGCAAGATAAAGGATGATGAGGGAGAACCACTGAATGTCCACAAAGTGATGTCCCCATAGTTGTTTGAGAATTGGAAGAAGAATCCTAAGGAAAACATGAGACTAATAACTTCTGGCAGCAGCAGCAAGGTCTCGGTAAAAAAGAGAAAGGCGAAGGAGGTGGAAAGCTCTCAATCTTATGACTCTGTATCGATAGCAGCCACACCAGCAAAGAAGAAGTCTAAGAATGTGAAGAATACAGAGGCTCCACCAAGCAGACTCTCCACTGACAATAAGAGACATAGAGCAGAAGAAGAACAAGCATCAACTGCAGAAACCCCAAAAAGAAGGAGTAGCAGATTACTCCAAGGGCCATCCAAGAAGAAAACAAAGGTGATGAAGAAGTAAGCATCAGTTCCTCAAGAAAGTTTACCTATTGAAGAAAAGAATATAGAGTCAGAAGATGCGAAGGAAACTGAAAGCCTTAAGATTAAACCCTCAAAGAGCAAGTCCAGCATTGAAGAAGAAGCTAAATCTATGAAAGAAATAGCTAAATCTGATGGTGAATAAAAATGTGCAAGCCCTATGGCTAACACTCAGAGCAGCAACTCTGTTGCTAAGGAAAGTTTGAGAGCTAAAACAACTGCTACTCCTACTGATAAAACTCCAACAAATTCAGATGATGAATCAAAATATGTTGAGTCCAAAAAAGAAGGACATATATGTTCTTATTGTTGCTGAACAATAAGGAAGTTTGTCTGATGATATAGAAGCTTCGAATTCTGAAGAAGAAGAGGAGTCTGAAGCTCCTATAGCTGAACCTCCAAGTAGAAGAAAGAGCAACAAGCTACTTAATAAATCTATCCCAAAGAAGCAAGGATAAACCTCTACTACGATAATTGAATTAAGTGATGATAAGTCTGAATCCAAGGGAGAAGATGATGAAGATGGTACTAGTGAGAAGAATCAGCATGAAGGATTCACTAATGAATCAGATGAAAGAAGTCAGCATGGTTCTAGCTCAGAAGGTGAAGAGATGGAAAGAGATTCTAGTTCTACAAATCAAGAATCAGAGGAATCAACGGATTATCCTGTTCTCTCACCAGCAAGAGTTCGCAGAAGAGTAGTGGTGGAAGTCCTTGATGATCCATAAGATGCACCACCAGAAAGATGGGTAAGCAACAAAAATTAACAACTTAAAGTTATAAGGATGACTACAGACGATGTGTTTAACAACTGGAACAACATGAAGTTAGACCGTACTACAATTCTGTACAATCCTGATGACCTTCTAATGAGATGGTTCTTCCCATGGATGCCCTAGTTAAAGGCATATACTGAAAAGGATGGAAGTTACTTCAGCTGGTGTTACTCACAGTTTCCAAACCTTGAGCTGGTGTCACAGAACTTTCCAAGGGTAAAAAAGTTTGCAACCAAGATGATCAAAGACCAATCGTACTTCAAAATCTACCGATATGCTGGCAACCACTACATTCCCTACGACTGTAGAGTGGGTTCAGATGGCAGAAGGGATATGCACAAGCATATAATCGTAGAGTTCCTTCACTCTACCACTGATGATGACCAAATTCAGTTTGAGAAGCTTCCATCTATCCAAGCAAAATTATCTGATATTCCTTCATCATCCAACAGTGATTGGCACTCAATAATTTATCAGATTCTCACTGCTTTCAAAAATATGTCCAAAAATGAAAATCGTGGAGCCCAGTCTAGTGCTCAACAAGAGTCTGCCCAACTAAATGACCAAACTCCTACGGAGCAGGAGTTATTGAAGAATTCTGATGAGTTGGTTGAGAAGATGTTTATCATCACTAAAGAGCCAAAGATATTGACAAAAGCAGGAGATAATATGGTTCAAGATAGACTCTAAGCCACTATGTCTAATATATCTCTCAAAATCAAAGAGAGAGATCAAATCTATCTGAAGGCCATGAATGATCAGAAGGAAGAAGCTCTACGAGCACAGAAGGCTAATAAAGAGCAAATCATATCCCTCTCTGACAAGATTGATAATCTAAATCAGTCTCTCTCCCTACAACTTAAGCTGAGCCAACAAGAACTCAAGATTGAGATTGGTAACTCATCTTACCTGATGGAGAAACTCATGTCAAACATGGAGCAGCTTTCACAAATGATTGATGACAAAAAGGGGGAAAAGAGATATAGGAAGAAGCACTCAAGGAGGAGCAAGGAGAACATAAGAAGAGAAGATAAGAAGGCCAAGAGGAAGGCAAAGAAGAAGATAGCAGCAGTAGAAGCTGAATCATCATCTGAGGGGGAGCCAAAGGATGATGATCCTATGAATACAGAGTTTGAGAGGGAGCCAGAAAAAGAATAAGAGCATGAATCTAAGGGGGAGCAGAGAAAAGAAATGAAGTCACCATCGCAGGGGGAGCAGCAGCAAAAAGATCAAGCAGATAAGTAGCTGATCAACAGACATCCTGAAAACACACATGAAGCCAAAAAGGTACATCTCTAACTAGTTAGGCATGCTCTGGATCCAGGATGTAAAGTGTCATAGTTTATGTAATTCCATATTATTATCAATGACATTCATGATTATCTATTTTAGAAATACAGTTGCTCACTGTATATAAGATTCATTCACATCATGCATATGCACTAATTGTTTTTGTCATAATCAAATATGGGGAGATTGATAGGAATAATCATGTGAATGATATTCCTATTTACATGTGATTTGATTATGATATAGATGAATGAATATGCAAGTATGCTTGCATTAAGAAAAGCTATAAAGTCCTTTGATAAATAATAGGAACATATGTACTAGGACTTAGAATGAATTGATCAAATATGTTAGGTTGATCCTACATAAGCAAAACAGCTTTGTATAGTCCTTAAAAAGAAATGATGTACAAGGACTATAAATATAGAAAGATCAAACTTGTTAGGTTGATCTTATAATGTAATAGATAGGCATGTCTGATCGTCGAGCACTGTACCAGAAATCGTAGTCTACCAGGTGAGTCGAGGAAAACTCAAAAACTATCAAGTCAGAATCGTAGTCTGCAAGATAATAGATCTCGAAGTTCGCAGACTACCAGGAGAGACGAAGAAGGATCGTAGTGTGTTGAGAAGAACTTCCTTGGAGCCATAGTCTGCTGAGGAAGTCATGTTCAAAATCGTAGAGATAGCCTATCTACGAGACGACCGAGCATCTGCCAAAGCCAAGTTAAGAATCATAGACCACACTCAGAGTCGTAGAGCCTACTGATCACATTAGAGGCAAAGATCGTAGTCGAGCAAGATCAGATGAAGATAACAAGTATAAAGATAGAAATCGTAAAGTGTCAAGATCTAATCTTGGAGTCGTAGTGTCTGCAGAACGAAAGCTAAATCGTAGAGTGCAGAACTAAGGCTTCAACAGAGGTGCTCACAACGTCAAGGTAGAATCGTAGAGTAAACACGATTCTCAACAAATGAGCACTCCTAGAATATCCAAAGTATGAAGCCTCTGGTCTGAGCTAAAAAGATACATTCCACATAAAGGAATCCAGAGAGAACTCAATGAATAGCATGCAAGCTAACAGTAGATTCAATCACCAACTCAATCAACATCTAGATTGAGTTATGAAGCCATTCAAGATGAAGTCTTCCACAAGATTGATCAGAAGAAGACTTCAGTAAAAGTAACTGACTAAGGAAAGTCAGCAAATGCAGTAGCTGTCAAGAGAACAGAAGATAACGATCTTGGGGTCAACCAGGATTGTAGTGCTTGCCAAACAAAGCAGAAACTGATGAAGTGTACACAGAGATACTGGTCAGCTTATGAAGAAAAAGGCTAAAGTGATTAAGCATTGGGTCCGTCCATTAATGATAAGTGAACGGGAGATCACAAGGAGAAAGCGAGCTGTGCATGCCATAAATCTGAAGTGTCTTGCTATTCAGAAGAGGCCAAAACAAGGAGTCAAGCTATTAGTTCCTAAGATCAGTCAAGGCAAACAGAAGTGTTGAAGCACTGCACAAGAGAAGGAAGAGGTGTTCTACATTGAAGATCCAATAAATGAAGGGTTTCGACACAGAAACGCACAGTGAAAATAGAATAATTTAAAGTAATTTCGAAACCCTAAACAGGATCCATGCAAAAAATAATTAATTCGGTGGTTAGAAATTATACCGATTAAGAAAGATAGAAACGATGCGGTCGAATCTCCAACGCAATTCAAACGAACTACGTCTCTACGATATCCACACGAACGCTCCGCTGCGAACCGTCGTAGGATCTACAGTAAAAGGAAATGTGGTACTAGCCACCAAGGATGAGGATTTTCGAAAATGTTTCTCTCTAGTCTCTCTCTAAGAGCGGCTATGGTTGCTACATATCATATATATAGCGATTAAAAAAGAATTAATCAAAACCTAATTTAATAAAATCTGAATATATATATATATATATATATATATATATATATATATATCTTAATTAAGTCTTCTTAATTAATATACCTATATATATAACTTATCCTATTAATTTAAATTAATAATTTAAATATTATCAATCATATTGGCATATTTAAATCTTTACCATTTAAATTAATTCCCTTTTAATTACGTTCTATGTGTGTGACCCTATAGGTTATTATTACGTTGGCAATAATTTTAAATCATATTATAAAATTATAAACAGTGAGCGGCATCTAGTAATGCATCACTGCTACCCAAGTAATAATAATATCGATGATTCGTTGCAACCTTTTTGTGATCAATGTTTCAATAAAATTTAATCCTTTTAACCTTGACATCCTAGATTAAACTCGAGTCATGGAACGTGTCATACCCTTCATAATTTAATCTGTGTTTTCTTGATCAATGAGTAGACTATATGAAATAAATCACTATTTGAGCATGGCCATGCATTTCATAGTCCTACTCAATCAAGAGGCCTATGGATATCACTCCTAATATATAGGAGGGTTAAATTCTATCTAGATCACTCATATTCCTCACACGATTCATGATGTACCCAATAATCACCTTTATAGTCCGCCCTATTAAAGGTGACATTTGATGATATCAAAGTACATAAATTCTTGTGTAGTAATATAGTGATTTCAGGTCGGAGGACCATTACATCATTGTCACTATGAGAATTGCTAATGACACTTTGCATAATGTTTCACGTAGAATTCTCATGGTGGGTCTGTCCAGTACATCGTTATCTAATATGTACCTATGCATTGACTTAATATCTCATATATTTACAAACAATGAGATTTGGTCATCAGTCAATCCACATACTGGTCTCAATGCATCATTGTTGTCCCATCAACAATGATACTTGACTAGGGACATTTAAGAACAATGATACTAATTGTAATTATATAATCTCATGTTCAAGTCACATACTTGAAACTATATAATTTGTATCACTATTCTAAGGATTTTTTTTATTATGTTAACATTTATATAACGTTGTAAATAAAATCATAATAAAATCATTCATTTATTCAATCAAATATAATATCAAAACGTTAAGCAATTATATCAAATAATTGGCCTCTAGGGCATAAACTCTAACAATTAACACTCTTCAGGATCGTAGTGTTGTCTCAACCTGTCAACAAGCAACATTCAACAAGACACACTACGATCAGGTCCAAGAACATCTGCATCAGAATTGTAGAGTTTGGTCATCTGAAGATTGAAGCATTTAGCAACGGTTCAATCTGAAGATTGATATTCGAACACAGCTTACTGAGAGCATTGTTGCAAAAGGACAACTTGTAAGACCCCAAATTATTAATCAATGAAATTTAATTTCCTCTATTTATTATTCTGAAATAGTAAGGGTTGATTTGATTAATGTGGTTAGTTATGGGTAAAATGCGCAAATATTTTAAATAAGCAAGTGGTCCTAAAATATTCATTATTGTCGGAGAATATTTGTTTGGTCGTGGAATATTCTTGTTGTCGGAGAATATTCGTACGACGGCGCAGCCTTGTGTGAGCCCCATAACAGAAAGCGATTGGATGAAGAAAACGACAAAAACAAGTTGTTTATAAATAATGGCGTAGTTGTTACCGTTAATACTGTTGGAATACCCGGTGGTTAAAACACAGTAATATGCGTTGTTGCACAGTAGCACACGGTATTGCACCAATTATTGATTCTTACGTAAGAAGGCACTACTCAATAATTGTTACAGTAATTACTGTTCAATATTGTATTTTATTGATTCAATAATTGCTGCGTTGATATTTTATATTACTGTTGTTTTAATAATTGTCACTACACAGTATTTTCTATTATCGGAACAATGATTCATATTATCTGAATAATATTATTAGATAACATTATTGGCAATGTCTAGAAAGTTCTGTCTAAGGAGAGGTTTGGTCATCTAATTGTGCGCCAGTAAGGAGAGATCCTTATTGGAAAGCCCCCTCTTTCCTGGGAACGGCCTGGTTGCCAGTACTGTGATTCTGTAATATTATTTATAATTAATTATTGATTTATATGATGAGAAAAATATTGATTTTATGTGGATATAGATGGAGAAAATTTTTAATGTGACAATTGTTGAAAATTAATATTTTATCTTTTTCTGATAAAATAATTCATTTAAATATATTATTTTAATAATATATTGATGGTGATATTTTTACAATGAATGTGGGATATATGAGTATATGAGGAGGAAGAGTATTTTTGTGACATTAAATGATTAACACATGTTTTGTGTGTTGATGGACACAATTCTTGACCGAAAATTTATTATTGACTGTAAAATCACCCGTTTGTGGATTTCGGTCAATTTCTGTTTGGAATTTGGAAAAACTTTCTTCTGCAAAGTTGTAGAGAATTGAATTTTCTATAAAAACTCGCGAGATTTGAATTTTCTGAATAAAAGGCTATTTATTATGAATTATTGAAGTTCTAAAGTTCCGAAATAATTGATTTTTGGAGTTTAAAATGTTTTTTTTAAGAAAAACGTTTTTTGTTGCAATTGAGTGGCTCACATGTGTTATACATGATCTGAAATCAGATTCAAGAGGTGGGCTTGATAATTATATAGATATATTATTATTTTATTCAATTTTCTGCTTTGGTGTTCTAAGCATTTTCCTATAAATAGGGTGCTTAGGTTAGAATTGAAAATCACACCAGAAACTGAAGTTTCTCTCTCTTTCTCTCTCTATATCGAGCGTATTCTTGTGAGTATTTGATACTTTGAGTGTTGCTATACGGTGCAAGTTTTCTTCAGCACTATATCTAGTATTCCAGTCAGAAGTACCGTATTTCCGAGGTAAGGGATGTTATTTCTTCTTAAATAATATTATTTTCTTCAATATCATTATGCCAAAGTATTGATCTGAACTTTTTATCAAATTTGGAACTTTTCATGTCGGAGTTACTATTCATGAGTTACTATTCATGAGTTACTATTCACGAGTTACTATTCACGAGTTACTATTCACCAAAAAATGAAATTTTCTTCTTTTCGTCCAAAATATCTATTCTGGATACTAGCTTTGATTGTATCCATGTTTTGATCATTCTTGAATTTTACTCCACTATGATTATTTATGAGGTATTTTTGGACATGGAATAGCTGAAATACGAATCCTTAATATTTATTATTTTGTTTCACTGGATTCGTTTCCTTTAAAATATTTTTCATCATCCTCAGTCCTAAATGATGATATAATTGAATATCTTTGGCCTGTAGTGCAAAGATTGATGATTTCTGATGAATATCTTTGGCCCGTAGTGCAAAGATGAACAGGTGTTGAGATGAACATGATCGACTGGTGATACAAATGAATATATTTGGCCTGTAGTGCAAAGATGAATATTTGATTAAAGATGGTTATTGATTGTTATTACAGGGATAAAATATTGATGATGGACTTTTAAATCTTAGAAGATAGTAGAACTCATTCTCTACTTGACTCTTCTAATGGTTTGCTGTTTCCGCTGCAGTTATTGATTTAAAACTTGTTGTCTATTGTATTCTATTAGATTTTTCCCTGTTGAAGACTAAAGATAATTTGTTGTATATTATCTTAGTCATAATATTCTTTACTGGGCTAGTTGAGCTCACCCTTTTCCTTGTTGTTCCATTTTCTTCTCAGGAGGCGAGAATGTAGCGAGTACTAGTCGGGGTATGGAATGATGGTTCAAGACAGTTATTTAGTAGTCCTCACTATTTTATAAAATAGTGTATCAATAAGTATAATGAGGACTTAATTGAGTATGAATACTGTCTGGATGACAATATTTGTATTAAAACTCACAGTATATGTGTTGTCGTATTTTGCACGACAATTGTAATAATAAAGTTGTAGTTATTTTCTGTACCATGTATTTGGCAACTCAGAATGGGTTGGATGGATGGACCTATTTTGGGGACGTCACAGTTGGTATCAGAGCTTAGGGATATGATCTCTGGCGGAGATCGGGGAATAGAACTAGGAGGGGAGAGACAAGTAAATCCTTCGCTAGTATGTCCTACCTAAGCTTATCTGTTGGTCGGTCATAATAT
This sequence comes from Panax notoginseng, assembly GCA_016801055.1. Classification (NCBI taxonomy): domain Eukaryota; kingdom Viridiplantae; phylum Streptophyta; class Magnoliopsida; order Apiales; family Araliaceae; genus Panax; species Panax notoginseng. The sequence goes on along the minus strand of CM029017.1, from coordinate 75,708,030 downwards.
AGGGATATTATGTGATATGTTAATTTGTTAAATTAACCCTTATTTTATGACAGTATTTGAGAATGTCGACTGAGAATGTTAACAGTGGAGTAAATGAGACTATTCAATGACAAGTACTTTTCTGAAAGTATTCGTCTTATGAAGGAGGTAGAGTTTATTAGACTGGAGCAGAATAACATGACGGTGTCCCAGTACGAGGTGAAATTTGCAGAGTTGTCCAGGTTTGCACCTCATTTGGTAGAGAATGAGGAACGTATGACGCGGATGTTTCTGAGAGGTTTGAAACTCGGCATATGTCAATATCTCATTTCTCATAAATTTTCTCTCTATTCAGATGTTGTCAACAGGGCTCAATTATTAGAGCGAGATAGCAAGTATGGTCAATTGAGGGACCACAACCAGGATTATACCGGTGACAGCAGTCATCAGAACAACGATAACCAGTGGAGAAAGAAGAATACGGACAAGAACGGCAACCACTCTGGTGGTAATCGTGGCCATGAATATAGAAGAAGCGAGTCGGGAGGGGATTTTAAAAAGAGGAGATTCAACAATGACAATACGAAGACGTCAGCACCAGCAGCAACTGGTTCCAAGGGAGGAGAGCGACCACCGGTCATATGCTATAAGTGCGGAAAAGAAGGACATATCAGCCCAAACTGTCCACAACAGTTTAAGGTATGTTATAACTGTGGAAAGTAAGGACATATCGCTCGAGATTGCACTGTAGCGAAACCAAGTTCAGCGGGGACGGTGACTCAAAAAGTTGTCCCAGAAAAGTCAAAGTCAACGGTTCCTGGAAGAGCGTTTTTCGTAACTGGTCAGAATGCGAGAAACCCGAACGAAGTTAGCACGGGTTAGTTAATTATAAATTTTTGCGAAGTCTATATCTTATTAGATACCGGTTCTACCCATTCATTTATCTCTTGCTTGCGTTCAACGTTTAAACTTGACTCCGGAGAAATTAGACTTTGACTTATCTGCTGAAACTCTGTTAGGAGAAATTTTCATCACATCCATTGTTTATAAATCTTGTTTGATCCAAGTTGGCACCATCACATTACCTGTTGACCTTATCTCTTTAAAGATACTTGCTTTTGATGTAATTTTAGAAATTGATTGGTTAACTACTCATCATGCCAAAATTGATTGCTTTCGTAAGGTTGTTAGTCTTCATATTCCTAAGCAACCTGTTATTCAAATTCAAGCAACCAAACCATTGAAGTCAAACTCTTTCATATCAATCCGTAAAGTCATTCGTTTATTGAAAAACGGATGTCAAGCTTTCTTAGCTATGTCATGAATTTGAACAAAAATACGTCAGATTTGAATGATATTTCTGTTGTTAGTAAAATTTTTGACGTATTTCCTGAAGAATTTCTTGGCTTACTCCCAGAGCGTGATATTGAATTTTGTATCGACTTTGAACCCGGTACAAAACCCATTTCTAAAATCTCATATCGAATGGCTCCTATTGAACTTCAGGAGTTAAAAACCCAACTATAGAAGTTGATAACCGAGCCTCTATCTGGTGACTTCCTTTGTGGAATGCACTGAAGCCAGACTCTCCGTAGGGGATACCATATTCGTGTGGTAGTAAACTGATAGGTGTCATTGTGACGTGCTATCCAAGATTGGGATATGAGTCACAGTTGAGAGCAACCTAAGTCAGTAATCGAAATACGTAGCTTTCTAGTTATTATCGGAGATTCGTAAAAGGATTTTCTCGAATCGCTACTCCATTAACTCAGCTGACTCGAAAAGATACAAACTTCGAATGGACCGAGGAATGTGAGAAGAGCTTCCAAGAATTCAACATGCGACACCGACGTTGGCTCGAGCTGTTGAAAGATTTTGATCACACCATCCAATACTATCCTAGAAAAGTAAACGTGGTAGCTGACGCATTGATCGTATGCGAGTACGAGTGCGATATTGTTGAACACAAAGACCTATTTTGTATAATTTATAAATGATAGAGATAGAGTTAATGACTCTAGGAACCCACGTGATGATATACGAGTAAAATCGACTTTAATCGATAAAGTTAAAGTTGCTCAAGCTACAGACCGGGAGCTGATGCGTATGAAGAAGAAAGTACAAGAAGGTGCTATTCCGAAAGCAAGAATCGATGAAGAAGGAATACTTCGAGTCCACTCCAGACTTTGTGTTTCTAACGATTCTGATTTGAAGTACAAAATCATGATGGAGGCACACAATACACCATTTGCAATCCATCCTGGAGTACTAAAATGTATCGTGATCTTCGACATACATTTTGGTGGAACAATATGAAGAGAGAGATTGCAAAGTTTATCTCGAGGTGTTTAACTTGTCAACGTGTAAAGGCGGAGCATCAAGTGCCAAAGGGTCCATTGCAACCACTTGAGATTCTGAAATGGAAGTGGGAACACATTACCATGGATTTCGTTACGGGTCTTCCTACGGTTTCTCAAGGCATAAATGCTATTTGGGTGATTATTGATAGATTAACCAAGTCTGCTCATTTCTTTCTGATACGTGAGACTTATTCCCTTGAACGTCTTGCTAGTATGTACGTGAATGAGATTGTAAGGTTGCATGGCATGCCAGTATCCATAGTTTCGGATCGTGACCCAAGATTCACTTCAAGATTTTGGGTTAGCTTGCAAAAAGCTATAGGCACGGATTTACGATTTAGTTCAGCTTACCATCCTCAAACGGACGGACAATCAGAGAGGACTATTTAAACTCTTGAAGATCTATTAAGACTTTGTGTCCTAGATTTCAAAGGGAGCTGGGATAAGTACCTACCATTGGTGGAATTCTCCTACAATAACAGTTATCAGGCAAGTACAGGTGTGGCTCCATTTGAAGCATTGTATGGACGAAAGTGTCGCTCTCCAGTATGTTGGGATGAGGTGGGAGAAGCAACGTTGTTAGGACCAGAGTTCGTACGAATGACTACAGAGAAGATCCAAACGATTCGACAACGTATACAAACGGCACAGGATTGACAAAAGAGTTATGCGGATCTTCATCGAAAGGACGTGGAATTTGATATTGGGGATCATGTATTATTGCGAGTTACTCCATGGAAAGGAGTTACAAGATTCGGGAAGAGAGGAAAGCTCAATCCACGATTTATTGGTCCATTTCAGATTCTTGACCGAGTAAGAGATGTGGCCTATAGACTCGCCTTAACGCTAAGTATGTCACGTGTTCATAACGTTATTCACGTATCGATGTTACGTAAATATGTGGACGACCCAAACCACGTTATTGAGATAGAACCAGACGAGATAGCCGAAGACTTAACGTACGAAGAGGTACCTGTTAAGATCTTGGATAGGAAGGACCATGTCCTACGCACGAAGGTCATACCACAAGTTAAAGTTTTGTGGAGAAATCATGCTATTGAGGAAATGACCTGGGAGTTAGAAACGGAAAAGAAAACGAGGTATCCTCATCTTTTCGAAACACCAGGTACGTATGTCAATTTCGAGGACGAAATTTCATAAGGAGGGGAGGTTGTAAGACCCCAAATTATTAATCAATGAAATTTAATTTTCTCTATTTATTATTCTGAAATAGTAAGGGTTGATTTGATTAATGTGGTTAGTTATGGGTAAAATGCACAAATATTTTAAATAAGCAAGTGGTCCTAAAATATTCATTGTTGTCAGAGAATATTTGTTTGGTCGTGGAATATTCTTGTTGTCGGAGAATATTCGTACGACGGCGCAGCCTTGTGTGAGCCCCATAACGGAAAGCGATTGGATGAAGAAAACGACAAAAACAAGTTGTTTATAAATAATGGCGTAGTTGTTACCGTTAATACTGTTGGAATACCCGGTGGTTAAAACACAGTAATACGCGTTGTTGCACAGTAGTACACGGTATTGCACCAATTATTGATTCTTACGTAAGAAGGCACTACTCAATAATTGTTACAGTAATTACTGTTCAATATTGTATTTTATTGATTCAATAATTGCTGCGTTGATATTTTATATTACTGTTGTTTTAATAATTGTCACTACACAGTATTTTCTATTATCAGAACAATGATTCATATTATCTGAATAATATTATTAGATAACATTATTGGCAATGTCTAGAAAGTTCTGTCTAAGGAGAGGTTTGGTCATCTAATTGTGCGCCAGTAAGGAGAGATCCTTATTGGAAAGCCCCCTCTTTCCTGGGAACGGCCTGGTTGCCAGTACTGTGATTCTGTAATATTATTTATAATTAATTATTGATTTATATGATGAGGAAAATATTGATTTTATGTGGATATAGATGGAGAAAATTTTTAATGTGACAATTGTTGAAAATTAATATTTTATCTTTTTCTGATAAAATAATTCATTTAAATATATTATTTTAATAATATATTGATGGTGATATTTTTACAATGAATGTGGGATATATGAGTATATGAGGAGAAAGAGTATTTTTGTGACATTAAATGATTAACACATGTTTTGTGTGTTGATGGACACAATTCTTGACCGAAAATTTATTATTGACTGTAAAATCGCCCGTTTGTGGATTTCGGTCAATTTCTGTTTGGAATTTGGAAAAACTTTCTTCTGCAAAGTTGTAGAGAATTGAATTTTCTATAAAAACTCGCGAGATTTGAATTTTCTGAATAAAGGGCTATTTATTATGAATTATTGAAGTTCTAAAGTTCCGAAATAATTGATTTTTGGAGTTTAAAATGTTTTTTTTAAGAAAAACGTTTTTTGTTGCAATTGAGTGGCTCACATGTGTTATACATGATCTGAAATCAGATTCAAGAGGTGGGCTTGACAATTATATAAATATATTATTATTTTATTCAATTTTCTACTTTGGTGTTCTAATCATTTTCCTATAAATAGGGTGTTTAGGTTAGAATTGAAAATCACACCAGAAACTGAAGTTTCTCTCTCTTTCTCTCTCTATATCGAGCGTATTCTTGTGAGTATTTGATACTTTGAGTGTTGCTATACGGTGCAAGTTTTCTTCAGTACTATATCTAGTATTCCAGTCAGAAGTACCGTATTTCCGAGGTAAGGGATGTTATTTCTTCTTAAATGATATTATTTTCTTCAATATCATTATGTCAAAGTATTGATCTGAACTTTTTATCAAATTTGGAACTTTTCATGTCGGGGTTACTATTCATGAGTTACTATTCATGAGTTACTATTCACGAGTTACTATTCACGAGTTACTATTCACCGAAAAATGAAATTTTCTTCTTTTCGTCCAAAATATCTATTCTGGATACTAGCTTTGATTGTATCCATATTTTGATCATTCTTGAATTTTACTCCACTATGATTATTTATGAGGTATTTTTGGACATGGAATAGCTGAAATACGAATCCTTAATATTTATTATTTTGTTTCACTGGATTCGTTTCCTTTAAAATATTTTTCATCATCCTCAGTCCTAAATGATGATATAATTGAATATCTTTGGCCTGTAGTGCAAAGATTGATGATTTCTGATGAATATCTTTGGCCCGTAGTGCAAAGATGAACAGGTGTTGAGATGAACATGATCGACTGGTGATACAAATGAATATCTTTGGCCTGTAGTGCAAAGATGAATATTTGATTAAAGATGGTTATTGATTGTTATTACAGGGATAAAATATTGATGATGGACTTTTAAATCTTAGAAGATAGTAGAACTCATTCTCTACTTGACTCTTCTAATGGTTTGTTGTTTCCGCTACAGTTATTGATTTAGAACTTGTTGTCTATTGTATTCTATTAGATTTTTCCCTGTTGAAGACTAACGATAATTTGTTGTATATTATCTTAGTCATAATATTCTTTACTAGGCTAGTTGAGCTCACCCTTTTCCTTGTTGTTCCATTTTCTTCTCAGGAGGCGAGAATGTAGCGAGTACTAGTCGGGGTATGGAATGATGGTTCAAGACAGTTATTTAGTAGTCCTCACTATTTTGTAAAATAGTGTATCAATAAGTATAATGAGGACTTAATTGAGTATGAATACTGTCTAGATGACAATATTTGTATTAAAACTCACAGTATATGTGTTGTCGTATTTTGCATGACAATTGTAATAATAAAGTTGTAGTTATTTTCTGTACCATGTATTTAGCGACTCAGAATGGGTTGGATGGATGGACCTATTTTGGGGACGACACACAACTCCTGATGTTCTGATCGAGAAATCCGAAAGGAGAAATAAAGATGACTACATGCCCGAGATATCAAAGTGACATATCTGACGAGGTAGGTGAAATAGTATACTGTAGTGTCATAAAGTCATAAAGGAGCTGTCATGTCACATCTGCAGTCTACATCAAATAACTTGAGATCTACAAAGCAATTCAAATAACTCCTAATGGCTACATTCTAACGGGAAGGTTGTGAAGGAGTACAAATCAACAAGAGCTTCAAAGATCAAAATGAGACAAAGTTGTAGAATCGTTGAGTTGTTGGAATGCTATTGTTGACTCTACGAGTTCCACCAGAGCTAAACAGAACAAGTCTCAGTGACAGTGAGACTACAAAGGTGGAAGTGAAGCAGCTTTAAAGAAGAACTTGAACAGACTAAAGCTTCACTCAACAAAGATGAGAATGCCACTAAAGATGGCAACTAAGTTGAGAAACAAGAAGGATAAGAAGATAGCATTCAGAAAAGTGACAGAGCACAAAGAAGATCCAGATAGCCACTCTACGAATTACCATGAACCAAAAGCTAAAACAGAACAAGTGCAGAACCATGTCTGCAAACCAGTCAAGAAGGGTTCAGGAAATGCTAAGTGCCAGACGAAGTCTACCAAAAGCTCAAACACCTAGCAAATCCAAATGATGATGGTGCACAACTTACATCGGATGAAGATGAGCAGAACAGAATGAAGATCAGCTACACCAAAGAAGATGTGGTCTAGACTCAAAGCAGAATGCAAAGAGGACCATGCCAAGCTGCTAAGTATAGAAGATGTTTAAGCTTAAAGACATCTTAGCAGCAAGGCACCAACAACAATAATGACAACAACAACAACTAGCCAGGGCCTGAGGGGTTCTTGTCCGGAGGGACTAAATAAAGTTCCAAGCCTGCTGGGCTTGAAGAGTTCTTAGAGAACTAGAGGAATTCCAAGCCTACTAGGCTTGAAGAGTTCTTAGTGAACTGGAGTTCCAAGGCTGCTGGCCTAGAAGGAATCTTAGTGATTCAGGGTGATGCCCTTCCTTAGTGGAAATCCTGTTAGTTAAAGTATAAGAGTGGATTAGGAGCTTGAGTCTCTAAACCACTTAAAATCCCATGTGTATTTTACTTTCAGTCATCTCCTTATTATCATTTACATTATGTACCTAACTGCTATAAATGTTATATATGTATTAACTACTTACAACTAAACTAACTCTATGAATAATATATGTATGCTCATGATTATATCAATGAAGGGGATCTTTTACTTATTCTGATGTACTTGAAAAGATTCTTATGTTTGCCATATGCTAAGTCATTAGCAATACAAAATAAATGAGAAAAGTATTTGAAACAAAAAAGGATCTAGTCAACCCCCCCCTTTCTAGATCTATTATGTGCCTACTAGGAACTAACACCCCTGCCTATTATTCGCATTCCCATAATTGTTCCATTTCCTTTTTCCACTCCCACTTCCATTGCTTCCTTCCACCTTAATAGATCCCTCAACCTTAACATTATTCTTCTTTTCCTTATTATAGAGACTCATGGCCTCACTTCCTCCTTCGCCTATGATAGCCTTTTCCAAGAGTGATGCAAAAGAATTTATTTGCAACCCTGCCACCTTATTATAGAGTCAGGGTTTTAAGCCCATCTTAAACCTTCTTGCCTTTCTAGCTTCAGTACCCACTTGGTGTGGAGCGAATCTAGCTAACTCATTAAACTTTACGGCGTATTCCGAAACTATCATATTTTCCTGCTTTAATTCTAAAAACCTAACCTCCATCCTGCCCTGCATATTGGACGAGAATTAATTCTCGAAGAACAGTTCCTTGAACCTAGTCCATATCACCTCTCCTTCTTCACCCCTAGTTTGATTTGCCTCCCACCAAAAATTTGTCTCCCCTTTCATCATATAGGTAGCAAAAGTCATCTTTTGCTCCTCTGCTACCCTAGTAATAACAAAAGCCTTTCCTATCTCCTTCACCCAAGTTTGGGCTTTTATAGGGTCAGTTGTCCCTCTAAACTCTGGCAGTCCTATTGCCTTGAAGTCTTTAATGTTCACCAATCGATTGTCTAGCTGATTTCCTGTGGCTGGTATTCTATTCTGTATGGCTTGAGCTAACATATTAGCAAAATTCTGCATTGGGTCTGGTTGTCCTCCAGCATTGTTAATAGATTCTTATGCTCTTTGGTTTCGTCTTTTTGGCGGCATTATCTGGTTAAATAAAACCATACATTATTCTTTGTTGTTTTACATTCTATGACTCATCATATAAGTGTTAACATGTAAGACGTAATTTCAAACTCAAACAATCATATACTAAAAATATTGGATTTTGAAAAATTTGGTTTACTGTATTAACCAATTATTAGATAGATACTTACTATCTTAATACCAAACTCATTTCCTTAATCAAACATATATTCATATTCATTCAACTAATTCATAGTACTTTACATCATATAGCACATATCGCTATAAATATCTGTTATCCCTTTGTGACCACAAAAGTCGAGAATCGATGCTATAACTTATACAAAAGTTTGGAATAATATATTACACACACACACACACACATATATATATATATACACACATCATTGAACATATATATTCGGATAATACTAATCCTACTTATTTACTATTCCTTCTCCTACTCGTGTACAACCTTTCACCTGATGACCTACTAACCCACAAATAAAACATGCACCTTGCTTTGGATTGGGACAATGAGGAGAGATATGTCCCTCATGTTTGCAATTGTAGCATACATTATCCCCCTTTCTGCATGCGCCTTCATGTTTCCTTTTACAGTTTGTACACTTTCCTATTCTTTTAAAGTTCTCTTGGTTATAATCAGAATTTCCTATATCAGATCAATCATCTTTCTTTTCCCCTTCTAGCTTGGAGTTGCACATGATATGCTTTATTTAGCTCCCATCTGATCAATTTGGATTTTCAGTTTATCTTGTTCTTCCATTATTTCGATTAACGCCTTTTGTAATTGACTATTTAATAGTCTTTCTATTTTCCACAACTTTTCTAGAGAAGAAACCTTGTTCCGTAGATTCTGCACTTCCATTGATGCCTGGTCAGCTCCAATTTTTGTGTCTGAATCACTATCTATCAGTACCACCATTTCTGGTTCTGGTACTACATTTTCCAATATAATCACCTCATCAGGGTTGCTTTCAATGTGAGCCTCTATTTCAGTTATTGGCTTAGATATTGGCTCAGTTTGAGTGATTTGCTCCTTCTTCACGATATAAGAGTATCCTAATCCTTTTTCACCTGACATCTACACATAAATTATCTTAATTAGTACATAATATATATTATATACACACAACAACTAATAGTTTTATATAAGTTACTTTTATTTCGTTTTACGATGAATTTATTTAATTCATCTTCTTTAAACTTTATTAATTTGAGTTATTCGTGTTTTCAACGCTTCCCTTTATCCTAAGGTTATAGCCTAAGGTATCACCACCTAAGGTTTCTAATCTAAAGCTTTGATACCATGTTGTGACACCCCCAAATTCGGGTACTTGAAACCCGTACTTGGTGTTCCACGACAACATTCATTCAAACTACTTAATATATTAATTAAGAAAAAATATTATATCAAATTTTTCTACTACCCAGTTACGATAACCTTTAAGTACTTCATTACATGATAAATAGTAAATTATCATAATAACTAGTTACAGTTATTACAAATAACACTTGATAACTATTCCTTCAGCTTTCTCTTTCCTTATCCTTACCAAAACCTTCTAGTCGATCAAGCTTAGTTGAAAATATTTAAATTTAAAGCAAGAATGAGCATTTGATCGCCCAGCAAGTAATATCAATTAATAAACATAAGCTGAAAGAAATAAATATTTTCTTTAAACTATACTTCTACAACCAATCAATTGTTGTGAAGTAAACTGAAATAATACTAGTCAACATATCCAATCATTCACATTTTTGAAACTACGTACTGACTATGAATGTTGAGCGTTCAATAGACCATGAACTTTCATTTTCAATTTTGAAAAGGTTTGTACATAAATTCATCTGCAAACCGTCCTGATTTACGGACACATTGGATGATCAGCCCGTATGCCCTGTATTGATCAACATTACATGCTAAAACGATTTTACGTTCATTATAACCGCCTTTGGCGCATAAAAATTTCCCAATTTTTGGATGTTCATACTCAGTCTGGAGTTGGAACAAAAACAATTTAGTTAGACGACTCTATCATAAACAATCATGTTCAATGATGTATTTTAAACTATGTCTAGCCGAGTAAAATAGCTTAGACATCTTTTAATCATATATACATACCAAAATTCAATAGTATGTATCAACACTTGTTCAAATACAACCATTATCCAAGTGAGGACATTTGCATAACCAAACTTAACTCATAACGAACCGAATAAATTTTAATCATATATGGATCTGATGAAGACTGTAATAATATATTTGTGAACAATGAACTAATCGAATGAAATTCATTAAAGTAAGGATATTTGCATAATATAAATGAATTAAGAATATTTGTTGAACCATAGAACCATTGCACAGAGTACATGCAACGGTTAAGATACTTGCAATGAACATAGACAACTTGCATAATATAAAATATTACACAGGTTAGGAAACTTGCATTGTTATAGATCTCTTGCATAAAGTAAATGCATAGAGTAGGGATACTTGCACAATAAAAGAGTATAGAAACTTGCATAACCATATACCTGTTTGCACAAAATAAAAGTAGTGCATAAGGTTTAGATACTTGCCTTAATTGTTGTTTACTGCTACATAATTTAATATGACTTCTTATGAAAGACCTATCATTAATAAGATTGATCTATCAATTAGAATTACATATCTTACTTATTATACCATTATTCCATAATAATTTATCTAACATGTAATCACATAATCAAACACCTTAAATTTTTAACAATATTATTATCCTTTGATAGTATTTCAATCACTAAACCATATACATTAAGACTTAACATTTACTCTTTCATTTTATAAGTTTTTCTTTAAAATCTAATAAGTCAAATACTAATCCAGCAACCTGGATTATTCAAATAGACCAATCCAGCAACCTAGATTATCCAAACATACCAATCCAGCAACCTAGATTGAAATTTAGTAAACTAGATTGCAATCCAGCAAACTGGATTCCAACTGGATTCTAAACCAGCAACTAGATGGTCAATCCAGCAAACCAAATTGCAATCCAAAAAACTGGATTCAATAATTCTTTTCACAAAAATACCAAATCAACTTATTATTTTTCTATCTTTTGGCCAAACATAAATACATATATTCCATTCACAATAAGAATCTTTCTATAATTTTTTAACTCTCTTTAGTATTTTTCAAAAATCATTTTTAGCTCGTAGCTTAAGAAATTGACCCTATTATGCTCAACTCTAAAAATTCTCATCTCTTGGCAAAATCTTACACATTTTAACGTGAACTTCCAGTTTAAATTTTGTGGCCATTGGAGTTATAGAACTCCAGTTATAACGATTTTTGTCAGAAAAACCCAAATATTGAAATGACCATAACTTGGTCAATTTAAGTCGGAATGAGCTCATATTTAGACAGGAGCTACTTTATTTCATATATTTTCATGTTCCAAAAGCCCGGAATTTATTTCAAAAATAAAATGACCAAAAATGCCCTTACAAATTTCTGGGCAGTTTGTTTTGCAAAATTTCCATTTTTACCTACTTTGCCAAAAATAGTCCATACGAAAATATACAACTCATTTTTCAGTGATTTCACTTGGGTTTGAAAGATAACTCATCATATTACCATCCCAAATATTTTCAGAATTTTTGAAGGTCAGAAAAATAACAAAACTACCCCTGGCAGTGACTGGCCCAAAACTGTTTTATTTCTTTTTTAACAACGAAACTATTTTGGCTAAAACAGTCACTACTACTTGTAAAAATATTATTTTAGAGTGCTACCATTTGGGTTTAGTAGTTAACTTATATATCTAGTACTCCTCTTTGACGAATTACAAAAAGAAGGTGTAGATCAAAAAAATTAGTTGATCAAAGGAAGAGAAAACTAGGATTTTCAAACTTAAAAAAAAACTAGTTTCTTTTCTCTCCTTTTTATTCACTTTCTAACACTCATATATGTTAGATCTAAACATGAAACCATATAAAACATGTAAATATATAGTTTTCAAGTTGAAAAATACAAACTCCATATTCCATTAAACAAACAAAAGAAATGAAAATAAAAGCTTTAAACTTAGAGTTTATACCTTAATTTTTGGGCTACTCTTCTATCTCTTCCAAAGTATGAGATGAACTTAGGGTGCATCAATGGTGAAACTCCATCTTCCTCTTCTCCCTCTTTCCACCGAATTCTCTCTCTCTCTAGCTTTTCTTTGTTAGTTAAAAGAAGATAATGAAATGAAAGAAAAGATGAAAGAGAATTAAATTTGATGAGATGTATTTCCCCCACCTTCTTTCCCTTTCTCTCTCTATAATTATTACAAATTGCTTACTAGCTTGGTGAAATGTGGTGTCTTCATTATAGTTTTGACACCTAGCTAAGTTATGGGTAAATATCTTTTGAAAGATGTGATATGAAAATGATGATATGCATTCCCCTTCTCTCCTCTCTCTCATAGTCGGCGAAGTGACCTTTGTGACGCCCCCAAAATAGGTATACATCACCCATTCTGAGTCACCAAATACATGGTACAAAAATAAATACAACTTCAGTAATATAATTATCGTGCAAAATACGACAACACATATACTGTGAGTTTAAATACAAATATTGTCTAATAGACAGTATACAAACTCCAAAGGAGTCCTCATTACAATTATTGATTCACTATTTTATAAAATAGTAAGGACTACTAAAACAACTATCTTGAATTATCACTCCATACCCCGGCTAGTTCCTGCTAAATTCTCTCCTCCTGAGAAAAACAATGGAACAAAAAGGAAAAGGGTGAGCTCAACTAGCCCAGTAAAGAATATTATGACTAAGATAATATACAACAAATTATCATTAGTCTTCAATAGGGAAAAATCTGATAAAATATAATAGACAACAAGTTTTAGATCAACAACTACAGCAGAAACAGCAATCCATTAGAAGAGTTGAGTAGAGAAAGAATTCTACTATCTTCTAAGATTTAAAAGTCCAACATCAATATTTTATCCCTGTAACATCTGTAACGATCGAGAAATTCGGATCTTATTGTAAAATGATTTTATTAAATTAAATAATAATAAAATCTTATTCTATGTGTTATGAAGATGGTTGTCGTTATATAACCTAGTGATGTTAGAATGTCGTAGTATTTGAGCTATGTGGATGAATTAAAGTGTTTGAATTTCCAAGACGAAAATAAAAGTTTTTCGAGAAATTTTTCGAAAAAACACTATTCATCGGGATTTGCTCGGGATATAATTTTGAATTTTCGAGAAATACGTAATGATAGAATAACAAGGTAAGATGGATTATGTAATAAAAATCTAATTATGGAAAATGTAATATTTCGCTTGTGGACTTAATTTATAAACGTTAAGGAAGTCGAAATAGTAATGAATAAGTAATAATGGTATGATACTTAGGTATTGTAAAAAGTAATGAAAAGAGTATAATACGAAGTATTATACGAGTTAGTATGAAGAATGAAATATCGTATATAAATTCTATATGAATTAGAATACGAAAATGATACATAAACAATATGTATATGTATTAAGTAATGTTAATGGATTTGGAAGATTAGTTAACAATTGGTACAAGTCCAAGTGAATAAAATGTTAAGGCCCAAATGATTAGTTAATAAATAGGTTAGTGTTTATTAATGTAAAGCCCAAGGATTTATTTAATCCAAGCCCAAGCTAGAATCCATGAGTTGTTTGACCCATGGGGCAAACCATATTTATATGGTTGAATGTGGTGACCAAGTTAATGTGGGGGCCAAGACTTAGGAGTAATGGCCAAGCAAAAGATAAAAGTTGTGTTAGCCAAGTAATGAATAGTAAGGAGGTGGGATGATTTAATGACTAAACTACCCTAGCTTTGTAAATTCTATAAATAGAGGAAGCTTGCAAGCCATTTGTTAGTTGTTCAAGTAATCCAAACATTGCAAAGTGCTTAAGTGTTAGAGAGAATAAGTTACAAACAAGTTACTTCCATAAGTAAGAAGAAGAAGAAGAAGCTACTTACCAAGACTTCAAAAGTAAGACTTCTTTTCTATTATTTTCTATCTTTACCATGATAGGTTAATAAGAAAAGTTTGGAACAAGGAACATGAATGTTAAAAAGTAAGAAGAATGAGTAAGCAATGAACTTAAGTCACATAAGTTGGTGATAAATCATTTAAGTTAACATAAGTTATAAACTTATGTGAAAGTATTATGAACTTGTAATGAGTTTAGTAAGAGATGTGATATGGATGTAAAAGAACTTGTATGATTATATGTATCATGAATACATAAGTAAAAGTTATATGTTGAGAACATATAAGGTATGATGATTAAGAAACTTTAATTGTCATAAGTCATGAACAATGAAATATTAAGTAGTTTATAATTTGACAAGTTATAAGCTCATGAAGAAATAAGTCTAAAATCCAACAATTAGAATAAGTTGTTGTAATAAGTAGGTTGAGATGTTCACATGATAAATGGAATTCATTGGTAATGTGGAACAAATCATAAGAATGAAGATTTGCCGGAAATTGCACGATTGGACGATAATCGTCGAATTCGTGAAATTCTCAAAATAGAAGTCAAATTTTGTATTTGAACTCGGAACCGTTGTTTTCCAATGGAGATAAGTCATATTTGGCATTTAAGAGTTGTGGACTCGGAAATGACCGGATTCCGACTTAGAACGAAGAAACGAGTGTTGAACGTTCACGAACGATTATCGTTTTCATTAAAAAATGAACCAATAGGTGCATTTTTAGCAAACGAAGTCAAATAGATAAAATTCTTGTATGAATGCGTAGATCACATAATTTGTGAATCGTAGGCTTTTGAACGAGCCAATTCGGACTTATAACGAAGAAGTTATGCATCCGGGAAGTTCACAAAATTTAAAAACTGAAATTATTTTCTAGTGCACAGAGTTGGCGCCGTGGCGCCAACCCTAGGCTAAATGAGTCGCGTCGCAGCGCATAACAGTACCCGAGCACACTGCAAGAGTTCGCCGCAGCGCGAACCGTAGTACAATTTGTGGCGCCGCAGCGCCATGTACAGTGAGAAAATCTTCTTGAGTGTGGCGCCGCAGCGCGGCCCATTAAGTAAGGACTCGCGCCACAGCGCCAGTCTCAGAACAAAGATAGTAATGAATGTTTCTAAGTACATAGAAAGGAAAGCTAATTGTTTTGAAAGTAAACACAACTTAAGGAATGTAATGTAACTTTGTTTAAACTTTGTTAAACCTTAAGGATGTTGTATAAAAGTTGAGATAACTTAGTAGAATATAAATGCAAGGATAATGATAAACTAGAACGAATAATAACTGAATCTAACACACAATTAGATTGAGAAGAAGAGTAAGATATAGTCATATACATACTTGATTATATATGACCTAATGTAAGGCATTGTGTGATCATGTATTGTAGAGACTTGAAAAACTTAAACATAAAGTTAAATTACGGTAGCAGACGCTAAAGGCAAGTATTCTTACTCTTGTCTCAGTTCAATCTGAACAAGTTTTTGAGGTTCATGTATTCTTTCGCATGAATTAAGGTATGTTGAAGTTAAAGCCAATCCCTTGGCTAGACTTGGTAATTCATTCATCTATTATCAAATGTCGTTGTCTTTTGTCAACTACTCAATATGGTTTTCAAAAGAAGATTGAAATGTTAAACAAATGTTTTGTCGGTAAAACGACAGGCACGTGAGGTTGCCAAATGATTAAACGTACATACGTTTAATGGATGTAGTGTTGATCAACATATAGTACAATAGGCTGATTACCTAGAAGTGCTCGTAAGTAATATCGGGCTTACGGAATTCGTTCTGGGTTGTCCTTTTTCCGAGAAAGAATGAACACTCAAGGTCTTTGACCGGAGTGAATGTTTTACTAAATATTGTTATTATTATAAAACATTTTAAAAGAAAGATGAAGTGCTATTTTGAATTATCAATAGTACTTCATAACTATTGTTCAGTTATTGAGGATATACGATTCATACGTGTCAAGCATGTTGTTATTGAATTGTTATACTTGCTGAGCTAGTTATGCTCACTCTTGCTTGAACCATATGAATGCAGCTAAGACTGAACGTCCTGAAGGATCGAAAAAGAATAAAGAAAAAGCTAAGGCAGATTGTTAAGTTGTCTTGCAATAGAATAGGTCTAATGTTGTAATGTAACTGATATTATGACAAAGAACCTTTGTAATGGGTATAGAACCTGGGAAATGTAAATATTACTTTAAATATATAGAAGTTATGCTCGTTCTTTGAGACTTTCAATTGAATGAATGGATGAATGATTGTACAGTATAGCACCATCTGTCAGGTTGGAAGATACCCGGATTTGGGGGCGCTACAAATTGGTATCAGAGCCTAGGTTATAAAACTTAAGGGGGGAAATTGAACCTTAAGACATAACCTTAAGAAAGAATAAAGAAGTAAAAGATGGAAAGTAACCCTATAAAAATGCATTATATTATGTTATGTGTTTCTATTATTTTACTGACGTGTACTAATCAAACTATATTATTTTATTGTAGATGTCAGGAGAAAATGATATGTATAGAGACATACAGGTAGTGAGCGAGGATTCGGTTAATCGGGTAGAGATACTACTAAATCCTGTAGCCGTAGAACCAGAGGTGGTGACAATCGAGTCTGGAGACTCAGACGATTTAGACTACATGTCTATATTTGATGGCATGCTAGAGGAGGAGGTGGACGTGATGTCCTTTGATCAGGTTCCACCTACAGAGGAATTGTCTACGGGGGAATCAAAGAAGGCATTGTTTATATCAGTATTGGATAGAAATATCCATTACTTCCAAGAGGCTAAGGAGTTGAAAGAGGAACTCCAAGCTGTCCGTGAGGACAAGACTAGCATGGAGGGAATGTGGGAAGAGGAGCACGATGATAGAATTCTAGCTAAAGACAAGGTCCGAGAGCTGAAATATGAAGTCTTTGAGCTCAAGCAGGAGCTAAAGACTAAATAGCAGAAGTTGGAGAGGATGTCCTATATACATAGGAGTTCTCATGTGGATTTCCAGCAGCAGGTAGCTGGGTATCCGATAGAAGCAGAACAGACCCGACATACTATCAGTAGAGATGTTATTACCGGTCTGGCCAGCAAAGATTTTGAAAATGCCCTAAGGCAGATGTAACCTAGCAATAGCTAGAGTAGCTTAGATATGTAAATATTATGTATCTAGTAGTGACGTAAAACCCTCTTTTATATAACAAAGGGTAGTCTTTTATAAAATCCCAATTTTTGTAAAGTAATTGCGGGATGGTAATGTAATCAGCTAAGGCTGAGTAATGTAAACAATGTAGTTTTATACTACAAGTTATGAATCAATATAAGTCTTTTTATGAAATATATTGAGTAATGAGTATGAGTTATTGTTTTATTATAAATAATAACAAACCAACAAGAATAAAGTAATAATGATGTGCTGTTTTCTTAACAGCAAAATGCCGCCAAGAAGGAGACAACGAAATCAAGGCACTAATGTTAACCAACCGGAGGGTGGTCCAATTAATTCAATGCAGAAGTTCGTTAATCTTTTAACGACTGCATTTAATATAACGGGGGCTAATGTACCTGTGATTCCGGGAGTAGTACGAGCAACTACTTTTAAGGATTTTAAAAGTGTAGGTCCGCCGGAGTTCAAAGGAACTACGAAACCTATAGAAGCCCAGACTTGGGTAAAAGAAATCGAGAAAGCATTTGTAATATCAAATGTTAAGGAGGGTCAAAAGGTTGCCTTTGCAACCTATTTGATGAAAGGAAAGGCCAACTTCTGGTGGGAGGCAAACCAGGCTAGGGCCGATATAGGAAATCTAACGTGGGAGAGATTTAAGGATATTTTCTTCGAGGACTATTTTCCCACGAGTATGCAAGGGAGGATGGAAATGAGGTTTCTTGAATTGAAATAAGGGGATATGACAATTCCCCGGTATGCCGCCAAGTTTAATGAACTGGCACGATTTGCTCCACATCAAGTGGACACTGAAGTAAGAAAGGCTAGAAGGTTCGAGTAGGGCTTGAAACCCTGGCTCTATAGCCGAATTTCTGTGTTCCAAAGTACTTCCTTTGGAACCATATTAGAAAAGGCAATAATTGCCAAAGGTGGGAATGAGGCTCTCAGCCAGTACCATAAGGATAAGAAAAACAAGGGCAAGGTTGATGGAGGAATCAAGACCGAGGGAGCCAGTGGAAGTGGCAACGGTCAAAAGAGGAAGGGCTTTAACTCTGGGAATACCGGAGTAAAACAAGGGGATTCTAAGAGAAGGATGGAGGCTTGTAAAACCTGCGGGAAGACTCACTTAGGAGTCTGTCTCAAAGGAAAGGCAGTATGTTATAATTGTGGACAGGAAGGGCACATTTCGCCTAACTGTCTAAATCCAAAGAAAAATCACGGATGTTTTGTATGTGGATCAACTGACCACATAGCGAAGAACTGCCCGAAGAAGGGGACGGAAGGAAATAAGGGAACTAATAGTGGCAAGTTGGCTATTAGTGGTCCATCTCAGCCAGGTAAATCAATGGCTCGCACTTTTAATATGACGGTCCAAGATGCTGTGGCATCAGGGGATGTAGTTGCAGGTATTATTCCGATCAATAACATAAATGCATACGTACTTTTTGATTCGGGTGCTACTTGTTCGTTTATAGCGTGTGATTTTGCTAGACGACTAGAATTATTACCCAAAAAATTACCTATACCTTTGAACATTAAGGTAGCAAATGAGGAGATAATTCCTGTTGAAAATATTCATAGGAGTTGTTGCATAGATGTACGGGGTTGTAAGTTATCGGTAGATTTAATACCGATAAAGTTAAGAGAATTCGACGTAATTCTCGGAATGGATTGGTTAATTAGCCATGGAGCAATTATAGATTGCCAAAAGAAGTGTGTGAGCATCAAGACGTTGAAGCAACCTCCTGTAGTATTTTACGGTAGTAAGTTATCGGGACGTCCGTGTTGCCTTACGATGACACAAACTAGAAAATTATTAAGGAAGGGTTGTGTAGGTTACCTTTGCCATGTTGTGGATACCCAGAGAGTGGGAGCAACCATGGAACAAATACCTATAGTAAATGAGTTCATGGATGTATTTCCAAGTGAGTTACCGGGGTTGCCGCCGGATAGGGAGATTGAATTTGTGATAGATGTTGTGCCAGGAGCGGCACCAGTCTCAAGGGCACCGTACCGTATGGCGCCTGTGGAAATGAAAGAACTAATGGTTCAGCTACAGGAACTATTAGACAGAAAGTATATTCAACCAAGTGTTTCTCCGTGGGGGGCACCAGTGTTGTTTGTCAAGAAGAAAGACGGATCGTTGAGACTTTGTATCGACTATCGGGAGTTGAACAAGTTAACGATAAAGAATAAATACCCATTGCCCAGAATCGATGATCTCTTTGATCAATTGAAAGGGGCAAAGTATTTTTCTAAAATAGATTTGCGGATGGGGTATCATCAGTTGAAGGTCAGAAAGGAAGATGTACCACAAACGGCATTCAGGACTCGTTATGGTCATTACGAGTTTCTGGTGATGTCATTTGGGTTGAAGAATGCACCAGCTGCATTTATGGATATGATGAACAGAGTGTTCAAACCATATTTGGACAAGTTTGTCGTTGTGTTTATCGATGATATTCTAGTCTATTCTAAGACGCCAGAAGATCATGCTGAACACTTAAGATTAGTGTTAGAGACACTAAGGAAAGAGAAGTTATATGCGAAATTCACTAAATGTGAATTTTGGCTGGAAAAGGTTCAGTTTTTAGGTTATGTTATTGACCAAGAGGGGATTTCAGTAGATCCAGCGAAGGTGGAAGCAGTGATGAATTGGGAACAGCCGAAAATACCGACTGAGGTGCGGAGTTTCCTAGGGTTAGCAGGGTACTATCGCAGATTTATCCAAAAAATTTCGAAGATAGCTACCCCGTTAACAAATTTAACAAGGAAGACGGTGAAATACGTATGGACGGATAAATGTGAAGACAGTTTTCAAGAACTGAAGAAAAGATTAAGTGAAGCGCCTGTTTTGTCATTGCCAGATGACACAGAAAATTTTATAGTGTATAATGATGCTTCGCATAGGGGACTTGGTTGTGTGCTTATGCAACATGGCAAAGTATTTGCGTATGCGTCACGGCAGTTGAAGGATTATGAGAAAGTTTATCCTACTCATGATCTGGAACTGGCCGCAGTAGTGTTTGCCCTAAAGATATGGAGACATTATCTTTATGGGGAAAAATGTGAGATATATACGGACCATAAGAGTCTAAAGTATATTTTCACTCAGAAGGAGTTGAATATGAGGCAGAGAAGATGGCTAGAGTTGATAAAGGATTATAATTGTGAAATCCTGTATCACCCTGGAAAAGCCAATATAGTTGCTGACGCCTTAAGTCGGAAGGGTCGGGAAAAGTTGTCTATGTTGATGGCTCAAGATGAGTTAATAACAGAGATGGCTAGTATGGAAATAGAAGTAAAAATGCCGAGTGATTCGGAGCAGATACTCTTTGAGATGGAGATGCAATCTACCATCGTAGAAAGAGTCAGGGAGGTACAACTCAAGACTGACGAATGTAACCAAATGAAGAAGCGGTTATCCAAGAAGGAAGATACTAAGTATAGTCTTGATAATGAGGGATTATTAAGATTTGAAGGAAGAATTTGGGTTCCGAATGAGACGGAATTAAAGGAGCAAGTGTTACAAGAAGCTCATTGTTCGAGGTACTCGATACATCCTGGTAGCACTAAGATGTATCAAGACCTTCGACAGAGTTTTTGGTGGCCAAACATGAAGAGAGAAATAGCAGAGTATGTGAGTAGGTACTTGACTTGTCAAAAAGTTAAGGCTGAACATCAACGACCCAGTGGCTTATTACAGTCATTGAAGATTCCAGAATGGAAGTGGGAGCATATTACGATGAATTTCGTGGTGGGACTTCCGACGACAAATAAAGGGTACGATGCAATTTGGGTAATAGTGGACCGGTTAACGAAGTCAGCTCACTTTTTGCCAATCAGGGTCAAGTATAACTTAGACCAATTAGCTAAACTTTATGTTAAGGAAATCATTTCCAGACATGGAGTACCGGTATCGATTGTGTCTGACCCTGATCCACGATTCACATCGAACTTTTGGAGGAGTTTGCAAGAACAGTTGGGAACACAGCTGAAGTTAAGCATAGCGTATCATCCTCAGACTGATGGGCAGAGCGAGAGAACAATTCAGACGTTAGAAGACATGTTGAGATCTTGCGTCATGGATTTCAAGGGTAGTTGGGATAATCATCTACCGCTAGTAGAATTTGCGTATAACAGTTATCATGCAAGCATAGGTATGCCGCCTTATGAAGCTCTGTATGGAAGAAAGTACAGAACACCGTTGTGTTGGGATGAGGTGGGAGAACGCCGGATGCTAGGACCAGAATTGGTGCAGCAGACAGCGGAGGTGGTAAAGTTAATTCGGATGCGTCTCGTCACAGCTCAAGACAGACAGAAGAAGTATGCAGACTCGCACAGACTAAGCCGAGAGTTTGAGGTGGGCTCGTATGTATTTCTAAAGGTATCTCCTTGGAAAGGAAAGATACGTTTTGGAAAGAAAGAAAAGTTAAGTCCAAGGTTTATAGGACCTTTTGAAGTATTAAAACGGGTGGGAGAGGTAGCTTATATGATAGCATTACCTCCAGACCTAGAACGTATACATAACGTGTTTCATGTATCGGTATTACGTCCATATAAGCCGGACTATAAGTATGTAATCGAGTATGAGCCGATTCATATCGAGAAGGACTTAACATATGAGGAATCGCCGATACAAATCATTGATAGAAAGGAACAAGTTCTGAGGAACAAGGTAATACCATCAGTAAAGGTATTATGGAAGAACCACGATGCTGAGGAAGCAACGTGGGAGCTAAAAGAACAGATGAAGAAAAATTTTCCCCATCTATTTGGTTAGAGTAAGATAAGATTCTGAGGACAGAATCTTTATAAGGGGGGAAGAATGTAACGACTGAGAAATTCGGATCTTATTGTAAAATGATTTTATTAAATTAAATAATAATAAAATCTTATTCTATGTGTTATCAAGATGGTTGTCGTTATATAACCTAGTGATGTTAGAATGTCGTGGTATTTGAGCTACGTGGATGAATTAAAGTGTTAGAATTTTCAAGACGAAAATAAAAGTTTTCCAAAAAAAAATTCGAAAAAATACTATTAATCGAGATTTGCTCGGGATATAATTTTGAATTTTCAAGAAATACGTAATGATGGAATAACAATGTAAGATGGATTATGTAATAAAAATCTAATTATGGAAAATGTAATATTTCAATTGTGGACTTAATTTATAAACGTTAAGGAAGTCGAAATAGTAATGAATAAGTAATAATGGTATGATACTTAGGTATTGTACAAAGTAATGAAAAGAGTATAATACGAAGTATTATACGAGTTAGTGTGAAGAATGAAATATCGTATATAAATTCTATATGAATTAAAATATGAAAATGATACATAAACAATATGTATATGTATTAAGTAATGTTAATGGATTTGGAAGATTAGTTAACAATTAGTACAAGTCCAAGTGAATAAAATGTTAAGGCCCAAATGATTAGTTAATAAATAGGTTAGTGTTTATTAATGTAAAGCCCAAGGATTTATTTAATCCAAGCCCAAGCTAGAATCCATGAGTTGTTTGACCCATGGGGCAAACCATATTTATATGGTTGAATGTGGTGACCAAGTTAATGTGGGGACCAAGACTTAGGAGTAATGGCCAAGCAAAAGATAAGAGTTGTGCTAGCCAAGTAATGAATAGTAAGAAGGTGGCTTAAGGAGGTGGGATGATTTAATGACTAAACTACCCTAGCTTTGTAAATTCTATAAATAGAGGAAGCTTGCAAGCCATTTGTTAGTTGTTCAAGTAATCCAAACATGCAAAGTGCTTAAGTGTTAGAGAGAATAAGTTACAAATAAGTTACTTCCATAAGTAAGAAGAAGAAGAAGAAGCTACTTACCAAGACTTCAAAAGTAAGACTTCTTCTCCATTACTTTTTATCTTTACCATGATAGGTTAATAAGAAAAGTTTGGATTAAGGAACATGAATGTTAAAAAGTAAGAAGAATGAGTAAGCAATGAACTTAAGTCACATAAGTTAGTGATAAGTCATTTAAGTTAACATACGTTATAAACTTATGTGAAAGTATTATGAACTTGTAATGAGTTTAGTAAGAGATGTGATATGGATGTAAAAGAACTTGTATGATTTTATGTATCATGAATATATAAGTAAAAGTTATATGTTGAGAACATATAAGGTATGATGATTAAGAAACTTTAATTGTCATAAGTCATGAACAATGAAATATTAAGTAGTTTATAATTTGACAAGTTATAAGCTCATGAAGAAATAAGTCTAAAATCCAACAATTAGAATAAGTTGTTGTAATAAGTAGGTTGAGATGTTCACATGGTGAATGGAATTCATTGGTAATGTGGAACAAATCATAAGAATGAAGATTTACTGAAAATTGCACGATTGGACGATAATCGTCGAATTCGTGAAATTCTCGGAATAGAAGTCAAATTTTGTATTTGAACTCGGAACCGTTGTTTTCCAATGGAGATAAGTCATATTTGGCATTTAAGAGTTATGGACTCAAAAATGACCGGATTCCGACTTAGAACGAAGAAACAAGCGTTGAACGTTCACGAACGTAATGAACCAATAGGTGAATTTTTAGTAAACAAAGTCAAATAAATAAAATTCTTGCATGAATGCGTAGATTATGTAATTTGTGAATCGTAGGCTTTTGAACGAGCCAATTCGGACTTATAACGAAGAAGTTATGCGTCCGAAAAGTTCACAAAATTTAAAAACTGAAATTGTTTTCTGGTGCACAGAGTTGGCGCCGCGGCGCCAACCCTAGGCTAAATGAGTCGCGCCGCAGCGCGTAACAGTAGATGAGCACACTGCAAGAGTTCGCCGCAGCGCAAACCGTAGTACAATTTGTGGCGCCGCAGCGCCATGTACAGTGAGAAAATCTTCTAGAGTGTGGCGCCGCAGCGCGGCCCATTAAGTAAGGACTCGCGCCGCAGCGCCAGTCTCAGAACAAAGATAGTAATGAATGTTTCTAAGTACACAGAAAGGAAAGCTAATTATTTTGAAAGTAAACACAACTTAAGGAATGTAATGTAACTTTGTTTAAACTTTGTTAAACCTTAAGGATGTTGTATAAAAGTTGAGATAACTTAGTAGAATATAAATGCAAGGATAATGATAAACCGGAACGAATAATAACTGAATCTAATACACAATTAGATTGAGAAGAAGGGTAAGATATAGTCATATACATACTTGATTATATGTGACCTAATGTAAGGCATTGTGTGATCGTGTATTGTAGAGACTTGAAAGACTTAAACATAAAGTTAAATTACGGTAGCAGACGCTAAAGGCAAGTATTCTCACCCTTGTCTCAGTTCAATCTGAACAAGTTTTTGAGGTTCATGTATTCTTTCGCATGAATTAAAGTATGTTGAAGTTAAAGCCAATCCCTTGGCTAGACTTGGTAATTCATTCATCTATTATCAAATGTTGTTGTCTTTTGTCAACTACTCAATATGGTTTTCAAAAGAAGACTGAAATGTTAAACAAATGTTTTGTCGGTAAAACGACAGGCACGTGAGGTTGCCAAATGATTAAACGTACATACGTTTAATGGATGTAGTGTTGATCAACATAGAGTACAATAGGCTGATCACCTAGAAGTGCTCGTAAGTAATATCGGGCTTACGGAATTCGCTTCGGGTTGTCCTTTTTCCAAGAAAGAATGAACACTCAAGGTCTTTGACCGGAGTGAATGTTTTACTAAATATTGTTATTACTGTAAAACATTTTAAAAGCAAGATGAAGTGCTATTTTGAATTATCAATAGTACTTCATAACTATTGTTCAGTTATTGAAGATATACGATTCATACATGTCAAGCATGTTGTTATTGAATTGTTATACTTACTGAGCTAGTTATGCTCACTCTTGCTTGAACCATATGAATGCAGCTAAGACTGAACGTCCTGAAGGATCGAAAAAGAATAAAGGAAAAGTTAAGGCAGATTGTTAAGCTGTCTTGTAATAGAATAGGTCTAATGTTGTAATATAACTGGTATTATGACAAAGAACCTTTGTAATGGGTATAGAACCTTGGAAATGTAAATATTACTTTAAATATATAGAAGTTATGCTCGTTCTTTGAGACTTTCAATTGAATGAATGTATGAATGATTGTACAGTATAGTACCATCTGTCGGGTTAGAAGATTCCCGGATTTGGGGGCGCTACAACATCAATCAATATACATCTTGAATCAAATATTCATCTTTGCACTACAGGCCAAAGATATTCATTTGTATCATCAGTTGATCGTGTTCATCTCAACACCTGTTCATCTTTGCACTACGGGCCAAAGATATTCATCAGGTAATCATTCATCTTTGCACTACAGGCCAAAGATATTCATTAGGTAATCATTCATCTTTGCACTACAAGCCAAAGATATTTAGTAATATCATTATTTAGGACTGAGGATGATGAAAAATATCTTAAAGAAAATGAATCCAGTGAGATAAAAGATCAAAGATTAGGATTCGTACTTTAGTTTATCCAAGTTTAAAAATACTTCATAATAACCAATTGTGAAGCAGAATTCAAAAATAAAGATCAAAACATGGATACAATCAAAGATAGTAACCATAATAGACATCTTGGACAAAAAAGGAGAAAATTTTATTTTTCGGTGAATAGTGTTGTGACGCCCCCAAAATAGGTATACAACACCCATTCTGAGTCGCCAAAATATATGGTACAGAAACAACTACATCTTTATTATTACAACACAATAACTGTGAGTTTAAATACAAATATTGTCATCTAGACAATATCCACACTCAAATAAGTCCTCATTACAATTATTGATACATTATTTCACAAAAATAGTGAGGACTACTAAAATAACTTCTAGAACCATCATTCCATACCACGACTAGTACTCGCTACATTCTCGCCTCCTGAGAAAAATGGAACAAAAAGGAAAAGGGTGAGCTCAACTACCCAGTAAAGAATATTATGACTAAGATAATACAGAACAAATTATCGTTAGTCTTCAACAGGAAAAAATCTAATAGAATACAATAGACAACAAGTTTTAAATCAATATTCGCAGCGGAAAATAATAATTCATAGAAGAGTTACGTAGAGAATGAAATCTACGATTATCTATGAATTTAAAAGTCCATCATCAACATTTTATCCCTGTAACATCAATCAATAATCATCTTTGCACTACAAGCCAAAGATATTCATCAGTTGATCATATTCATCTCAACACCTATTCATCTTTGCACTACGGGCCAAAGATATTTATCAGAAATCATTCATCTTTGCACTACAGGCCAAAGATATTCATTAATATCATCATTTAGGACTGAAGATGATGAAAAATATTTTAAAGAAAACGAATCCAGTGAAGCAAAAGAATAAATATTAGGGATTCGTATTACAGTTTATCCATGTCTAAAAATACCTCATAAACAATCATAGTGGAGTAAAATTCAAGAATGATCAAAACATGGATACAATCAAAGCTAGTATCCATAATAGATATTTTGGACAAAAAGAAGAAAATTTCATTTTTCGGTGAATAAGTAACTCATGAATAGTAACTCATGAATAGTAACCCCGACATGAAAAGTTTCAAATTTGATAAAAATTTCCAACTAATATTTCGGCATAATGATATTGAAGAAATAATATCATTTTTGAATAAAATAACAACCCTTACCTCGAAAGAACAGTACTTCTGGCTGAATTACCAGATATAGTGCTGAAGGAAACTTGCACCATATAGCAATACTCAAAGTATAAAAATACTCACAAAATGCGCTCGATATTATAGAGAGAGAAAGAGAGAGAAGTTTTCAGTTTTTGGTGTGATTTTTAATTCTAACCTAAGCACCCTATTTATAGAAAAATGCTTAGAACAACAAAGCAGAAAATTTAATATAATAGTATTATTTTTAAATAAAATTCGTACGCACACCTAGCATCTGAATTCAGCCACCTAATCACATGTTAAATGAGTCCCAACATTGAAAAAAATGTTTTTTATAAAAAAAATATTTAAAACTTCAAAATTTAATTATTTTGGAACTCCGAAACTTCAATAATTCATAATAAATAGCCCTTTTGTCAGAAAAATTCAAAACAAGCGAATTTTCAGAGGAAATTCCATTATCTACAACTTTGCAGAAGAAAGTTTTTTCAAATTCCAAACAAAAATTGACCGAAATCTATAAACGGACGATTTTACAGGCTATAATCAAATTTTAGTTAAGAAATGGACTCACAGACATGTTTAACATGTTTTAAACAACTTTTACAACAAAAATACTCTTTCTCCTCATATACTCATATATCCCACATTCATTATAAAAATATCATCATTATTATATTATTAAAATAATATATTTAAATGAATTATTTTATCAGAAAAAGATAAAATATTAATTTTCAACAATTGTCACATTAAAAATTTTCTCCATCTATATCCACATAAAATCAATATTTTTCTCATCATATAAATCAATAATTAATTATTCACAAATAATATTACAGAATCACAATACTGACAACCAGGCAGTTCCTAGGAAAGAGGGGGCTTTCCAATAAGGATCTCTCCATATTGGCGCGCAATTAGATGACCAAACATCTCCTTCGACAGAACTTTCTAGACATTGCCAATAATGTTATCTAATAATATTATTCAGATAATATGAATTATTACTTCGATAATAGAAAATACTGTGTAGTGACAATTATTAAAATAACAGTAATATAAAATATCAACGCAGCAATTATTGAATCAATAAAATAAAATACTGAACAGTAATTACTGTAACAATTATTGAGTAATGCCTTCTTACGTAAAAATTAATAATTGGTGCAATACCGTGTGCTACTGTGCAACAACGCGTATTACTGTATTTTAACCATCGGGTATTTCAACAGTATTAACGGTAACAACTACGCCGTTATTTATAAACAACTTATTTTTGTCATTTTCTTCATCCAATCGCTTTCCGTTATGGGGCCCACACAAGGCTACGCCGTCGCACGAATATTCCCCGACAACAAGAATATTTCACGACCAAACGAATATTCCCCGACAACAATGAATATTTTATGACCACTTGCTTATTTGAAATATTTACGCATTTTACCCATAACTAACCTCATTAATCAATTTAACCCTTACCATTTTAAAATAATAAATAGTGGAAATTTAAATTTCATTTATTAATAATTTGGGGTCTTACAAGTGTCGTATTCGTGAATAGTGCCGTATACGTGAATAGTAATCCCGACACAAAAAGGTAAAAATTTCACAATAAAATTCATACCGATATTTCGGTATAATGATATTGAAAGAATAACATCATTAGAAAGAAAATAACATCCCTTACCTCAAAATATTAGTACTTCTGATCGGAATATCGGTATAAAGCTGAAGGAAACTTGCACTGATGAATAGCAACTCACAAAGTATCTAAATACTCGCAAAATACGCTCGATAATATAGAGGAGAAAGAGAAAAAACTTGTTTCTGGTGTGATTTTCAATTCTAACTAAGCACCCTATTTATAGGAAAATGCTTAGAACGCCATAGCAGACTAACCTGCTACCTGATGGATTTACCTGCTACTATTTAAGCCCACCACTTTTGAAAATAAATTACAGCACATTTTATAACCATATAAAATAAATATATTCATCATTTATATCCACATAAAATAAATATTTCCTTATCATATAAATCAATAACTAATTATTCACAAATAATATTACAGAATCACAATTATGACAACTAGGTCATTCCCAAGAAAGATAGGGCTTTCCGATAAGGATTTCTCCTTATTGGCGCGCAATTAGGTGACCAAACCCCTTTCCTAGACATAACTTCCTTAGACATTGCCAATAATGCTATCTAATAATATTATTCAAATAATATGAATTATTGATCTGATAATGGAGATACTGTGCAGTGACAATTATTGAAACAACAATAATATAAAATATCAACGCAGCAATTATTGAACCAATAAAATAAAATATTGAATAGTAATTACTGTAACAATTATTGAGTAGTGACTTCTTACCTAAGAATCAATAATTTTAAAAATACTGTGCAATACCGTGTGTTACTGTGCAACCACGCGTATTACTGTATTTTAACCACCGGGTATTCCAACAGTGTTAACGGTAACCATTACGCCGCTATTTATAAAACTCAAACTTGTCGTTTTCTTCATCCGACAGTTATCCGTTATGGGGCCCACAAATGGTTGTGCCATCGTACGAATATTCACCGACAGAAAGAATATTCCACGACCAAACGAATTTTTCCTGACAAAATGAATACTTTATAATCACTTGCTTATTTTGCAAAATTTACACATTTCACTCATAACCAAAGTATTATATCAAATTAACACTTTATTATTCAAAATAATAAGTAGAGGAAATTTGATTTTATTCATTAAAAAGTTGAGGTCTTACAGCCTTAATATCCTCCATGTTTTATTTTGTTTTTATTTCTTATTTAGTATATTAAATGTCCAAAATGGCCCCCTTTCAATTGGGCTAAGCTTGGGCCATTTTATTTGATGTCTTTGGCTTTTAAATTAACTCTTTGGGCCATAGAAAAATTAATATCTTCCAATACTTTCCATTTTATCTTACCCTAATTATTTAATTAGGGTTTTCATTCACTCGTTTGTAATTTAAATAATCACCCATGTACATTAAATTTGTATAACCCAATTAGACTTTTTACTAAAGTTATAAAATTAACTAATTGAGATATATAAAATAAATCTCTTTAGGGTTAGTATATATTTTAAATACTAACATTATTCCATATTACAACCCTTAGGTAATTTAATTATCATACCTTATATATATATATATATATATATATATATATATATATATATATATATTGTAACGACCCCAAAATAGGTCCATTCCATCCAACCCATTTTGAGTCGCCAAATACATGGTACAGATAACAACTATAACTTTATTACAACAATTGTCGTGTGAAATACAACAACACATATGCTATGAGTTTGGATACAAATATATACCAACTGTGACTCATGTCCCAACCTTGGATAGCACGTCACAATGACACATTACATAAAGGTATAGTCAAAAACTGTTTTAGAAATTAGAATCTTTGAGAAGTGCTCAAGGAAACCCTCGTACATGGGAGGTCATGCTTCTAGGTTATGATAGATATCATATGGCCACAGAATTATCCTTGGTTGACCCAATAGACCCCAAAGAAAAACAAGAAGGTTACTATCATATTCTTCCCAATGGTGAGTCTTCTCTTGACTTATCATTATCTCCACTGTCTCTAATTGAGAATTATACTTCAAACAAATACCAAGATTATATAGGTAGTGCTCGTAAATATACTCAGCAAGTGGATGAGCACAACCTTGTCTTATGATGACACGAGATTGTATGTCATTATACATCCTGTAAGATAGTGGCAAAACACCCTTCCAAGTTAAATTCACCTCACCCTCAATATCTATAGATCACCGTTCTATTCCCTTGTTATCCCTCGCTCGACCCAGCTACACTTTTATTACCTGAAAGGAATTGTGAAGCAAAAGGGTGAGCACAACTAGCTCAGTAAAGAATATCATGACTAAAGATAAATTATCAATAGTCTTCAACAGTAATAAATCAGAGATTTAGAACATATGGTAGATGATAAAACTTTTCAACCATAGTTGCAGCGGAACGAGCAATCCATTAGAAGAGTCAAATAGACTATAAAGTCTATTATCTTCTCCACGTTAAAAGTCCACCAAGAATGTTTTATCCCTGTAACATCAATCAATAGTTCCTTTCCACAATCATATGAATAATTCATAATCATAATTGTGATTCTAAATTTCGCATCCAAGACGAAGATAATTTTCATCACCTGTCTTTACCTGAAACATCAAAGATCATGGTTATACCAAATCACAGTTCCTGTTCATAATCATACTAATAAATTCATCTTTGCATCACGGGCCAAAGATATTCATCAACAGTTCATCTTTACACTACATGCCAAAGATATTCAACAACAAGTCATCTTTGCACTACGGGCCAAAGATATTCATCAACAACTCATCTTTGCACTACAGGCCAAAGATATTCCTCAATAGTTCATATTTGCACTACAGGCCAAATATATTATTATCTCAAAGAAATATATAATCATTTCAGAATTTATATAACCAATAATTATAACCATGTTGATCATTTCACCTTTGCACTTAAACTAAAGATATTCAATTATAAATTCAATGGTCATGATCATACCTGTAACGCCCCCAAAATAGGTCCATTCCATCCAACCCATTTTGAGTCTCCAAATACATGGTACAGAAAATAACTACAACTTTATTACAACAATTGTCGTGCAAAATACAACAACACATATGCTATAAGTTTGGGTATAAATATATACCAACTGTGACTCATGTCCCAACCTTGGATAGCACGTCACAATGACACCTTACATAAAGGTATAGTCAAAAACTGTTTTAAAAATTAGAATCTTTGGGAAGTGCTCAAGGAAACCCTCCTACATGGGAGGCCATGCTTCTAGGTTATGATAGACATCATATGGCCACAGAATTATCCTTGGTTGACCCAATAGACCCCAAAGAAAAATGAGAAGATTACTATCATATTCTTCCCAATGGCGAGTCTTCTCTTGACATATCATTATCTCCACTGTCTCTAGTTGAGAATTATACTTCAACCAAACTCCAAGATCATATAGGTAGTGCTTGTAGATATACTCAACAAGTGGATGTGCACAACCATGTCTTATGATGACACGAGGTTGTGTGTCGTTAGACATCTTGTATGATAGTGGCAAAACACCCTTCCAACGTTGGGTTCGCTTCACCCTAGATGATTCACCAAATATAACTACTAAATGATGAACACCGTTCTATTCCCCTGTTACCCCCGCTCGACCCAGCTAAACTCTTATTACCTGAAAGGAATTGTGAAACAGAAGGGTGAGCACAACTAGCCCAGTAAAGAATATCATGACTAAAGATAATTAAATTATCAATAGCATTCATCAGTAATAAATCAGAGATTTAGAACATATGGTAGATGATAAAACTTTTCAACCATAGTTGCAGCGGAACGAGCAATCCATTAGAAGAGTCAAATAGACTATAAAGTCTATTATCTTCTCCATTTTAAAAATCCACCAACAATGTTTTATCCCTGTAATATCAATCAACAATTCTGGTCCACAATCATATGAATAACTCATAATCATAATTGTAGTTCTAAATTCCTCCTCTCATCCAAGACGAAGATAATTTTTATCACCTATCTTTACCTGAAACATCAAAGATCATGGTTACACCAAATCACATTTCCTGTTCATAATCATACTAATAACTTCATCTTTGTACTACGGCCAAATATATTCATTTGTATCACCAGTTGGTCATGTTCATCTCAACACATGTTCATCTTTACACTTCTGGCCAAAGATATTCAACAACATGTCATCTTTGCACTACGGGCCAAAGATATTCATCAACAATTCATCTTTGCACTACAGGCCAAAGATATTCATAAACAATTCATCTTTGCACTACAGGCCAAAGATATTCCTCAACAGTTCATATTTGCACTACAGGCCAAATATATTCATCAACCGTTCATATTTGCACTACAGGCCAAATATATTATTATCTCAAAGAATATATAATCATTTCAGAATTTATATAACCAATAATTATAACCATGTTAATCAATTCACCTTTGCACTTAAGCTAAAGATATTCAATAACAATTCATCTTTGCACTATAGGCCAAAGATATTCAATAACTGTTCATCTTTGCACTACGGCCAAAGATATTCCTTAACAGTTCATCTTTGCACTATAGGCCAAAGATATTCAATAACTGTTCATCTTTACACTCAAGTAAAAGAGAAATTCAACATCAAGGTCATAAAAATGTTATATATGATAATAAAAACAATATAATCAATAAATAGTTTTAATCTCAAGAGTAATATTCATAAATCAACTATAATTTGGTTAGACAAAGAAACCAATTTTGTCATGAATAGTAACTCGTGAATAGTAACCCATGAATAGTAACTCATGAATAGTAACTCATGAATAGTAACTCGTGAATAGTAACTCATGAATAGTAACTCGTGAATAGTAACTCATGAATAATAACTCGTGAATAATAACTCGTGAATAGTAACTCATGAATAGTAACTCGTGAATAGTAACTCGTGAATAGTAACTCATGAATAGTAACTCATGAATAGTAACTCATGAATAGTAATTCCGACATGAAAAGTTCCAAATTTGATAAAAAGTTCAGATCAATACTTCGGCATAATGATATTGAAGAAAATAATATCATTTAAGAAGAAATAACATCCCTTACAACAATATCCCTTACTATCCCTTACAATCCCTTACTATCCCTTACTATCCCTTACTATTTCTTACGATAATATCCCTTACTATCCCTTACAATCCCTTACTATCCCTTACCTCAAAAGAGCAGTACTTCTGACTCGAATAACGCTGAATGAACTTGCACCGTATAGCAACACTCAAGATATCAAAATACTCATAAGTGTGACAACCCCAAAATAGGTCCATTCCATCCAACCCATTCTGAGTCGTCAAATACATGGTACAGAAAATAACTACAACTCTATTACAACAATTGTCGTACAAAATACAACAACACATATGCTGTGAGTTTGAATACAAATATATACCAAATGTGACACATGTCCCAACCGTGGACAGCACCTCACAGTGACACCTTACATAAAGGTATAGTCAAAAACTGTTTTAGAAATTAGAATCTTTGGGAAGTGCTCAAGGAAACCTTTGTACATGGGAGGCCACGCATCTAGGTTATGATAGATATCATATGGCCACAGAATTATCCTTGGTTGACCCAATAAACCCCAAAAAAAATGAGAAGATTACTATCATATTCTTCCCAATGGTGAGTCTTCTCTTGACTTATCATTATCTCCACTGTCTCTAATTGAGAATTATACTTCAAACAAACACCAAGATTATATAGGTAGTGCCCATAGATATACTCAGCAAGTGGATGAGCACAACCCTGTCTTATGATGACACGAGGTTGTATGTCATTAGACATCTTGTATGATAGTGACAAAACACCCTTCCAACGTTGGGTACACCTTACCCTATTGGATTCACCAAATATAACTACTAAATGAACTTTTCTATACTGCTTCGGGAGAACATCCACAGCTAGAGACCACCGTTCTATTTTCCCGTTACCCTCGCTCGACCCAGCTACACTCTTATTACCTGAAAGGAATTGTGAAGCAAAAGGGTGAGCACAACTAGCTCAGTAAAGAATATCATGACTAAAGATAATTAAATTATCAATAGCCTTCATCAATAATAAATCAGAGATTTAGAACATATGGTAAATGATAAAAATTTCAACCATAGTTACAGCGGAACGAGCAATCCATTAGAAGAGTCAAATAGACTATAAAGTCTATTATCTTCTCCATGTTAAAAATCCACCAATAATATTTTATCCATGTAACATCACTCAACAGTTCCTTTCCACAATCATATGAATAACTCATAATCATAATTGTGACTATAAATTTTTCTTCGCACCCAGGACGAAGAATATTTTCATCACCTGTCTTTACCTGAAACATCAAAGATCATGGTTATACCAAATCACAATTCCTGTTTATAATCATACTAACAAATCCATCTTTGCACTACGGGCCAAAGATATTCATCAACAAACCATCTTTGCACTACGGGCCAAAGATATTCAACAACAGTTCATCTTTGCACTACAGGCCAAAGATATTCATCAACAGGCCATCTTTGCACTACATGCCAAAGATATTCATCAACAATTCATATTTGCACTATAGGCCAAATATATTCATATCTCAAAGAAATATATAATCATTTCAGAATTTATATAAACAATAATTATAACCATGTTGATCAATTCACCTTTGCACTTAAGCTTAAGATATTCAATTATAAATTCAATGGTCATGATCATACCAGTCACAATTCAACTTTGCACTACAGGCCAAAGAGAACCCTAGTCATGATCATACCAATAATCTACCCATCTTTACACTCCAGTGAAAGAGAATTTCAACATCAGGGTTATAAAAATGTTATATATGATGATAAAAATAATATGATCAACATATAGTTTTAATCTCAAGAGTAATATTCGTAACTCATGAATAGTAAATCGTGAATAGTAACTCATGAATAGTAACCCCGACACAAAAGATAAAAATTCCACAATAAAATCCATACCAATATTTCGGTATAATGATATTGAAAGAATAACATTACTTAAATTTATAAACAATTTATTTTAATTGTTTACACTTTACTAATTAATGCATTTAATCATCATAAAATGCCAACTCTTATAATTTCATCATCAATAACCAAAACCCTCATCAAAAATCTGCATATACCTCATATAGGATTCTCAAGCCATAAAATCCTATTTTCCAATTTTCTTACTTCACAAAACATATTTAATTTATTTTCTCATAACTTGTCTATTTTCATGAAAAATACCAAATCAGTTCCAAAAATATTTCTTTTCTGGGATTTATCAGAATATAGTCTCATATTGAACATATATTTTTCTCAGAATTTTTAAAAGTCATTTACTATTTTTCATATGGTCAAAACAGCCGAATATTTAGACATTTATCAAAAATTATACTTTTGTCCAAAAATTTTGAAATTAACAGAGTATACTTCTATCATATACATGTACTCCCAATAAAATTTTCATCAATTTTGGAGTTAACCACAAGGAATTATAAGCGGTTACTTTTAAAATAGTCTTTTCCCGTAAAATTCATAACTCTTAATCTATACATCCAAAAATCACCATTTTTGGACACAATCAATAAAACTCATCAAAATATCATTTCAAATTTTTTCAGAATTTTTGAAGATCAGAAAAATTACGAAACTGAAAAATATAACAACTCTTAAAATCCCTTAATATCCCTTACTATCCCTTACTATCCCTTACCTCAAAAGAGCAGTACTTCTGATCGGTATAAGGCTGAAGGAAACTTGCACTGATGAATAGAAACTCACAGAGTATCTAAATACTCACAAAATACACTCAATAATCTAGAGAGAGAAAGAGAGAAAACTTATATTTCTGGTGTGATTTTCAATTCTAACTTAGCCCTCTATTTATAGGAAAATTTTGGTAGGTTTGACCTGCAACCTGATGGCTTTACCTGCTACTATTCCCACCCACCACATTTGAAATATAATTCAGCACATTTCTTCACCAACCACAAGTGGGGCCCACCAATTCTAGAATTTTCCACCAAAATGATAAACTCCGAAAATTCAACAATTTCTGAACCAGTCATCTCGTAAAATTCATAATAAATCATACGTTCATTTTTAACGGTTCAAAATTTGTGGGCATATACTCAACTTATATATGTATAACATATCCAAAAATTACCACGATCCAACGGTCGGATTAAAAATTATAACCCTCGCAATATATCTCAAAAACCCTAATTTGATTTTCAACACCTCCGTTTCGACAAAAATACAGATAAAACACCTCAACATTAACTCCTTTATTTTTAACCACAAAAATATATCCCTCATTTATATCCACATAAAATAAATATTTTCTTATCATATGAATCAATAATTAATTATTCACAAATAATATTACAGAATCACATTTATGACAACCAGGCCGTTCCCAGGAAAGAGGGGGCTTTCCAATAAGGATTTCTCCTTACTGGCGCGCAATTAGATGACCAAACCTCTCCTTAGACAGAACTTTCTAGACATTACCAATAATGCTCTCTAATAATACTATTCAAATAATATGAATTATTGATCTAATAATGGGAAATACTGTGCAGCAACAATTATTGAACAGCAATAATATAAAATTTCAACGTAGCAATTATTGAATCAATAAAATAAAATATTGAACAGTAATTACTGTAACAATTATTGAGTAGTGCCTTCTTACGTAAGAATCAATAATTTCAAAAATACTGTGCAATACCGTGTGCTACTGTGCAATAACGCGTATTACTGTATTTTAACCACCGGGTATTCCAACAGTGTTAACGGTAACAACTACGCCGTTATTTGTAAAAACTCAAATTTGTCGTTTTCTTCACCCGACAGTTATTCTGTTATGGGGCCCACAAATAGCTGCGCCGTCGTACGAATATTCCCCGACAGAAAGAATATTCCACGACCAAACGAATATTCCCCGACAACAATGATTATTTTATAACCACTTGCTTATTTTAAAAAAAAAATTCATATTTCACCCATAACTTTAAACTTTTATCAATTTAACCATTTACTAAATAGAAAAATTGAATAATTTTATTTCATAAAATTCGGGGTCTTACAATAAGAATACGCTCGATATATAGAGAGAGAAATAGAGAGAAAACTTCAGTTTCTGGTGTAATTTTTAATTCTAACCTAAGCACCCTATTTATAGGAAAATGCTTAGAACACCAAAGCAGAAAATTGAATATAATAATAATATAATTACAAAATTTCAAGCACACCTCATCACTGAATTCAACCATAAACATGTGCCACTCAAATGTCAAAAATGTTTTTCTTAATAAAAATAATTAAAACTTCCAAAAATCAATAATTTCGGAACTTCGGAACTTCAATAATTCATAATAAATAGCCTTTTATCAGAAAATTCAAATCTCGCGAGTTTTTATAGGAAATTCAATTCTCTACAACTTTGCAGAAGAAAGTTTTTCCAAATTCCAAACAGAAATTGACCGAAATTCACAAACGGGCGATTTTACAGTCAAAAATAAATTTTCGGTCAAGAATTGTGTCCACCAACACACAAAACATGTGTTAATCATTTAATCCAACAAAAATACTCTTCCTCCTCATTTATTCATATATCCCACATTCATTGTAAAAATATCACCATTAATATATTATTAAAATAATATATTTAAATGAATTATTTTATCAGAAAAAGATAAAATATTTATTTACAACAATTGTCACATTAAAAATTTTCTCCATCTATATCCATATAAAATCAATATTTTCCTTATCATATAAATTAATAATTAATTATACACAAATAATATTACAGAACCACAGTACTGGCAACCAGGCCGTTCCCAGGAAAGAGGGGGCTTTCCAATAAGGATCTCTCCTTACTGGCGCGCAATTAGATGACCAAACCTCTCCTTAGACAGAACTTTCTAGACATTGCTAATAATGTTATCTAATAATATTATTCAGATAATATGAATTATTGTTCCGATAATAGAAAATAATGTGTAGTAACAATTATTAAAACAACAGTAATATAAAATATCAACGCACCAATTATTGAATCAATAAAATACAATATTGAACAGTAATTACTGTAACAATTATTGAGTAGTGCCTTCTTACGTAAGAATCAATAATTGATGCAATACCGTGTGCTACTGTGCAACAACGCGTATTACTGCGTTTTAACCACCGGGTATTCCAACAGTATTAACGGTAATAACTATGTCGTTATTTATAAACAACTTATTTTTGTCGTTTTCTTCATCCAATCGTTTTCGTTATGGGGCCCACAAAAGACTGCGCCGTCGTACGAATATTCTCCGACAGTAAGAATATTCCACGACCAAGCGAATATTCCCCGACAACAATGAATATTTTATAACCACTTGTGTATTTCGAAAAAAATTCATATATCACCCTTAACTTTAACATTTATCAATTTAACCATTTACTAAATAATAATTATAAGAAAAATTGAATACTTTTACTTCATAAAATTTGGGGTCTTACAATACCAGTCACAATTCAACTTTTCACTACTGGACAAAGAGAACCCTAGTCATGATCATACCAATAATCTACCCATCTTTACACTCAAGTCAAAGAGAAATATCATCATTAGGGTTATAAAAATGTTATATATGATAAAAAAATAATATGATCAACATATAGTTTTAATCTCAAGAGTAATATTCATAAATCAACTATAATTTGGTTAGAAAAAGAAACCAATTTTGTCATGAATAGTAACTCGTGAATAGTAACCCATGAATAGTAACTCATGAATAGTAACTCATGAATAGTAACTCGTGAATAGTAACTCGTGAATAGTAACTCGTGAATAATAACTCGTGAATAGTAACTCGTGAATAGTAACTCATGAATAGTAACCCCGACATGAAAAGTTCCAAATTTGATAAAAAGTTCAGATCAATACTTCGGCATAATGATATTGGAGAAAATAATATCATTTAAGAAGAAATAACATCCCTTACTATCCCTTACAATCCCGTACCTCAAAAGAGCAGTACTTCTGACTGGAATAACGCTGAACGAACTTGCACCGTATATCAACACTCAAGATATCAAAAAAACTCACAAGAATACACTCGATAATATAGAGAGAGAAATAGAGAGAAATTTTTAGTTTCTGGTGTGATTTTCAATTCTAACCTAAGCACCCTATTTATAGAAAAATGCTTAGAACACCAAAGCAGAAAATTTAATAAATTAATAATATAATTTTCTTAATTTCCTTAGCACACCACATCAGCTGAATTCCACCATTAACATGTGCCACTCAAATGTCAAAAATGTTTTTCTTAATAAAAATAATTAAAACTTCCAAAAATCAATTATTTCGGAACTTCGGAACTTCAATAATTCATAATAAATAGCCTTTTTATCAGAAAATTCAAATCTCGCGAGTTTTTATAGGAAATTCAATTCTCTTCAACTTTGCAGAAGAAAGTTTTTCTAAATTCCAAACAGAAATTGACCGAAATCCACAAACAGGCGATTTTACAGTCAATAATAAATTTTCGGTCAAGAATTGTGTCCACCAACACACAAAACATGTGTTAATCATTTAATCCAACAAAAATACTCTTCCTCCTCATTTATTCATATATCCCACATTCATTATAAAAATATCACCATTAATATATTATTAAAATAATATATTTAAATGAATTATTTTATCAGAAAAAGATAAAATATTTATTTACAACAATTGTCACATTAAAAATTTTCTCCATCTATATCCATATAAAATCAATATTTTCCTTATCATATAAATTAATAATTAATTATACACAAATAATATTACAGAACCACGGTACTGGCAACCAGGCCGTTCCTAGGAAAGAGGGGGCTTTCCAATAAGGATCTCTCCTTACTGGCGCGCAATTAGATGACCAAACCTCTCCTTAGACAGAACTTTCTAGACATTGCCAATAATGTTATCTAATAATATTATTTAGATAATATGAATTATTGTTCCGATAATAGAAAATATTATGTAGTGACAATTATTAAAACAACAGTAATATAAAATATCAACGCAGCAATTATTGAATCAATAAAATACAATATTGAACAGTAATTGCTGTAACAATTATTGAGTAGTGCCTTCTTACGTAAGAATCAATAATTGGTGCAATACCGTGTGCTACTGTGCAACAACGCGTATTACTGCGTTTTAACCACCGGGTATTCTAACAGAATTAACGGTAACAACTATGCCGTTATTTATAAACAACTTATTTTTGTCGTTTTCTTCATCCAATCGCTTTTCGTTATGGGGCCCACAAAAGACTGCGTCGTCGTACGAATATTCTCCGACAGTAAGAATATTCCACGACCAAGCGAATATTCCCCGACAACAATGAATATTTTATAATCACTTGTGTATTTCGAAAAAAATTCATATATCACCCTTAACTTTAACATTTATCAATTTAACCATTTACTAAATAATAATTATAAGAAAAATTGAATATTTTATTTCATAAAATTTGGGGTCTTACAATACCAGTCACAATTCAACTTTTCACTACTGGACAAAGAGAACCCTAGTTATGATCATACCAATAATCTACCCATCTTTACACTCAAGTCAAAGAGAAATATCATCATTAGGGTTATAAAAATGTTATATATGATAAAAAAAATAATATGATCAACATATAGTTTTAATCTCAAGAGTAATATTCATAAATCAACTATAATTTGGTTAGAAAAAGAAACCAATTTTGTCATGAATAGTAACTCGTGAATAGTAACCCATGAATAGTAACTCATGAATAGTAACTCGTGAATAGTAACTCATGAATAGTAACTCGTGAATAGTAACTCATGAATAATAACTCGTGAATAGTAACTCATGAATAGTAACTCATGAATAGTAACCCCGACATGAAAAGTTCCAAATTTGATAAAAAGTTCAGATCAATACTTCGGCATAATGATATTGGAGAAAATAATATCATTTAAGAAGAAATAACATCCCTTACTATCCCTTACAATCCCTTACAATCCCTTACCTCAAAAGAGCAGTACTTCTGACTGGAATAACGCTGAACGAACTTGCACCGTATATCAACACTCAAGATATCAAAAAAACTCACAAGAATACACTCGATAATATAGAGAGAGAAATAGAGAGAAAATTTCAGTTTCTGGTGTGATTTTCAATTCTAACCTAAGCACCCTATTTATAGAAAAATGCTTAGAACACCAAAGCAGAAAATTTAATAAATTAATAATATAATTTTCTTAATTTCCTTAGCACACCACATCAGCTGAATTCCACCATTAACATGTGCCACTCAAATGTCAAAAATGTTTTTCTTAATAAAAATAATTAAAACTTCTAAAAATCAATTATTTCGGAACTTCGGAACTTCAATAATTCATAATAAATAGCCTTTTATCAGAAAATTCAAATCTCGCGAGTTTTTATAGGAAATTCAATTCTCTACAACTTTGCAGAAGAAAGTTTTTCCAAATTCCAAACAAAAATTGACCGAAATCCACAAACGTGCGATTTTACAGTCAATAATAAATTTTCGGTCAAGAATTGTGTCCACCAACACACAAAATATGTGTTAATCATTTAATGCCACAAAAATACTCTTCCTCCTCATATACTCATATATCCCACATTCATTGTAAAAAATACCACCATCAATATATTATTAAAATAATATATTTAAATGAATTATTTTATCAGAAAAAGATAAAATATTAACTTTTAACAATTGTCACATTAAAAATTTTCTCCATCTATATCCACATAAAATTAATATTTTTCTCATCATATAAATCAATAATTAATTATTCACAAATAATATTACAAAATCACATTACTGACAGCCAGGTAGTTCCCAAGAAAGAGGGGGCTTTCCAATAAGGATCTCTTCCTTAC
The DNA here is from genome assembly GCA_016801055.1 of Panax notoginseng. NCBI lineage: Eukaryota > Viridiplantae > Streptophyta > Magnoliopsida > Apiales > Araliaceae > Panax > Panax notoginseng. The sequence goes on along the minus strand of CM029017.1, from coordinate 75,665,168 downwards.
TGGCGCGTAATTAGATGACCAAACCTCTCCTTAGATAGAACTTTTTAGACATTGCCAATAATATTATCTAATAATATTATTCAGATAATATGAATTATTGCTCCGATAATAGAAAATACTGTGTAGTGATAATTATTAAAACAACAGTAATATAACATATCAACGCAGCAATTATTGAATCAATAAAATGAAATACTGAACAGTAATTACTGTAACAATTATTGAGTAATGCCTTCTTACGTAAAAAAATAATAATTGGTGCAATACCGTGTGCTACTGTGCAACAACGCGTATTACTGTGTTTTAACCACCGGGTATTCCAACAGTGTTAACGGTAACAACTACGCCGTTATTTATAAACAACTTACTCTTATCGTTTTCTTCATCCAATCGCTTTCCGTTATGGGGCCCACAAAAGACTGCGCCGTCGTACGAATATTCTCCGATAGTAAGAATATTCCACGACCAAACGAATATTCCCCGACAATAATGAATATTTTATAACCACTTGTGTATTTCGAAAAAAATTTCATATATCACCATTAACTTTAACATTTATCAATTTAACCATTTACTAAATAGTAATTATAAGAAAAATTGAATACTTTTATTTCATAAAATTCGGGGTCTTACATATATATATATATATATATATATATATATATATATATATATATATTAGGTTACATAACTTTATTTTTAATTCTTTTTATATACAAAATAAATGTATACACATTATATAATGTATATTTATTTATCACATACACTATTCCACATAATCCATAACACATTTGTCATTATTGATAAATTCTTTGTTAGAGTTTATGCCCTAGAGGCCAATTATTTGATATAATTGCTTAACGTTTAGATATTATATTTGATTGAATAAATGAATGATTTTATTATGATTTTATTTACTGCGTTATATAAATGTTAACATAATAAAAATCCTTAGAATAGTGATGCAAATTATATAGTTTCAAGTATGTGACTTGAACACGAGATTATATAATTACAATTAATATCATTGTTCTTAAATGTTCCTAGTCGAGTATCATTGTTGATAGGACAACAATGATGCATTAAGACTAGTATGTGGATTGACTGATGACCAAATCTCATTGGTCATAAATATATGAGATATTAAGTCAATGCATAGGTACATGTTAGAGAACGATGTACTGGACAGACCCATCATGAGAATTCTATGTGGAACATTATGCGAAGTATCATTAGCAATTCTCATAGTGACAATGATGTAATGGTCCTCCAACCTGAAATCACTATATTTTTACACGAGAATTTATGTACTTTGATATCATCAAATGTCACCTTTAATAGGGTGGACTATAAAGGTGATTATTGGGTACATCATGAATCGTGTGAGGAATATGAGTGATCTAGATAGAATTTAACCATCCTATATATTAGGGGTGATATCCATATGCCTCTTAATTGAGTAGGAGTATGAAATACATGGTCCATGCTCAAATAGTGATTTGTTTCATATAGTCTACTCATTGATCAAGAAAAAATCAGATTAAATTATGAAGAGTATGACACATTCCATAACTCGAGTTTAATCTAGGATATTAAGGTTAAAAAGATTAGATTACATTAAAACATTGGTCGCAAAAAGGTTGCATCGAATCATCGATCTTATTATTACTTGGGTAGCAGTGATGCATTACTAGATGTCACTCACTGTTTATAATTTTATAATATGATTTTAAAATTATTGTCAACGTAATAATAACCTATAGGGTCACACACATAGAACGTAATTAAAAGAGAATTAATTTAAATTGTAAAGATTTAAATATGTCAATATGATTGATAGTATTTAAATTACGAATTTAAATTAATAGGATAATTTATATATATAGGTATATTAATTAAGTAAGACGTAATTAAGATATATATATATAAATTTGGATTTTAATAATATTAGGTTTTGATTAATTCCTCCTAACTGCTATATATATATATATATATATATAATATATATCAGTCATTTTAGGGATTAAGTCAAAATACAAAACCCTAGCCGCTCTTAGAGAGAGACTAGAGAAAACAGTTTCAAAAATCCTTATCATTGGTGGCTAGTACCGCGGTTCCTTCTTCTGCAGATCGTAGGACGATTCGCGGAGCGTTCGTGTGGATACCGTAGAGACGCAATTCTGTTGGATTGCGTAAAGGATTCGAAGCCGTTTCAGAACTCTTTCATAATCGATATAATATCTAAACCACTGAATTAATTTCTGTTTTGCATGGATCCTGTTTTTGGTTTCAGAAATTGCTTTGATTATTTTATATTTCCTCTGCGTTTTTGTGCCGAAACCCTACATTCTTATCATATTTAAATACTCACATAATCATATAATCACTTTATATAATTCATATCAATAGTTAATAACTTAAAGATTGTAAATCTTTTTAATTTACCATTCAAGGTTAACATGCAAGCTATGTTAATTCTTAACATAACTTATCATACTCACCCTTAATCAAATTGATTAAGTATTCACCTTAGTTAACTTAAACAAATAAAGTAACTATCTTACTTAATTCATATTGCATATGTTTAAAATATTACGGATACCAATCATTATAATAATTAATAATAATAAAATAATTTCATTCGTAAAAATATTGTTGTTTAAAATTCCCGGTCCTTACAAATGATCTACACATTGTTGTGTTGTTATCATCTCATTCTCACCATTCCCACGAGCAATAACAACATTTGCAATTGTTGATGGGCGCAATCCAGTTTCATACATCTTCTCCATCAAAATTTTTACAGTTTGACTACAATTATATGTTTTATGAGAGCGATGTTTCCATGCTGATGAAGGGCTAGAAAGCTCGTGATTATGTTCATCACAAAAACTAGTAACACGCCATGTCTTCGTTTTTTGGTTTAAATGAATCCACATCCTTGCACGACAGTCAAATCTTACTTGTCTTCGTCGTTTTTTTAGTTTCTCATCCAGTGTCTGATCTTTATCATTTACAATTCAACCTTTACTACAAATAATTAATCAACCTATTGCCTCCCCCGAAGTTTTAGATCTAAGATTCGACAAACGGAGTCCAAATCCTTTATGCCTTGCATATGTATTATACATCACATATGCGTCGTCCTGACTCGAAAACGATAATCCAACATATGGAAGTTCTATCGAAGTTTCCGTATCGTCATCCTCTACATTAACACGAGAACAAAAAAGAGAACATATAATTCGATTGATAATATAATTCAAAATGTTGGCAAAAAAATTTACTCTGTGTCATGAAGGTTTAACGCCGACTCTGAGTGTTGTAATGGTATGGTCGTCTCGGATTGTCGTGACATAGCATTGTCCGCTTGAGAAGAAGCAATAGGATATGGTTGTTGGAAAGACATGATTTTTTTGCAAATTGATTTAGAAAAATGGCAATCAATCATGTTTGCATTCTAAAATACTCACTTCTAAGTACTTCTATTTCCTGTAATGACCCAAAGTGGTACACTCAAACTGATATTTAGACAAAAGCAGTAGGGGAAGAAATATAAGGCAAATGAGATCTATACTCAATTTAGTTTTACTCAATTAAGATCTATACTTGTATTTCTATTGGAACAACCCACGTTGATGGGAAACTGGAAATCCACGAACACAACCTCAATTCTGTTGATTCAGTATCCTCATGTGTAGCTCTTAACCATCTGATTTCTTCACTTTTCACAAACAAACAAAAAAATTCCTCAATTTGAGGGCTATTACTCCTACAAAAATATAGAGAAACATAGAGTAAAACTTTTTCTCACTGAGAACACTGCTTTTATTTTAGTAACTGGTTGGAATTTTAATTTTTTACAGTCTTATTAAAATAATTTAGGTAGATGAAGTCATATTCAATAAGTAGAATAAGTACTTTGGAAGTACTTCCTCTGCTATTGAAATCAATAGTTGGAGAGATTTTTGTTTTCAAAAGGAAAGGTTCTTTCAATCTTACATTCAAATGTATAAGCGATAACGTGTGGTGAAGTATATTTCTCCGTCATACAATAAAGCTTCAGAGTATGTAGAATAAATTGGTTTTGGTAGAAAAAGGTCACCTTTCTAAATTTGAGGGTCATTTGGTTAAATGAAACTTTTTTAGCCTTCCAGTTTAACATATAAACTGAACTTGCAAATCTGTTTATAGTTCTAAATTTTAAACTTTAGTATATTAGTGTTGGGAAGGAAATATTAATCAAGTAGACTTGGCAATTTCCCTGCTTATCCAAACTAGAATGGATGTCCTGGAGATCATAACAGCAAACAAGTAATGAAGCTATTGCCGTTTGGGACTGAGCCGAACTTACAAAAGTGAAACAAAATTGTACTAGTCCGAAGAAATTCAATTTTTAGGTAAAAGAACGCTACTTTGCAGTTGAAATTGAAGCAAAACTTGGGCAAATTGAAGCAACTGATCTGTAATTGAAGCAACTGCTCTGTAAGTTTTTTTCTAATTGAAGCAATTGTTCTTATTCGGAGTTGAAAATGAACGAAAATGGAAGGACTTAAACCCTCAGAGAGATAATCGGAGAGAATGGAGGAGGTGATCGACGTTGGGTAATCTGAAGAGAAGAATGGAACCTTGTTTTGGGAGGAGAGAAGAGAAGACCTTATGCGCCATCGATTTGGGAGAGGAAAGCTGGATGCGTGTTTTTCTTTTTACAACAAATGGGTTAAAGCTGAATGATCCATAACATTTACGTACTATCAGAGATAAAAAATGACATATAGCATCCGTACCGTCCGTTTAAAAATAACATATAACATTCGTACCGTCCGTTTAACAAAGCAAGGGTTAGAATGGGAAATCGTCGTCCGCTAGTAAATCTAGCGGACATGTTTAATCAAAGTTTCGAACACTTGTGCCCCTCTAATCAGACAGAAACTACACAATCCGCTAGTACGTCTAGCGGATGGATAATAACCTAACATAGGTAAAACAAACAATACACTGATTTCTCGGTCGGCGATTTTGGGTGAAAGTTCTCTCGGTCGGCGATTTTGGGCGAAAGTTCTGAACCCTAGAAGCAATCATCTGCAAATCAAATCCATCCGTGAAATTAACCACGGGTATTGCAAATAGAATTCGCAGGTAAGTTTGTAGATTACTCTCCAAAATCTGAATTGATTTTTCTGTTCTCCATTAATTCTGTTGAACCCTATTTTCATCCTGTTTATTTTCTATGTTTATTCACGTTTTGAACCCTTCCGATCTACTTCTGCAAAGAAAGATTTGATTTGAACTTCTTCCACTATTTTTTAATTTAAATATGCCATTCATACCGTAGATACAGATCGAATGTATTTTTTTTACTAGCTATGTTATATTTTATTGGAAGTTTAAGAGTTATATAATCTTGAAACCTAGATTTGTGGGAAAATTGTATTTTTTTGGCTCACAATTAGCTGTGTTATAGTCATGAGATATATATCTTTTGATTCTTATAATTTTCAATAGAGGAGGAGAACCCAAAGAAATTTTGAAACAGAATTTAAGTTATTGTACAACTTTCCTGTTCAAAATTTTCAATGCCAACCGAGTTTCTCGCACACAGGTATTGGCGTTTCAGTTAGTGGACGATGTTCTTGGTTTCACAGGAACATCAACTTCTTTACGGAAGGGTTCATTATCTGATATTTGCCATGCAATCATTGTTGTATTTGAATTATGAATAAGCTTACGTTTGAAAATTTAATTGAAGCATTTGCCTTATGGAATGGTAGATAGTCAATCTATAATATGGACGGTTTAATCCAATTTTGCCTTATGCACGGTTTAGTCCAATTTTTTTTACAAAATTATATTTATTTTGGTGTTTGATGTAATTTTTGTTTCCTAGTTATTGGAATTTTTATAAATTGTTTAATACTTGACATTGTGTTGATTTTTTAGGACAGATATGGATATCAATCCAGGACCTTTTGATCCTATCATCTTATGGGACCAAGAAAATCATTTATCTTCTGACTTATGGCAAAATATTGTAAGTTTATTGTCCCATGTAACATATTTCTCTTAAAATTTTGTAAAAAACTTTCATATTTGACCGATTCGTTTGTTTGTAGAATTGATTTTTCTTCTGTTTAATGGTACAGTAAGTTTGCATTAACATTTGATGGTTTGAATATTTCTCAATTTGGTTAGTTTGATTTGAATTTCTGTTTGGTTGTACATTTCCCGTGAGGCTATTGAACTTGTAAGATTATCTGATTTTCTACTTAGAACACCCATTCTTGGATTTGCAGATGGTATACTTTCAGTTGAATCTGCTCTACTTCCAATTGCATTGTGTATGCCTGCACAGTAAAAAATTAATTTTCATTGTAATCATGGTACAATTCCATTGCAGACATAACATTTAGCATTTGTTTTCTCTTTATTTCTGTTTACAAGATTGTGATTCCTAAAGATTGAGGAAATAAAAATTGTTGTGAGAACTGTGTTCAACTGAAGGCTGCTGTTTGATATATTTAGCATTCATTCATTAAATAACATGTCATTGTTCATTTGGATGTATTTGATTTATGTGCTAGCTGTTGAACCATCACATGCGAAATTACATTGAACTGCAATCTTTTGTTTGTTGTATACAGCATACTTCACTATTTTCACTATTTTTGTAGATAGGTATACATAAAGAATATACCATTATGCTTTCTGAAACATAGGTATACATAATATTTTCACTATTTTTGTAGATGTATTTTCAACCATATTAAATATCTCCTTTTGAAATGTCTCCTTTTGATGATTTTGTTGTGTTGATGCAAGTTACCAAGATGCACTTGTCTGTGTTTTGCCATGCACTTCAAATATTGCAATGCCTATTTTGATTGATGTGTAATATCTTTAACAACTCAGTATGTTTTCCTTACGACCTATGGATTGTTGCCTTCACAAGTTAAGAAAATAACTTATTCAAATGTTGGGTATCAAAAAAAGATGTGGGTTTGTTGAAGAATTGAGCTGTGAATACTAATATTATGTCCTTCCTATGATTTTTATCATGTCGTGCCTGTTTTTGCACACATCAATCATACTTCTAACCATGTTAAATTGTTTACATGATGCGTAAAATACATTTTGATATTTTCTGTTTACATGAAAATACTAGAAAATACATTTGGAAATTGTTATGTATTGGGGATGTGATAACCATACTAACTGTTGATGTACTGGGTATTGCAGGAATTTAATTGAACTGATGTTGCTGTATATTGAACAAAAGGCATTGAATTTATGTTGCTGAAAGATGGGTATTGCAGTTTTGTAATTGTGTTGATGTATGTATGTACTGGGTATTGTATTTCACAGCAATTGGATTGTACCACGTTTTTTGTGTTCTTTTTGAATTGAGCAACTATTGCAGTAATGTAATTGAAGACATACAAGCTGTGTATTAAAGGTTTTTATTTGAATTTATGTTACTGAGATTTAGATCAGTATTGCAGTGTTGTATTTTAATTGATGTAGGTGTGTACTGGGGTTTTCAGTGCAGGAAGGAAACAGCTACTAATTGCGTTTAGCAGTGTTGTAATATCTATAAGTATATTGGGTTTAGCAGTGTTGTAATATCTGAAATCCTGCTAGGGATTTTCAGTACAGGAAGGAAATCTCTTTTGTATTGGATTATATCCATCCGCTAGACTTACTAGCGGATTGTGAAATTGTTGTGTCTGTCTTACCCATTTGGGGGCATAAGCGATTAAACACGTATGCTAGACTTACTAGCGGACTGCGATTTTTCATTCTCAATTTCAGCCACTGATTTGTTCAACGGACGGTACATATGCTATACGCCACTTTTTATCTCATAGTATATAGATGCTATGGACCATTCATATATATATATATATATATATATATATATATATATATAAACATACAACCAGGATCCTATCAGGGATCCCGGATTTTAGTAAAAGACGGATTTTTTTTATTTTTTTTTTTGCTTTTTTTTTTAAAACAACTAAAAAAAAAATTTAATATTTGATGGAACTGAAATTTTTCCATAATAAAGTGTTTTGGGCGTGTTTTGAATACCTATACCAAAAAATGGTGGTACAGTCTGCACAGACTGTACCACCATGTTTTGTTATACGTACCCAAATCACGTCCAAAACACTTTATTATGAAAAAATTTTAATTCCATAAAATATTAAATATTTTTTTTAGTTGTTTAAAAAAAAAAAAAAAAAAAAAAAAAAAAAAAAGGTCCGCATTTTGTTAAAATGCGGGAGTCCGGATAGGATCTGCTCCCTATATATATATATATATATATATATATATATATATATATAAAGTTCACTATATATTTCCATAATTATAACCAACCTTTTTAAATATAATAAGATAAAGAATATATTTTTCATATAATATGGTGGAAATGTTTTATAAATACATGAAATGTATTTTAAATTTATGCAGTAAGCATTCTAGAGTTATGAATAAGATTTACTAATTTTTAAAAGTGCTTAATTAAGAGATTTGAGCATAAAGATCAACTCATAAATCTAGGAAGTATGGACTCTTTCAAAAGGACATGAATCTTAAAAGATCAACTAAATTCACTTTTCTCACTTACTTGACCTTAATTTATAAATATATTGTTGGACGAATTTTTTTAATAATCAAACTCATTGAATTGTTTATTTTGTTTATTTTTTATAAACTGTGACATGGCAGGTGTCGAAAATTAAAAAGAACAAAATTACAGTACTTAAATTGTAATATATAAGTTAAATGAGAGTACAGTATGCAATTCCAGCCTTAATTGTAATATATAAGTTAAATGAGAGTACCATATGCAATTCCTACCTTTTAAACCTAAAACATCCGAAATCGGCCAAAAAAAATTTCGTCCTTCAGTCGGCAAAGAATTTGGTCTCGCGGTGCGGCGACTCTCGCGACAACTTTCGCGGCTCCTCTTGTGTCTCCTCCCGCCACCTCTAGCCTCCTCCGCGAGATCTTCTCCTTTCGCGGCTGCAACAACCCTAGAAAAGGTTCGTTTTTTTTTTTCAGTTTCGGTCTTATTTATTTGCTTGAACATCCTTAAGTTTACAATCTAGTGGCTGCATAGTTGAGTCATTGAGCGGCTGCCCAAATTCTTGCAATGGTAAAGGGTTTTATAATATTTTCTAAGAGACAATCTTGCGTCAAATAAACTGATTCTTCTATGTTAGAATTGTCATCTGTGGATACGTCTCTCTCTAATAGTCAGTCTCCATATCATAGTTCTTTATAACACCGTTATAGGACCTACTTTGCAATTTATGTTCTTTCTCTATATCTCATTGTATCCAATTTTTTATGGCGTTCAATCTAAAAAATATTGCAAGTATGGTGAAGAAAGATGTTATATGATGCAAGAAATAATATATGTGATGAGAGTGATGTGCATATCTATTTCTGTGTATGCGTGTTAATGTAAATATTATACTTGTTGGACTTCGTTAGCTTTTAATCTTGCTAAACATTTTAGCTTTGAATGATCACTTTTCCTGTAAGGATTGTGGAAGGGATTTAGGATTCCTGTTTATAGAACAAAGAAGGAGAAGAGATATTAACTAGAGAGAAAGGAAAAAGGCAAAGAAAATATTCCATTTATCACATACTCCTTCTGAACTTCAATTACCCCTTTTATACCAGGGAAACCTACATCTGATGCATTACAAGATTATCTCTAACACGAGGAGAGCACGTGAGAGCTATGTAAGTAACAGGGATAAAACAATTAACAAAGCTGAGCTGGCAAATGTAAGGCTAACTCCAATTCGTAACAGTTCCCATTAAAGCCATGGGTCATTTGACAATAGGACTAGTAGAGTCAAAATTGCATTATTTGAATGTCGTCATTTGACTATAGGCAAGTAGAGTCAAAATTGTATTATTTCGATGATATTTGATATCCTTCACTTACCGAAGTTATTCAATTTTAATTGATATACAAGTTATAACATATTTGCATAGTTGTTAAAAATAGTACGATACACGATTCATATAATACTCGATTCAGAGAGAAAACGATACATAATTGTATGGGAATCATATGTATCAACCCCGTATCGTGCATGAATCGTATGTATCCTGCGATACACCGGTACTTCAGCGATTAAAAAAGAAAATTTGGGTCGTTAAATAAAAAGTTCAAATATGCAGATAACTGTTTATCTTTCAGTATAGGAAGGCTCTTAGTTTCCGTAGGCCACCCATTGCAATTTCCATAGCTTTTCTAGTCCTATTTGTGGTGATCGTACTAGAACTTCAATAGACCCAAGACTGACAACAGTAACCGACTTGACTCTTGAGAGTTGAGGCTAGTTGCTAGTTGCTAGTTGCCAGTTGCCAGTTGCTAGTTGATTGGCAAGTTCAATTGTCTTCTTCGTCATTGACCTAGCGAGCTTTGTACATTTCCTTTGACGAATACTGCATTTTTCTTATCTTTGTTGACAAGTATATATTATCTTTTGATTTGCGTATTAGTACTATTATACTATATAACTTATACGATACTCTGCTATATGAATATATTGGAATATATTATGTAATATTATATGATACTAATATGTAAAAAGTTATACTGACTTATGTAGTTCAATTAAATAGTAATAAAGTATATTATTACTTCTCTTTTTGTTAAATATATTTTATTACTTTTGAGTTTTGAATTTAACGATTTACTCTCTTTTTTTTGTTAATTACATATTATTATTTGTGTTAATATTATAATTAATTTGTAATTCATTAGTCTTAAATGAAAAAAGTATTTGACAAATTAAAATATTGAGGATTTGACATTTTTGTGCGACTATATGTATATATTATTATGAATTTAAGTCATAATTGTGTTCTTAATGTGTGTAAATATAATTAATATTATTTCTGTATCGCACGATGCAATTCGCGATACGATACATGAAACACGATTCGAGGGTTTTCGATTCTCGATACAATACACGATTCGACAACTATGCATATTTGTAACTTCAGTTGTCATTTTTTAGAAGTGCACAACGAAATGTCATAGGCACTTCAGGAATGTTCTTTGCAACTCCCTGGTGATTGCTGGTTGTATATTTTACAAACCCTTTTGCTGTAGTTGAGATGTGTATCCAATATAGGTTTGGTCTGACGAATCCATGTTGGAGGTGTGTTCTTTGTGTAGATAGGAAAATCACACTTTAAAATTTTAAATTATGTGCTTTTTTTATCATCAGGTAAAATAAGGAATAAAATTGGCATAACGTAGCCAAAATAAGGTATAGAAAGTAAAATAAAATAATTTCAAGAAGCTACAAGGATTTTGAGGACAATATTTGATGCTAATGGTGGAAGAAAAAAGGGTAGAAGTGGGAGAAACCTATTATGTTGTTGGGATTACAATACTTTATTACTTATTTATATAAAATATCACACTAACTAAAATTCTAATGCTAGTATACTACTAAGATGAGTACAGTATTCAAAAATTAACTTTAGTGCTTAATAATTTATACTTAGGAAAGTAGATGACTAAAATACTTAAGCAACCTAACTAATAAGTTAGACTCCTAATATACCTACTCTAATTAAAGAATTTGCACCATCTAAAATGATTACAATTAATTTGAACTTAAACAATAATATAAAATAATTAACAAATAATCTCTTCTAAATTCGAATCAGCTTTCTTGGTCTGTTTTGCATCATTCTCCCTTTCACTAGGAAAAACTTTTACTCAAGTTTTTAATGTTTGATAATGGGGAATAATGAAAAGATATTAAAAAGAGCCATCACCCATCGTCGAAGCTTAAAGTGAGATGATGTTCCAGTCACCCCATTAGAACAATGGGTTAAATTAAACTATTAACGTTCTTAAGTAAGTGGGATGACTTTGGAGTTTGGAACAATTGGTCATTGATTGTGGTTGGAAGTTTGGATGGTGTTTTTAGTTTTAAAAAATAAACGATTGGGGGTGCAAGTGACACATTTCAAAGTTTGTAGTGCAAAACTCTGGGCATATATAGTCTAGATTTTAAAAAAAACAAGCAACATAAGTCTCCTATTACTTCCATTGCATATATCTTAAAGACAACCATATTTTTCACTTATTCTTTTAGGTTGGACTTTTGACCAACTCTGTTTTCCGTTGGATGTACTCTTTTTCCTTTGATCGACTCTTTGTTCGATGAATAGTTACCCCGATGTGAAGAGCAACTTTTGTATAAAGAGCAACTCCAATAATGAACAGAAGAGAACCTAAGAATTTTAGACCATGTATTCTTGGGACCAACTAAAACTATTACACTAGTATAAAGGTAAGAGAAACATCCTATTAATTAAAGACTAAAATACAAGTTACACTCCAAACTAAAATATAAATATTGGAAAAGGAATTATAGTGTTGACGTGGAGTATGCTACCTCATTACATGCATCTGTGGACCCAAATAAATAAATCATAGTTACTCAACCATGCCTTTTATCCATAATTGTCAAGGTGTTAAGGCGAGACGAGGCAGTGGTCATGCACCTACATGCCGAGGCAATAATGACCCCGGCTAGGCGTCTATAACATATTAAGTCGTTTAGTGCAATTGATACCTACGCCTTAGAGTCCTTCACTAGGGTATATCCATGCCAATAGCTTGCCACCTGGATGACTAGGTGATGCCTTGATAAGTGATATCAATGCTTTTATCCTATACTAGTTGGGATAAATGTTTTTTTGAAGTAAACTAACTCAACTTAATACTCTAGTTAACTAAACTAAGATCTGTACTTAGAAAAAGTAATTATCTGGAACAACCTAACAAACCTACAGTCCAATTACTACCTACTGTAATTAAAAGATTTACAATACCTACGATATTATAAAAACTTATCCTTAAATAATAATATTACAAAATAATTAACAAATAAATTCTGCAATTTTCATTGTTCTTTGTTTGTTCGGCATCCATATCCTTACATGTCAAATGACATCATGCAGTAAAACACTTCTGTACAATGCTGAATGTTTGTAGATCCAAACATTCAGAAACTTAAAGGTTACACTAATAATTAGCATTAAGTTTACAATACTTAATTTCGGTTTTATTAGAATAGCACCTTACAGTCTATTTGGTTATCACTATTTACCGTATTATGTAAACAAAAAATTCTGGTTTCTTTGATTTTTCAAGCAATACAATGTGATTTACTGATTCCCAACTTATTTACATGTACATCCATGATCCATTACTTGAAATGGTGTACTTCTTCCGTTCCAAATTATAAGATAATTATTGATTTTGAAAGTCAATTTGAGACATTTTTAATCTCAAAAGTGAAATGATTTATCAAAAATTATAACCAATAGATTTTACAATGAGTAATATTTTTATGTTGTTTACAATATTCATCATTGTATTGACTAAAATTAAAGGAATTTATGTCATTTTTGAGTTTGAAAATGTATTAAGTTGACTTCAGAAAGGCAATAATGATCATTGTTTTGGAATGGAGGGAGTATTTCTTTGCGGAATGGTTAAGTGTTGGATTTAATTGTGTATTTGTGACGTAGTTGTGATGTTTGTTCCATATGAGTACTTTATTGTTATACTATTTTAACTATCCATGCACATGTTTCTAACGAAATCTTATCTGAACATTTCAGATCCAGTCCAGTGAGTGCTATACTGAAGCTTCTGGGGAATATTGATATCTATATCTCACTTTGTTGGTTTTTTTCTCCTTTAAATTATGCCTTCACAGTCAAGTATTCTGTTAATTACTTACTCTCAAGAGATCGTAGATGGAAAGCCAATCTATGTTTCATCGAACTGTCTTCCAGTCAAGGCTCTTTACTTCGAACCTGCTGGACATGCTTACCACTCAGCTGCTCAAAAGCTTCTTGGTTTTTTTAAAGAAGAAGATGTTGATTATGAGAATCAGAATGTGCCTAATGACAAGGGGCATGAATCTTTTCAATCCTCAGATACATATAGCAGCAAAGGTAAAAAAAAATCTGGTGCTGGAGGGAACCAACAAGATCATTATGCATTGTTAGGATTGGACCACTTGAGGTATCTTGCAACTGAGGAGCAGATTAGAAAGAGTTACCGTGAGACTGCTTTAAAATATCATCCAGACAAACAGGCTGCTCTTCTTCTTACCGAGGAAACTGAAGCTGCAAAACTAGCAAAGAAAGATGAAATAGAGAACCACTTCAAGTCCATACAAGAAGCATATGAGTTGTTAATTGACCCTATTAGGAGAAGAATTTATGACTCCACAGATGAGTTTGATGATGAAATCCCTACCGACTGTGCCCCACATGATTTCTTTAAGGTGTTTACACCCGCTTTTACAAGGAATGGGCGCTGGTCAGTTAACCAACCTGTCCCACCTTTAGGAGATGAAAGTACTCCGCTTAAAGAAGTGGATAATTTCTATAATTTTTGGTACTCCTTTAAAAGCTGGAGGGAGTTCCCGCATGCTGATGAGTTTGATCTTGAGCAAGCTGAATCTCGTGACCATAAGAGGTGGATGGAAAGGCAGAACACAAAGCTTACAGAGAAAGCTAGGAAGGAGGAATATGCACGGGTACGTGTTCTCATTGACAATGCCTATAAAAGGGACCCAAGAATTTTGAGGAGAAAGGAACAAGAGAAAGCTGAAAAGCAGAGGAAGAAAGAGGCAAAATATTTGGCTATGAAATTGCAGGAGGAAGAAGTTGCTAGGGCTGCTGAGGAGGAGCGATGTAAAAAAGAGGAAGAGGAAAAGCGAGCTGCTGAAACGGCTTTGTATCAGAAGAAGGTGAAAGAAAAAGAAAAGAAGCTATTACGTAAAGAACGAACTCGTCTTCGAACACTTTCAGCTTCTGTTTTGTCCCAACATTTTCTTGACCTTTGTGAGGATGATGTGGAAGGCCTATGTACGTCACTTGACATTGAGAAGTTAAGGAACTTATGTAACAAGATTGAGGGAAAAGAGGGGCTAGGACGAGCAGAGCTTCTTAAAGCAGAACTTGCATGTAATCATGATGATAAACAAGAGAAGCAGCAACCTCTGCAAAATGGTTCGGTGAAGGTTGCTGGAAAAATTCCAGCAAGTAGCTATGAGAAAAGAGAGAGACCATGGAGCAAAGAAGAGATTGAGCTCTTGAGAAAAGGTATGCAGAAATATCCTAAAGGAACATCTCGGAGGTGGGAGGTTGTTTCGGAATACATTGGTACCGGAAGATCGATTGAGGAGATTCTGAAGGCTACTAAAACTGTTCTTCTCCAGAAGCCTGATTCTTCTAAAGCATTTGACTCATTCCTTGAGAAGAGAAAACCAGCACAGTCCATTGCATCTCCTCTCACAACCAGAGAAGAAGTAGTGGGGGAATCTACAAGTACTGGACACAAACAAAATGCTGCAAAGATTGAAAACTCAAACGACTCTTCCAGTCAATTGGATAGTCCTCAAAATTCAGATGAGGTGGTTGCTGCAAATGGGCTTTCTTCGAGTTCAGACCAAGACGTTTGGTCTGCTGTTCAGGAAAGGGCACTGGTTCAAGCTCTAAAAACGTTCCCTAAAGAAACTAGCCAGCGTTGGGAGCGAGTAGCAACGGCAGTTCCTGGTAAAACTGTAAATCAATGCAGGAAGAAGTTTGCATCATTGAAGGAAAACTTCAGGAACAAGAAAAATATGGTTTAGTTTGATTGATGGATGCAACTATGGATATATGGTAGTTGGAATTTAACTGTTTCAATTCAATTTCATCTCATTCAAGATGGAAATGGTAGAGAGCTACAAGACACCTTGTTCGAGTGACATCTGATAGATTTTGAGGGTTAAGAGCTTTTGAAAACGATAAACGGGAAGTGATGACTTGCTCACTGTTAGAGCCTTAAATGCGATGATTGAAATATTTTTATATGCTTTATTTTGATATTTGATTTTTGTAGACGGAACTTCTATTGAATACTTGGAGCACTATGTGGGTTGCGGCGACACTAGTTATTTTTGGCTTTTACTTGGTTATATATATAAGGTCAAAAATTTCCTAGGAGTTTATCATATTCATGCCTATAAGGTATGCCCGTTCAGGTTGTTGGGCTTGGCCTGGTTCGGGCTTTCCTGGCCTCGATTGTTGATCAGGCTTATACCCTATTCTAACCAAGAAAGGTCAGACCAGATTTCTAGCATAAAAATAGTGTGTTTTAGACCTGCCAACCAAGCTGTTAATTTCATAGTTCATATATTTTAATTTTCTAATTTTTGTTCATTTTAATATTTTGTTATTAATTAATTAATTGTATTTTGTTTTGCAGGATTTAAATAAATAGATGAAGTTGAGTTGAAAAAGTAGTTTTAGAAGCTTGAACTCTAATAAAGAGATGTGCAAGAAATGAATATTTGGAATATGAAGATAAAAGTTTACTTTTATCTAGAATGTTGAAAAAAATTGACCAAGTTCGTTATACCTATATTAGGTTATAAATGATTTGCCTCTACAAATAGGGTTTTTTTTTTGAATAATGCTACGGACACAAATTATTTTATAAATATTTTATAAATTGCTAATGTGGTATACTCCATCTCAACATATTGATTAACAACTTGATTTAATGTAGTCTTCGACCTCACATAAAAATTTGAGATGGAGTTGGAGTAGGAGTAAATTAGTTCTTCATTTTAAGCTTTGTTGAAGGATCTTTTATAAAGGGAGTTTTCTTATTATATGTTTAATCTTCAACTTCTTTATCTTAGTTATTCTATTTATTTTTATGTGTAGCTAAATTCTTTATATTTTCTATTATATATTTTCTATTATTTGTGTTCTAATATTTAATTGATTGTCTTCATATTTTTTTTATTGAAATATCTTTGTTTATTATTTCTATGTAACTTTTAAATTAATTAAGATGTTCTGATATATTATTGTTAATTTATGAATTTTTAATAGTCTATGATTGCTCATATTATTTATAAATTTACTACATAAAAAGGAAGTGAAATTAAAACTGTAGTTAATTTTTATTTGGAATTAATTGATTTATTTTTTGAATGTATACCAAATCAGTGGCATAACTTGAGTTACAAAACAAAAGAAATTGAATTACTTGTTATATTTATTGTTTAGTGGATTTGGATTCTTAAATTATTTTATTATTATTAATTTTTATCTTCTAGTTAGTTTAATTAGTGTTCCAATTGTAGTTAATTAAATTATCCAACTTTATTTCTAATTCGTCTGGAATAAATACTAATGATATTTTAAAATTAATTTAGTTTATGTGGTTTCACCTGAATCGTTAGTTCTTTAATGTGACATTTTGTACTTCCAGTACATATTTTTATTATATCAAGTTTTCGATGCTTTTACTGGGAAATAAAATTAATTTTTTTATTCCTTTAATTTTTTTCTTTGAATTAGTTTGTTAGCTCTAATAATTTATTTATTTATTATTTTGCAGGAATCGAAACAAATTAAAGGTGCGAAAAGACAAATATTTTGTTGTTCTATTTCTAGTATTTTGCATCTTTAATATTAAAAAATAAAAAAATATAACAGTTCAGTTTTATTTTTATTCTTAGGTTTAATTGTTAGTTAGAAAACTAATTCTTGCATTTACATGGTGCGCATCCTGCTTAGTTTTATTTATTTATTTATTATGTCAATTATAAACTGTGATGATTGTTAGAAAAAATAGATATGTCCAAATTCTACTTACTTTAGTAATTCATAAAATTTATTTTTTATGCATTTTTTTATCTTTAATTTGACTTTAAGGGCACAAACCAATAATAAGATAAAAGGTAAAAGGTGGGGATTTCACATTTTCTTGACCCCAAAACAACAAGCGTTTATTTTGCATATCCTAACCTTAACCGTGCCGATGACATGCCGATGTGGCTTAGTCGCACTGGTGTGGATAGTATGGAAAGAGGGAACTAGTAATCCGAGAAGAAAGTTCATCGTTTGTTCTCGTTTCAAGAAGTATACAAGTCTCTCTGTATTCGTTCTTCTAATTTCTTTCTCCCTTTTCTTTTTGGGTTTTGCTAGAAGCCTTTTTGTTTGCTTTGTAATTGTGGATAATGTAAGACACCGAATTTTATGAAATAAAAGTATTCAATTTTTTTATAATTATTATTCTATTTAATAAATAGTTAAATTGATAAAAGGTTAAAGTTAAGGGTGATGTGTGAAAATTTTACAAAAATAAGCAAGTTGATATAAAATATTCGTTGTGTCGGAAAATATTCGATTGGTCGGGGAATATTTGTTTTAACAGGGAATATTCGTACGACAACACAATCTTTGGTGGACCCCACAAATGAAAGTATTGTCGTAGTTAGAAAACGACAGAAATATGTTTTTATAAAAATAACGGCGAAAGTTTTACCGTTAACTGTTGGATTATCGGTGATAAAAGTACAGTAATACGCGTGATTATAATATTAATGATGAATATTGTTAATAGATTAAAAATGTGTTTATTAAAGATAAGTGATTCGTGGTAAATATTTATTCATTTTTTGATATAAATAGAGAGATTTGTTATGAGGTGTGTTATAAGTTTGACTTATTATTCTATGAGGGGATGTGCTAATTTTTTAGACCGTTAGTTGAAGTTATAATAGTAAATCAATATGGATCGTTGGTTGAAGATATAATAGTAAATCAATATGGACCGCTAGTGGAAAGTTATAATAGTAAATGAATATGGATCATTGGTTTAAAGTTTTGATAGTAAATCAGTATAGACCGTTGCTTTAAGTTTTAATAGTAAATCAATATGGACCGTCCGTTTAAAAGTAAATTAATCTGGGCCGTTCATGAATTAGTTACTATTCAGTCCTTTTTCCTATAAATAAAAGTTCATTCCTTCATTATTTCTTACCTATTCACAAAGCTATACAGAGAGAAACTATAGAGAGAAAATAAGAGAGAAATAAGAGGAGTATTCTGTTACTACCCTACTTCAGTATCTAGTCTTCTTCTAAGGTAAGGGGTGTTATTTATTTCATATTCACTTACGATATTATTTTTCGTATTCGTAAGGAATATTATCTTCGTTCACTATTTGTAAGGGATATTATTTGTTGTATTCGTAAGGGGTATTATTTCTTTTGTATTCATGAAGAGAGTTATTTTCTTTCAATACTCGTAAGGGTTGTTATTCCATTCTTTATTATTCTGTTAGAATAACCTGTCTACGCGGACTACTACTTGCATTGTGAAATCTTTTTGTTATTCCATTCTTTATTATTCTGTAGGAATAACCTGTCTACGCGGACTACCGCATGCCCGGTGAATAACCCTTCGTATTCAATTGTTATTAAATTATGAAAATGATCTGTCTACGCGGACTGCCATATGACAGTGAAAATCTATTTGTAGTTTCGTATATTATTTCTTTTCATATTCTTAAATCTAAACTTACCGTGGTAAGTATTGCTTCTATAATTCCTGAAATTAGTGGAATATCCTTGAGTTTTGCGCTTTATCCAGTATCGTTTCATTGGAATATTAATCTGAACTTTCTTATTAAATATCAATATTTTTACCTGGGGTACTATTTACGGGTTACTATTTACTCGATTACTATTCACCCGAGGATTCGGGGTACTTTTTATATCAAGTTACTATTCACGAGTTACTATTCATGGGTTATTATTCACTCGAGTACTAATCACTCGAGTATTCGGGGTATTTTTCATGCCGGGATACTATTCACGGGATACTATTCTCGAAGTACTATTCACGATAAAAATTAATTTCTTTTCTGTCCAAGATTATTTTTGATACATGAATATTATTCTTGAATTTTACTCCACAAAGCAGTATCATGTTGACAATTTGGATATTTTTAAACTCTGGATAAGTTTAAAGTCTTTAATATTTATCCTTGATCTCGTTTGATTGAATTCTTATATCATTGTTATCATCCTCATGCTTATATTATGATAAAAGTCATTTGTAACTTACGTGCGTAGATGTACTATTTATTGATATGATTATGTCCAGAAATTATTCGGTATAATCATGACCATAATGTTACAAATGATGTGGTAAAAGTTCTCATTGGCCCGTAGTGCATTGATGGACAGTTGTTGGTATGATCATGACCATTGATGATTACATGAATATCCTTGGCCCGTAGTGCATGGATGATTCGATAATGTGGTTTATTTGTTAAGCTGAGTCTCAGCGATAAAGTTGATGAAAATTTTTTTAAATCATAGAAGATAGTAGATATCATGCTCTACTTGACTCTTCTAATGAATTACTTATTCCGCTACAGTTAAACTTGATGTTTATTGTATTTTATCAGTTTAACACTGTTGAAGGCTAACGATAATTTATTCTGCATTATCTTAGTCATAATATTTCTTACTAGGCTAGTTGAGCTCACCCTTTTATTTTCATTGTTATCTTCAAGAAATGAGAACGTAGCCGAGACTAGTCAGGGAACAGAGTGATGGTCCTAGATGGTGGCTATAGTAGTCCTCACTATTCTATGAAATAGTGTGATAATAAATGTAATGAAGACTTCATTTGAGTTTGAATACTGTCTATGAGACAATATTCGTGTAAAAACTTTAAGATACGCTGTTGTCGTATTGCATAAAAGAAGTTTGTATTTGATTTATGTACCCTGTATTTGGCGACTTAGAATGGGTGATGTATACCTATTTTGGGGGTGTCACAGTTGGTATCAAAGCTTAGGGATATGATCCCTGGCTGAGATGTGAGACTAGAACTAGGAGGGGAGAGACGGGTAATTCCTTCGCTAGTATGACCTATCTAAGTTTATTTGTTATTTAATTGGTCGGTCAGAGTATAGAGATAATATGTGGCATGTCAATTAACCTTTGTTTTGTAATAGTGTTTGGGAATGACATCTGAAAATGTTGAGATAAGCAATGAAGCACATGAGATCGTTGAGTCACCAACGATCAAAACCCAGGATAATGTGCATCACGAAGGCAATAATCCTCCTTTAAACAACAACACCGACCAAATGACGAACAATGGTATGTTTAGAAGTTTTATAGAATTTATGCAAAACCAAACAAGAGAGACTTTTGTTCAAAATGCAGGTGGAAACACTGGCAACTCACGGCTGGTCACCGCTAAGCAGTTCAAGGAGCTGGGACCACCGGAGTTTTTGGGAAAGCCAGAACCACTTAAGGCGGAGACGTGGATAAAGAAGATCACCAAGATATTTGATGTCTTAGAATACTCAGAGGAGCAAAAGGTTTCCTTCGCCACCTTTATGTTTTGTGAAGAGGCAGATTACAGGTGGGAATCTGTAAAACGTACTCAACCAGCCGCACTCAAGATGTCTTGGGAGAAGTTCCAAGAACTGTTCAACGACAAGTACTTTCCCGAAAGTATTCGTCACATGAAGGAGGTAGAGTTTATCAAGCTAGAGCAAAACAATATGACCGTGTCACAATACGAAGCTAAGTTTGCCGAGTTGTCCCGGTTTGCGTCCCACTTGGTTGATAATGAGGAGAGAATGACGCGGATGTTTCTAAGAGGTTTGAAACTTGAGATACGTCAATACCACATTTCTCATAAACTTTGTTTATACTCAGATGTGGTGAATAAGGCTCAGTTATTGGAGAGCGATAATAAGTCAGCCCAACCAAAAGGTAACGACCAACAACACGATAATAATCATACCGGTGGCAACGACCATCAGAACAATGATAACCATCGTGAAAAAAATTATCATGCCAAGAATGGTAACCACTTCGGTGGTAATCATGGCCAAGATAATAGAAGAAATGATTCAAGTGGAAATTTCAAGAAGAGAAGATTTAACGATGACGGGAAGATGTCGATAGCAGCACCAACACCCGTTTCTAAGGAAGAAGAACGACCACCAGTAGTATGCTTCAAATGCGGAAGGGAGGGACACATCAGTTCAAATTGCACGATGTAGTCCAAAGCGTGTTATAATTACAGAAAAGAAGGTCACCTAGCTCGATTTTGTCGTGCAGTGAAGCCAAGTCCAGTTGGGATGGTGACACCAAATGCCGTCCCAGAGATGTCAAAGCTGGTAGTTTAAGTGAGAGCATTTATCGAGGAACCCGAATAAAGTTATCACGGGTAAGTTAATCATAAACGCTTACGAAGTCTATACCTTATTCGATACGGTTCTACCCACTCTTTTATTTCTCCTACTTGCACTAAACGTTTAAATTTAACTCCGGAGAAATTAGACTTTGGTTTATCTGTTGAAACTCCGTTGGGAGAAACCTTTATTATATCCACTGTTTATAAGTCTTGTTTGATTCAAATTGGTACCCTCACATTACCTGTCGATCTTATCCCTTTGAAAATACTTTCCTTTGATGTGATTTTAGGAATCGACTGGTTAACTACTCATCATGCTAAAATTGATACTATTCGTAAGGTTGTTAGCCTTCCAAACCAACCTGTTATGCGAATTCAAGTAACCAAACCACTAAAGTTAATTACTGTCATATCAAGTCATAAGTAAAGAGCCCCGAGCCTTTCGCTGGTAACTTCCAAGTTTTGGAATGCACCGAAGCCAGACCATCCATAAAGGACACCGTGAATAACGGTGGCAAGTTGATAGGTATCAATGTGACGTTCTATCCAAGTCTTGGATGAGAGTCACAATTTTGAATGATATTTTTATCGTTAATAAATTTTCTGACGTATTCCATGAAGACTTCCTAGCCTACCCCAGAGCGTGAAATCAAATTTTGTATTGACCCCAGTACAAAACCCATTTCTAAAACCCTCAAATATTTCTTTAACTAAAATGAACGTAACATGCGCCGAAGACGTTGGCTCGAGCTGTTGAAGATTATGATAATACAATTCAATACTATCCTAAAAAAGTGAACGTGGTAGCTGACGCATTGAGTAGAGGATCATATGCGTTTACTAGTGCGATATTGTTAACACAAAGACCCATTTCATATGACTTACAAATGATAGAGATAGAGTTAAAGACTCTAGGGACCCACATGATGATGTCAAATAATATGAGTAGAATCGACGTTAATTGATAAAGTTAAAGCCACTCAAGCTACACACCCGGAGCTGATCAATATGAAGAAGAAGGTTCAAGAGGGCTTTATTCTTGAATCAAGAATTGACGAAGAGAGTAAATCTCAACCCTCGATTTAATTGGGCCATTCAAAATCCTCGATCGAGTAGGAACTGTGGCCTATAGACATACTTTACCGCCAAGTATGTTTCGTGTTCATAACGTTTTTTACATATCTATGTTATGTAAATATGTGGACGACCCGAACCACATTATTGAATTATAACTAGACGAGATAGCAGAAGATTTAACGTATGAGGAGATACCTGTTAAAATGTTGAATAAAAATAAATATATTCTACGTTCAAAGGTTATACCTCAAGAGTTAGAATTCGACGAGGTATCATCATCTATTTGACATACTAGGTACGTACATAAATTTCGAGGGCGAAATTTCATAAGGAGGGGAGATTGTAACACCCCAAATTTTATAAAATAAAAATATTCAATTTTCTAATAATTATTATTCTATTTAATAAATGGTTAAATTGATAAAAGGTTAAAGTTAAGGGTGATATGTCAAAATTTTACAAAAGTAAGCAAGTTGATATAAAATATTCGTTGTGTCGGGGAATATACGATTGGTCGGGGAATATTTGTTTTAACAGGGAATATTCGTACGACGACACAATCATTGGTAGACCCCACAAACGGAAGTATTGTCGTAGTTAGAAAACGATAGAAATATCTTTTTATTAAAATAACTGCAAAAGTTTTACCGTTAACTGTTGGATTACCGGTGATAAAAGTACAGTAATATGCGTGGTTGCATAGTAACACACGGTATTGATTATTGATGCTTACGTAAGAAGCCACTCAGTTTTATTTAATTATTGCTACAGTAATTGCTGCATAGTATCTCTAATATTATTGATTTAATTATTATCACAGTATCATCTGCATAATATTTTATATTATTAAATTAATAATTGAGACGACAAAGCTACTCATATTATTATTTGTAATATTGACGATGTCTAAAAAGTTCTGTCGAGGAGAGGTTTGGTCACCTAATTGCGCGCCAATATAGAGAAATCCTTATCGGAAAGCCCCCTCTTTCCTGGGAATGATCTGGTTGTTAAATATTGTGAGTTATAATATTAATGATGAATATTATTAATAGATTAAAAATGTGTTTATTAAAGATAAGTGATTCGTGGTAAATATTTATTCAATTTTTGATATAAAATAGAGGGGTTTGTTATGAGGTGTTTGTTATAAGTTTGACTTATTATTCCATGAGGGGATGTGCTAATTTTTCAGACCGTTGGTTAAAATTATAATAGTAAATCAATATGGATCGTTCTTTGAAGATATAATACTAAATCAATATGGGCTGCTGGTGGAAAGTTATAATAGTAAATCAATATGGATCGCTGGTTTAAAGTTTTAATAGTAAATTAGTATGGACCATTGCTTTAAGTTTTAATAGTAAATCAATATGGACCGTCCGTTTAAAAGTAAATTAATCTGGGCCGTTCATGAATTAGTTACTATTCAGTCCTTTTTCCTATAAATAAAAGTTCATTCCTTCATTATTTCTTACCTATTCACAAAGCTATACAGAGAGAAACTATAGAGAGAAAATAAGAGAGAAATAAGAGGAGTATTCTGTTACTACCCTACTTCAGTATCTAGTCTTCTTCTAAGGTAAAGGGTGTAATTTATTTCATATTCACTTATGATATTATTTTTTGTATTCGTAAGGAATATTATCTTCGTTCACTATTCGTAAATGATATTATTTGTTGTATTCGTAAGGGGTATTATTTCTTTTGTATTCATAAATAGAGTTATTTTCTTTCAATACTCGTAAGGGTTGTTATTCCATTCTTTATTATTCTGTTAGAATAACCTGTCTACGCGGACTACCGCATGCATGGTGAAATCTTTTCGTTATTCCATTCTTTATTATTCTGTGGGAATAACCTGTCTACGCGGACTACCGCATGCCTGGTGAATAACCCTTCGTATTCAATTGTTGTTAAATTGTGAAAATGATCTGTCTACGCGGACTACCGCATGACAATGAAAATCTATTTACAATTTCGTATATTATTTCTTTTCATATTCTTAAATCTAAACTAACCGTGATAAGTATTGCTTCTATAATTCCTGAAATTAGTGGAATATCCTTGAGTTTTGCGCTTCATCCAGTATCGTTTCATTGGAATATTGATCTGAACATTTTTATTAAATATCAATATTTTCACCCGGGGTACTATTCACAGGTTACTATTCACTCAGTTACTATTCACTCGAATATTATTCACCCGTGAATTCGGGATACTTTTCATACCGAGTTACTATTCATGGATTACTATTTACTCAGGTACTATTCACTTGAGTATTCGGGGTATTTTTTATGTCGAGGTACTATTCACGAGATACTATTTCTGAAGTACTATTCATGATAAAAATTGATTTCTTTTCTATTCAAGATTATTTTTGATACATGAATATTATTCTTTAATTTTACTCCACAAAGCAGTATTATGTTGAGAATTTGGATATTTTTAAAATATGGATAAATTTATAATCTTTAATATTTATCCTTGATCTCGTTTGATTGAATTCTTATATCATTGTTATCATCCTCATGCTTATATTGTGATAAAAGTCATATGTAGCTTACGTGCATAGATGTACTATTGATTGGTATGATTATGACCAGGGATTATTTTGTATAATCATGACCGTAATGTTACAAATAATGTGATAAAAGTCCTCATTGGCCCGTAGTGCATTGATGGACAATTGTTGGTATGTTCACGACCATTGATGATTACATGAATATCCTTGGCCCTTAGTGCAGGGATGATTCGATGATGTGGTTTATTTATTAAGCTGAGTCTCAGCGATAAAGTTGATGAAAAACTTTTTAAATCATAGAAGATAGTAGATATCATGCTCTACTTGACCCTTCTAATGGATTGCTTGTTCTGCTGCAGTTAAACTTGATGTTTATTGTATTTTATCAGTTTAACACTGTTGAAGGCTAACGATAATTTATTCTGCATTATCTTAGTCATAATATTTTTTACTGGGCTAGTTGAGTTCACCTTTTTGTTTTCATTGTTCTCTTCAGGAAATGAGAACGTAGCCGGGACTAGTCGGAGAACAGAGTGACAGTCCTAGATGGTGGCTATGGTTGTCCTCATTATTCTATAAAATAGTGTGATAATAAATGTAATGAGGACTTCATTTGAGTTTGAATACTATCCATGAGATAATATTCGTGTAAAAACTCTAAGCTACGCTGTTGTCGTATTGTATAAAAGAAGTTTGTATTTGATTTATGTACCATATATTTGGCGACTCAGAATGGGTGATGTATACCTATTTTGGGGGCGTCATAGATAATAACTGGGTTAATTTGTGACAGGATAAAAGATTATGTTATTTGTTCTTTAACTGGTGTGATCCACCATTTATAGAAAGAGCTTGGGATTGAAGCAAAAAATTTAAAGAAACAATGAAAAAGTTGAGAGATTGATGGAAGCAATAAAAAATATGGAAGTTGGCAACCAATTGATGAGTAAAGGTGAAAAAGAAAATGAAGAAACCGAGCACGAAAATACATTAGTGATGCAAAGACAAGTCCAAACGTTAAAGAAACAGATTGTCAATCAAAGTTCAATGGAGAAGAAATTATGGATTACTTTTGTAATATCATAGATTTTAATTTTTGTTGTATTGCAAACAAATGTGTAGATTAATATATTTGAAGGTATTGAAGATTGTTTATCTAACCTAAGTTGTATTGGTGTGTTATGACTTTCTTTTGTGGATTTTAAAAAAGCCAAGTCTTTTAGGTCTCTTTTGGGGATGCAAAACTATATTGGTTTGTTTTTGGAATTCTACTATTTATGTATGTATGACATATTTCTTTTAATTTTCCTCTACTTTATGTAATTTTGGATAATTTCCTTACTTTTCAACACCTATGGTTATTAATATGCAATATGATTTGATTTTTAGAACTTATTGTTATTATTTTCAACATTTCTAGTTGTGTTGCATGTTTATGATTGTACAAATGTCTTGTTACAAGTTACTAGATAATTTTTTAGAGTAAAAAATAAAGCATCCATTAAGCTCTACGATCTGAGTCATGACTAAACGATCGTAGAGTCATATTATGCAACAATGTTGAGTAAATGCATTCACCGACTTGTTACACCTTTAAGAGCATGAGTACATATTATGTTAGGAATTGTTATGCCATGCATATTTAAATTTGATGATGTGATTATAATGTATAATTGTTCATTAACTTTTGTAAAGTCCTTATCTGAGAAATATACGTACAAGGGCTTAGAAATAAAATGATCAAACTTATTAGGTTGATCCTTTGAGTTGATTCAATGAATATGTAATAGGATCAAATTGATCGTATAGTATTGTTAAACGATCATAGAGTTACTCTGCCATTTTGTATAATTAAATAGTGTTCGCAGAGTAACCCCTAGATTTCGTAGAGCAATAACTAAGAAAAAGTAAAGCTACAAAGAGACAACAAGAGCGTAAAGCTTTCTTCGGCATCGTAGAGCTGCTAAAGTATTCAGAGAAGTCTGGAAAGTCTGCCCAAGCATCGTGAAGTACTTATTCGTAGAGCAGATAGCAGAACATTGTAGAGCTGATCATAGAGCAGGCCGTAGAGCTCATACAATACGTTCCTCATCACTTTACCATCAACAAAGTTTGTTGGCCATGTCAGAACTGTCTTCAGACTGATAATTTTAGAGAGTCTCAAGGCAAAGAATCCAAGATGTTACTCACCATCTTCAAGTTCAAATTAGAAGATTATGTGGTGGTGTGTCTAAACCGCTAGATTAAAAATGTGACACCACTTAAACGAGGTAGGTGAGACTGCAGACTGATGGGACGTGCTAGGGCTGAAAGTAACCTAGTATTTGTCCAAGCAGTCAACATCAGAGAACATCAGTGTAGATCATTAAATGCACCAACGAAAACTCTCCAACGAGACAATATCCAGATGTCTTTAAAAGGAGTATGAGGATTCAAATCCAAGTACAAATCACACAATACAAAGCTGAACCTCTGCCAAAATATTCAAAGCTCCATTTTACGATTCAGATAACTTGTTCAAAAATGCTAAGCACCTAAAGGAGTCAAAGCCTTATTGTAAAGCTTAGAAATACCTCAACTAATCAACATGCAGTTGTTATTCAGAGGACTAAGTGTCCTAGTCTTATGACCATTATACCGAGACTAAGTTACTCGAAGGAATCTAAGTGATTCAGAGGACTAAATGTCATGGTCTGTGTGACCTAATTGCCGAGACTAAGTGACTCAAAGGAATTTAAGTGATTCAGTTATAATAGATCTTAGTGATCTGGTCTTTGTGACCCATCCTTAGTAGAAGAGTGCACTAGGAGTTGTTTGTACCTCGAACCACTCAAAAATATATTGTTTCATTTACTTTCTATCATATATGTGAAAATAGTATGCCCTCAAACCAATTACATTTGATTTAATAAGCATTTACTTTGTAAACTTATTCATTTATTAATAAGAGAATTTATTCAATAAAAGGCTACTTTATCTATGTTAATTAGTTGAATTAATAAATGAGATAAACCTATAGTTATTTAGTAATTCTTTTAGAATCATGATGTGGATCATGCTAATGAGATATAAATTCTATGATAGCTTAATACTAAAATGTTCCTAATCTTATGGATTACTAATGCGAGGTTACTGATTTCGAATAGATTAGTACATACTTGCTTGCTCTGTTGAAGAGGATGATTGATCTCATGATCATTTATGTGGAGACACTAAAGCAAGTATGTAGGTGCTTATTGCAGAATAAGTTCAGTGAACGTGACTAATAAAGGAACCCTAATGGATTTTTACTTGTCTGTCAATAGGAGTTCCTAATGTGATAGTAGTACAAGTGATCCTTGGACTTGAGATCATCATAGTATCTTGTATATACTGAATTATGTTTTGACATATTCCTTAATAATCATGAGTATGTCGTAGGGTATGCTCGAATATAATAAAGTATATATGGAGATAGTTGAACGATCAAAAAAGGATCTACCACTTCTAGTAAAGGGAGAAAATGTCTTATGTGATTCGATAAAGTGACAATATGGAAATCCCTGGCTAGGGTTGAATGGAAATTAGAAAGGAGTTTTTAATTTACGTTAGCTATTGCTTTGCATTTTAGAATCAAAATACATATAATAAAATAAATAAAATTTGACACTAATTTCATGTTTTATATATGATTGGGACATTGTATGATAGAAGGATTGAATTGTATGGTAACTATTCACGAAATAGGTTTTTGTATTTTTTATAATAATCTTTGTGATTTACGTTGAATTCATATTATCCGGATAGTAATGATACATTATTTATAAGGTGTCACTCATGATGTAGAATAAATATTATTTATTCATATTTGAATTAAAGGAGTTTGTTATTTTCAAAGGCACTTGTAGATCTAGATGGGGGGTTGAATAGATCTTCTTAAAAACTTTTTTTTTGATTATTTATAAACTAATCTTAGTGAGCATAGCAGAATATTATTTTATTTTTAAAGAACACCTTAAAGATCGAAATCAAATGATGGTTTCAGATTTGAACAATGAAGAATAATGATCAAGCAACTTTAAACAATAAGACCAGTAAGTAAAGACACAGACAATTTTAAGTGGTTCAGAAACTAAAATGCTCCTAATCTACTCTTCTACTCCTTGAGTAGGAATCCACTAGAATTTAGTCACACAGACAAGAAAACTTTGTTCTCTTCAAGCCTAGCAGACTTAGATATTTAGTCACAACTGACAAGGACACTCTTGCCCTCTTCAAGCTCAACAGACTTGGATATTTAGTCACTCTTGACTAGGAAACTCTTGCCCTCAGATGCTTAGATGATTGATATTTGTTGAGAGGTACTGCTAAGCTGGCATTAAGCCTCTTCTTCACAGGTACTTAGTAACTCAAACTTTTTATATTGGATTGTTGAATTATTTCTTGACTTTTTGGCAGAGTATATGGCTTTTTGATTAGGATGTTTAACACTTTTAAAGTTGGATCCTTGTAGGCCTTTTATACTCCCATGAACAATCTTCCCGCTACGATATGTCCGTTACTGCTTTTAATGTTTTTATGTACTATGAAGCTTAGTGTTGACATTCTGAACCTTGAAGATAGTTTCTTTTCTGTGCCTGTCACATCAGTTTGCTTTTTCACCTAACAACCTTGACATGTCACTGTCCAGTAGGTAGTTTGTGACGCCCCCAAAATAGGTATACACAACCCATTCTGAGTCGCCAAATACATGGTACATAATTCAAATACAAACTTAATTATACAACTGTCGTGTAAAATACAACAAAACGTAGCTGAGAGTTTTAACACGAATATTGTCTCGTAGATAATATCCAAACTCAAATGAAGTCCTCATTACATTTATTATCACACTATTTCATAGAATAGTGAGGACTACTATAACCACCAGCTTGGACCATCACTCTATTCCTCGACTAGTCCCATCTATATTCTCATTTCTTGAAGAGAACAATGAAAGCAAAGGTTGAGCTCAACTAGGCCAGTAAAGAATATTATGACTAAGATAATGCAGAATAAATTATCGTTAACCTTCAACCGTGTTAAACTGATAGAATACAATATACAACAAGTTTAACTGTAGTGGAACAAACAATCCATTAGAAGAGTCAAGTAGAGCATGATATCTACTATCTTCTATGATTTAAAAGTTCATCATCAATATTTTATCGTTGTAACACAACTCAATAAATAATCCACATCATCGAATTATCCATGCACCACGGGCCAAAGATATTCGTTAGTATCACATCCATGAATTATCCATGCACTACGGGCCAAGGATATTCATTATTATCACATCCACGAATTATCCATACATTACGGGCCAAGAATATTCGTTAGTATCACCAGTGGTCATGCTCATGCTAACAACTGTCCATCAATGCACTACGGGCCAATGAGGACTTTTATCACATCATTTGTAACATTACAGGTCATGATTATACCGATACATAGTCATAATCATACCAATTCAACAATCCATCTATGCACTACGGGCTAAAGATGAATTTTATCACAATATAATCATGAAGATGATGACAATGATGTAAGCATCAATCAAACAAAATCAAGGATAAATATTAAAGATTTTTAATTTATCCAGAGTTTAAAAATGTCCAAATTGTCAACATGACAACTGCTTTGTGGAGTAAAATTCAAGAATAATATTCATGTATCAAAAATAATTTGGACATAAAAGAAATCAAATTTGTCGTGAATAGTACCCGAGTGAATAGTACCCCGTGAATAATATTTCGTGAATAGTATCTCGTGAATAGTACCCCGACATGAAAAGATTAAAATTTAACAAGAATGTCCAGAAAAATATTCTTGTGAAACGATACTAGATGAAGCGCAAATTTCAAGGATATTCTACTCATTTCAAAGAGTACAGAAGCAATAATTATCAAAATGAGTGTAGAATTCGGAATCTGTAACGAAATAATATTACTTACATACTACAGAGTATAGAAGAAAATATTATTTCTTACGAATATTAAACAAAAATAATATCCCTTACCTTAAAAGGAGAGTATTTCTGACTGGTAGCTTGCACTGTTTTTTACACTCAAAACTTTCTTAAACTCTAAAGAAATATGCTCAATATTATAGAAGAAGAATTCTCTTATTCTGGTGTGATTTTCAATTCTAAACTAAGTATCCTATTTATAGGAGAATAGTAGGATACTATTTAAATTAGAAAATCACGGGCGAACAGGAAAATTTTCACGGACGATTTTTGCGAAATAATTTTGATTTTACTATGCAGTACTATGCACACACTATGCAGTACTATGCAAATAAAATATAATATATATTCTATTTTACATAAAAAAATAAAACTTATATATATATATATATATATATATATATATATATATATATATATATATATATATATAAGTAATAAAACAAAACTGAGATAACTGTCTCCTGACGATTTTGAAAAATGAGAAAATGGGAGTCCAAGTAATAAGCCAAATTTATAACAAATACTTCATAAAAATCCCCTCTATTTATCTCAATTCACTTGGCTTCACAAAACACATTTTTAATAACATTCATCATTAATATTATAACTCACAATATTAACAACCAGATCATTCTCAGGAAAGAGGGGGTTTTCTGATAAAGATTTTTTCTTATTGGCGCGCAATTAGGTAACCAAACCCCTTATCTCGACAGAACTTTCTAGACATTGTCAATAATACAAATAATAATATTAATAATTTTGTCCTCTCAATTATTAATTTAATAATATGAAATATTGTGATAATAATTGAATCTATAACATGAGATACTATGCAACAATTACTGTGGCAATAATTGAATTAAACTGAGTGACTTCTCACGTAAGCATCAATAATCAAAAATACTGTACAATACTGTGTGCTACTATGCAACCAAGCGTATTACTGTACTTTTATCACCGGGTATTTCAACAGTTAACGGTAAAACTTTGGCCGTTACTTTTATAAAAAGTTATTTCTTTCGTTTTCTAACTCCGACAATAATTCCGTTGTGGGATCCACCAATGATTGTGCTGTCGTACGAATATTCCCTGATAAAGCGAATATTTTTCGACCAAACGAATATTTTATGACAACTTGCATACTTTGTAAAATTTGTAAATATTACCCATAAATATTATATCAAATCCACATCATAATATTTGCAATGATATTTAGAGAAAATTAATCTTTATTCATAAAAGTTGGGGTCTTACAACCTCCCCTTCTTATAAAATTTCGTCCTCGAAATTGGTGTACGTACCCGGTATGTCAAAAAAGTGAGGATACCTTGATTTCATTTGAGATTCTAACTCTCAGGTCATTTCCTCAACATCGTGGTTTCTCCACAAAACTTTAACTTGAGGTATAACCTTGGAGCGTAGAATATGTTCCTTCTTATCCAAGATTTTAACAGGTACCTCTTCATGCGTTAAATCTTCCGCTATCTCGTCTGGTTCTAATTCAATAATATGGTTCGGATCTTCTACATATTTATGTAACATAGATATGTGAAAAACGTTATGAACACGAGACATACGTAGCGGTAAGGCGAGTCTATAGGCCACAGTTCCTACTCGATCGAGGATTTCAAATGGGTCAATGAATCGAGAATTG
Source organism: Panax notoginseng (assembly GCA_016801055.1). NCBI lineage: Eukaryota > Viridiplantae > Streptophyta > Magnoliopsida > Apiales > Araliaceae > Panax > Panax notoginseng. The sequence goes on along the minus strand of CM029017.1, from coordinate 75,631,835 downwards.
AGCTTTTCTCTCTTTCCAAATCTTGTAACTCCTTTCTATGGAACAACATGTAACAACACATACTCTCCAACATTGAATTCCACGTCCCTTCGATGAAGATCAGCATAACTCTTTTGTCGATCTTGTGAGATTTTTATACGTTTCTGGATTATTTAAATCTTTTCCGTTGTCATGCGTACAAATTCTGGTCCCAACAACGTTGCTTCACCTACCTCATCCCAGCATACTGGAGAATGACACTTGCGTCTATACAATGCCTCGAATGGAGCCATGCCTATACTTGCTTGATAACTGTTATTGTAAGAGAATTTTACTAATGGCAAAAGCTTGTCCCAACTTCCTTTGAAGTCAAGGACAAAGAGTCTTAATAAATCTTCAAGAGTTTGAATAGTCCTCTCTGACTGCCCGTCCGTTTGAGGATGATATGCCGAACTGAATCGTAAATCTATGCCCATAGCTTTTTGCAAACTAACCCAAAATCGTGAAGTGAATCTTGGGTCTTGATTAGAAACTATGGATACTGGCATACCATGCAGTCTTACAATCTTATTTATGTATATACGAGCAAGACGTTCAAGTGAATAAGTTTCTCATATAGGTAAGAAATGAGCAGACTTGCTTAGTCTATCGACAATGACCCAAATCGCATATATACCTTAAAAAATCTTGGGAATACCAGTAACGAAATCCATGGTAATGTGCTCCCACTTCCATTTTGAAATTTCAAGTGGCTGCAATGGACCTTTTGGCACTTGATGCTCTGCCTTGACACGTTGACAAGTTAAACACCTTGAGATAAACTCGGCGATCTCTCTTTTCATATTGCTCCACCAAAATATATGTCGAAGATCACGTTACATTTTTATCCCAAGATGGATTGTAAACAGTGTGTTATGCGTCTCCATCATGATTTTATACTTCAAATCAGAGTCGTTAGGAGCACACAGATTGGAGTTGACTCAAAGTATTCCTTCTTCATCGATTCTTGCTTCTGGAATAACACCTTCTTGTACTTTCTTCCTCATACGCATCAACTCCAGGTCTGTAGCTTGAGCATCTTTAACTTTATCAATTAAAGTTAGTTTTACTCGTATATTTGACATAATCACATGGGTCCCTGGAGTCTTTAACTGTATCTCCATTCTTTGTAAGTCATACAAAATGGGCCTTTGCGTTGACAATATCGCACTTGTACCCGCCTATGATCTTTTACTCAATGCGTCAGTTACAACATTCGCTTTTCCAGGGTGGTCTTGAATGGTATGATCGTAATCTTTCAACAACTTGAGCCAACGTCGCTACCGCAAGTTGAGTTCCTTTTGGGTGAAGAAATATTTGAGGCTTTTATGATCCGTATAGATCTCCACTTTCTCCCCATATAGGTAATGCCTCCAGATTTTAAGCGCAAAAATGACAACTGCCAACTCTAGATCATGAGTAGGATAATTCCTCTCATATTCTTTGAGTTGTCGTGAGACATAGGCTATGACTTTTTCATATTGCATGAGAACACACCTTAACCCTTTGTCTGAAGCATCACTATAGATGACAAATCCTCAGAACCAGATGGTATTGTCAGAACAGGTGTTGAAATGAGTCTCCTCTTGAGTTCTTGAAAACTCTTCTCACATTCCTCGCTCCAACTGAATTTTGTATCTTTTCGAGTTAGCCGAGTTAACGGAGTGACGATTCGAGAAAATCCTTCCATGAATCTCCGATAATAACCAGCTAAGCCCAGAAAGCTACGTACTTCGGTCACTTACTTAGGTTGCTCCCAACTTTGAATTGCTTTAATCTTTACTGGGTTAACATATATTCTGTGATTCGATATCACGTGCCCAAGGAATGCTACTTTCTTATGCCAGAACTCGTATTTCTTCAACTTGGCATATAGCTTATTTTTCACGAAGCTTTTGGAGTATCAGCCTCAAGTGTTGCTCATGATCTTCACGGCTTTTGGAGTATATGAGGATGTCATCAAATAAGACAACCACAAAATGATCCAAATATTTCTTGAATACTCTGTTCATCATATCCATGAAGGCAGCAGGAGCATTAGTCAATCTAAAAGACATGACTAGGAATACGTCAGAAAATTTATTAACAATATAAATATCATTCAAATCTGACGTATTTTTGTTTAAATCCGTGACATGGGCTAAGAAAGCTTGACATCTATTTTTTAATAAACGAATGGATTTATGGTTTGATATGATAGTGATTGACTTTAGTGGTTTGGTTGCTTGAATTCACATAATAGGTTGGTTAAGAATATAAAAGGTAACAACCTTACGAAAACAATCAATTTTAGCATGATGAGTAGTTAACCAATCAATCCCTAAAATCACATCAAATGCAAGTATTTTCAAAGAGATAAGATCGACAGGTAACGTGAGGGTGCCTATTTGAATCAAATATGATTTATAAACAGTGGATGTAATAAAGGTTTCTCCCAATGGAGTTTCAACAGATAAGTCAAAGTCTAATTTCTCTGGAGTTAAATTTAAACATTGAGCGCAAGTAAGAGAAATAAAAGAATGGGTAGAACCTGTATCAAATAAGGTATAGATTTCGCAAGAGTTTATGATTAGCTTACTCGTGATAACTTCATTCGGGTTCCTCGCTTTGTGGGAGGTCACGACAAACGCTCTCCCTTGAACTACCAGTTTTGACTTGTTTGGGATGACCTTTGGTGCCTCCATCCCAGCTGGACTTGACTTCACTACATGACAAAATTGAGCTAGGTGACCGATAAGTGGATTTTATACCCGCGAATTAGTTCCTAACTCAAGCTTAATCGGTGTTAATTCCTTGTTCTTGTTGCTTATTTTTACTTGTTTATTGTTATTTTGTGTGTAGGTTTGGTGGTATGGCCAGTGATCAAAAAGGGTGCAATTATGGCAAGAAATTGGGAAAGTTTGGAGCATTACATGATCAGAAGTCAGAGCCTACCCCCGCTGGGGCGGGCCTTTTTATGCCTTACACCCCCGCTAGGGCGGGGGGTCTTCAACTCAGTTAATAGGAGTCATGCCCACCGGGGCAGGCTAATTGCAAAGAAACACCCCCGCCGGGGGGGGGGGGGGGGGGGTCCGAGGCAGAGCAGTTCTATTTTGTTTCAAACATTGCAAGAATGTGAGTTTAAGTAAATTGATTGCTTTGGGACTCTAAATGGCGTGGGATTGCAATCAGAATGTGTGTATAAAAATATAATTAACATTAAACAACAAGATGGGAGACATGCAAGGCAATTAACAGAGATTAAGGACAGATTTTGGAGCAAGCATTGGAGTGAAGATAATTGAAGGATTTTTATATCAATTACAGATTAAGACTAAAGTGAAGGGTGTTCTGAATTATTCTTCTTCTCTAGTCTTATATTTGTAATTGGAAGGATGTTATCTTTAATTTATTCAATTTTTATTTCATTGATGATGATATAAGTACTTTTTAGGCTTATGACGGATCTTTAAGTGAAACAATGGTTATGTAATCTTTGATTTTTAGTTTAATGAGTTATTATTCAGTTTATCTATATTAATTTGAGCTTGAATTTATGAATTGCCTGATCAACAATTCTTTGTAGACTTGTATGGATTCGAGAGAGGAAGTACGAGTCTAGACTTAGTTAATATAGCATGTGTTCTTGAATTTTGTGAATGAACAGAATCTTGATGAATGTTAGGATAGAGATATGCTTGGCATCACATGTAATCAAATAAAGAACTTAAACTTAAACCTTCTTTAATTATAATTCACATAGAGATATAGTGAGTTAGTTGATTAAGGTGTTTAACTTGACTCTATCTAATTTGTGGATTTGAGTTAATACAGTATTAGTACATCGAGAGGTGGCTAGTTCTACATATGTGTTCTTGATTAATAAACTGGGATAGTGAATTAAATTGAAAAAGGTGTAATAATCAGAGTGATACTTAGAGTGAAGTCGTAAGTCTAATTCTCCAATATTTGTTTAAAAATTCAGTTTTTAGGGTTTGTTGATTGTTTGGTAATTTTGATATTTTTAATACTTTTAGTTACAAACTTGAAATTGGTTTGTTTAATAAAATTTGGATTAATAGGAAATTAGTAATTGTGAGATTTTATTTCTTGCTAGTCTCTGTGGGAATGATACTTTCGACTCATAATTACCTTATTTTACGATACGCCATCGAAAACTAAGGTTTCTGAGTTAAACGACGACTCCGGGAATTCTACGATTTCGACGATTATCGTCTAATCTCCTAAATTTCGTTATAACTTCGTTACTCGAGATTTTTACACCAAACCAAATGGAACCAATCCATTGATTCGTTATCTATAACCTAACCAAGCAATATGCATATAACCTATACTTGATGGTTTTCAATTTGTCCATCAATAACCAAACAACATTTTAATGGTTTTCTTCGATTAAAACTCACTTAGACGCTTATGATTCTTACTTATACATGGCTTATTAATGTTTTAATCCACTAATAGCCACCCTTATTACTCCGGAGGAGACATGCTCCACCAATTCATACTTCTCTACGAAAAATAAATAGAAAAGAATCGAAGACTAAAGTTTATGTATTATTACCTTAATGTTCTACGCGTTCTTGACTTAAGCTTGAATATATTGCTTTTGATTCCTCTTGATTACTTGTTAATGCTCTTTTTTCTCTCTCAATATATTATTCAATGTTGGTGAAAAACACAAATGAACTAACATAACTTCCTTTATATAGAAAGCCAAATGGAGGGAAAAATGGTCAAGTGGTCCACCTCCTTACTATTCATTTCTTTCCCACCAAGTAAAACCACTTTACCTGGCCACCAAGTGGCCGACCCACATGCCTATAGACACACAAAATTTTCTGTATACCTGTAACTAACATTGCATGAGGGCAGAATCGTCTTTCAGAGATAACCCTAGAAGATAGCTCAGTTCAATCCCAGAGACAACCCTGGGATATTCAGTATTACCATCTCGGAGATAAACCTGAGATATCCAGCTTAGACCCAGAAATACCACCAGAAGTTTTAACCTCAAATTCCGGAAATAACACCGGGAGTTTCAGTTTCAACCTCAGAGATAACCCCGAGGAATATAGTTCAAATACCAAAAATCACACCGGAGAAGACCGTCTCATCTCAGAGATAACCCCGAGATTCTCAGTCTCAGCCCCGGAAATAACAATGGGAAAGATAGTATCAACCTCGGAGATAACCCCAAGGCATACAGTTGCAGTTCCAGAGATAACCCCGAAAATGCTTGTTTCAAACCTATACAAACAGCTTCAAACACTCGGCAAAGCTCTGAGGCACTCATTTACCAAACCTGGAGATGACCCCGGGAAGTCAGGCACATCTCAAAAACAACACTGAGGACGGTCAATAACTGCATCAGTCCAATCTCAGAGATAACCCTGAGCAACGACCGCTAAATCAGCTCAAATTAGAGATAACCCCGGTGAAGGGCAGGACCGTTATTTTGCCATCCCAATCCTACATCAAGCCGTCTTAACAACAACATACATACATTCTACACATCAATGTCCTAAAAGAACTATATAGCGCCAATCCCGAGTGACTACTGCACAAGACAGCACACCAGATAGAATTTAAAGCTTGAAGACATAGGGCATGGTCCCATCTTCCTGACTTCGTACAACCTCTAATCCCATGTCATTGTGTAGCTCTCGACAACAGCATGCTATAAAAGGTCTTATACACCTCGATCGGATGCCCAGTTTGAAGTTCTAAAAGTTTGAGCGGACAACACGTTGCATGCGTGTATGTACTTTGAGACAGCGGGACCTGCAGAACCTGGGGCACCCCGGGCAACCATAGGTGCATCTGTGGCTGCCGCAAGTACACCTGCGCCTCCCCCCCTCTATAAATAGAGGGCTTGGGGCAGTCATTTTGAAAAGAGAAAAAGGCGAGGAAGCCCTATCCAATTTGCTCTGTACACACTATAAACTGAGTGCTTTCTCATTTTAAACACTTATGAGCTTATATATTGCTATATTTTTACCAGCGAGAGCCGAGTGTTCATCCCTTTAAAGTCATTGAAGTCTTCTTTGGCAGTCTATTGTAAGCCTTCTTACACACTTTAAAGTCTTTCTCTTCATCTTTGCACACACCGTTCTTCACGTTGAGAGTCGTGTTGCGTGTGTATGCCCGAACTTCGGTCCATGGCTTTTATTTCTTTTTGTATATATATATATATATATATATATATATATATATATGCTTATATATATGAACTGTTGTCGAACTCTGTTCGATGAGCTTGAATTTTACATCTAGAGCGTTTATTTGCTTATATATATATATATATATATATATATATATATATATATATATATATATATATACTTATATATATGAATTGTTGTTGAACTCTATTCGATGAGCCTGAATTTTACATCCGGTGCTTTTATCGCTTTTATATCTATATATATCGATATATATTTACATTTCCTCCCGCCTGGAGTTTACTTCATGGCGGTTGATCGCTTTTACTGCTTTATTTACATTTCGTCCCGCCTGGAGTTAACTTTGTGGCGGTTGATCGTCTTTTATAGTTTTTTTTTTTTACTTTTTTGATCCCCTATGGAGGTGCTTCGTGGTGGTTGATTGTGTTTTTACAGCTTTATTTACATTTTTGATCCCTCATGGAGGTGCTTCGTGGTAATTGATCATGTCTCTATATATATATATATATTTACTGTTTTTTATATATTTACATTTTCGATACCCCATGGAAGTGCTTCGTGGTGGTTGATCATGTCTGTATAAATATATATATATACAGCTTTTATATATATAATTTGTAAGACCCCGAATTTTATGAAATAAAAGTATTCAATTTTTCTTATAATTACTATTCAGTAAATGGTTAAATTGATAAATATTAAAGTTAAGGGTGATATATGAATTTTTTTAGAAATGCACAAGTGGTTATAAAATATTCATTGTTATCGGTGAATATTCGTTTGATCGTGGAATATTCTTACTGTCGGGGAATATTCATACGACGGCGCAGCCTTTTGTGGGCCCCATAACGGAAAGCGATTGGATGAAGAAAACGACAAGAGTAAGTTGTTTATAAATAACGGCGTAGTTGTTACCGTTAACACTGTTAGAATACCCGGTGGTTAAAACAAAGTAATACGCGTTGTTGCACAGTAGCACACGGTATTGCACCAATTATTGATTTTTACGTAAGAAGGCATTACTCAATAATTTTTACAGTAATTACTGTTCAGTATTTTATTTTATTGATTCAATAATTGCTGCGTTGATATTTTATATTACTGTTGTTTTAATAATTGTCACTACACAGTATTTTCTATTATCGGAGCAATAATTCATATTATCTTAATAATATTATTAGATAACATTATTGGCAATATCTACAAAGTTCTGTCTAAGGAGAGGTTTGGTCATCTAATTGCGCGCCAGTAAGGAGAGATCCTTATTGGAAAGCCCCCTCTTTCCTGGGAACGGCCTGGTTGCCAGTACTGTGATTCTGTAATATTATTTGTGTATAATTAATTATTGATTTATATGATGAGGAAAAATATTGATTTTATGTGGATATAGATGGAGAAAATTTTTAATGTAACAATTGTTGAAAATTAATATTTTATCTTTTTCTGATAAAATAATTCATTTAAATATATTATTTTAATAATATATTGATGGTGATATTTTTACAATGAATGTGGGATATATGAGTATATGTGGAGGAAGAGTATTTTTGTGGCATTAAATGATTAACACATGTTTTGTGTATTGGTGGACATAATTCTTGACCGAAAATTTATTATTGACTGTAAAATCGCCCGTATGTGAATTTCGGTCAATTTCTGTTTGGAATTTAGAAAAACTTTCTTCTGCAAAGTTGTAGAGAATTGAATTTCCTATAAAAACTCGCAAGATTCGAATTTTATGATAAAAGAGCTATTTATTATGAATTATTGAAATTCTAAAATTCTGAAATAATTGATTTTTGGAAGTTTTATTTATTAGTTTGAAGAAAAACTTTTTTTGTATTTTGTTGGACATCATTAACATGTGTGGCTGGTGTTTTTGACCAAAGGTGGGCTAAGAAAAATTTGTATAATTATATTAATATTATATTCAATTTTCTGCTTTGGTGTTCTAAGCATTTTCCTATAAATAGGGTGCTTAGGTTAGAATTAAAAATCACACCAGAAACACAAGTTTCTCTCCATTTCTCTCTCTATATCGAGCATATTCTTGTGAGTATTTGATACTTTGAGTGTTGCTATACGGTGCAAGTTTCCTTCAGCACTATATCTAGTATTTCAGTCAGAAGTACCGTCTTTCCGAGGTAAGGGATGTTATTTCTTCTTAAATGATATTATTTTCTTCAATATCATTATGCCGAAGTATTGATATGAACTTTTTATCAAATTTAGAACTTTTCATGTCGGGGTTACTATTCATGAGTTACTATTCACGAGTTACTATTCACGAGTTACTATTCACCGAAAAATAAAATTTTTTCTTTTCGTCCAAAATATTTATTCTGGATACTAGCTTTGATTGTATCCATGTTTTGATCATTCTTGAATTTTACTTCAATATGATTGTTTATGAGGTATTTTTGGACATGGAATAGCTGAAATACGAATCCTTAATATTTACTCTTTTGTTTCACTGGATTCGTTTTCTCTAACATATTTTTCATCATCCTCAGTCCTAAATGATGATGTTATTGAATACCTTTGGCCTGTAGTGCAAAGATTGATGATTTTATGATGAATATCTTTGGCCCGTAGTGCAAAGATGAACAGGTGTTGAGGTGAACATGACCAACTGATGAATATCTTTGGCCTGTAGTGCAAAGATGACTATTTGATTCAAAATATTTATTGATTGATGTTACAGGGATAAAATATTGATGATGGGCTTTTAAATTCATAGATAATCGTAGATTTCATTCTCTACGTAACTTCTCTATGAATTATTATTTTCCGCTGCGAATATTGATTGAAAACTTATTGTCTATTGTATTCTATTAAATTTTTCCCTGTTGAAGACTAACGATAATTTGTTGTATATTATCTTAGTCATGATATTCTTTACTGGGCTAGTTGAGCTCACCCTTTTCCTTATTGTTCCATTTTTCTTCTCAGGAGGCGAGAATGTAGCGAGTACTAGTCGGGGTATGGAATGATGGTTCAAGACAGTTATTTTAGTAGTCCTCACTATTTTGTAAAATAGTGTATCAATAAGTATAATGAGGACTTAATTGAGTATGAATACTGTCTAGATGACAATATTTGTATTTAAACTCACAGTATATGTGTTGTCGTATTTTACACGACAAGTGTAATAATAAAGTTGTAGTTATTTTCTGTACCATGTATTTGGCGACTCAAAATGGGTTGGATAGATTGGACCTATTTTGGGGGCGTCACAGTTGGTATCAGAGCTTAGGGATATGATCTCTGGCGGAGATCGGGGAATAGGACTAGGAGGGGAGAGACGAGTAAATCCTTCGCTAGTGTGTCCTACCTAAGCTTATTTGTTGGTCAGTCATAATATCGGGATATTATGTGATATGTTAATTTGTTAAATTAACCTTTGTTTTTGAAGCTGTATTCTAGAATGATATCTGAAATACAGGAGATGAGCAATGGAGAAATCCTGATGACAAGAAAGATGGAATCCGAAATGAAAGCAAGGTATTCTCAACTCTTTGAAATACCAGGTACGTAAATTTCGAGGACGAAATTTCATAAGGAGGGGAGATTGTAAGACCCCGAATTTTATGAAATAAAAGTATTCAATTTTTCTTATAATTACTATTCAGTAAATGGTTAAATTGATAAATATTAAAGTTAAGGGTGATATATGAATTTTTTTAGAAATGCACAAGTGGTTATAAAATATTCATTGTTATCGGTGAATATTCGTTTGATCGTGGAATATTCTTACTGTCGGGGAATATTCATACGGCGGGGCAGCCTTTTGTGGGCCCCATAACGGAAAGCGATTGGATGAAGAAAATGACAAGAGTAAGTTGTTTATAAATAACGGCGTAGTTGTTACCGTTAACACTGTTAGAATACCCGGTGGTTAAAACAAAGTAATACGCGTTGTTGCACAGTAGCACACGGTATTGCACCAATTATTGATTTTTACGTAAGAAGGCATTACTCAATAATTTTTACAGTAATTACTCTGTTCAGTATTTTATTTTATTGATTCAATAATTGCTGCGTTGATATTTTATATTACTGTTGTTTTAATAATTGTCACTACACAGTATTTTCTATTATCGGAGCAATAATTCATATTATCTTAATAATATTATTAGATAATATTATTGGCAATATCTACAAAGTTCTGTCTAAGGAGAGGTTTGGTCATCTAATTGCGCGCCAGTAAGGAGAGATCCTTATTGGAAAGCCCCTCTTTCCTGGGAACGGCCTGGTTGCCAGTACTGTGATTCTGTAATATTATTTGTGTATAATTAATTATTGATTTATATGATGAGGAAAAATATTGATTTTATGTGGATATAGATGGAGAAAATTTTTAATGTGACAATTGTTGAAAATTAATATTTTATCTTTTTCTGATAAAATAATTCATTTAAATATATTATTTTAATAATATATTGATGGTGATATTTTTACAATGAATGTGGGATATATGAGTATATGTGGAGGAAGAGTATTTTTGTGGCATTAAATGATTAACACATGTTTTGCGTGTTGGTGGACATAATTCTTGACCGAAAATTTATTATTGACTGTAAAATCGCCCGTTTGTGAATTTCGGTCAATTTCTGTTTGGAATTTAGAAAAACTTTCTTCTGCAAAGTTGTAGAGAATTGAATTTCCTATAAAAACTCGCAAGATTCGAATTTTCTGATAAAAGGGCTATTTATTATGAATTATTGAAATTCTGAAGTTCCGAAATAATTGATTTTTGGAAGTTTTATTTATTAGTTTGAAGAAAAAACGTTTTTTGTATTTTGTTGGACATCATTAACATGTGTGGCTAGTGTTTTTGACCAAAGGTGGGCTAAGAAAAATTTGTATAATTATATTAATATTATATTCAATTTTCTGCTTTGGTGTTCTAAGCATTTTCCTATAATAGGGTGCTTAGGTTTGAATTGAAAATCACACCAGAAACACAAGTTTCTCTCCATTTCTCTCTCTATATCGAGCGTATTCTTGTGAGTATTTGATACTTTGAGTGTTGCTATACGGTGCAAGTTTCCTTCATCACTATATCTAGTATTTCAGTCAGAAGTACCGTCTTTCCGAGGTAAGGGATGTTATTTCTTCTTAAATGATATTATTTTCTTCAATATCATTATGCCGAAGTATTGATATGAACTTTTTATCAAATTTAGAACTTTTCATGTCGGGGTTACTATTCATGAGTTACTATTCACGAGTTACTATTCACCGAAAAATAAAATTTTTTCTTTTCGTCCAAAATATCTATTCTGGATACTAGCTTTGATTGTATCCATGTTTTGATCATTCTTGAATTTTACTTCAATATGATTGTTTATGAGGTATTTTTGGACATGGAATAGCTGAAATACGAATCCTTAATATTTACTCTTTTGTTTCATTGGATTCGTCTCTCTAACATATTTTTCATCATCCTCAGTCCTAAATGATGATGTTACTGAATACATTTGGCCTGTAGTGCAAAGATTGATGATTTTATGATGAATATTTTTGGCCCGTAGTGCAAAGATGAACAGGTGTTGAGGTGAACATGACCAACTGATGAATATCTTTGGCCTGTACTGCAAAGATGACTATTTGATTCAAGATATTTATTGATTGATGTTACAGGGATAAAATATTGATGATGGGCTTTTAAATTCATAGATAATCGTAGATTTCATTCTCTACGTAACTTCTCTATGAATTATTATTTTCCGCTGCGAATATTGATTGAAAACTTGTTGTCTATTGTATTCTATTAAATTTTTTCCTGTTGAAGACTAACGATAATTTGTTGTATATTATCTTAGTCATGATATTCTTTACTGGGCTAGTTGAGCTCACCCTTTTCCTTGTTGTTCCATTTTTCTTCTCAGGAGGCGAGAATGTAGCGAGTACTAGTCGGGGTATGGAATGATGGTTCAAGACAGTTATTTTAGTAGTCCTCACTATTTTGTAAAATAGTGTATCAATAAGTATAATGAGGACTTAATTGAGTATGAATACTGTCTAGATGACAATATTTGTATTTAAACTCACAGTATATGTGTTGTCGTATTTTACACGACAAGTGTAATAATAAAGTTGTAGTTATTTTCTGTACCATGTATTTGGCGACTCAAAATGGGTTGGATAGATTGGACCTATTTTGGGGGCGTCACAGTTGGTATCAGAGCTTAGGGATATGATCTCCGGCGGAGATCGGGGAATAGGACTAGGAGGGGAGAGACGAGTAAATCCTTCGCTAGTGTGTCCTACCTAAGCTTATTTGTTGGTCAGTCATAATATCGAGATATTATGTGATATGTTAATTTGTTAAATTAACCTTTGTTTTTGAAGCTGTATTCTAGAATGATATCTAAAATACAGGAGATGAGCAATGGAGAAATCCTGATGACAAGAAAGATGGAATCCGAAATGAAAGCAAGGTATTCTCAACTCTTTGAAATACCAGGTACGTAAATTTCGAGGACGAAATTTCATAAGGAGGGGAGATTGTAAGACCCCGAATTTTATGAAATAAAAGTATTCAATTTTTCTTATAATTACTATTCAGTAAATGGTTAAATTGATAAATATTAAAGTTAAGGGTGATATATGAATTTTTTTAGAAATGCACAAGTGGTTATAAAATATTCATTGTTATCGGTGAATATTCGTTTGATCGTGGAATATTCTTACTGTCGGGGAATATTCATACGACGGCGCAGCCTTTTGTGGGCCCCATAACGGAAAGCGATTGGATGAAGAAAACGACAAGAGTAAGGTGTTTATAAATAACGGCGTAGTTGTTACCGTTAACACTGTTAGAATACCCGGTGGTTAAAACAAAGTAATACGCGTTGTTGCACAGTAGCACACGGTATTACACTAATTATTGATTTTTACGTAAGAAGGCATTACTCAATAATTTTTACAGTAATTACTGTTCAGTATTTTATTTTATTGATTCAATAATTGCTGCGTTGATATTTTATATTACTGTTGTTTTAATAATTGTCACTACACAGTATTTTCTATTATCGGAGCAATAATTCATATTATCTTAATAATATTATTAGATAATATTATTGGCAATATCTACAAAGTTCTGTCTAAGGAGAGGTTTGGTCATCTAATTGCGCGCCAGTAAGGAGAGATCCTTATTGGAAAGCCCCTCTTTCCTGGGAACGGCCTGGTTGCCAGTACTGTGATTCTGTAATATTATTTGTGTATAATTAATTATTGATTTATATGATGAGGAAAAATATTGATTTTATGTGGATATAGATGGAGAAAATTTTTAATGTGACAATTGTTGAAAATTAATATTTTATCTTTTTCTGATAAAATAATTCATTTAAATATATTATTTTAATAATATATTGATGGTGATATTTTTACAATGAATGTGGGATATATGAGTATATGTGGAGGAAGAGTATTTTTGTGGCATTAAATGATTAACACATGTTTTGTGTATTGGTGGACATAATTCTTGACCGAAAATTTATTATTGACTGTAAAATCGCCCGTATGTGAATTTCGGTCAATTTCTGTTTGGAATTTAGAAAAACTTTCTTCTGCAAAGTTGTAGAGAATTGAATTTCCTATAAAAACTCGCAAGATTCGAATTTTATGATAAAAGAGCTATTTATTATGAATTATTGAAATTCTAAAATTCTGAAATAATTGATTTTTGGAAGTTTTATTTATTAGTTTGAAGAAAAACTTTTTTTGTATTTTGTTGGACATCATTAACATGTGTGGCTGGTGTTTTTGACCAAAGGTGGGCTAAGAAAAATTTGTATAATTATATTAATATTATATTCAATTTTTCTGCTTTGGTGTTCTAAGCATTTTCCTATAAATAGGGTGCTTAGGTTAGAATTAAAAATCACACCAGAAACACAAGTTTCTCTCCATTTCTCTCTCTATATCGAGCATATTCTTGTGAGTATTTGATACTTTGAGTGTTGCTATACGGTGCAAGTTTCCTTCAGCACTATATCTAGTATTTCAGTCAGAAGTACCGTCTTTCCGAGGTAAGGGATGTTATTTCTTCTTAAATGATATTATTTTCTTCAATATCATTATGCCGAAGTATTGATATGAACTTTTTATCAAATTTAAAACTTTTCATGTCGGGGTTACTATTCATGAGTTACTATTCACGAGTTACTATTCACGAGTTACTATTTACCGAAAAATAAAATTTTTTCTTTTCGTCCAAAATATCTATTCTGGATACTAGCTTTGATTGTATCCATGTTTTGATCATTCTTGAATTTTACTTCAATATGATTGTTTATGAGGTATTTTTGGACATGGAATAGCTGAAATACGAATCCTTAATATTTACTCTTTTGTTTCACTGGATTCTTTTTCTCTAACATATTTTTCATCATCCTCAGTCCTAAATGATGATGTTACTGAATACCTTTGGCCTGTAGTGCAAAGATTGATGATTTTATGATGAATATCTTTGGCCCGTAGTGCAAAGATGAACAGGTGTTGAGGTGAACATGACCAACTGATGAATATCTTTGGCCTGTAGTGCAAAGATGACTATTTGATTCAAGATATTTATTGATTGATGTTACAGGGATAAAATGTTGATGATGGGCTTTTAAATTCATAGATAATCGTAGATTTCATTCTCTACGTAACTTCTCTATGAATTATTATTTTCCGCTGCGAATATTGATTGAAAACTTGTTGTCTATTGTATTCTATTAAATTTTTCCCTGTTGAAGACTAACGATAATTTGTTGTATATTATCTTAGTCATAATATTCTTTACTGGGCTAGTTGAGCTCACCCTTTTCCTTGTTGTTCCATTTTTCTTCTCAGGAGGCAAGAATGTAGCGAGTACTAGTCGGGGTATGGAATGATGGTTCAAGACAGTTATTTTAGTAGTCCTCACTATTTTGTAAAATAGTGTATCAATAAGTATAATGAGGACTTAATTGAGTATGAATACTGTCTAGATGACAATATTTGTATTTAAACTCACAGTATATGTGTTGTCGTATTTTACATGACAAGTGTAATAATAAAGTTGTAGTTATTTTCTGTACCATGTATTTGGCGACTCAAAATGTGTTGGATAGATTGGACCTATTTTGGGGGCGTCACATAATTGCTTACTACTTTTCATATAAATTACGGCATCATGTGAGCCTAGGAATCATGTGATCACAGATTTTGTCTGCTGAATCTAGATTCGGTTCCCATGATGGACATTTTCAGCTGTAAGCAGCTTGTAAATTTATTCATGGTGTTTGGATTTCCTTAGATGGCTCCCATTCCCATAAGGAGTTTGGCACTTCTTTGTACATTATTTTCTCGAAGATGCTTCATATCTCGAAAAAAAAAAGCAATCCAGCCGAACATTTAATAAAATGAAAGTATCAAAAGGTCTCAATTACTATTGAGCGGGTTTGAAAAACCTCTTTTACAAAACATCATTGCTATATCTTGTTTAAAACTGAATTTTTACATAAATTCAAACCCTGTGTATATAGGTCCGAACGAGGCCTCACACTACTTCCAAATAATAGCACATTGACCCACACACACACACACATTCATATAATAGTTTCTTGAAAAGTGGCGATCACCGTGGCAACACGGATGTCGGGGGGTGCCTAACACCTTCCCTCCGCATAACCAAGTCCCTGGACCCTAATGAATCTCGGTTTCACAGACCCGTTAAGCAATGTCACATCACTGGGTCAATGTGCAAACCTTTTCTCGATTGTGTTGGTACAACCATTTAAAACACCAACTGGCGACTCTTACAGTCAAATCGTCGACATATACATGTCGGACCTTTTCACAACTTATTTTTTCAAACAAATCTCACCTAAATTGAGAACACCAAAAGACAAGAACAGAAAAAGGACAAATAAAAATCCCGACGTCGACAGGTGGCGACTCTGCTGGGGACTCCAATTAGAGGACTTGAGGCGCTATTACAAGCTTTTCAAAACTGTTATATGCTTATGTGTGGATGTTGCATTTACATTTGATGGATGTGTACGAATGCATTACTTACTGTTCTTAATTTTTTACACTATATCTACTTGTGATATTAGTGCTTCACACATGTCATCATTTTCATAAACGGTGAGACACGTTGTATGTGAATGTATGTTGTGTGGTTCCTCCGTCAGGAGGCTATCCTGTCGGTGTTTGATTACTGGACTCGTAGGAAGACTAATTCCAACGAGGCTCAGGAAAGGCACCACCCAAATTCGCTCCAATTGAAAGATTGGATTAACTTCTCGTCGTGTAAATTGTGATGATTTGGGAACCTTTATGTCAAAAAGCCGCGAGAGTAGCCTAAGATAGGTCAATCTATGATAAACCAAACACGGAGAAAAGTCTCTTCATGCTTTCTCATTTCAAATTACTCGTAAAGTCAATTACTTATAATTACAAATAGCTAACATCCATTTTTGTAGGATAAGGTTCCTAAAACGGATACATCACATAGCATGTAAACATTTACACATTCCCTAAAAACTAAACTACGTTAGTTTTTCACAGGGAAACAATCAGACCTATTACCCGTTCAAAGTCCATAAAGGCCACGAGCCTACAGCCAATTATGTCTTCATCTGACCAGGATAATCTTAATCCAGTCTCCCGCGAAGAATTCGATGGATTATGTAAACAAATCAAAGATTTGGCTGTTCTACTTAAAGAACTACACCAATCTACTCAGGGTACAAGGATACCCATACATTCTGAATCCTCTACACAAGGAGGAACCCAAGGTCTGGATAAAGCCATTCTAGTACCTGAGCTTTAGTTGAATTCAACCAACAAAATTCATGATACCACCCATCTCAAAGAAGATCTAGACGCCGGTGATATTAGAAAGAAAGTCCTTCAGATGGAAGAGACCATCCGTTCTATCAAAGGAATTGGAGTACATGGGAGTGTTTTATATGCTGGCCTTTGTATATTCCCTGGTGTGCATTATCTAGAGAAGTTCAAGACTCTTGACTTTGAAAAGTATGACGGGTTAGGAGAACCTTACACACACTTGAAGGTATTCATTGGAGAACTCGGATCTTATGTCGAGGATGAGAAGCTCAGAATGCAGCTGTTCTAGAAAAATGTGACTGGAGAAGCCCGACCGTGGTATACCAGATTAGACAATTCAAAGATCCATAGCTGGGAGGAGCTAGCTCATGCCTTCCTCACTCAGTACAGCTTCCAGTCTCAAATGGCCCTTGACCGTGTAATAACCCGATATTTTCTACATAAATAAATAAGAAATTTTGCGTATAATTTTTTTTTATTTAAGGATGAGGATTTATACAAGATAATGTGTATGTGTATTTATGTGGTAAATAAAAATATATTTATTACATAAATATTTACAAATAAATTTTATTTTAGAATTATTGATTATTATAAAGTACATTCTTATAATAATTAATTTTATAATAGAAATGTTTTTACTAATTATTTTCCATGAATATATAGTCATATATTATTTAAATAATATATAGAGTGATTTTTAGAATAATTATAATAATTATTTTATTATATGAATTTTAGTACAGGTTATTAAGTTAATTATTTTACCTTAATTATTAAGGTTAAATATGGCAGATAAATCAGATATGAAATCTAAACCCTAATTTTGGATTATTGTTAAGGTATGAGAATAATAATATAATATTAATTATATTTTGATTTTTCAGTGCTATGATTATGAACTGTATTTCCGTATTGATAATGGTAGGTCAATTACGCTGTATTATGACTAAACCCTAATAATAATGTTAAACCCTAATCTGAGATCCAAATTAGAGTGCAAGATAGTTTTATAAGTGTGTTATATAATTAATGATGTGTATTTTATAATGATTTGATTAAATTAGGTAAACCCTAATTATAATCTAAAAAGCCCTAAATAATTTTTGGAAATGAGGAACCCTAATTTGAAATTTAAATTAGAGTTCGAGATTGGTTGTAATTGTGTTAATATGATTAATTAACAAATTTTATAATTACAATTGTTAATTTTAGAAACCCTAATTACAAAATTTTAATCCTAATTATTAAATTGTTAATTCTAATTAGTAAATTGTTAACCCTAATTATCAAATGGGTGCCTTAATTGATAAATTAGTGATCTTAATTAGCAAGGTAATTATGTTTATTTTATCTTAAACCCTAATTGCTTTATTTGCAAGGTTATTCATATTAGTGTTATTAAACCCTAATATGCATGTATAATTAGAATTTTAAACTAATTAATAAAACCCTAATTATAAATTTTACAAACTAATTTTGTTTTATTTTAAACCCTAATTGTAAAACCTAGAAATTTCTTTTGTGCTATGTACTAAACCTTAGGGTTAAACCCTAAGGGTTTATCAAGATTACAAGATTGCCCTTAATTGTATTTTGGAAATTACAAAAATGCCTTTTGATTATTTTAGTGAGTTAACTTGCAAAATTGGCAAATATCTTTAGTTGGTTACCAACTATGTTGACAAATTGTGACTTATAATCTCAGCAACAAGCATCATACATCAGCCATTCATGCACCTTGTTGGTCTATATATAGATTAGAAGAGAGAGAAATAACATTTGTTACTTACATTTTTCACAAAACTCAAACTAAGCTCTCTCTCTTTAACCTCCAAAATATACAAGTATATCAGTCCCAAATCAAAGCCCCATGTTCACCATAAACAGATTAGCAACACAAAATCAGAAATTTTTCAAAGAAAGGTATAAAACCCTAGCATAATTTCTGTCCATCGATTCTGTGTTAGATGTTAATTTTTATTGTTAAAATATGTTGGTTGTAGTCCATTTTGAAGATCTGGGTTGCTAAATGTTGGATCCATAACATTTAGAAGCTCGGATTTGTGTTTTTCAAAAATCTGGAAAATTTGTTCTTTGTGGTCTGACAACGAATGTCAGACCTTATATCTCTGTGATATGTTACGAATTTTGTGTTTTGAAACTTTGTAGTTGTAGTCTGATATGTTCTCTTGGATCTGGGCTTGGAATCAGGCTTAGATCGTATGTATATTGCAAGTTATGGAAGGTCAAACTGCGTTGACCGACCATGACTTGCAAGGTTTCTGGGTAACCCAGAACGTAATTAGCAGCGTCTGACAAGAAGTTTGTGGTCCCAGATCTTGCATGTTTTTGGCTGATTTGTTTGAGTTAGTATTTTAAGATTGTACTCTTGTATGCGTGCTACATATTCATGCTCATAAATCACCTAAGAGATAAACAGAATAATCGTAATCTATTGTCAAACTAGGCCACTCACTCACGGATAGAGTTTCTGGGAAACCCAGAAACCGTATGAACATTAGTTCTGTCAATGTTTGACCAGATTTTAGATTATAATTTTGATGTAGTTAAGTCGGTTTGATGGTTGATAATTGTACCTTGTCATGTATACTACAACCCTAAACAATTAAATCACATTAACAGTAACTAGAACGTATAGGAATTTAAGCTACAAAATGGACCTAGAAGCTGACTGGGTTTCTGGAAAACCCAGAAAGTTCTGACAACGATTTTGGATGGCCAGATCTTTGTGCTATGTGTTTGTAGGACTGATTTGATGGTTGATTCATGTAGTATTACATAAGCACTACATGATCAATCCATAAGATGGTCCAGAACATGTGTAGACTGAAAGTTAAAGCCGGTCAAAGTAGGTACCTTAGCCACTGAATGTCAGTGTTCTTGGCCCTCAAGAACACCTATTGCGACAGAAATCGTTGTTAAAGCCTTTAGCGACAGATTTAATTAATTTAATTTCCTAAATTTCAAAAAATACTTTAAAATTAGAAAATAAATTCTAAAAATTACAAAAATAGTTTTAAAAATTATTTTAAATTCCGAAAATTAGTTTTTAATTATTTTAAATATATTTCATAAATATTAAATATTTTTGGAATATTAAAAGTATTTAATTTATTTAATTATAATATTAAATAAATTATTAAAAAATAATTTTAATATTTGAAAAATTATTAAAAATTATATTATGATATAAGAAAATATTTTAAGTTCTTTTTAATGACTTTTAATATTTTGTGATAAATTTCATTAATATTTAAATATTAATGGTAATTAATTTATTTACTAAATGAATTAAATAAATTGATTAAAAATGATTTTATTATATTAAAAATCATTTTAAATAATAATAAGGTATTTAAAAATATTTTAAGTTATAAAATATAATCTTTTAATATTTAAGGATAAATTTCATTAATTAATGATATTAAAGTTATTTAATAATTATATTAAATAATTTAGTTTAAAAATAATTTTAATATTATAATAATCATTTTAAATGAAAATAAAATTTTTAAAGATATTTTAAGTTATAAAATATAACTTTTAATATTTAAAGGATAATTTCATTAATGAATTAATATTAATGATTATTAAGTTATTATTAATATTAATTTTTTTAATAATTATATTTAATAAATAGTTTAAAAATAGTTTTATTAAGTTAAAAATCATTTAAAAGGGATAAATGAATTAAAAATATTTTAAGTTATGAATAATGACTTTTAATATTTTGATAAATAGAACATTAATACTTTGATAATAATGGTAATTATTTAGAAATGATTTTAAATGTTTTCAAAATGATTTAAGGGTAATTTTAATATTTTAAAAGTATTTCACGTTATTATAAATAACTTTAATATTTTAGAAATGATTTCATTAATAGTTTAATACTAATTAGATATTAATGATAATAGAATTGATTAGTATTTAAAACATTTAAATATGATTCCAATGTTTGAAAATTTATGATAAATCATAATAAATGTTTTAAAATTATTATAAGTCATTTAAAAATAATATGACCGATACGTACAGATATTGAGTTACAGAATAGAGTCTTAGACTCGATAATTACCCGATAAAGTTGTCGGTACGCTGACATGTTTTAGAAATTGATCTGGACTTAGATAATGTGATTAGATAAGTGATTATTTGTGATTCAATGGTTGTTAAATCTATGTGCCAATGTGATTAGGGTATGTGCTGACTGCAATAAGCAGTGTTATGTGTTATAGTATGTTGTTCTAATCGAACGAATGATCTGATTAATGATAGGTTGCGAGATAAGCGATAAATCTAAATTACAAACTGTAAGCAGCGCTTCAGGCAAGTATCTAACCTTTGCATTTTCTTTATGTAATGAACATGAGTAAGAATGTTTCTAAATTATATTATTACTGTACAGATTATTAACCTTATATTATATACGCTCATTGCTTATCAACATGTTAGTATATGGTAATTCAGATATATATATTCTTTTCGTTAATTTCTGTAAATGGTTATACAAGTGTCCCCACTTGGATAATCATTGTATTTAATCACATGTTGATATACCTTTGTCAATTACCCGTATATATATATATATATATATATATATATATATATATATATATATATATATATATATATATATATATATGTTTAATTATAGATTATTGTTGAAACAAGATAAAACCTTTGATTTGGAACCCAGACAAGTATGAACATCCCTACACGGGAAAACGTTTATGCGCCCAAGGTGGAACAGAGTGAACGATCCTATCGTTCTTGTAATGTAGTATTGATCAATGCAAGGCATAACGGGCTGATCACCCCCCGTGCCCGTAAGTTATGTCGGTTTACAGATGAATTTCTGTTTAACCTTTTCGAAAATAAAAATAATGTTCATGGCATGTCACCATAACCCCAGTTATAGTCATTATGTAGTTTCAAAGATTGGAAAGAGAGTTGTTATGTTATTATTATCGGTTCAGAATACTTCACAACTATTGACTGGTTGTAGAAGAATAGTACAAAGAAAATATTTAAATCCTTTCA
Organism: Panax notoginseng; assembly: GCA_016801055.1. Lineage (NCBI taxonomy): Eukaryota > Viridiplantae > Streptophyta > Magnoliopsida > Apiales > Araliaceae > Panax > Panax notoginseng. The sequence goes on along the minus strand of CM029017.1, from coordinate 75,609,735 downwards.
GCTTATATATATATAATTGCTATTGCTTGCTGGGCACTCAAATGCTCATCCTTGCTTAAATTTAAATGTTTTCAGCTAAGTGCGAACGACCAGAGAGCTCTGCTAAGAAAAAAGGAAAAGGGAAGGTTGCTAAATGAACGAACTACTATGTTATGTAATAGTTTAATGTTATTAAGACAAGTATGATATATATTATCTATCATGGTTTGTAATGAATGTTTAAAGGTTACGTACTTGGGATTAGACTCTAATAAATGTAAGTTAAGTTTGATATTTATATTATTGTTATTATTATTAGTATTATTCCGCTCATAGAAATGGTATCGTGAAGAACCGAGTTCGGGTTTCAAGTACCCGAGTTTGGGGTCCTCACAGGTTGGTATCAGAGCTATAGGGTAGAAACCTTAGTCGGATTTGACCTTAGGCTATAACCTTAGAACAGAGGGAAACGTTGAAAATACAAATAATTCATATAGAGTTTAAAAAGAGATGAATTAACTAAATTCATCGTCAAACCAAATAAAAGATAACTTATATAAAACTCTTATTTGTTGTGTGTATATATAATATGCTAATTAGGATAATTTATGTGTGTAGATGTCAGGTGAAAAAGGATTCGATTACCCTCGGATCGTAAACAAGGAGTCAATATTGAAGCCGATAGCTGACATAGAGGCTCACAATAAAAATAACTCAGAAGATGTGGTTATTGTGGAAAACATAGTACCAGATCCGGAGATGGTGGAGCTGACAGATAGCGATTCAGACACTAAAGTTGAAGCTGATCAAGCATCAACAGAGGTGCAGAATCTGAAGAACAAGGTTTCTTCACTAGAAAGGCTGTGGGAGATAGAAAAGTTGTTGAATAGTCAGTTGCGTCAAGCGTTAATAAAAGAAATGGATGGACAAGATAAGCTTAAAATCTAAATTGGTCAGATGGGAGCCACAAGCAACACATCGTGTGCAGCTCCGAACAAGAAGGGGAAAAGGAGAAGATGGTAGGAAATAGAAGACATGACTTAGGAAATCCAATAAGAAGAAATGGAAAAGAATATGTTATCTTTGCGGCTATGAAGGACATACCACTCCGTATTGTCCTGACTACAAAAAAGGAGCATGTTTTATCTGTGGGATAGAAGGTCATCAGGCGAAAAGTTGTCCAATGAAAAAGAATAATAAATAAGTAGTATAGGTTCTGTTGTGATGTAGGTGTGTTTAATGTAATATGTGCGCTAAGTATGTCTGTGAAAGGTAATGTTTCCAACTTTTGTGTTAAGCCAAGTCTGTAAATCCCGACGTTTGTAGTCACAAAGGGATGAATGATGTTTAAAGCATTATGTGCTATGCTATGTAAAATATTCGTTAAATGAATATGAATCTAAGTTTGAGAAATAAAACAAGTTTAGAATATTAAACTTATTTGATAAGGTTTAGAATGTAAGTTAAATTATGATTTTATTTAATCAGATAATGCCGCCAAGACGTCGAACTCGCAACCAAAGGGCAGAAGAGTCTGTCAATAATGTTGAGGGACAACAACAAGCTGATCCAATGCAGCAATTTGCAAACATGTTAGCTCAGGCTATGCAACAGGGAATACCAATCGCTGGAAACCAGTCGGACAACCGCTTAACGAACTTCAAAGACTTTAAGGCTGTAGGACCACCGGAATTCAAAGGTACAACTGACCCTGTTGAAGCCCAAACTTGGGTTAAGGAAATTAAAAAAGAGTTTGTGGTAGGTAGGGTAGATGAAGGGCAGAAGACTGCTTTTGCCACCTACATGATGAAGGGGAAGCAAATTTTTGGTGGGAAGCGAATCAGGCTAGGGCAGGAGAAGGTGTAGTCACATGGGATAGATTTAAAACTTTGTTTTTTGAAAACTATTTTTCACCAAGTATGCAGACGAGGATGGATGTTAAATTTTTAGAGTTGAAGCAGGAGAATATGACGGTGTCTGAATACGCCGCCAAATTTAATGAGTTAGCTAGGTTTTCCTCGCATCAAGTCGATACGGAGGCTAGGAAAGCGAGAAGGTTTGAGCTGGGATTGAAACCCTTGCTCTACAACAAAGTGGTGGTGTTGCAAATTCCTACATTTACAGCACTCATGGAGAAAGCGATCATAGCTGAGGAGGGAAGTGAGGCCATGCGCCTTTACAATAAGGAGAGGAAGAATAAGGGTAAGATCGAAGGAGCTGGAAAAGTAGGAGTTAATAGTGGGAGCAGGAGTGGAGATAGCAAGAGGAAGGTGAGCAGCTTTCCAAGTGTACAAGTGAAACAGGAAGGTGTTAAGAAACATATATTGCCATGTAAGACATGTGGGAAGAATCACTCGGGGGAGTGTTTGAAAGGAAAATTTATTTGCTACAAGTGCGGGCAGGAGGGCCATATCTCTCCCAACTGCCACAATCCTAGGATGAATAGTGGATGTTTTATATGCGGATCGACAGAGCACAGGGTGAAAGATTATCCGAAGAGGAGGGTGGAGGCCGGAAGTGTGAACATGGGCACTGGTAGTGGGACGTTAGCAATCACGGGACCGACTTCGTCAAGCAAGCCAACAAAATCTACTGCGAGGGTCTATAACATGACGGTTCAGGATACGGCAGCAGCTGGCACTGGAACTCCAGGTATTATTCGTATGCCTTTTATTTTCTTATGCATGATTTTCCTATATATAGTAAATTATTTTATAAAGAAATTTTGAGGAGGAATTTGAGTTCTTTTAGAAACCAATTTTTCCGTGTAATCATAAAGACAAGCTTTATGTGAGCAGTTAAAGATCAGTTCGATCAAAGTTGATCGAGATCTACTTGCAATGATTATGTATGCTATGTGTCGTGTATGTATACGTTTTAAAACGGTGATTCCGGGGACGGAATCTTTATAAGGGAGGGTGAATGTAACAACCCGATATTTTCTATATAAATAAATAAGAAATTTTGCGTATTAATTTTTTTTTATTTAAGGATGAGGATTTGTACAAGATAATGTGTATGTGTATTTATGTGGTAAATAAAAATATATTTATTACATAAATATTTACAAATAAATTTATTTTAGAATTATTGATTATTATAAAGTACATTCTTATAATAATTAATTTTATAATAGAAATATTTTTACTAATTATTTCCATTAATATATAGTCATATATTATTTAAATAATATATGGAGTGATTTTTAGAATAATTATAATAATTATTTTATTATATGAATTTTAGTACAGGTTATTAAGTTAATTATTTTACCTTAATTATTAAGGTTAAATATGGCAGATAAATTAGATATGGAATCCAAACCCTAATTTTAGATTATTGTCAAGGTATGAGAATAATAATATAATATTAATTATATTTTGATTTTTCAGTGCTATGATTATGAACTGTATTTCCGTATTGATAATGGTAGGTCAATTCCGCTGTATTATGACCAAACCCTAATAATAATGTTAAACCCTAATCTGAGATCCAAATTAGAGTGCAAGATAGTTTTATAAGTGTGTTATATAATTAATGATGTGTATTTTATAATGATTTGATTAAATTAGGTAAACCCTAATTATAATCTAAAAAGCCCTAAATAATTTTTGGAAATGAGGAACCCTAATTTGAAATTTAAATTAGAGTTCGAGATTGGTTGTAATTGTGTTAATATGATTAATTAGCAAGTTTTATAATTACAATTGTTAATTTTAGAAACCCTAATTACAAAATTTTAATCCTAATTATTAAATTGTTAATTCTAATTAGTAAATTATTAACCCTAATTATCAAATGGGTGCCTTAATTGATAAATTAGTGATCTTAATTAGCAAGGTAATTATGTTTATTTTTTCTTAAACCCTAATTGCTTTATTAGCAAGGTTATTTATATTAGTGTTATTAAACCCTAATATGCATGTATAATTAGAATTTTAAACTAATTAATAAAACCCTAATTATAAATTCTAGAAACTAACTTTGTTTTATTTTAAACCCTAATTGTAAAACCTAGAAATTCCTTTTGTGCTATGTACTAAACCCCTAAGGGTTTATCAAGATTACAAGATTGCCCTTAATTGTATTTTGGAAATGACAAAAATGCCTTTTGATTATTTTAGTGAGCTAACTTGCAAAATTGGCAAATATCTTTAGTTGGTTACCAACTATGTTGACAAATTGTGACTTATAATCTCAGCAACAAGCATCATACATCAGCCATTCATGCACCTTGTTGGTCTATATATAGATTAGAAGAGAGAGAAATAACATTTGTTACTTACATTTTTCACAACACTCAAACTAAGCTCTCTCTCTCTCTTTAACCTCCAAAATATACAAGTATATCAGTCCCAAATCAAAGCCCCACGTTCACCATAAACAGATCAGCAACACAAAATCAGAAATTTTCAAAGAAAGGTAAAAACCCTAGCATAATTTCTGTCCATCGATTCTGTGTTAGATGTTAATTTTTATTGTTAAAATATGTTGGTTGTAGTCCATTTTGAAGATCTGGGTTGCTAAATGTTGGATCCATAACATTTAGAAGCTCGGATTTGTGTTTTTCAAAAATCTGGAAAATTTGTTCTTAGTGGTCTGACAACAAATGTCAGACCTTATATCTCTGTGATATGTTACGAATTTTGTGTTTTGAAACTTTGTAGTTGTAGTCTGATATATTCTCTTGGATCTGGGCTTGGAATCAGGCTTAGATCGTATGTATATTGCAAGTTATGGAAGGTCAAACTGCGTTGACCGACCATGACTTGCAAGGTTTCTGGGTAACCCAGAACGTGATTAGCAGCGTCTGACAAGAAGTTTGTGGTCCCAGATCTTGCATGTTTTTGTAAGTTTGTGTTGTTTGTATTATTTTAAGATTGTACTATTGTATGCGTATGCTGCTACATATTCATGCTCATAAATCACCTAAGAGATAAACAGAATGATCGTAATCTATGGTCAAACTAGGCCACTCACTCACGGATAGAGTTTCTGGGAAAACCCAGAAACCGTATGAACATTAGTTCTGTCAATTTGACCAGATTTTAGATTATAATTTTGACGTAGTTAAGTCGGTTTGATTGTAAGACCCCAACTTTTATAAATAAAGAAGAATTTTCTATAAATATCATTTTTGAATATTGTGGAGTTAATTTGATATAATGTTATAGTTGTGGGTAATATTTATAAATTTTGTAAAGTACGCAAGTTGTTATATAATATTCGATTGGTCGGGGAATATTCGTTTTAACAGGGAATATTCGTACAACGACACAATCATTGGTGGACCCCACAACGGAATTATTGTCGGATTGAGAAAACGACAAAAATATTTTATTAAAAAAACGGCGGAAGTTTTACCATTGTTACTGTTGAACTACTCGGTAGTAAAAGTACAGTAATACGTGTGGTTGCATAGTAGCACACGGTATTGATTATTAATGCTTATGTGAGAAGTCACTCAGTTTGATTCAATTATTGTCAGTTAATAATATGAATTATTTAGCGATAATGACGTTTTGTTTTATTCGTATTATTAACGTAATAAAACAGAAACATCTTTTTATATAAAACAGAATACTTTATTAAAGTTATTCTATAAATAGAATATATTATATTTTATTTAAAAGATTTTTCTTTAAATATGGACCGTTAGATTAAAGTAATCAATCTGGACCGTTCATGGATTAGTTACTATGCATTCTATTTTTCTATAAATAGCAGCTCATTCCTTCATTATTTCTTACGAATTCACTGAACTCTAGAGAGAGAAACTATAGAGAGAAACTATAGAGAGAGAGAAGAAGAGTATTCTGCTACTTAACTACTTCCTTATTTCAGCTCGTCTTTAAAACGGTAAGGGGTGTTATTCTTTCTTATTCATGAAGAGAACTGTTGTTATTTCATTTCTTATTATTCTGTTGGAATAACCTGTATACGCGGTCTACCCTATACTTGGTGACATTCTTCTATTATTATGTTGGAGCATCCTGTCTGTGTGTTTTACACCGGACCTGGTTCCGTTTTTATTATTATTCTGTTGGAACATCCTGTCTGTGTGTTTTACACCAGACCTGGTTCCGTTTTTATTATTATTCTGTTGGAACATCCTGTCTGTGTGTTTTACACCGGACCTAGTTCCGTCTTGTTATTATTCTGTTGGAACATCCTGTCTGTGTGTTTACACCGACCTGGTTCCATTATTTATTATTCTGTCGGAATATCTTGTCTGTGCGTTTACGCCGGACCTGGTTCCATTATTTATTATTCTGTCGGAATATCCTGTCTGTGCGTTTACGCCGGACCTGGTTCCATTATTTATTATTCTGTTAGAATAACCTGTTTGTGCGGTTATCTCATGCATGGTGATTTCTTTTGTTATTCCATTCTTTATTGTACTCAATTGGTTAAGTTTTGACTTCTATACTCCATGAAATTTGTGGAATATCCTTGATAATTGCGTTTCATCCAGTATCTTTTCATGAAAATATTCTTCTAAGTATTCTTGAATTTTACTCCACAAAGCAGTATCATGTTGACAATTTGGACGTTGTTAATTCTTGGATAAATTAATTCTTGAACTTGTTTTATTGAATTATTATATCATTGTCATCATCCTCATGTTTATAAAATGTTGAAAGTCATCTGTGGCCTGTAGTGCATAGATGGACTTGGTATGATTATGACCAGGGATTATTCGGTATAATCATGACCGTAATGTTACAAATGATGTGGTAAAAGTCCTCATTGGCCTGTAGTGCATTGATGGACAGTTGTTGGCATGATCATGACCATTAATGAATATACGAATATCCTTGGCCGTAGTGCAGGGGTGATTCGATGATGTGGATTATTTTATTAAGCTGAGTCTCAGCGATCACAGTGTTGGAAAATCTTTTAAATCATAAAAGATAGTAGAGTTTATTTTCTACTTGACTCTTTTAATGGATTGCTTGTTCCGCTGCAGTTAAACTTGATGTCTATTATATTTTATCAGTTTAACATTGTTGAAGGCTAATGATAATTTATTCTGCATTATCTTAGTCATAATATTTCTTACTGGGCTAGTTGAGCTCACCCTTTCTTTCACTGTTCTCTTCAGGAAATGAGAACGTAGCTGGGGCAAGTCGGGGAACGGAGTGATGGTCCGAATGATAGTATTAGTTAGTAGTCCTCACTATTCTATGTAATGGTGTGTTAATAAATGTAATGAGGACTCCTTTTGAGTATGAATACTCTCTAGAAGATAATATTTGTATTCAAACTCACAGTTTATGTTTTGTCGTATTGTACACGACAGTTGTATTAGTAAGTTGTATTTATATTTTGTACTATGTATCTGACGACCCAAGATGGGTGATGTATACCTAATTTTGGGGGCGTCACAGTTGGTATCAGAGCTTAGGGATATGATCCCTGGCTGAGATGTGAGAATAGAACTAGGAGGGGAGAGACGGAGAATTCCTTCGCTAGTATGACCTACCTAAGTTTATTTGCATGGTATTTAATTGGTCGGTCATAATATAAGGATAATATATGACATATCAATTAATTTTTATTTTGTGGCAGTATCTGAAAATGGCATCTGAGAATGTTGAGAATAGCAATGGAGCACAGGCGACTATTGATTCACCACATATCAATAATCTGGATAATGTTCATCAGGAAGGTGACAATCCTCATGCAAACAACAACACTGACCAGATGATGAATGATGGAATGTTCAGAGGTTTTATGCAATTCATGCAACAACAGGTGAAAGCGGCTCCTGTCCACAACGTAGGTGGAAATACTGAAACTCTCTGGCGGTCACCGCTAAACAGTTTAAGGAGCTGGGACCACCGGAGTTTAAGGGAGAACCCAAACCACTTGTAGCTGAAACATGGATAAAGCAGATCACCAAGATATTTGATGTCTTGGGTTGCTCCGAGGAGCAAAAGGTTCCCTTTGCCGCCTTTATGTTGCGAGGAGAGGCAGATTACTGGTGGGAATCGATAAAGCGTACTCAACCTGCCGCACTGAAGATGTCTTGGGAGAAGTTCCAAGAGCTGTTTAACGACAAATACTTTCCCGAGAGTATTCGTCACATGAAGGAGGTGGAGTTCATCAAATTGGAGCAGAATAATATGACCGTGTCGCAGTACGAGGCAAAATTTGTGGAGTTATCCAGGTTTGCGTCCCACCTGGTGGATAATGAAGAAAGAATGACGCGGATGTTTTTAAGAGGTTTGAAGCCGGAGATACGTCAACATCTTGTTTCTCATAAATTGTGTTTGTATTCAGATGTTGTAAATAAGGCTCAGTTGGTGGAGCGCGATAACGAGACAACGCAACCAAAAGAGAGCAGGCGACAAAATGATAATACCAGTGAGAGCAGTCATCGAAGCGGTGACAACAAGCGTGGAGGGAATCAACAGGCCAGAAATGGTAACCACTTCGGTGGTAATCAGGGCCAAAACAATAAGAATGGGTATTTCAAGAAGAGGAGATTCAACAATGATGGAAAGACGTCAGCACCAGCACCTGTCGTTAAGGAAGGAGAACGACCACCTATCATATGTTTCAAATGCGGAGGGGAGGGGCACATCAGTCCAAACTGCGCGATGCCGTCCAAAGCATGTTATAATTGTGGAAGAGAAGGTCATTTAGCCCGATTTTGTCGTTTACCGAAGACAAATTCAGCTAGGATGGAGGCACCAAAGGTCGTCCCAGAAAAGTCAAAACCGGTTGTGCAAGGGAGAGCATTTGTTGTGAACTCCCAGAAAGCAAGGAACCCGAATGAGGTCATCACGGGTAAGCTTATCATAAAATCTAACGAAGTCTATACTTTATTTGATACCGGTTCTACCCATTCTTTTATTTCTCCTACTTGCGCTCATCGATTAAATTTGATTCCGGGGAAATTAGACTTTGACTTATCTGTTGAAACTCCATTGGGAGAAACCTTCATTACATCCACAGTTTATAAGTCTTGTTTGGTTCAAGTTGGTACCCATACATTTCCTGTCGATCTTATTTCATTAAAAATACTTGCATTTGACGTGATTCTAGGGATTGATTGGTTAACTACTCATCATGCAAAAATTGATTGTTTTCGTAAGGTTGTTAGCTTTCATATTCCTAATCGACCTATTATGCGAATTCAAGCAACCAAACCATTAAAATCAATCGCTGTTATCTCAAGCCATAAAGCTATTCGTTTATTGAAAAACGGATGTCAAGCTTTCTTAGCTCATGTCACAGATCTAAACAAAAATACGTCAGCTTTGAATGATATTTCTGTTGTTAATAAATTTCCTGACGTATTTCCCGAAGAACTTCCTGGCCTACCCCCAGAGCGTGAAATTGAATTTTGTATCGACCTTGAACCCGGTACAAAACCCATTTCCAAAGCCCCATATCGAATGGCTCCTATTGAACTTCAGGAGTTAAAGACTCAACTGCAGGAATTGTTAGACATTGGTTTTATTCGTCCAAGTACTTCTCCTTGGGGTGCTCCTGTTCTGTTCGTGAAGAAGAAAGATGGGAGTATGCGACTTTGTATTGATTATCGGGAGTTGAATCATGTCACCATCAAAAATAGGTACCCATTGCCACGTATTGATGACCTGTTTGACCAGTTGCAAGGAGCACAATTCTTTTCAAAGATCGATCTTCGTTCTGGATATCATCAGCTGAAGGTTAGAACTGAGGGTATTCCAAAGACGGCTTTCAGAACTCGGTATGGGCATTATGAATTCTTAGTTATGTCTTTTGGATTGACTAATGCTCCTGCTGCCTTCATGGATATGATGAACAGGGTATTTAAGGAATATTTGGATCACTTTGTGGTCGTCTTTATCGATGACATCCTTGTTTATTCCAAAAGCCGTGAAGATCATGAGCAACACTTGAGGCTGGTACTCCAAAAGCTTCGTGAATACAAACTTTATGCCAAGTTAAAGAAATGCGAGTTCTGGCTGGAAGAGGTAGCATTCCTTGGGCACGTAGTATCAAGTCGTGGAATATCGGTTGACCCGGCAAAGATTGAAGCTATTCAAAGCTGGGAGCAACCTAAATCAGTGATCGAGGTACGTAGCTTTCTTGGTTTAGCTGGTTATTATCGGAGATTCGTGGAAGGATTTTCTCGAATCGCTACTCCATTAACTCAGCTGACTCGAAAAGATACAAAGTTTGGTTGGAGCGAAGAATGTGAGCAGAGTTTTCAAGAACTCAAGAGGAGACTCATTTCAGCACCTGTTCTAACAATACCATCTGGCTCGGAGGGATTTGTCATCTACAGTGATGCTTCGAGCAAAGGGTTGGGATGCGTTCTCATGCAACATGGAAAAGTCATAGCCTATGCATCGAGACAACTCAAGGAATATGAGAGGAATTATCCTACTCATGATCTAGAGTTGGCAGCTGTTGTCTTTGCACTTAAAATTTGGAGGCATTACTTGTATGGGGAGAAGGTGGAGATCTTTACGGATCATAAAAGTCTCAAATATTTCTTCACTCAAAAGGAACTCAACATGCGACAACGACGTTGGCTTGAACTGTTGAAAGATTATGATCATACCATTCAATATCATCCTGGAAAAGCGAACGTGGTAGCTGACGCATTGAGTAGAAGATCATATGCAAGTACGAGTGCGATATTGTCAACACAAAGACCCATTTTGTGTGATTTGCAAAGGATGGAGATAGAGTTAAAGACTCCAGGGACCCATGTGATGATGGCGAATATACGAGTAGAACCGACTTTAATCGATAAAGTTAAAGCTGCTCAAGCTACAGACCTGGAGCTGATGCGTATGAAGAAGAAAGTGCAAGAAGGTACTATGCCGAAGCAAGAATCGATGAAGAAGGAATACTTCGAGTCAACTCCAGACTTTGTGTTCCTAACAACCCTGATTTAAAGTATGAAATCATGATGGAGGCGCATAACACACCGTTTGCAATCCATCCTGGAAGTACCAAAATGTATCATGATCTTCGTCATACATTTTGGTGGAGCAATATGAAGAGAGAGATGGCGTTGTTTATCTCAAGGTGTCTAACTTGTCAACGAGTCAAAGCGGAGCATCAAGTACCAAAAGGTCCATTGCAACCACTTGAAATTCCAGAATGGAAGTGGGAGCACATTACCATGGATTTCGTTACCGGTCTTCCAAGGGTTTCTCAAGGTATTGATGCGATTTGGGTCATTGTTGATAGATTGACCAAGTCTGCTCATTTCTTACCGATACGAGAAACTTATACACTTGAACGTCTTGCTCGTATGTACATAAACGAGATTGTAAGACTGCATGGTATGCCAGTATCCATAGTTTCTGATCGAGACCCAAGATTCACTTCACGATTTTGGGTTAGTTTACAAAAAGCTATGGGCACGGAGTTACGATTTAGTTCAGCATATCATCCTCAGACGGACGGACAATCAGAGAGGACTATTCAAACTCTTGAAGATCTATTAAGACTCTGTGTCTTTGACTTCAAGGGAAGTTGGGACAAGTTCTTACCATTGGTGGAGTTTTCCTACAACAACAGTTATCAAGCAAGTATTGGCATGGCTCCATTCGAAGCATTGTATGGAAGAAAATGTCGTTCTCCAGTATGCTGGGATGAGGTGGGTGAAGCAACGTTGTTGGGACCGGAGTTGGTACGTATGACTACAGAAAAGATTCAAACGATCCGACAACGTATAAAAACCTCACAAGATCGACAAAAGAGTTATGCTGATCTTCATCGAAAGGACGTGGAATTTGATGTAGGAGATCATGTGTTCTTACGTGTTGCTCCATGGAAAGGAGTTACGAGATTTGGAAAGAGAGGAAAGCTCAATCCTCGATTCATCGGTCCATTTTTAATCCTCGATCGAGTAGAAACTGTGGCTTATAGACTCGCTTTACCGCCAAGTATGTCTCGTGTTCATAACGTTTTTCACATATCCATGTTACGCAAATATGTGGAAGACCCGAACCACATTATTGAGTTAGAACCGGACGAAATAGCGGAAGATTTGACGTATGAAGAAGTTCATGTTCAAATCTTGGATAAGAAGGAACATATTCTACGCTCCAAGGTTATACCTCAAGTCAAAGTTTTGTGGAGAAACCACGATGTTGAGGAAATGACTTGGGAGTTAGAATCTGAAATGAAATCAAGGTATCCTTACCTCTTCGACATACCAGGTACGTACCCTAATTTCGAGGGCGAAATTTCATAAGAAGGGGATGTTGTAAGACCCCAACTTTTATAAATAAAGAAGAATTTTCTATAAATATCATTTTTGAATATTATGGAGTTAATTTGATATAATGTTATAGTTGTGGGTAATATTTATAAATTTTGTAAAGTACGCAAGTTGTTATATAATATTCGATTGGTCGGGGATATTCGTTTTAACAGGGAATATTCGTACAACGACACAATCATTGGTGGACCCCACAACGGAATTATTGTCGGATTGAGAAAACGACAAAAATATTTTATTAAAAAATAACGGCGGATGTTTTACCATTGTTACTGTTGAACTACTCGGTAGTAAAAGTACAGTAATACGTGTGGTTGCATAGTAGCACACGGTATTGATTATTAATGCTTATGTGAGAAGTCACTCAGTTTGATTCAATTATTGTCAGTTAATAATATGAATTATTTAGCGATAATGACGTTTTGTTTTATTCGTATTATTAACGTAATAAAACAGAAACATCTTTTTATATAAAACAGAATACTTTATTAAAGTTATTCTATAAATAGAATATATTATATTTTATTTAAAAGATTTTTTTTTAAATATGGACCGTCAGATTAAAGTAATCAATCTGGACCGTTCATGGATTAGTTACTATGCATTCTATTTTTCTATAAATAGCAGCTCATTCCTTCATTATTTCTTACGAATTCACTGAACTCTAGAGAGAGAAACTATAGAGAGAAACTATAGAGAGAGAGAAGAAGAGTATTCTGCTACTTAACTACTTCCTTATTTCAGCTCGTCTTTAAAACGGTAAGGGGTGTTATTCTTTCTTATTCATGAAGAGAACTGTTGTTATTTCATTTCTTATTATTCTGTTGGAATAACCTGTATACGCGGTCTACCCTATACTTGGTGACATTCTTCTATTATTATGTTGGAGCATCCTGTCTGTGTGTTTTACACCGGACCTGGTTCCGTTTTTATTATTATTCTGTTGGAACATCCTGTCTGTGTGTTTTACACCAGACCTGGTTCCGTTTTTATTATTATTCTGTTGGAACATCCTGTCTGTGTGTTTTAACACCGGACCTAGTTCCGTCTTGTTATTATTCTGTTGGAACATCCTGTCTGTGTGTTTTACACCGACCTGGTTCCATTATTTATTATTCTGTCGGAATATCTTGTCTGTGCGTTTACGCCGGACCTGGTTCCATTATTTATATTCTGTCGGAATATCCTGTCTGTGCGTTTACGCCGGACCTGGTTCCATTATTTATTATTCTGTTAGAATAACCTGTTGTGCGGTTTATCTCATGCATGGTGATTTCTTTTGTTATTCCATTCTTTATTGTACTCAATTGGTTAAGTTTTGACTTCTATACTCCATGAAATTTGTGGAATATCCTTGATAATTGCGTTTCATCCAGTATCTTTTCATGAAAATATTCTTCTAAGTATTCTTGAATTTTACTCCACAAAGCAGTATCATGTTGACAATTTGGACGTTGTTAATTCTTGGATAAATTAATTCTTGAACTTGTTTTATTGAATTATTATATCATTGTCATCATCCTCATGTTTATAAATGTTGAAAGTCATCTGTGGCCTGTAGTGCATAGATGGACTTGGTATGATTATGACCAGGGATTATTCGGTATAATCATGACCGTAATGTTACAAATGATGTGGTAAAAGTCCTCATTGGCCTGTAGTGCATTGATGGACAGTTGTTGGCATGATCATGACCATTAATGAATATACGAATATCCTTGGCCGTAGTGCAGGGGTGATTCGATGATGTGGATTATTTTATTAAGCTGAGTCTCAGCGATCACAGTGTTGGAAAATCTTTTAAATCATAAAAGATAGTAGAGTTTATTTTCTACTTGACTCTTTTAATGGATTGCTTGTTCCGCTGCAGTTAAACTTGATGTCTATTATATTTTATCAGTTTAACATTGTTGAAGGCTAATGATAATTTATTCTGCATTATCTTAGTCATAATATTTCTTACTGGGCTAGTTGAGCTCACCCTTTCTTTCACTGTTCTCTTCAGGAAATGAGAACGTAGCTGGGGCAAGTCGGGGAACGGAGTGATGGTCCGAATGATAGTATTAGTTAGTAGTCCTCACTATTCTATGTAATGGTGTGTTAATAAATGTAATGAGGACTCCTTTTGAGTATGAATACTCTCTAGAAGATAATATTTGTATTCAAACTCACAGTTTATGTTTTGTCGTATTGTACACGACAGTTGTATTAGTAAGTTGTATTTATATTTTGTACTATGTATCTGACGACCCAAGATGGGTGATGTATACCTAATTTTGGGGCGTCACATTGATGGTTGATAATTGTACTGTCATGTATCTACAACCCTAAGCAATTAAATCACATTAACATTAACTAGAACGTATAGGAATTTAAGCTACAAAATGGACCTAGAAGCTGACTGGGTTTTCTGAAAAACCCAGAAAGTTCTGACAACGATTTTGGATGGCTAGATCTTTGTGCTATGTGTTTGTAGGACTGATTTGATGTTGATTCATGTAGTATTACATAAACACTGCATGATCAATCCATAAGATGGTCCAAGAACATGTGTAGACTGAAAGTTAAGCCGGTCAAAGTAGGTACCTTAGCACTGAATGTCAGTGTTCTTGCCCTCAAGAACACCTATTGCAACAGAAATCGTCGCTAAAGCCTTTAGCGACGGATTTAATTAATTTAATTTCCTAATTCCGAAAAATGCTTTAAAAAGAAATAAATTCTAAAAATTACAAAAATAGTTTTAAAAATTATTTTTAAATTCCGAAAATTAGTTTTTAATTATTTTAAATATATTTCATAAATAATTTAATATTTTTGGAATATTAAAAGTATTTAATTTATTTAATTATAACATTAAATAAAATATTTAAAAATGATTTTAATATTTGAAAAATCATTAAAAATTATATTATGATATAAGAAAATATTTAAGTTATTTTTAATGACTTTTAATATTTTGTGGATAAATTTCATTAATATTTAAATATAATGGTAATTAATTATTTACTAAATGAATTAAATAAATTGATTAAAAATGATTTTATTATATTAAAAATCATTTTAAATAATAATAAGGTATTTAAAAATATTTTAAGTTATAAAATATAACTTTTAATATTTAAGGATAAATTTCATTAATTAATGATATTAAAGTTATTTAATAATTATATTAAATAATTTAGTTTAAAAATGATTTTAATATTATAATAATCATTTTAAATGAAAATAAAGTGTTTAAAGATATTTTAAAGTTATAAAATATAACTTTTAATATTTAAAGGATAATTTCATTAATGAATTAACATTAATGATTATTAAGTTATATTTATATTAAATTTATTTAATAATTATATTAAATAAACAGTTTAAAAATGGTTTTATTAAGTTAAAAATCATTTAAAAGGATATAAATGAATTAAAAATATTTTAAGTTATGAATAATGACTTTTAATATTTTGATAAAAGAACATTAATACTTTGATATAATGGTAATTATTTAGAAATGATTTTTAAATGTTTTAAAAATCATTTAAGGGTATTTTAATACTTAAAAAGTATTTCAGTTATTATAAATAACTTTAATATTTTAGAAATGATTTCATTAATAGTTTAATACTAATTAGATATTAATGATAATAGAATTGATTAGTATTTAAAACATTTAAATATGATGTCCAATGTTTAAAAAATTATGATAAATCATAATAAATGTTTTAAAATTATTATAAAGTCATTTAAAAATAATATGACTGATACGTACAGATATTGAGTTACAGAATAGAGTCTTAGACTCGATAATTACCCGATAAAGTTGTCGGTACGCTGACATATTTCAGAAATTGATATGGACTTAGATAATGTGATTAGATAAGTGATTATTTGTGATTCAATGGTTGTTAAATCTATGTGCCAATGTGATTAGGGTTTGTGCAGACTACAATAAGCAGTGTTATGTGTTATAGTATGTTGTTCTAATCGAACGAATGATCTGATTAATGATAGGTCGCGAGATAAAAGCGATAAATCTAAATTACAAACTGAAAGCAGCGCTTCAGGCAAGTATCTAACCTTTGCATTTTTCTTTATGCAATGGACATGAGTAAGAATGTTTCTAAATTATATTATTACTGTACAGATTATTAACCTTATATTATATACGCTCATTGCTTATCAACTTGTTAGTATATGGAAATTCAGAGATATATATATATATATATATATATTATATATATATATTATATATATAATAAATCTGTTCGTTAATTTCTGTAAATGGTTATACAAGTGTCCCCACTTGGAAAATCATTGTATTTAATCATATGTTGATATACCTTTGTCAATTACCCGTATATATATATATATATATATAATAATACAATATATAGATTATTGTTGAAACAAGATAAAACTTTTGATTTGGAACCCAGACAAGTATGAACATCCCTACACGGAAAAACGTTATTTCGCCCAAGGCGGAACAGAGTGAACATCCTATCGTTCTTATAATGTAGTATTGATCAATGC